>CM059433.1:76104199-76758699 GCA_030390025.1 Squalus acanthias | reverse complement strand
GCCAAGCGCAGGCAGCGCAAGGAGTGCACGTCAACCCAAGCACCCCACCCACCCGCCCCTTCAAACACCGTCTGCCCCACCTGTGACAGAGACTGTAGGTCCCGCATTGGACTCATCAGTCACCTGAGAACTCATTTTTAATGTGGAAGCAAGTCATCCTCGGTTCCGAGGGACTGCCTAAGAAGGAGAAGGAGAAGAAGAAGACTTATATATATGTGTATATATATATATTGTGCTTGGGCCTCAGCTATTTACAATCTATATTAATGACTTAGATGAAGGGACTGAGTGTAACATATCCAAGTTTGCTGATGATACAAAGTTAGGTGGGAAAGTAAGTTGTGAGGAGGACGCAAAGGGGCTGCAGGGAGATATAAATAGGTTGACTGAGTGGGCAAGAACTTGGCAAATGGAATACAATGTGGGGAAGTGTGAAGTTACCCACTTTGGTAGGAAAAACAAAAAAACAGAATATTTTTTGAATGGTGAGAGACTGGGAAATGTTTGCATTCAGAGGGACCTGGTTGTCCTTGTACATGAATCACAGAAAGTTAACATGCAGGTACAGCAAGCAATTAGGAAAGCAAATGGTATGTTAGCTTTTGTTACAAAGGCGTATAGAGTATAAGAGTAAAGAAGTCTTACTACAATTATACAGGGCATTTGTGAGGCCACACCTAGAGTACTGTGTACAGTTCTGGTCTACTTACCTAAGGAAAGACATACTTGCCTTAGAGGGAGTGCAGCAAAAGCTCACTAGACTGGTTCCTGGGATGAGGGGATTGCCCTGTGAGGAGAGGTTGAGTATACTAGGTCTATATTCCTTAGAGATCTAATTGAAACATACAAAATTCTTAAGGGGCTTGACAGGGTTAATGCTGGGAAAATGTTTCCCCTGGCTGGGGAATCTAGAACCAGGGGTCACAGTCGCAGAATAAGGGGTCAGCCATTTAGGACTGAGATGAGGAGAAATTTCTTCACTCAGAGGGTGGTGAATCTTTGAAATTCTCTACCCCAGAGAGCTGTGGATGCTCAGTCGTTGAGTATATTCAAGACAGAGGTCGATACATTTTTGAGAACGAAGGGAATTAAGTGATATGGGGATAGTGCGGGAAGGTGGAGTTGAGGTCGAAGATCAGCCATGGTCTTGGTGAATGGCGGAGCAGGCTTGAAGGGCCAAATGACCTACTCCAACTCCTCTGTTTTATGTTCTTATGTTACTGAAAGCTTCCCTAGATACTGTGCTGGTGAAATGCTCTCAGGTACAGGGATCTGGGACTTACCTATGAGAGTGATCTAAAATACCGAAGCTGTGAAGTCTAGAATAAGAGTGGAAAATACCCCAAAAAGTAACAATCAAATCTGTTTGAGGTTTGTAGGGCCATGTCAAATCTATATTAACCTCCCCAACCCACCAACATTATTGTGTCTCAAACTTGGGACTAAAGTACTGGTTTCCAACAACTTTAAAAGGCATTACCTAGATGAGATTAAAGCATTTTGGGGTTATTTTTATGGGGAAAATCATACATATCATGCAGGTATGTCTTTAAGTACTTGTTGCAGTAGGTATTCCTAAACCTAAAGTAACACAACCCCATTTAAAACTGTACCCTACTTTATCTGGAACATTTAAGGTAATTGAGAACCTACAGTCTCAGTACCATTTGTATATTTTTAACATCATTACTTATAAAATGTTTGCAGCACTGGCTCTCATAATAAAAAAAATTCACAATACAGGCTTTAGAACCATTTAAATGTCAATTTGTGCAAAATTGTTCTGAGAAAATGATCTGCAGAACTTTGTAAGTCATTAGGTGTAAAATTACCTAATCAACAACAATCTGACGTGTAACCTTTAATACATTTCATACATGAAATAATTTTACATTGGCTATTGAATAAACTGTCTGGTTTGCATTAATTTTAACACTTGGTCTATATATGCAGGGCATGGTACACTAAAATAGAAATCATATGTGGTTTTCTCTTTTACTATCTCCAGAATTTGAAGCTGAAATTAATGAATCTTATTTAATAGAACCATCTGCTTTGTGCCCAGAGAAATTTGCTATCAATGAAACATCAATTTATCTTTTTGTTTCTGTGTTCAGTCAGTGCCTAAAATGTTGCAAAAATGAAACATTTTGTAAATAGTCTTATAACTAATTTTATGAGTTTTGCGATACAAACCAGTGCTACTAAACCAACATAAAACACGCTGCACTAGAAGATAAATATTGCTTCACATGGATTTGCTTTCTTTTTCACTTTTATCATCCTTTACCTTGCATGACTCCTGAGTTTTTAAATTAACGGTTGCACTCTTCCTTTGCCTTTTATACATTTAAGAATGAGCATATCCCTCAATTAATGCAAATCAGACAGAGTATTTAAAACAACATTGATATATTTTACTCATTGAAGATAATAATCACGTGCTAGAACCCACGACTTAACTCGGGTGCTTTACGGGGCGGGGGGGGGGCTGGGTTGGAACAAACAGGGGAGCATTTAGATGCAGTGACTGAACGCATAGCCAGACACTTTTTTTTGCAGCGATAGCAAGCTGGAGGAGTTAGGACAATTCTAAGAGAAGAGACTGGCTAACACCAAGAGGGAACCAGAGGGAAAAAAGAATGCAGAGCAGAGTAGAGTTGGAAGAGTAGTGTCCGTGAGGGATACAGGGCTGAAGGAGGTTGCAGAGTACTGTCAGACCAGAGCCATTGAAGGGTGGGGAAGACAAGGACAGAAGACTGGAATTCTCTCTCCCAAAAGGCTGTGGATGCTAGGACGATTGGAGCTTTCAAGACTGAGATCGATAGATTTTTGATAGGTAAGGGATATGGAACAAAGGCAGATAAATGGAGTTGAGTTACAGATTAACCACAATGTAATCGAATGGTGGAGCAAGCTCGAGGGGCTGAATGGCCTACTCTTGTTCCTATGTTGCTAAGGTGAGGTAAAGCGGGACATATGACGCCAAGCTTGGGTTTTCAAAGTCTGTAGATTGTAGGAGGAAGGGGGGCTGATGGAGAGGAGGTATCTCACAGTTTGGAGATCCTGGGAAAGAATGGGTTTTCAACCTCTACAGGGTGGTTTACCTCTGCACACAGGTTTCTCAATGAAAATGTGTGTGGGGCAGAGCCCCTCAGGGAATGATTGCAAGGTTATAAGTAAAGTTTTTAGTCACCGTCAATAATGCTGCTTTTAAAATGCATCACTATTATGCCTGTAATAATTTAAACTTTTGTGAATTTTGTGAGCATTTGTTAAATGAATTAAACCTTACATTATGCATTATATATTGTTTTGTGACTAATTTTACAATAGCCTTAATATTTTTTCTTTTTTGTAGATTGCTTTAAAATTTGCTGTGCACTTAATTGTGATATTAACATTACCATCACTGATTTCTGCAGTGTGAAAATGTTTGTAACAGTTTTCAACAATTTTGTCATCCACATATTGCAGGAGAAAAAACAATTCACTACAATACAGATAAAGTGTTCTTACAGTTCAAATACAGAACTCTTTCCTTGACCTTGCATGCTGTTCTTATGATTTGGTATACGTCTATCGAAGTTTGCCTACAGTAGCAATGAAGCCAAAAGGTGAGGCAATGAATAATGTGTGTGAAAATAGGACTTGGATTTTTGACATTTGTTTATTTTTATATATAAACTTTCAAATGCAAATCAACTATTTGAAACATGAGAAAGTAAACGTTTTGTGACTGACAGTTGTTTTATTGTGTTTTAAATTTTTTGTTGTTTGTTAAAGAATACCAGATGCTGTTCACATGATGCCAAACATATGGCATTTGGAAATGCTCTAGTGATCTGCAATAGATTGTTGTAATGTATAAAAAAGAGAGCCTTTTACAGACTGCACTGACATGTTAGGTCTTGCAGCTGGATTCAATTTTGCCACTCTGATGGGCTTTTGCTTACAGCACATTTTTGAGGATTTTTTCAACACTAATATATATTTTTTGAAGTGGTTTATGTTATTGTAAATATCACAAAGGGATTGTATACAAGAAAATTGATAGATTGTTCTGCTGAAGTTTTTGTGTTTAACCTTTTCCAATTTGCTCGGATGATTGTTATTGAAGGAAGAAAGATAAGTCAATCCGAAAAAGTCATGTGTAACAGGTGGGCTAGAAATTAAAAAATCAATTTATAATCAAATTTTCTTGACAATATCCAAACTACAAGACATTTCTAATAAAAAACAGTGTCCATCTTCCATGACTATTTTTCATCATTAATCTTCATTGTTCCTAAATGTATTTATAGTGAAATTCATGAGAAAGGTCACATGTATAATAGCATATGTTTTATACTTAAAGCATTAGAAACTATTAGGAATTCCATGTTTATTCAGTAAAGCAAAAAATTAAAAGTTTCCTAAATTCTTATAACCCTATATTAAAGAAACATTTTAATCCTACATTAAAGAGACATTATTCTTCTCTTCCTTAATTTATTTTTCCATTTTTATTTAATGATGCTTTGCATTGTATTACATTAACTATTTATGGCAAAGATTATAGTGCATGGGATTAAGGGGAATGTGGTTACGTGAATAAAGAGATTATTGGAGTGCAGAAGCAAAAGGGTAAGGGTAAAAGGAAGTTTCTCAGAATGGCCTGGTAAGGCATTTGCCATATGAAAGGTTGCTACTCAAGATAAGGACTCATGGAGTTGCAGGTAATATATTAGCATGGATAGAGGATTGGTTAACGGACAGAAAACAGAGAGTGGGGATAAACGGGTCATTTTCCGGTTAGCAGGCTGTAACTAGTGGGGTGCTGCAAGGATCAGTGCCTTGGGCCTCAGCTATTCACAATCTATATTAATGACTTAGATGAAGGGATCGAGTGCAATTTATCCACCTTTGCTGACGATCCAAAGCAAATTGGAAAGTAAGCTGTGAGGAGGACACAAAGAGCCTGCAAAAGGGTATAGACAGGTTAAGTGAGTGGGCATTAAGGTGGCAATTGGAGTATAATGTCAGATTATTCACTTTGGTAGGAAGAATAGAAAAACAGAATATTTTTTAAATGGTGAGAAGCTATTAAATGTTGGTGTTTTGTGTACTCGTACAGGAAACATAGAAAGCTAGCATGCAGGTACAGCAAGCAATTAGGAAGGCAAATGGCATATTGGCCTTTATTGCAAGGGTGTTGGAGTACAAGGGTAAGGAAGTCTTACTACAATTGTACAGGGCTTTGGTGAGACCACACCTGAGTACTGTGCACAGTTTTGGTCTCCTTATCTGAGAAAGGACATACTTGCCTTATAGGTGGTGCAACAAAGGTTCACTAGATTGATCCCTGGGATGAGAGGGTTGTCCTATGAGGAGAGATTGAGTAGTTTGGGCCTATACTCTCTTGAAGATTTTAAAAGGATATTATAAGGTAAATAGTGAAATAATTTTTTCCACTGGTTGGTGAGACAGTACTGAGAGGGCAAAATTTAAGGGTGGTTAGAAAAAAATCTCTTTACACAGAGGTTGGTTAAAATATACATTTGTGTGCTACACAACTGAAGCAGAGTCAATAAACTCTTTTAAAAAGGTATTGGATAATTGCTTGAAAAAAGGGAATATTAAAAGGTATAAGGAGCGAGCAGGAGAGTGGGATTGGACTAGAT
Organism: Squalus acanthias; assembly: GCA_030390025.1. Classification (NCBI taxonomy): domain Eukaryota; kingdom Metazoa; phylum Chordata; class Chondrichthyes; order Squaliformes; family Squalidae; genus Squalus; species Squalus acanthias. Next base: position 76,753,036 of record CM059433.1, on the reverse strand, counting down.
GGCTTGTGGAGAAAAACACTGTTGCAGACTTAATGGGCCACATAGGCTGTTTCCACACTGTACTCTACTGACAGTCCTGTCCGACATCAGCCCAGAGTTTGCAGTTAGCAGCGAACACATGGCACCCGCCATTCATTCTGCTTACAGCTGCCCACAGACATTTTGTGGGCTTTTGCGTGACAACTTGCTGCCGTCAGACAACTGATCCAGCGCAGCGCTCTCTACAGGGGATCTAGGATCTGTGTGAACAGGGCAAGCAATGACTCTTCAACCAATCAGATTGAAGAATCCTTACTGAGGTACGCAGAGTCGAAACCATGAAGTGTAAATTAGCATATTTAATTCAATGTAAAATCATGTACAGAAAGCAAAATAAAGAGAGGGAAAGAAAGATGGGATTAAGAGCGAGAGATAAAAGGCAGAAAGAAAAAGTAAAACATTTAAATTTTAAATTTTTGAAAAATCTCCAACAATACTTAAAATCTGAAGGAATGAGACTCCACACTTGTAAAAGTTAATTTTCAGTGTCAGGGAAGTTGTTTGGTATTAATTAAGACTTATCGTGACATTAAAAATTCACTTGCACTTGAATGGACAAGCCCCAACTTTTTCTGGTGTGTTTAGTGGGTAAGTATGGCAACCTCATGCCCTTCATGTGTTTGCATTATAAATCTCTCGGCGAGGTATTGTTGTAGTGAAGCTTCTGAATGAGCAGGGCAACTCATACAGCAACTTCCTGATTTCCGTGTTTAAATGCTCATGTACAGACGCCGGAAGTTGCTGTCTGATTTACTCTTTAATAATGGTGAGCGCTGATAGCCTCACCATTATTCCTACCGCAAAATCCAGTCCATCATGTCCTCAGAACAGCGATTCTTGTCTGTGGCTTGAAACTGTGAAACTGACCTGAAATTGGCAACAAAAAAAAATATATTTCAGAAAGGTTAATCTGATCTGAAAACAATGTCCCTTTTTTCCAGTTGACCTCCTTGGCAATTGTGGGTCAGTTTCATAAATTTAGAATTCAGCCAAGCAGCATTGTCTGTGTACTCTGGCTGGTGTTTTGAGAGGTTGTCAGGAAATAAATTACTAAAATGAAATCTAAGTAACATTTAAACAAAAAATTGGAAGACAATCATTACTGTAATTTGTAAAAATTTTTTAAAGAAAGATTCTTTCTGGTATAACTATAGACAACAGAAGCCAACCAACTAATGACTTCATTATAATTACAATTTTGAGTCAGAAATATCATTGTTGTACAGTTGTAGGGGAAGAATTTCTGAAGTGTGTTCAGGAGAAATTTCTTGATCAGTACATTTCTGGCCCAACGAGGGAGGAGGCATTGCTGGATCTGGTTCTGGGGAATGAGGTAGGTCAAGTGGAGCAAGTGTCAGTAGGTGAACATTTAGGGAACAGTAATCAAAGTATCATAAGGTTTAAATTAGCTATGGAAAAGGACAGGGAGCAATCTAGAGTAAAAATACTTAATTGGAGGAAGGTCAATTTCAGTGGGATGAGAACGGATCTGGCCCGGGTAAATTGGAATCAAAGATTGGCAGGCAAAACTGTAGTGGAACAATGGGCTGCCTTTAAAGAGGAAATAGTTTGGGTATAGTTGAGATATATTCCCACTAGGGGGAAAGGCAGGGCAACTAAAGTCAGGGCTCCTGAATGACGAAAGAGATAGAGAGTAAGATGAAGCAGAAAAAGAGCGCGTATGACAGATGTCAGGTCGCAAATACATCTGAGAATCAGGCTAAATATGGAAAGTTCAGAGGAGAAGTGAAAAAGAAAATAAGAGGGGCAAAGAGAGGGTATGAGAATAGAATGGCAGCCAACATAAAAGCTAATCCAAAAGTCTTCTATAGGCATATAAATAGTAAATGGGTAGTAAGGGGAGGGGTGGGGCTGATTAGGGACCAAAAAGGAGACCTATGCATGGAGGCAGAGGGTATGGCTGAAGTACTAAATTAGTACTTTGCATCTGTCTTCACCAAGGAAGAAGATGCTGCCAAAGACATAGTGAAGGAGAAGTTAGAGGAAATACTGGATGGGATAAAAATTGATAAAGAGGAGGTACTAGAAAGACTGGCTGTACTTAAAGTAGATAAGTCACCAGGAGCGGATGGGATGCATCCTAGGACACTGAGGGAAATGAAGGAAGAAATTGCGGAGGTACTGGCCATAATCTTCCAATCCTCCTTCGAAACAGGGGTGGTGCCAGAGGACTGGAGAATTGCAAATGTTCAAAAAAGGGTGTAAGGATAAACTCAGCAACTACAGGCCAGTCAGTTTAACCTCGGTAGTGGGGAAGCTTTTAGAAACAATAATCAGGGACAAAATTAACAGTCACTTGGACAAGTGTAGATTACTTAAGGAAAGCCAGCATGAATTTGTTAAAGGCAAATCATGTTTAACTAACTTGATCAAGTTTTTTGATGAGGTAACAGAGAGGGTTGATGAGGGCAATGCGGTTGATGTGGTGTACATGGATTTCCAAAAGGTGATCGACACAGTGCCACATATTAGGCTTGCCAGCAAAGTTGAAGCCCATGGAATAAAGGGACAGTGGCTGCATGGATACAAAATTGGCTCAGTGACAGGAAACAGAGAGTAGTGGTGAACGGTTGTTTTTCGGACTGGAGGAGGGTATACAGTGATGTTCCCCAGGGGTCGGTTCTAGGACCACTGCTTTTCTTGATATATATTAATGACTTGGATGTGGGTGTACAGGGCACAATTAAAAAATTTGCAGATGACACAAAACTTGGAAGTATAGTGAACAATGAGGAAGATAGTGATAGACTTCAAGAGGACATAGACAGGCTGGTGGAATGACCGGACACGTGGCAGATGAAATTTAACACAGAAAAATGCAAGTGATACATTTTGGTAGAAAGTATGAGGAGAGGAAATATAAACTAAAGGGTACAATTCTAAAGGGGGTGCATGAACAGAGAGACCTAGGGATATATGTGCACAAATTGTTGAAGGTGGCAGGGCAGGTTGAGAAAGCAGTTATAAAAGCTTACGGGATCCTGGGCTCCATGAATAGAGGTATAGGGGGAAAAATTCAGTTGGTTGCACCTCCCGTTAGCGCCTTAAGAGGGCGCTAATGGGGCGCAAAGCATCTAGCGCCTGGGCGCGGCGATGTTTGCGCCGCTCGCGAAATTAACTAGACATTTTGCGGTGGCGCTAAACACTACCGCCATGTTCTCCTGCGCCGGCAGATCGTGACGTCAGTCGAGTGCGTAACGCCCCGGTATCGCCCCGGAGCGGATATTGAGTGGCGCCCCCTGCCTTACTGCCTGCCGCTAGCAACGACAGGTTGAGGGGAGCGTTTTGCAGTCAGGAAGGGACTGGGGGAGCGCTATTTAAAGGCGACCGCTTCCTGCCTTTTATTGTTGGTGACATTTTTGAACCACGCATTCTGAGAGAGAGAGACTTCTGGAGAGATTCAACGCTCTGTGAAGGAGTTTTGGGTACTGAGCAGCACTTTGCAGGTTCATTTTGATTTGCCCTTCCTTGTATCGATTTAGAAGAGACTGTGGGGGCTGCACTCTGAGCTCTTTCCCTGGTACTCTCCATTGTTCTTTCCAGCAGATTTGATGTGCAGGTCTCTCCAGGCCGAGATTCAAGGCTGCAATGAACAGGATGTGGATGGAAAGCAAGATCAACCCTCCCCTTTAAGAACTGGCCCACACCATTGTGTGTGTGTTCCATTGTTGACTGACATCACATGAGCTTCGCCAGTGCTCTGAGGTAGCGCCTCACTCCTCGGCCTTTGCGCCTTAAGACAGGTGTGAAGTGCCTGATTTAGCGCTCCAATCACCTCCAGGGACGATAAAAGTCAAGTTTGCAGTCGGTGGTGATAATTAGCGCCAGGCGCTAATCTTTACACCCAGCCGATAATTGCGCCCCAAATGGGGCGATACTGAATTTCTCCCCCATAGTGTACAAAAGCGTGGAAGTTATGATGAACCTGTATAAAACATTGGTTCAGCCCCAACTGGAGTATTGTGTCCAATTCTGGGCACTGCACTTTAGGAAGGACGTGAAGGCCTTAGAGAGGGTGCAGAAAAGATTTACGAGAACGATTCCAGGGATGAGGGACTTCAGTTATGTGGATAGACTGGAGAAGCGGGAGTGGGACCGGAGCTGAGAGCGGGGATAAAAGGAGTGGCGACCCGAGGCCTGAGATCACAGGGGGAGTGGACCAACAAGAGGCACAGAGTCGGCGAGCAACTCAACATGGGAGTGATGTCAGAATTCAAAAGTGTCGCTGGCACAAGGAAGCTGAGAGGTAAGTATCGGGTGAGTATTTGTGGTAAGTTTTTTGTTCTGTTCTGAATATATTTCTGTTAAGTAGTTCCTAGCCTATTTAATAGAGGTCATGATGTGGAGATGCCGGCGTTGGACTGGGGTGGACAAAAATGAGAAGTCGCACAACACCAGGTTATAGTCCAACAGATTTATTTAAAATTACAAGCTTTCGGAGCTGTCGCCCCTTCCTCAGGTAGAGTTACTGTGAGCTCACAGTAACTCTACCTGAGGAAGGGGCAACAGCTCCGAAAGCTTGTAATTTTAAATAAATCTGTTGGACTATAACCTGGTGTTGTGCGACTTCTCATTTTTATTTAATAGAGGGAAGTGCTCATTGGTGGATAGCTGTTGAGTGTTTCTCGTTAAGTTTTAAGTTTATTTCTGGTAAATAGAGGCATGGCAGGGCAGCTCAGTCCCGTGAATTGCACATCCTGTGCCATGTGGGAAATCTTGGACGCTTCTTGCGGCCTGGACGACCACATGTGCAGGAAGTGTCGCCAACTGCAGCAACTCGAGCTCCGGGTTTCGGAGCTTGAGCGGCAGCTGAAGTCACTACAGTGCATTCGCGAGACCGAGAACTTCGTGGATAGCACATTGCTAGAGGTGGTCACCCCGCAGCCTCAGAATGTGCAGGCAGAGAGGGAATGGGTGACCGCCAGACAGAGAAGGAGGACCAGGCAGGTAGGAAAGGAATCCTCAGAGTGCATCTCACTCGCTAACCGGTTCATAGTTCTGGAAACTGGTGGGGGTGATGGTTCCTCTGGGGAGAGCAGCCAGAGCCAAGGCCACAGCACCACGAGTGGCTCAGCTGCAGAGGGGGGGGGGGGGAAAGGGGGGGTGGAAGAAGAGTGGAAGAGCAATAGTGATAGGGGATTCATTAGATGGGGGAACAGATAGGCATTTCTGTGGATGCAGACGTGACTCCAGGATGGTATGTTGCCTCCCTGGTGCCAGGGTCAAGGATGTCACTAAGTGGCTGCAGGACACTCTGAAGGGGGAGGGTGATCAGCCAGAGGTTGTTGTCCATATCGGTACCAACGACATAGGCAGAAAGAGGGATGAGGTCATGCAGGCAGACTACAGGGAGCTAAGGGAGAGATTAAAGAGCAGGACCTCAAAGGTAGTACTCTCCGGATTACTCCCGGTGCCACGTGCTAGTGAGTACAGGAATAGGAGGATAGAACAGATGAATGCGTGGCTGGAGAGATGGTGCAGGAGGGAGGGCTTTAGATTCCTGAGGCATTGGGACCGTTTCTATGGAAGGTGGGACCTGTACAAGCCAGACGGGTTACACCTCAACAGAGCCGGGACCAATATTCTCGCGGGGGGGTTTGCTAGTGTTGTTGGGGAGGGTTTAAACTAGCTTGGCAGGGGGATGGGCACCAGCATATAGGAGTAGAAAATAGGAATATGGTGCATAAAAGAGTGAGTGTGTTGGATAGTACGAGAGAAGAAAGTAGTACTAGAGGCAGAAGTAGTCACAGAGTCATAATGGCACAGAAGGAGCCCATTCGGCCCATCGAGTCCGTGCCAGCTCTCTGTAGAGCAATCCAGTCAGTCCCATTCCCCCACTCTATCCCCGTAGCCCTGCAAGTTTATTTCCCTCAAGTGCCTATCCAGTCTCCCCTTGCAAACATTGAGTGTCTCCGCTTCCACCACTTCCATCGGCAGCGAATTCCAGGTCCTCACCACTCGCTGTGTAAAAAAGTTTTTCCTCACATCCCCCCTGTATCTCTTGCCCAAAACCTTAAATCTGTGTCCCCTAGTCCTTGTACCATCAACTAGTGGGAACAGCCTTTTCCCGTCTAGCCTATCCAAACCCGTCATAATCTTGCACACCTCTATGAAAAATCAAGTAGTACCATATTAGACAGGAGCAGATTAAGAAAGACTACGAAAAATTCAAAAATGGGTTTAGAATGCATGTACGTAAACGCACAAAGTGTGGTGAATAAGGTTGGTGAGCTACAAGCACAACTAGCCGTGTGGCAATATGATGTTGTGGCAATAACGGAAACGTGGCTTAAAAACGGTGAAGACTGGGCACTTAATATTCAAGGGTTCAAGGTGTTCATAAAAGCTAGGGAAGGTAAAAAGGGAGGTGGGGTGGCAGTGCTGATTAAGGAAGGCATTGTAGTGTTGGAAAGGGAGGATGTTCTTGAGGGGATAAGGACAGAATCCATTTGGTTAGAGTTGAGGAGCAAAAAGGGTATGATCATGCTATTGGGGGTATTCTATAGGCCTCTAAATAGTGAGAGGGAGGTAGAGGAGCAAATCTGCAGGGAAATCACCAAGTTATAGAGTGGTGATATAAGGGGACTTTAATTACCCAAATATCAATTGGGATAATGCTAGGGTAAAGGTAAGGAGGGGGAGGAATTTCTGAAATGTGTTCAGGAGAATTTCCTTGACCAGTATGTTCTTGGCCCAACTAGGAAGGAGGCATTGCTGGATCTGGTGATGGGAATGAGGTGTGCCAGGTCGACCAAGTGTCTGTGGGAGAACACTTGGGTACGAGTGATCATCGTATCATGAGATTTAGATTAGCAATGGAGAGGAGCAAGGAACAAAAAGAGTGGAACTTCTAAACTGGAATAGGGCTAACTTCAATGGGATGCGAAAGGATCTAGCCAGGGTAAAATGCAACCAAAGACTAACAGGAAAAACCTGCGGCAGGTGGTGAGAGAACCAACATGAGGGAAAGACCTGCTTGACCTCGTCCTCACCAATCTACCTGTCGCAGATGCATCTGTCCATGACAGCATTGGTAGCAGTGGCCACCGCACAGTCCTTGTGGGGAGGAAGTCCCGTCTTCACACTAGCAACTCAAAACTGGGCATCCATGAGGCGCTGTGGGCCATCAGCAGCAGCAGAATTGTATTCCACCACAATCTGTGACCTCATGGCCCGGCATATCCCTCATTCTACCATTAACATCAAGCCAGGGGACCAACACTGGTTCAATAAGGAGTGCAGAAGAGCATGCCAGGAGCAGCACAAGGTGTACCTAAAAATAAGGTGCCAACCTGGGGAAGCTGCAACACAGGACTATATGCATGCTTAACAGCAGAAGCAGCATGCTATAGACAGAGCTAAGCGATCCCACAATCAACGGATCAGATCAAAGCTCTGCAGTCCTGCCACATCTAGTCGTGAATGGTGGTGGACAATTAAACAACTAACGGGAGGAGGAGGCTTCATGAATATCCCCATCCTCAATGATGGTGCAGCCCAGCATGTGAGTGCAAAAGACAAGGCTGAAGCATTTGCAACCATCTTCAGCCAGAAGCGCTGAGTGGATGCTCCATATCGGCCTCCTCCTGAGGTACCTACCATCACAGAAGCCAGTCTTCAGCCAATTCAATTCACTCCACGTGATGTCAAGAAACGGCTGAGTGCACTGGATACAGCAAAGGCTATGGGCCCCGACAACATCATGGCTGTCATGCTGAAGACATGTGCTCCAGAACTAGCCGCGCCTCTAGCCAAGCTGTTCCAGTACAGCTACAACACTGGCATCTACCCAAGAATGTGGAAAACTGCCCAGCTATGTCCTGTCCACAAAAAGCAGGACAAATCCAATCTGGCCAATTACCGCCCCATCAGTCTACTCTCAATTATCAGCAAAGTGATGGAAGGTGTCATCGACAGTGCTTTCAAGTGGCACTTACTCACCAATAATCCTGCTTTCCGATGCTCAGTTTACATTCTATCAGGACCACTCAGCTCCAGACCTCATTACAGACTTGGTCCAAACATGGACAAAGGAGCTGAATTCCAGAGGTGAGGTGAGAGTGACTGCACTTGACATCAAGGCAGCATTTGACCGAGTGTGGCATCAAGGAGCCCGAGTAAAACTGAAGTCAATGGGAATCAGGGGGATAACTCTCTATTGGCTGGAGTCATACCTAGCACAAAGGAAGATGGTTGTGGTGGTTGGAGGTCAATCATCTCAGCTCCAGGACATCGCTGCAGGAGCTCCTCAGGGCAGTGTCCTAGGCCCAACCATCTTCAGCTGCTTCATCAATGACCTTCCCTCCATCATAAGGTCAGAAGTGGGGATGTTGCTGATGATTGCACAGTGTTCAATTCCATTCACAATTCCTCAGATAATGAAGCAGTCTATGCCTGCATGCAAGACCTGGGCGACATTCAGGCTTGGGCTGATAAGTGGCAAGTAACATTCACGCCACACAAGTGCCATTCAATGACTATCCCCAACAAGCAAGAGTTTAACCACTGCCCCATGACATTCAATGGCATTACCATTGCCAAATCCCCCACCATCAAAATCCTGGGAGTCACTATTGACCAGAAGCTTAACTGGACCAGCCACATAAATACTGTGGCAACAAGAGTAGATCAGAGGCTGGGTATTCTGCAGCAAATGTATCACCTCCTGACTCCCCAAAACCTTTCCACCATATACAAGGCACAAGTCAGGAGTGTGATGGAATTCTCTCCATTTGCCTGGATGAGTGCAGCTCCAACAACACTCAAGAAGCTTGACCCCATCCAGGACAAAGCAGCCCACTTGATTGGCAGCCCATCCACCACCTTAAACATTCACTCCCTCCACCACCGGCACAAAGTGGCTGCAGTGTGTAGCATCTACAAGATGCACTGTAGCAACTCGCCAAGGCTCCTTTGGCAGCACCTCCCAAATGCGCGACCACTACCACCTGGAAGGACAAGGGCAGTAGGCGCATGGGAACACCATCACCTGCAAGTTCCCCTCCAAGTTACACACCATCCTGACTTGGAAATATATCGGCATTCCTTCATCGTCGCTGGGCCAAAATCCTGGAACTCACTCCCTAACAGCACTATGGGAGTAACTTCACCACACGGACTGCAGTGGTTCAAGAAGGCGACTTACCACCACCTTCACAAGCGCAATTAGAGATGGGAAATCAATGCTGGCCTTGCCAGCTACACCCACATCTCAGGAATGAATAAAAAAATTATGAATTATTTCTTTAAATATTTGTCATTGCTTATCCACAATCATATCTTTTAATCTAATTTCCCAATCTACCTCAGCCAACTCAACCCTCATACCTCCATAATTGACTTTATTTAAATTTAAGACCCTAGTTTCAGACTTAACCACATCATTCTCACACTTAATATGAAATTCCATCAGATTTTGATCACTCTTCCCCAGAGGATCCTTTACTATAAGATTAATGATTAACCCTGTCTCATTGGACAATACTAGATCTAAAATAACCTGTTCCCTTATTGGCTGCTTGACATATTGTTCTAGAAAACTGTCTCAAATGCATTCCATGAACTCGTCCTCCAAGCTACTTTTATAAATTTTGTTTGCCCAGTCTTTATGAAGATTAAAGTTCCCCAGGATTATTGCATTACCCTTGGTACATACTTCTCTAATTTCCTGATTTATACTCTGTCCAACACTATGATTACTGTTAGGGGCCTATAAACTACTCTCACCAGTGTTTTCTGAACTTTGTTATTTCTTATCTCTACCCATACTGATTCTACGTCCTGATTTTCTGGGCCAAGATCCTTTCTCTCTACTGCCCTTATCTCATCCTTTATTATCGGACCTATCTCACCTTCTTTTGCCTATCTTTTCTAAAAGTCAAGTACCCTGGAATATTTAGTTCCCAACCGTGGTTACCCTGTAACTACGCTTCAGTAATGGCTACTCGATCAAACCCATTTATCACTATTTGTGCCATTAATTAATCTGTCGTGTTATGAATGCTTTGTGCATTCAGGTCTTTCATTTTAACATTTTACTATTTTTCCCTGATGTGGCCTTAGTTGCTAATGTCCTATTACCTTTATTAAACTCTCTGGGGGAGAAATTTGTGTGGTTTGCACCACAAGGTGGTGCTAAAATGCCTTTGAGAACTTTCACAACACCAGGTTATAGTCCGACAGCTTTATTTGAAATCACAAGCTTTTGGAGCGCTGCTCCTTCGTCAGGTGACCTGACGAAGGACCAGCGCTCCGAAAGCTTGTGATTTCAAATAAAGCTGTTGGACTATAACCTGGTGTTGTGCGACTTCTCACATTTGTCCACCCCAGTCCAACACCGGCATCTCCACATCATGGCTTTGAGAACTTTAACACCACTTGATGCTGATTCCAGCACCACAGTGTATGAGTCCTGGGGACCACAGTGCTGCTCGTGATGTGGTGTGCCACCTCCCTCCACATAGTCCAGCAGACTTGTGGTGAGGGCCTCCTGCCAGTTGGCAGGTACAGAACTGCCCACTGTCTCTCCACCACTAAAACCAATGCCTCCAAAGCTTCATTAGAAAACCTCCGGGCTCTCTCCTGGGGCGGCGATCTGCCATCAGGATTTGTAAATAATTGCTCCTTCTCCTGGTCCTTCTTATGGTTGTAGAGGTAGCTGCACACCCAGCCATGCTGAGAATGAGGTGCGGCAGCATCAATGAACCTCCCCTTTAAGTAGTGAAAAAATCCTGTGACAATCATTACTTGCGTTTAGACTGCCCCCGATATTGGTCCATCTTTTCAGTGTAATGCCAATGAGCTTGGGTTTTTAGACGCGCCCCCATTGAGAAAATCCAGCCCCTAGTTTTAAATACTTAGGGGTAGAAATTAGGTCGCGCCCCATTTGGGGCGCAAATATCGTCCGCGCGCAAATATTCGCGCCTGGCGCTAATTATCGGCACTGACAGGAAACTTCACTTTTACCGCCCCGGGAGATGAGTGGAGCGCTAAATTAGGCGCTGCACACCTCTCTTAAGGCGCAAAGGCCTAGGAGTGAGGCGCTAACTCAGCGCACGAGCGCAGCGCAGCTGCTGCCAGTTAGCGCGGTAACACAGACACACTGGCGCCGGACACTTCTTAAAGCGGGGGGGGCCACTTGCTCCCCAGCCACACCCTGCTCATTGCAGCCTTGAATCTCAGCCTGGAGAGACCTGTAATCCATTTTGCTGCCAAGAATGGAGAGGGTGAGAGAACGCGCTCATCGCTTCACCGAGCGGGCCTTGGATGCTCTGGTTGACGCAGTGGAGCGCAGACGATGCATGCTGTTCCCAGAGAGTGGCAGGAGGCCTTTGCCACGCGAGTTCAGAAGAGTGTGGAGGGAGGTGGCTCAGAGCGTCTCCTCCAGGAGCATGGTGCCCAGGACCCATGTCCAGTGCCGCAAAAAGTTCAACGACCTCACTCGGGTCGTCAGGGTGAGTGGCTTTTTCTCAATACCTCTCCATCCCTCCATCTCAACCTCACTCTATGGCCAGAGGGTCTTAAAACCCCAATGCACAACACTCATCCAACACCTATGGCCCTTTCATCAAACACACACACACATTCCACACTTTGCATACAGTAAGGGCTATTCACCTATGGGAGGCACATCAGGCAAGACCATGGCTGCATATTGTAAGGGCTATTCACCTATGGGAGGCACATCAGGCAAGACCATGGCTGCATATTGTAAGGGCTATTCACCTATGGGAGGCACATCAGGCAAGACCATGGCTGCATATTGTAAGGGCTATTCACCTATGGGAGGCACATCAGGCAAGACCATGGCTGCATATTGTAAGGGCTATTCACCTATGGGAGGCACATCAGGCAAGACCATGGCTGTATATTGACTCAGATGCTGTCCTTTTTCTTGCAGGCTAAGCTGGCTCATAATCGGAGACAGCAGTAACGGACGGGTGGAGGGCGGCTTCAGCTGCAACCCCTCAGCGATCTGGAGGAGCGCGTCCACAGGATTGTGGCAAGCCGGGTGATCGGTCCCGTCGCCACTGGAGACGCCGACCCCGTTGTGGACAGCAATGGTAAGGTCATCACCTTTTTGTCCTCTGTCCTTCCACTTGTCCCTCACAATACCAGCCTTTGACACTTTCAATCCAACTTGCTAACTCGCTGCACTTATTCCTCCCTTACTGCCACCCTGTCCTCACGCTAAAGCCACTCTTGTACCTCCCTGCTTTCAGATGGTGATTCACCAGCTGAGGAGATGGTCCCTGAAGCTGCCACTGGGAGTGATGCTGCAGCTGAGGAGGAAGAGGAAGCCGGAGCATCAGTGCCACCCTCTCCCGAGGAAGCCCATGGCCACACTGGGAACACGCCTTCCCCGGAGGGGAGCAGGGGGGAAGGGGCTGATGATGGTGAAGTTCCAGGACCCAGCGGGCTGCAGCAACGCCATGGGGGGGGGGAGGGAAGAACGGGGGAGCAGGGGGGAAGGGGCTGATGATGGTGAAGTTCCAGGACCCAGCGGGCTGCAGCAACGCCATGGGGGGGGGGGAGGGAAGAACGGGAGCCTTCTCCCCAGAGGGAGAGTATGCCAGACACTCCTAATGCAATGGACGCAGAGGAGGAGCGGATGATTGCAGAAATGAACAGCCAGGCGGTGGTCATGCACACTGAGCTCATGGGTGCAGTGGGAAGGGTGCCCGAATGCATTGAGGCACTGGCAAGGAGTGTGGAGCACTTCGCTGTAGCACAGGCGGATGCCACACTAAAGCTTACTGCTGCAATTCAGTCACTGGCTGCCAGGAACCCATCTGAGCCTGCTCTCATGCAGACTCAGATTGAGGCCACGCGAGCACTGACTGCTGCCATCCTCGATGGTTCGTGCACATGTCCCCGGGGCTGTCACTGCGCCGCAGCAGGCCAGCAATCTGTTCTCAGGCAAATTGCTCTGGATGCTGAAGTGCTGCCCCGTGGGAGTGCCAGTGTGTCGGGCGAGCAGGGAGTTGCTGTCCTCTCTCACGATGACAGCATTCCTGCTGCCAACACTGTCACTTCTCCACTGCACTTGCCACCGCCTGTAGGACAGACTGCTGCCGCCCATGCAGAGTTGGTGCAGTCTGCAGCCGGGCCCTCCAGGCCCAGAAGTGGTCGAGGCCGGCCTTCAGGGGCATCTGCAGTGTCAGGGTCTGACAAGCAGCAGCCTTCCACCAGCCTTGCTGCAGCCACTGAGGTCCCATTACGGAGGAGCAGTAGGGTTAGAAGGGGGGGAAGTGCGCAAGGGAAGGAGATCACCCTCGAAGGGCAAAAAGTAGGAGGTGTGCCAAAATGCTGGTCATTTTTTTATTAAAGGCCGAGGTTCATGGCCCAACTTTTGTTTAGTGTTTTGGACATTATCTCCAGGTTGTGAGAACCAGTTATATTATTGACTGTTTTTTTGTGTTTATTTCTATGAGTTTGTCATGAGGAATTGACACACACAGAGTTTGTACAATAAATAAGTTTCTGTATTCAAAATATACATGGCTGGTGGTTGGAATTATTGGTGCCTTGGCCGGCTTAGGGGTTGCGTGCTGGGTTGATTCGTGTTTGTAGCACTGGCAGGGGCCCTAGAAGCGGCTTGCTATTAGTCGTTGACGGACGGCCCTTGCAGTTTGACCATTGTGGGCCGCCCTCCTGCCTTGGTGCTGCTGCTGATCATCGTCCTCGGCCTGTTCCTCCTCTTCCTCCTCCTCCTCTTGTGGTGCTGCAAGGCCTGGTGGCATTGGCTGCGTCCTGAGGATTGCCATGTTGTGCAACATGCAGCACACCACTACGAATTTGGAAACTTGCTCAGGCGAGTACTGCAGGGCTCCTCCGGAATGGTCCAGACAGCGGAATCTTTGTTTGAGCACGCCGATTGTGCGCTCAATAATGTTCCTCGTTGCTTGTTGGCTTTCCTGGTACCGCAGCTCAGCAGGGGTGTTTGGCGCACGGAGCGGTGTCATCAGCCAGGTGCTCAATGCGTACCCCTTGTCCCCCAGAAGCCAACCGACTGGCTGATGCGGTGCCTCGAAAATTTCTGCCACAGTACTCTGGCGCAGGATGAAAGCATCGTGGCAGCTGCCCGGATAGTGGGCATTGACAGCGAGAATCACCTGTCTGTGGTCACAGACCAACTGCACATTCAAGGAATGGAACCCCTTTCTGTTCCGGAACTCCTCTGCATTCTCTCGCGGAGCACGCAAAGCCACATGCGTGCAGTCAATGGCGCCCTGCACCATGGGGAAGCCCGCTACCCTCGCAAAGCCCATAGCACGGTCATGCTGCTTGTCTGGGGTCATAGGGAAGGAGATGAAGTCTCGTCTCCTTGTGAAGAGGGCATTGGTGACCTGCCGGATGCAGCGATGCACCGCAAACTGGGAGATATTGGCGAGGTCCCCAACAGCAGCTTGGAATGAGCCAGTGGCGTAGAAGTTCAAGGCCACTGTGACCTTCACTGCCACCGACAGAGACGTCCTGGACCTCAGCTGAGGCTGCAGATCTGGCTGCAGCAGGTGGCAGAGCTCAGTGACCACCTCCTTGCTGAATCGCAGCCTTCGCAAACACAGCTCCTCGGACATGTGGATGTAGGAGAGCTGTTCACGATATACCCTGGGAGGGTAAGCTCTCCTGTACATGCGCCTGATGGGCCTCCTCCGTCTGGCCATCATTGCCACTCTCTGTCTGCGTCTCACTCTGCTCCGATTGAGCTGGAGCAGGACGACGCCCCCAATCATTGCAGCCCCCATCTTCTCTTTGCCAGAAAAGTAATGAGGTACAGCAACGAAAGTAGCAGCAAAGTTAGGATGAACTAGGCAAAACTACCTCACAAAGCGTTGAGTCAATGTAGAAGTCTCTCTCTCTCTCTCTCCGAATCTCTCTCTCTCTCTCAGAACGAGTGGTGCATAAATGTCGACCACAGAAAAAGACAGGAAGAGGCCCCCTTTAAATAGCGCCCCCCCCAGCCCCAGACCGATTGATAACGTTCCAGTCTTCCGGTCGTTACTGCCTCAAGCTTATACAGACCACTACCAGAGTTAAAGACACCTCCTTCCCCCCTCAGCACTGAATTTCTACTCTCACCAATCAGAGAGGGGAAGACGGGAAGAGAGACAGCTTTATGAAGAGAGAGACACACAAGCAAATCTTCTTTTTCTTTTGTCCATGAGCAATACATTTAGTGATTAACTAGTTGTGGTGGTCTTGATCTGTTGTCCATTGTCACCTTTTCTATTATGCACCACCAAGATCTTTAAACAGTGAATATTTGTCGATTGGAGTTTCTTACTTGATAGCAAGAAATTCCTGGTGGAATTTGATAAACTTTGTATATAGAGAAAGAAAGAACTTGTATTTATACAGTGCCTTTCAACAACAACAACAACTAGTATTTATACAGCGCCTTTAATGTAATAAAACCTCCCAAGGCGCTCAAAGGAGTGTTTTTTAAAAAAAATTGACACCAAGCCACATAAGGAGATATTAGGGCAGATGACCAAAAGCTTAGTCAAAGTGGTAGGTTTTAAGGAGCATCTTAAAGGAGGAAAGAGAAATAGAGAGGCGGAGAGGTTTAGAGAGGGAATTCCACAGCCTAGGGCCTCGGCAGTTGAAGGCACGGCTGTCCTCAACGTCCCAGAGCGCTTCACAGCCAATTCATTACTTTTTAAAAAATGTCTCTTGTTTGGTAGGTAAATGTGGCAGTCAATTTGGACGCAGCAATTTCTCACAAACAGCAATGAGATAAATGACTATTTTATCTGTTTATGTTGAATGAAGGGTAAACGTTGGCCAGATCACTGGGGGAACTGTTTGGTGCTTTTAATAATGCAATAGGATATTTTACATCCAACTGAACAGACAGACATTTTAACATCTCATCTGAAAGGCAGCACCTTCAATTTTGCAGCACTGCATTGAAGTGTCAGCCTAGATTATGTGCTCAAGTTGTGGTGTGAGACTTTAACTTACAATCTTTCTACCACTGGGCCAAGCTGACATAATATGTTATAATAATTAATATGTTAAGTTAGATATTGTTAAAAAGAAATGGTTCTTCATTCAATCTCCACACACTAAGATATCGATCATTACCTATCAGGGTTTGTCACCTGGGACCACTTTCCTTTTAAAATAAAAGTATCCCACTGTACAGCCTCACGCTGAGATTCATCTTCAATTTGTTCCCAAAAAAACCACTCTAACTTTCTCCATTTCTCTCCTGCAGTGAAGGTGCTACCTTTTGCTGGGTAAGGTTCCATAAGTGGCATCTGATCTCCAGTGGCTGTGGCAGGGAAGGGTATAACAGCCTATCCTGTTCATGTCCCCACTTGAAATCCACATATAGACATCCCACTTCCACGAGTCATCGTACGATGATCAGGAAGGGAAACAGTGCCTGATGTTTTTCTTTAACCTTCTTAGCCCAGGGGCACTGAGGGCAATTGTAGCACTCTTACTGCTGTCCTGCCAGAGATCAGCTTACTGAGTATAAACCAGGAATCATACAGACCTTGCTGGTCTGTATGAGACATGGAAGGAGCTCTTACATTCAATGTTTTACTCTTCTGTTGTTAACAGCTCTCCTGTACTTGTTACAGGGGAAATTTGTTGTAGCAATGCTTTTGATATGAATAAGTCCTTTCAATTTTTTCGGCTGGTTTTGCATTTTCCCCCTTAGCTGAAGTTGAGCTTTACTACTGTTTTATTCCTTGGTGCAAAAAAATCTAGTATGATTTGGGATGCTAGAAATGTCTTTCCTTGGAGCACAAATTGTCGACGAGGTTTATTTCATTAACATTTAAATAATTTTTTGCTGTTTTTGTGACCTTGCCTTTTCTGTAAAAAGTCTTTCAGTTGTCATATCACACATGGCCCAAACAGTTTTACTCTAAGAACAACCCTAAACAGCCTTAGAAAAGTATAATTTAAAGTTTGTTTGAGTGAGGTGGCCATCGTTCTTTGTTAACTGTGATCTCAAGATTACGTCAACTACTAGAGCCTCGAATACAAAAGCAAAATACTGCGGATGCTGGAAATCTGAAATAAAAACAGAAAAGGCTGGAAATACTCAGCAGGTCAGGCAGCATCCGTGGAGAGAGAAACAGAGTTAACGTTTCAGGTCGATGACCTTTCGTCAGAACTGGAAAAAGTTTCCAGTTCTGACGAAGGGTCATCGACCTGAAACGTTAACTCTGTTTCTCTCTCCACAGATGCTGCCTGACCTGCTGAGTATTTCCAGCATTTTCTGTTTTTACTACAGAGCTTCTGTTGCTTTTCACCCTTTTTAAACTGGGAAGCATCTTCCAGACTCAAATGGCCTGAAAACTGCAAGAATGTTGAAGCCTGATTCTTCCACATGTAGTGAGATCTCAGATTCCAGCTTGGTGTACAAACTTGCATCTACCACCAAGTCTGAAAGGTAGTTAATTGTAGGAAGGATGGGGCAGCAAGTCCATTCCTGCGTTATACATTGGGTGACAAAGTTGGGAAAATGCTGCTGGGGTCCTCCAGGTCTCTCTCACTGTGCCAGAAATTGCTGGAATGGTGCATCTCAAGGCGAACAACGTTAATTGGAGTTTTTTACCTCACCCTTCAGATCACACACTATTTGTGGCGCAAATTGCTGGAAATGCAAATTGATAGCAGCGCAGCGATGTCGGTGTCGCTTGGTGAACGTCAGGAACCTGTACCCAATGGTCTATCTCCTTAACCAATGAAAGAAAAAGATCATGAAAGAAACAGTGTGAACGACGAAGAAGGAAATCGGGTGAATTAGAGTCAAACTATATACAGAAAGCGAGAGAAAGAAAGAGTGAATTAAGAGCGAGAAAAAAAAAAGAACAAGTAGAAGAAGGGGACATTGTAACCCAGTTGTGTTTGGGAATTGTATTGGTCCTTTTAGAAGTTAATGAATGAATGGCAGGGTGGGTGTGCAAAATGTACAAACATTCTTGACCCATGAAGTAGAGAACCAATGGCACCGTCCATCATGATCAGGAACAGTGGAACTGTTTTGATAGAAATTTCTAGGTCGTCTACCATCCTAGTAGTCGCATTATACAATGATGATGGAGTTGTTGACGAATCATAGAAATCAATCTCTATCAATTAGTCTACAACAGACCCAGAAATGACATGAGGAAAACCGCAGTGGTGAAGAGTTTTTTCTTCCCAAGCATGCTACACTTACCATGACATGTCTCAAATTACTCATATACCGTGTCCCAAAATAATTTTCTGAAAGAAATTGATCTAATTTGCAATTCTGAGTGTTGATACAGCCTTGCATCCTGAAAATTGTTGCCTTCCGACGCCAATAGGAGTGTGGATGGCAAGACTGGCACCAAAATAATGGCAAGACAGATTAAAATGTTTAAAAAACCTATAGGAACAATTCAGTACCTGCTGGAGTGAGACTCCACAGCTTCATTGTCCCCTTTCTGGCCTCCAAGGTTGAGTGTCATGTCAGGACAATAAATCATGTCGCTAAAAGGGTCCTTACAACATGAATTACCAGCCCTAAATAACTGCGGCAAGTTTAATTCCCATGAATGGAATAAATCCAGCAGTTTCATGACATGCAATTCATTTCAAGGGGTAGGATTAAGGAGGAATTGCAATTTTTTCAGTTTTGTCAAGGTTAACGGCAGAGCGGCACAAATCGCCCAGCAACCTGTAGAGAATCGGAACTCGTGGCGTATCTCTTCTTAGCCGCAAGTTGCTGGATTTTTTACAAAATAATAATGGTGAGTGCCGTTATTTTCCAGAAATTTCTGGGCCAATGAACCAGCTTCAGTTAACAGCTGTCTTAGCCTGTGCACTCAGCCTCTAGTGTGTTGTCAAGAAATATTATCATGTGATATCAGTAACCACCATGTTCTACCAGCAGCTATTCAGGAGGTGTTCTCACTACCATTGTCACAGTCATCTCACATCAGGAATGCTTATCCTCTAAGTTCAACTTCGATGATGAATCTTAGGTGACTGCACTCCAGTATTACTACATTGGTACAAACGATTGTCTTAAGCATCAACTCTGGTTGCAGTAGTTTACCGGCGATCACTAAGCATTATTAAACCTAACATCTAAGGAAATTGCCTTGAGACAGGGGTTCTCTATTGTGACCCTTCCAGGCTGATTGGTGGCAAAGACACTTCCTTTCATTTCAAAGAAAGTACTCCTCTGTGTATGAACCCACGGGAATTTTCATAACTCACATCTCCCACGAGTATACCATTTTCTCTGTCCATGTTTTATGTGAAATTCTAGTTTCTTAGTTGGAACAAATTTGAATGTAATCTTAACATTAACTAACATCACATGTTGGCTTCACTGTTAATCTTG
Source organism: Squalus acanthias (assembly GCA_030390025.1). NCBI lineage: Eukaryota > Metazoa > Chordata > Chondrichthyes > Squaliformes > Squalidae > Squalus > Squalus acanthias. The sequence continues at coordinate 76,733,634 of CM059433.1, read as the reverse complement.
CAATAGTTCAAAACTGAAATAGAATCTAGGTTTGTGGAACAGGTGCCACAAAGCACTGCTGTAATCTTTGGTTGCACAGTTCCAGCTGATTCTTGTAGTATGAGGTACGAGAGAATTCATAATTCCACAGTGCATTAAAGTTCTAACATCAGAGGTGGAATTTAGATTCTGTGTTGCTGGATAATTTTTGAGTTGGTTTGGTGCCAGAATTTAGTTTTCACAATGAAAACTGTAAAGAATTGTACATTAATATTTTCTCAGTTGGAGAACAATGTCAAAAGAACATAGAGAAGTTATAATTGCGTACAGTTTTGGTCTCCTTATTTAAGGAAGGATATACTTGCATTGGAGGCAGTTCAGTGAAGGTTCACGAGGTTAATTCCTGAGATGAAGGGATTGTCTTATGAAGAAAGGTTGAGCAGGTTGGGCCTATACTCATTGGAGTTTAGAAGAATGAGAGGGGATCTTATTGAAGTATATAAGATTCTGAAGGGGCTTGACAGGGAAAATGCAGAGAGGACGTTTCCCCTCGTGGGGGAATCTAGAACTAGGGGGCATAATTTCAGAATAAGGGGGCATCCTTTTAAATTGGAAATGAGGAGGAATTTCTTCTCTCAGAGGGTCGTGAATCTTTCGAATTCTCTTCCCCAGAGAGCTGTGGAGGCTGGGTCATTGAATATATTTAAGGTGGAGATAGACAGATTTATGAACGATAAGGGAGTCAAGGGTTATGGGGAGCAGGCAGGAAAGTGGAGTTGAGGCCAAGACCAGATCAGCCATGATCTTATTGAATGGCGGAGCAGGCTCGAGGGGCCAAATGGCCTACTCCTGCTCCTACGTCTTATGTTCTTAATTCTGAGGGAATAGTTAAATAACTTATACATTTACTCACTCGGTCCAGAAAATGAACATGCCATTTAGTTGATGTAGCTCACCGTCCAAGTCTTGTTTCAGGATATGGCCTGACCATTTAAAAAATCTTTTTCCTGCACCAAACCTGCAGCCCTTTGTTCTTTACTAAATGAGGAATTGACCCAGTTTCCTTTTGAATTGTTCAACAGAGCCAATATCCACTGCCCTTGGCAGTTCACTCCATAAGTCAATTGAGTCTAAGCATGTAGTTATTGCTTAAAATTATCCCTCTGGCTTCTTTAGCTTCTAATTGTGTCCTGATGTTCTCCTGTCCTAGAAATACTTCATACTTTAAATGGAAAAGAATTGTAGGTTTAGTTTATGTGTTGTTACTATCTGTCAAATATCCTCAAAAATAGAGCGCCAGAAATTCCTGGGGAGACCTTGGGGCAGGCAAAACTTCCATCCAATTCTGTCTGTGCTGCTTAATCCATCAGAAATCCTGGAGTCACGCTAATTTAAATATCAGACGCATCTATGGGGAAACATTGGCTCTGAATTTGCGGTCGGAGGCGTACTTCCGGAGTACGCCACCGACCCGCTAAATATTTCTGTACTTACCTCCTGGCTCGACAGCTATGGCGAGTTCCCTTCTCGGTTCTGCGGGCGTACGCCTGCATAAAGGCCCACAGATCCCAGGGGCGCACGCGGTTCGCAAACGTCCCTGGGATCACATGGCCCCGGTCAACCAATCAAAAAGGGGGATTCCTATGATGCTTATGGGGATTCCATTTAGGTACGGAATCCCCATAAGCATATTAGAAATCACCAATTAATAAGCATTCACACCACTTAAATAAAAATAAATATTCCCATGTTCAAAATGAATTAGAAGATCCTTTAATTAAGCATTTAAAATAAAAATTTAATTTTTTGAAAATAAATGTAAACATTTTAACATGGGCCAAAATTTATCTAAACTAATTTTAAATGTATGTTTATGTTTCACTAATTTTTAAAATTTTATTTCAACATTTACTTTAACCCTTACACTGGTAAGTGCTTCGTGGGCATTCGCTGGGCAGTAGTTGGGCAAATAGCTCAACTCTGCACCAGCGAAAGTCTTTTTGCAGCGGATGCGAACGATCTGTCAATGTGAAACTTGACAGATCGCAAGTTCCGGGTTTTCGCACATGCGCAGCGCATGCAGAAACCCGGAAATTGTGGTGCCTTTCAGAAGGCTTCCGACAGCGCTGTCAAAACCACCATCATTTCAGGCCCATTGTGTCCTCCAATGTACAGCTATATAGACAAGGCAGGGAAGTGGAAGATACAATTGGACACGTCACACAGCATTCTGCCTGGAATGTGTAATTTAATCAAGTCAGTGGTAGTCAGGCTAGAGACAGGCAATGCAGCCTAATGCAGAGATAGTTATCAATGCAGAGTGGCATTGAAGGCTTAAGCCCTCAATGTTCAGACGACGCACAGCACGAAAACCCCTGGGTTCAGACAACACACAGTATGAACAAGCCCAAGTTCAGACAACACAGAGTGTGAACACTCCCGGGTTCAGACAACGCACAGTGCAAACACACCCGGGTTCAGACAACACAGAGGGTGAAGACTCCCAAGTTCAGACAACGCACAGTGTGAACACTCCCGTGTTCAGACAACACACAGTGAGAACACTCCAGGGTTCAGACAACACATAGTGCGAACATTCCCGGGTTCAGACAACACACAGTGTGAACACTCCCGAGTTCAGACAACGCACAGTGCGAACACTCCCGGGTTCAGTCAACACAAAGTGTGATCAATCCGGGGTTCAGACAACACACAGTGTGAACACTCCCGAGTTCAGACAACACACAGTGTGAACACTCCCGAGTTCAGACAACACACAGTGTGAACACTCCCGAGTTCAGACAACACACAGTGTGAACACTCCTGGGTTCAGACAACGCACAGTGTGAACAACCCGGGTTCAGACAACGCACAGTGTGAACACTCTGGGGTTCAGACAACACACAGTGTGAACACTCCCAAGTTCAGACAACGCACAGGGTGAACACTCCCGAGTTCAGACAACACACAGTGTGAACACTCCCGAGTTCAGACAACACACAGTGTGAACACTCCTGGGTTCAGACAACGCACAGTGTGAACACTCCAGGGTTCAGACAACACACAGTGTGAACACTCCCGAGTTCAGACAACACACAGTCTGAACAATCCCAGGTTCAGACAACACACAGTGTGAACAATCCTGGGTTCAGACAACACACAGTGTGAACACTCCCTGGTTCAGACAACACACAGTGTGAACACTCCTGAGTTCAGACAACACGCAGTGTGAACACTCCCGAGTTCAGACAACACACAGTGTGAACAATCCCGGGTTCGGACAATACACAGTGCGAACACTCCCGGGTTCAGATAACACACAGTGCGAACACTCCGGGGTTCAGACAACGCACAGTGCGAACACTCCTGGGTTCAGACAACACACAGTGTGAACACTCCTGGGTTCAGACAACACACAGTGTGAACACTCCCGAGTTCAGACAACACAGAGTGTGAACACTCCAGGGTTCAGACAACGCACAGTGTGAACACTCCCGGGTTCAGACAACACACAGTGTGAACACTGCAGGGTTCAGACAACACACAGTGTGAACACTCCAGGGTTCAGACAACACACAGTGCGAACACTCCCGGGTTCAGACAACACACAGTGTGAACACTCCCAAGTTCAGACAACATACAGTGTGAACACTCCTGGGTTCAGACAACACACAGTCTGAACAGTCCCTGGTTCAGACAACACACAGTGCGAACACTCCCAAGTTCAGATAACACACAGTGCAAACACTCCCGAGTTCAGACAACGCACAGTGTGAACACTCCTGGGTTCAGACAACACACAGTGCGAACACTCCAGGGTTCAGATAACACACAGTGCGAACATTCCCGGGTTCAGACAACGCACAGTGTGAACACTCCCGAGTTCAGATAACACACAGTGTGAACACTCCCGAGTTCAGACAACACACAGTGTGAACACTCCCGAGTTCAGATAACACACAGTGTGAACACACCTGGGTTCAGACAACACACAGTGTGAACACTCCGGGGTTCAGATAACACAGAGTGCGAACACGCCAGGGTTCAGACAACACACAGTGCGAACACTCCCGAGTTCAGACAACACACAGTGCGAACACTCCTGGTTTCAGACAACACACAGTGCGAACACACCCAAGTTCAGACAACACACAGTGCGAACACTCCTGGGTTCAGACAACACACAGTGTGAACAATCCCGGGTTCGGACAATACACAGTGCGAACACTCCCGGGTTCAGATAACACACAGTGCAAACACTCCGGGGTTCAGACAACGCACAGTGCGAACACTCCTGGGTTCAGACAACACACAGTGTGAACACTCCTGTGTTCAGACAACACACAGTGCGAACACTCCCGAGTTCAGACAACACAGAGTGTGAACACTGCCAAGTTCAGACAACACACAGTGTGAACACTCCTGGGTTCAGACAACACACAGTGTGAACACTCCCTGGTTCAGATAACACACAGTGCAAACACTCCCGAGTTCAGACAACACACAGTGTGAACACTCCTGGGTTCAGACAACACCCAGTGCGAACACTCCAGGGTTCAGATAACACACAGTGCGAACATTCCCGGGTTCAGACAACGCACAGTGCGAACACTCCGGGGTTCAGACAATGCACATTGTGAACACTCCGGGGTTCAGACAACGCACAGTGTGAACACTCCCGAGTTCAGATAACACACAGTGTGAACACTCCCGAGTTCAGACAACACACAGTGCGAACGCTCCCGAGTTCAGATAACACACAGTGTGAACACACCTGGGTTCAGACAACACACAGTGTGAAGACTCCGGGGTTCAGATAACACAGAGTGCGAACACGCCAGGGTTCAGACAGCACACAGTGCGAACACTCCCGAGTTCAGACTACACACAGTGCGAACACTCCTGGTTTCAGACAACACACAGTGCGAACACTCCCAAGTTCAGACAACACACAGTGCGAACACTCCTGGGTTCAGACAACACACAGTGTGAACACTCCTGGGTTCAGACAACACACAGTGCGAACACTCCCGGGTTCAGACAACACACAGTGCGAACACTTCTGGGTTCAGACAACACACAATGCGAACACTCCTGGTTTCAGACAACACACAGTGCGTACACTCCTGGTTTCAGACAACACACAGCGTGAACACACCTGGGTTCAGACAACACACAGTGCGAACACTCCTGTGTTCAGACAACACGCAGTGTGAACACTCCTGGGTTCAGACAACACACAGTGTGAACACTCCTGGGTTCAGACAACAGACAGTGCGAACACTCCCGAGTTCAGACAACACAGAGTGTGAACACTCCAGGGTTCAGAGAACGCACAGTGTGAACACTCCCGGGTTCAGACAACACACAGTGTGAACACTGCAGGGTTCAGACAACACACAGTGTGAACACTCCAGGGTTCATACAATTCACAGTGCGAACACTCCCGGGTTCAGACAACACACAGTGTGAACACTCCCAAGTTCAGACAACACACAGTGTGAACACTCCTGGGTTCAGACAACACACAGTGTGAACACTCCCTGGTTCAGACAACACACAGTGCGAACACTCCCAAGTTCAGATAACACACAGTGCGAACACTCCCGAGTTCAGACAACACACAGTGTGAACACTCCTGGGTTCAGATAACACACAGTGCGAACACTCCCGGGTTCAGACAACGCACAGTGCGAACACTCCGGGGTTCAGACAATGCACATTGTGAACACTCCGGGGTTCAGACAACGCACAGTGTGAACACTCCCGAGTTCAGATAACACACAGTGTGAACACTCCCGAGTTCAGACAACACACAGTGCGAACGCTCCCGAGTTCAGATAACACACGGTGTGAACACACCTGGGTTCAGACAACACACAGTGCGAACACTCCGGGGTTCAGACAACGCACAGTGCGAACACTCCTGGGTTCAGACAACACACAGTGTGAACACTCCTGGGTTCAGACAACACACAGTGCGAACACTCCCGAGTTCAGACAACACAGAGTGTGAACACTCCAGGGTTCAGACAACGCACAGTGTGAACACTCCCGGGTTCAGACAACACACAGTGTGAACACTGCAGGGTTCAGACAACACACAGTGTGAACACTCCAGGGTTCAGACAACACACAGTGCGAACACTCCCGGGTTCAGACAACACACAGTGTGAACACTCCCAAGTTCAGACAACACACAGTGTGAACACTCCTGGGTTCAGACAACACACAGTCTGAACAGTCCCTGGTTCAGACAACACACAGTGCGAACACTCCCAAGTTCAGATAACACACAGTGCAAACACTCCCGAGTTCAGACAACGCACAGTGTGAACACTCCTGGGTTCAGACAACACACAGTGCGAACACTCCAGGGTTCAGATAACACACAGTGCGAACATTCCCGGGTTCAGACAACGCACAGTGTGAACACTCCCGAGTTCAGATAACACACAGTGTGAACACTCCCGAGTTCAGACAACACACAGTGCGAACACTCCCGAGTTCAGATAACACACAGTGTGAACACACCTGGGTTCAGACAACACACAGTGTGAACACTCCGGGGTTCAGATAACACAGAGTGCGAACACGCCAGGGTTCAGACAACACACAGTGCGAACACTCCCGAGTTCAGACAACACACAGTGCGAACACTCCTGGTTTCAGACAACACACAGTGCGAACACACCCAAGTTCAGACAACACACAGTGCGAACACTCCTGGGTTCAGACAACACACAGTGTGAACAATCCCGGGTTCGGACAATACACAGTGCGAACACTCCCGGGTTCAGATAACACACAGTGCGAACACTCCGGGGTTCAGACAACGCACAGTGCGAACACTCCTGGGTTCAGACAACACACAGTGTGAACACTCCTGTGTTCAGACAACACACAGTGCGAACACTCCCGAGTTCAGACAACACAGAGTGTGAACACTGCCAAGTTCAGACAACACACAGTGTGAACACTCCTGGGTTCAGACAACACACAGTGTGAACACTCCCTGGTTCAGATAACACACAGTGCAAACACTCCCGAGTTCAGACAACACACAGTGTGAACACTCCTGGGTTCAGACAACACCCAGTGCGAACACTCCAGGGTTCAGATAACACACAGTGCGAACACTCCCGGGTTCAGACAACGCACAGTGCGAACACTCCGGGTTCAGACAATGCACATTGTGAACACTCCGGGGTTCAGACAACGCACAGTGTGAACACTCCCGAGTTCAGATAACACACAGTGTGAACACTCCCGAGTTCAGACAACACACAGTGCGAACACTCCCGAGTTCAGATAACACACAGTGTGAACACACCTGGGTTCAGACAACACACAGTGTGAACACTCCGGGGTTCAGATAACACAGAGTGCGAACACGCCAGGGTTCAGACAACACACAGTGCGAACACTCCCGAGTTCAGACTACACACAGTGCGAACACTCCTGGTTTCAGACAACACACAGTGCGAACACTCCCAAGTTCAGACAACACACAGTGCGAACACTCCTGGGTTCAGACAACACACAGTGTGAACACTCCTGGGTTCAGACAACACACAGTGCGAACACTCCCGGGTTCAGACAACACACAGTGCGAACACTTCTGGGTTCAGACAACACACAGTGCGAACACTCCTGGTTCAGACAACACACAGTGCGAACACTCCTGGTTTCAGACAACACACAGCGTGAACACACCTGGGTTCAGACAACACACAGTGCGAACACTCCTGTGTTCAGACAACACGCAGTGTGAACACTCCTGGGTTCAGACAACACACAGTGTGAACACTACTGGGTTCAGACAACACACAGTGCGAACACTCCCGAGTTCAGACAACACAGAGTGTGAACACTCCAGGGTTCAGAGAACGCACAGTGTGAACACTCCCGGGTTCAGACAACACACAGTGTGAACACTGCAGGGTTCAGACAACACACAGTGTGAACACTCCAGGGTTCATACAACACACAGTGCGAACACTCCCGGGTTCAGACAACACACAGTGTGAACACTCCCAAGTTCAGACAACACACAGTGTGAACACTCCTGGGTTCAGACAACACACAGTGTGAACACTCCCTGGTTCAGACAACACACAGTGCGAACACTCCCAAGTTCAGATAACACACAGTGCAAACACTCCCGAGTTCAGACAACACACAGTGTGAACACTCCTGGGTTCAGATAACACACAGTGCGAACATTCCCGGGTTCAGACAACGCACAGTGCGAACACTCCGGGGTTCAGACAATGCACATTGTGAACACTCCGGGGTTCAGACAACGCACAGTGTGAACACTCCCGAGTTCAGATAACACACAGTGTGAACACTCCCGAGTTCAGACAACACACAGTGCGAACGCTCCCGAGTTCAGATAACACACGGTGTGAACACACCTGGGTTCAGACAACACACAGTGTGAACACTCCGGGGTTCAGATAACACAGAGTGCGAACACGCCAGGGTTCAGACAACACACAGTGCGAACACTCCCTGGTTCAGACAACACACAGTGCGAACACTCCCAAGTTCAGATAACACACAGTGCAAACACTCCCGAGTTCAGACAACACACAGTGTGAACACTCCTGGGTTCAGATAACACACAGTGCGAACATTCCCGGGTTCAGACAACGCACAGTGCGAACACTCCGGGGTTCAGACAATGCACATTGTGAACACTCCGGGGTTCAGACAACGCACAGTGTGAACACTCCCGAGTTCAGATAACACACAGTGTGAACACTCCCGAGTTCAGACAACACACAGTGCGAACGCTCCCGAGTTCAGATAACACACGGTGTGAACACACCTGGGTTCAGACAACACACAGTGTGAACACTCCGGGGTTCAGATAACACAGAGTGCGAACACGCCAGGGTTCAGACAACACACAGTGCGAACACTCCTGGTTTCAGAAAACACACAGTGCGAACACTCCCAAGTTCAGACAACACACAGTGCGAACACTCCTGGGTTCAGACAACACACAGTGTGAACACTCCTGGGTTCAGACAACACACAGTGCGAACACTCCGGGTTCAGACAACACACAGTGCGAACACTTCTGGGTTCAGACAACACACAGTGCGAACACTCCTGGGTTCAGACAACACACAGTGCGTACACTCCTGGTTTCAGACAACACACAGTGTGAACACACCTGGGTTCAGACAACACACAGTGCGAACACTCCTGTGTTCAGACAACACACAGTGCGAACACTCCTGGTTTCAGACAACACACAGTGCGAACACTCCCAAGTTCAGACAACACACAGTGCGAACACTCCTGGGTTCAGACAACACACAGTGTGAACACTCCTGGGTTCAGACAACACACAGTGCGAACACTCCCGGGTTCAGACAACACACAGTGCGAACACTTCTGGGTTCAGACAACACACAGTGCGAACACTCCTGGGTTCAGACAACACACAGTGCGTACACTCCTGGTTTCAGACAACACACAGTGTGAACACACCTGGGTTCAGACAACACACAGTGCGAACACTCCTGGGTTCAGACAACACACAGTGTGAACACTCCCGGGTTCAGACAACACACAGTGTGAACACTCCTGGGTTCAGACAACACACAGTGCGAATACTCCCGGGTTCAGACAACGCACAGTGTGAACACTCCTGGGTTCAGACAACACACAGTGCAAATACTCCCAAGTTCAGACAACGCACAGTGCGAACACTCCGGAGTTCAGACAACACACAGTGTGAACACTCCTGGGTTCAGACAACAAACAGTGCGAACACTCCTGGGTTCAGACAACGCACAGTGTGAACACTCCCGAGTTCAGACAACGCACAGTGTGAACGCTCCTGGGTTCAGACAACACACAGTGTGAACACTCCTGGGTTCAGACAACGCATAGTGCGAACACTCCTGGGTTCAGACATGTAGAATTCGCAAATTATCGCGATTTAAAAATAATGAGAAAGAGACATAGGGGTAAAAATTCAGTTGGTTGCGCCTCCCGTTAGCGCCTTAAGAGGGCGCTAATGGGGCGCAAAGCCGCTAACGCCCGGGCGCAGCGATGTTTGCGCCGCTCGAGAACTTAACTTGAGATTGTGCGGCGGCGCTAAAACTTACCGCTGCGACCACCTGCGCGCGCAGATTGTGACGTCATTCCATGGTGCAACGCCCTTGTGGCGCCCCGGAGCGGAAATTGAGTGGCGCCCCCTGCCTTACCGCCTGGCGCATCCAACGACCAGAAGACTGGAACGCTATCAATCGCTGTGGGGCTGGGGGGGGCGCTATTTAAAGGGGGCCTCTTCCTGTCTTTTATTGTTGGTGGCATTTTTGAACTACGCATTCTGAGAGCGAGAGGGAGAGACTTCTGGAGAGATTCAACGTTGTGGGAAGGAGTTTTGGGTACTGAGCAGCACTTTGCAGGTTCATTTTGATTTGCCATTCCTTGTATCGATTTAGCAGAGACTGTGGGAGCTGCACTCTGAGCTCTTTGCCTGGTACTCTCCATTGTTCTTTCCAGCACATTTGATGTGCAAGTCTCTCCAGGCCGAGATTCAAGGCTGCAATGAACAGGATGTGGATGGAAAGCAAGATTAACCATCCCCTTTAAGAACTGGCCCGTGCCATTGTGTGTGTGTTCCATTGCTGACTGACATTACATGAGCTTCGCCAGCGCTCTGAGTTAGCGCCTCACTCCTTGGCCTTTGTGGCTTAAGACAGGTGTGCAACGCCTGCTTTAGCGCTCCACTCACCTCCCGGGGCGGTAAAAGTGAAGTTTCCAGTCAGTGCCGATAATTAGCGCCAGGCGCTAATATTTGCGTCCAGACGATATTTGTGCCCCAAATGGGGCGCGACCTAATTTCTACCCCATACAGTTTCGTCAACACAGTTTTATTTCAGCAAAATGCTGTCAGGTTTCAAAACGGACACAAGCAGCCTATAAAATGGCCGCCACGCCTCGTGGCAGAAGGTTCTAGACTTTCAGCAGGCAGACAAGATGGCGTTTCAATAAACATTTCAGCAAGATCGGACAGGACTCAGCATATTGAGATAAGACAAGACGAGATCGTTTTGCATTTTAACACCCAAGCAAGGAATATAAGTGCTGGAATCGGGTTTTCCATGCACAAATGAGAGCTATTGTACTGGGCAATTAAGGGCCCATCCAAAAGACATTGATACGCAAATTCCCCACGGCTCTACGATGAGAGAGCCGTTCACGGGTACTCACAGCAAGAATTCGGAGGGCCCCAAAACCCCTCCAGGGAGACTCCTAGCCGGTTCCATAAGGGGAGAAATATTAACGGGTACTCAGACAGTTACAAGTATCACCGAAACCCATTAATGACAAGTACCACCCCATACAAGAAGTTTGAGCGCCAAAACATGACAAAAGATGGACATTAAGATTGGGCGGGAGATAAGGAATTACAGTACTATAACTGTAGTGTCCAAACGTCCATCTCTCTCTTATTCCTTTGACTCGCTAGAGAACTCTTGACTCTTATTCTCTGATCCGCTGATTTTCCGGGAGTCAACCTCGTGGCTTGCCGTGAAGATCTGTGGAGAGCTGGTCTGCGAAGGCCGGTAAGCGGGCGCACCATCCCGAGAAGTCGGTAAACGGTGTTGGAACTGAAGGCCCGAGAGGAGATGAGATGAGATGAGATGAGAAGAGAAGAAGACGACTACACGTGCCGCCGCGGTCAGTAAACCCCGACCGCGCCCGAAAATCGATTAACCACTTCTTCGAATTCTATCAGATACTCCACAACTGGCCCTGGAAGACTTTTCTTCGAGTTCTACCGACAACTGGTGTCGGTGCAGAAAGACTCTTCTCTGAATTTTACCGGCCAACTGGTGTCGAGCACAGGAAGACTCTTCTTTGAGTTTTATCAGAGTTCCGAGGTCAACACAGATCTTCATGACAGCAGACGGTCCAGCCTGCTAGCCGGAGCAAAGCGAGTAAACAAGTGGGGTAGAGAGACCCCTGATCAACACGTGAATAGTCAGGTGTTGTGGTGAAAACATCCGAGCAGCGTTTCGGAATTCTCCGAGTTATCACGAGTGGTGAGCATGTGTCTCGATCCTACAGATCTAGATTAGGACAGGTATTGATAGGGGAGGGTTTATGTTTTAAGGATAATTATAATGTGTGTCCCCTTTTACGATGTGTCGTGCGCTCCTCGTTTCCCTAAACCTAGTTGCATAAATGTATGTAAGTTTGCACTGTCATTAATCTGTGCTTATGACATGTATTTTGTAATCTTGAATAATATGCAATAAAGATTTTCCATTTCGCACTATTCAACCGGGTCTACCTGAGTTTTCTCTGCATTATTGCTCTCGCACCTAAGTCCAGTGTCAGAACCGTAAGGGCGAGTGGGTCGAACCACTCACAGGTGTCTAGTGTTACCAGGCTGGCTGGAGACCAGACCAGGCAACAAGGCCTAACCCCGCACTAGCACCCAGGCTAAGCACAGAGGCACGCGAACCCCTTACAGACAACACACAGTGTGAACACGCCAGGGTTCAGACAACACACAGTGTGAACACTCCTGGGTTCAGACGACACACAGTGCGAACACTCCCGAGTTCAGACAACACACAGTGTGAACACTCCAGGGTTCAGACAACACACAGTGTGAACACTCCAGGGTTCAGACAACACACAGTGTGAACACTCCGGGGTTCAGACAACACACTGTGTGAACACTCCTGGGTTCAGACAACACACAGTGTGAACACTCCTGGGTTCAGACAACACACAGTGTGAACACGCCGGGGTTCAGACAACACGCAGTGTGAACACTCCGGGGTTCAGACAACACAAAGTGTGAACACTCCCAAGTTCAGACAACACACAGTGTGAACACTCCCAAGTTCAGACAACACACAGTGTGAACACTCCTGGGTTCAGAAACCACAAAGTGCGAACACTCCAGGGTTCAGATAACACACAGTGCGAACACTCCCGGGTTCAGACAACGCACAGTGTGAACACTCCAGGGTTCAGACAACACACAGTGCGAACACTCCCGGGTTCAGACAACACACAGTGTGAACACTCCCAAGTTCAGACAACACACAGTCTGAACACTCCCTGGTTCAGACAACACACAGTGCGAACACTCCCGGGTTCAGACAACACACAGTGTGAACACTCCCAAGTTCAGACAACACACAGTGTGAACACTCCCTGGTTCAGACAACACACAGTGCGAACACTCCCAAGTTCAGATAACACACAGTGCGAACACTCCCGAGTTCAGACAACGCACAGTGTGAACACTCCTGGGTTCAGACAACACACAGTGCGAACACTCCAGGGTTCAGATAACACACAGTGCGAACATTCCCGGGTTCAGACAACGCACAGTGCGAACACTCCGGGGTTCAGACAACGCACAGTGTGAACACTCCCGAGTTCAGATAACACACAGTGTGAACACTCCCGAGTTCAGACAACACACATAAGAACATAAGAACATAAGAAATAGGAGCAGGAGTAGGCCAATCGGCCCCTCGAGCCTGCTCCGCCATTCAATAAGATCATGGCTGATCTGATCCTAACCGCCAATCTACAATCTATCACAGAACCATCTCCTGCATCTAACAGAATTGCACACACGAAATAGGAGCAGAATCAGGCTACACAGTCCCTGGGCCCGCTCCACTAACCACAGGGCCATGACCGATCCGAACCTAGACTCATGTCCAAATTCCTGCCCGCTCCCCGTAACCCTTAATGCCCTTTACTTCTAGGAAACTGTCTATTTCTGTTTTAAATTTAATTAATGTTGTAGCTTCTACAGCTTTTTGTGGCAGCATATTCCATGGACCTACCACCCTCTGAGTGAAGTAGTTCCTCCTCATCTCAGTTTTGAAAGAGCAGCCCCTTATTCTAAGACTATGTCCCCTAGTTCTCGTCTCACCCGTCATCGGGAACATCCTCCCCGCATCCACCCGATCCAACCCCTTCACAATCTTATATGTTTCAATAAGATCGCCTCTCATTCTTCTGAACTCCAATGAGTAGAGTCCCAATCTACCCAACCTCTCCTCATATGACCGCCCCCTCATCCCCGGGATTAACCGAGTGAACCTTTTTTGCACTGCCTCGAGAGCAAGGATGTCTTTCCTTAAGTAAGGACACCAAAACTGTATGCAGTATTCCAGGTGCGGTCTCACCAATACCTTGTACAATTGAAGCAATACCTCCCTATTTTTATATTCTATCCCCCTAGCAATGAAAGCCAACATTCCATTTGCCTTCTTAATCACTTGCTGCACCTGCATACTAACCTTTTGAGTTTCGTGCACCAGGACCCCCAGATCCCTTTGCACTTCAGTACTCTCCAGTTTCTTGCCATTAAGATAATAAATTGCTCTAGGGTTTTTCCTGCCAAAGTGCATCACCTCACACTTTCCAGTGTTGTATTCCATCTGCCAAATCTCTGCCCACTTACTTAGCCTGTCTATGTCCCCTTGCAGGTTTTTTATGTCCTCCTCACTCACTACTTTCCCTCCCATCTTTGTATCATCTGCAAATTTTGATATGTTACACTTGGTCCCTTCCTCCAAATCGTTAATATAGATTGTGAAGAGTTGGGGACCCAGCACTGACCCCTGTGGAACACCACTAGTTACTGATTGCCAGTCTGAGAATGAACCATTTATCCCAACTCTTTGCTTTCTGTTAGATAGCCAATCCTCTATCCATGCCAGAATATTACCCCCAATCCCGTGATTTTTTACCTTAAGCAATAATCTTTTGTGTGGCACCTTGTCAAATGCCTTTTGGAAGTCTAAATACACTACGTCCACTGGTTCCCCTTTATCCACTCTATATGTTACTTCCTCAAAGAACTCCAGCAAATTTGTCAAACATGACTTCCCCTTCGTAAAACCATGCTGACTTTGTCCTATTAAATTATGATTATCCAAATGTCCTGTTACTGTTTCCTTAATAATGGACTCCAAAATTTTACCTACCACAGATGTTAGGCTAACCGGTCTATAGTTACCAGCCTTCTGTCTACTGCCCTTTTTAAATAAGGGTGTTACATTAGCAGTTTTCCAGTCTGCCGGGACCTTAGCGGAATCCAGGGAGTTTTGAAAAATTATTACCAATGCATCTACAATCCCTACCGCCACTTCCTTCAAGACTCTAGGATGTAAGCCATCAGGTCCAGGTGATTTATCCGCCTTGAGTCCCATTATTTTACCGAGTACCACTTCCTTAGTGATTTTGATCGTGTTTAGCTCCTCTCCCCCTATAGCCCCCTGTTTGTCCAGTGTTGGGATATTCTTAGTGTCCTCTACTGTAAAGACTGATACAAAATATTCATTCAGTGTTTTTGCCATCTCCATATTTCCCACCATTAATTTCCCGGTCTCATCCTCTAAGGGACCAACATTTACTTTAGCCACCCTTTTTCTTTTTATATAACTATAAAAACTCTTACTATCTGTTTTTATATTTTTTGCTAATTTACTTTCATAATCTATCTTCCCTTTCTTAATCAATCTTTTTGTTATTTTTTGCTGCCTTTTAAAGTTTTCCCAATCCTCTGTCCTCCCACTAGATTTCGCTACCTTATATGCCCTTGTTTTTAGTCGAATACTATCCTTAATTTCTTTACTTAGCCACGGATGACTGTCCTTTCTTTTACACCCTTTTCTTTTCAGTGGAATATATTTTTTTTGGAAGTTGTAAAATAACTCCTTGAATGTACACCACTGATCATGTGTCGTCTTACCCTTTAATCTATTTTCCCAATCCACTCTACTCAATTCCGCTCGCATACCTTCATAGTCTCCTTTATTCAAGCTTAGCACGCTTGTTTGAGATCCAACCTTCTCACCCTCTAATTGAATATGGAATTCAACCATGTTATGGTCACTCATTCCAAGGGGATCCTTTACTAGGACATTTTTAATTAATCCTGTCTCGTTACACAGGACCAGATCTAAGGTTGCTTGCCCCCTGGTCAGTTCAGTTACATACTGCTCAAGAAACCCATCCCTAATACACTCAATGAACTCATCCTCAAGGCAGCCCTGCCCCATTTGATTTGTCCAATTAATATGATAGTTAAAATCCCCCATAATTATAGATGTTCCCTTATTACATGCCTCAACTATTTCCTGATTGATACTCCGTCCAATAGAGTTGCAACTGTTCGGAGGCCTATAGACTACGCCCACTAATGTTTTTTTCCCCTTATTATTCCTTATCTCCACCCAAACTGTTTCATTATCATGATTTTTTGACCCAATATCATTACTCTGTATTACAGTGATTCCTTCCTTTATTAACATAGCCACCCCACCTCCCCTTCCTTCCTGCCTGTCCTTCCTGATCGTTAAATAACCTGGTATGTTTAATTCCCAGGCATTGTCACCCTGCAGCCATGTTTCTGTAATGGCCACAATATCATAACCATATGTAGTTATTTGTGCCATTAACTCGTCTATTTTGTTACGAATGCTACGTGCATTCAGATAGAGAACTTTCAAATATGCTTTGTGGCACTTAGTTCCTGCTTTTTCACTTTTTACCAGTTTACCTTTTACTCCACACACTCTGTCCCTTCCTGCCACGCTCTGATTTGTGATTCCCCTACTGCTACCTATGTCTATGACCCTCTCTGTTGTCATTTTTATTTTTTGCTCTCTTGAAACCTCCCCCCCACTAATTAGTTTAAAGCCCTCTCCACAGCCCTAGTTATTCGATTCGCCAGGACACTAGTCCCAGCACTGGCCAAGTGAAGTCCGTCCCAACGGAACAGCTCTCTCCTGCCCCAGTACTGGTGCCAGTGTCCCAAGAAGCAAAACCCATTTTTCCCACACCAGTCTTTGAGCCACGCATTCAACTCCCTGATTTTATTTACCCTAGCCAAATTTGCTCGTGGCTCAGGTAGTAATCCAGAGATTATTACCCTCGAGGTTCTGCTTTTTAATTTGGCCCCTAGCTGCTCAAACTCCCTCAGCAGAACCTCTTTCCTTGTCCTATCTATGTCATTGGTACCAACATGGACCACGACAACTGGATCCTCCCCCTCCCACTCCAAGTTTCTCTCCAGCCCAGAGGAGATGTCCTTAACCCTGGCACCGGGCAGGCAACACAGCCTTCGGGACTCTCGCTCTTGGCTGCAAAGAACCCTATCTATCCCCCTAATGATACTATCCCCTACCACTACAACATTTCTTTTTACTCCCCCCACTTGAATGGCCCCCCTTACCACGGTGCTGTGGCCAGGTTGCTCATACTCCCTGCAGTCCCCGCTCCTATCCACACAGGGAGTAAGAGCCTCGAACCTGTTGGACACAGTGCGAACGCTCCCGAGTTCAGATAACACACAGTGTGAACACACCTGGGTTCAGACAACACACAGTGTGAACACTCCGGGGTTCAGATAACACAGAGTGCGAACACGCCAGGGTTCAGACAACACACAGTGCGAACACTCCTGGTTTCAGACAACACACAGTGCGAACACACCCAAGTTCAGACAACACACAGTGCGAACACTCCTGGGTTCAGACAACACACAGTGTGAACAATCCCGGGTTCGGACAATACACAGTGCGAAGACTCCCGGGTTCAGATAACACACAGTGCGAACACTCCGGGGTTCAGACAACGCACAGTGCGAACACGCCAGGGTTCAGACAACACACAGTGCGAACACTCCTGGGTTCAGACAACACACAGTGTGAACAATCCCGGGTTCGGACAATACACAGTGCGAACACTCCCGGGTTCAGATAACACACAGTGCGAACACTCCGGGGTTCAGACAACGCACAGTGCGAACACTCCTGGGTTCAGACAACACACAGTGTGAACACTCCTGGGTTCAGACAACACACAGTGCGAACACTCCCGAGTTCAGACAACACAGAGTGTGAACACTCCAGGGTTCAGACAACGCACAGTGTGAACACTCCCGGGTTCAGACAACACACAGTGTGAACACTGCCAAGTTCAGACAACACACAGTGTGAACACTCCTGGGTTCAGACAACACACAGTGTGAACACTCCCTGGTTCAGACAACACACAGTGCGAACACTCCCAAGTTCAGATAACACACAGTGCAAACACTCCCGAGTTCAGACAACACACATTGGGCCGAAAATTGATCCCGGGACGCGAGAGTACGCACTGCGTACTCTCGCGTATTCCCACTCCAATTGCCGGTTTTCTGCATGCCCTGCGCATGCGCTGAAAACCGGCAATTGCTCTTCCGAAAAGGGGGCGGGGCCGGAGTGCATCGCGTGCGCGCTACAGGCTGCGCGCACGCTGTGCACTTCATGCTTTGGACGCGCAGGTAAGTACTGAAGATTTTGGAAATGTAAAAAGGAGGAGTAAGACCCACTTTTAAGAAGGTAAGTAGTGAATTAAGTATTTTTTTGAATTTTTTTTTACAGGTATATCTTTTTTATAGACTTTAAAGACAGGTAAGTTTATTTTTATAACTTTTTAAAAGATTTTAAATTTTTTCAAAAATTTAATTTTTTATTTAAAATGGTTAATTTAATTAACTATACTTATTTTATTAATGTGATGGGTTTTTTTTTAAATTTAATTGAGGTTTAGCTGTTATTTTGGGGGGGTGTAAGATTCATAAGTCTCTCAGCCATGCTGTGAGACTTATGAATGGAAGATGGTGTGCTGCCATTGGCTCTAACTGAGTCACGTGATCCCACAGCTCGCACGAATTAACTACGCCGCTGGGATACGCAAGCCCAGCACAGCAGCTGTCCAGAACATCAAGTTCGTGCGAGCTGGATCAGAAAAAGCATAAGCGAGGTGAGACATCGCGGGAAAGGCTTACCCCCGCGGGAACAGAGCGAGATCAATTTCTGGGCCATTGTGAACACTCCTGGGTTCAGACAACACCCAGTGCGAACACACCAGGGTTCAGATAACACACAGTGCGAACATTCCCGGGTTCAGACAACGCACAGTGCGAACACTCCGGGGTTCAGACAATGCACATTGTGAACACTCCGGGGTTCAGACAACGCACAGTGTGAACACTCCCGAGTTCAGATAACACACAGTGTGAACACTCCCGAGTTCAGACAACACACAGTGCGAACGCTCCCAAGTTCAGATAACACACAGTGTGAACACACCTGGGTTCAGACAACACACAGTGTGAACACTCCGGGGTTCAGATAACACAGAGTGCGAACACGCCAGGGTTCAGACAACACACAGTGCGAACACTCCCGAGTTCAGACTACACACAGTGCGAACACTCCTAGTTTCAGACAACACACAGTGCGAACACTCCCAAGTTCAGACAACACACAGTGCGAACACTCCTGGGTTCAGACAACACACAGTGTGAACACTCCTGGGTTCAGACAACACACAGTGTGAACACTCCTGGGTTCAGACAACACACAGTGCGAACACTCCCGAGTTCAGACAACACACAGTGCGAACACTCCCAAGTTCAGACAACACACAGTGCGAACACTCCTGGGTTCAGACAACACACAGTGTGAACACTCCTGGGTTCAGACAACACACAGTGTGAACACTCCTGGGTTCAGACAACACACAGTGCGAACACTCCCGAGTTCAGACAACACAGAGTGTGAACACTCCAGGGTTCAGACAACGCACAGTGTGAACACTCCCGGGTTCAGACAACACACAGTGTGAACACTGCAAGGTTCTGACAACACACAGTGTGAACACTCCAGGGTTCAGACAACACACAGTGCGAACACTCCCGGGTTCAGACAACACACAGTGTGAACACTCCCAAGTTCAGACAACACACAGTGTGAACACTCCTGGGTTCAGACAACACACAGTGCGAACACTCCAGGGTTCAGATAACACACAGTGCGAACATTCCCGGGTTCAGACAACGCACAGTGCGAACACTCCGGGGTTCAGACAATGCACATTGTGAACACTCCGGGGTTCAGACAACGCACAGTGTGAACACTCCCGAGTTCAGATGACACACAGTGTGAACACTCCCGAGTTCAGACAACACACAGTGCGAACGCTCCCGAGTTCAGATAACACACAGTGTGAACACACCTGGGTTCAGACAACACACAGTATGAACACTCCGGGGTTCAGATAACACAGAGTTCGAACACGCCAGGGTTCAGACAAGACACAGTGCGAACACTCCCGAGTTCAGACAACACACAGTGCGAACACTCCTGGTTTCAGAAAACACACAGTGCGAACACTCCCAAGTTCAGACAACACACAGTGCGAACACTCCTGGGTTCAGACAACACACAGTGTGAACACTCCTGGGTTCAGACAACACACAGTGCGAACACTTCCGGGTTCAGACAACACACAGTGCGAACACTTCTGGGTTCAGACAACACACAGTGCGAACACTCCTGGGTTCAGACAACACACAGTGCGTACACTTGTAGAATTCGCAATATATCGCGATTTTATTAATAAGGAGAAAACACAGAGTTTCGTTCAAACAGCTTTTATTTCAGCAGAATGCTGCCAGGTTTTTCAAAGTGGACACAAGCAGCCTGTAAAATGGCCGCCGCACCTCGTGACAGAACATTCTAGACTTTTCGACAGGCAGACAAGATGGCGTTCCAATAAACATTTGTGCAAGATCGATTAAGATTCAGCACAGTGAAGATAATACACGAGACATTATGGGTTTGCAGTATACACATAAATACTGAAATCGGTCTCCCAGGTACGAATGAAAGCTATTGTACCAAGTAATCAAGGGCCCATCCAAAGGACATTAATATGTAAAATCCCAACGACTCTACGATGAGAGAGCCGTTAGCAGGTAGTTATACAAAACACTTGGAAGCCCCAAAAACCCCTCCAGGGAGAACACCGACCGATTTAACAATGGGAGAAATATTAACAGGTACTCAGACATTTACGAGTAGCCCCGAAACCCATTAAGAACGGAGATCACCCATACAAGACATTTGAGCGCCAGACCCTAACAAAAGAAAGGACATTAAGGTTGGGCGGGAAACGGAAGATTTTTGCACTATAATTGCAGGCTCCAAACCGTCCATCTTTCTCTTATCCTCGTGGCTGCTCCTGTGCTCTTATGCTCTTATCCGATCGATTCGTAACCTCGTGGCTGCTCCTGTGTACTCGTAGTCGGGTTCCTGCTTGCCTGGTGCCTCTTTGAAAAAGACTGTCGAACTTTCTGATCCGTTCGGATCTACCTCGTGTCGCGTAACGAAGACCTATGTTGGTAACTGGCAGCGGAACCAAAGGCCCGAGATGAGATGAGATGAGATGAGATGAGATGAGATGAGAAGAGAGGAAGACCATACTCATCGCCACGGTCAGTAAATCCCGACCGCGCCTGTAGGTCGAATAGCCAAGTTTTCCTTGCCAGGGAGACTTCTTCGAACTTGCAAGAACGGTTCATCATCGATGATATTGACTAATCTGTGAACTGTGCTCGGAAAAGTACCTGTTAAACCAACCAACACAGGTCTTCATCACAGCAGACGGTCCAGCCTGCTAGCCGGAGCAGAAGCAAGTAAACAAGTGGGACCAGGAGATCTCCTGACCGACACGTGGGTGCTGCGGTGAAAAACATCCGATCAGCTATTCGGAATTTCTCCGAGTTATCACGAGTGGTGAGCATGAGTCTCGAAATCCTACGAATCAAGTTAGGATAGATATTGATAGGGGAGGGTTTAAGTATTAAGGATACTTGTAATGTGTGCCCCTATTTACGGTGTGTCGTTCGTTCCTCGTTTCCCTAGGATCAGCTATATAACTGCTTGTAAGATTGTACTGTCATTAATCTGTGCTTATGACATGTATTTCATAATCTTAAATATCATGCAATAAAGATTTTCCATTTCGTACCATTCAACCGAGTCTACATGAGTTTCATCTCCATTACTGCTCTTGCATCTAAGTCCAGTGTCTAGAACCGTAAGGGCGAGTGATTCGAACCACTCACAGGTGTGTCTAGTGTTCCCAGACTGGCTGGAGACCAGAACAGGCAACAAGGCCTAGACCCGCACTGACATACAGGCTGCACAGAGCCGCGTGAATCTCACAGGCTGCGAGACACGCAGGGTCAGAATCCCTTACAGAAAATGGCGACCGCGACAGGACACTGGCAGCGAGAGGGTAGTGTGTTAGACTTTGGAATGACTGTACGAAATGTTATGCAGGAAAAGATAGCAGATTATGTGTTCGGAAAGGTTAATCTAACTAAGAAATGGATAAGTGAATTGTTAGCGGATAAAAGCCCGCTAGAGGCAGCCGAAAGGTGGACAGATAGTAAAGAACATAAAAAGACACTCGAGAAAGCAGTCTGGCTTATGTGTTACAAAAGGCAGGTTCAGATTTCAAACCAGACCATTACAGCGCTAGTAGCTCGAATCAGTCATTTAGAGGGAGAAATGGATGAGAAGGTTTCTGGAGGGGAGGTGCTCATTAAGAATTTAAATGAGTTGCACCAAGAAAGCCAGGAAATCTCCAGTCACCTTAAAACAAGGATAGATTATCTCGAGTGCCAGGTCACTGAGGCAAAGTTAAATGAGAGCAGGTTAAAGGAAAGATGTGGCCGCCAAGCTGCCCAGATAAGAACTCAGGAAGAGAGCTTAACGGGGGTTAGGGCGGCATATAAGTTGGCCCTTGAGGATAAGTTTGAGGGAGCCGACCATAGCGCCTGCCAAAGGGAGATAGAGCACCTCAAGAAGGCCGTAAACAAAGCGAACGGCATGGTGTGCCTTATCAGTCCGTCAGCACACCAGCCGTTAGTAAGTGAGAAGTTTAAGAAATCCCCACCAAGTAAAGCAGAGGAAGTAGTAGCCACTGCGCCCTCCGCGCCACCCAGCTATTCGGAAACCTGGGTAAGGGAGGAAGCAATGGAAGAAACGAAAGAGCCCATTGAGAAAGAAGTGGGAAAGGGACCGTTGTATCCAGTAACGGGTATTAAAAGGGGCCCAAACAGAAACGGTGGGGAAGAACCAGGGGATCTCCTCGGACAGCTTGTGTTGCCTCACAGCTCACACCAGCTGAGAGCTATGATAAATCACGTACGGAAGCTGACCGAGTCAGACGACCCTTCCGTACATTTCAGAGAAGTTGAGCAAGCCGCAGCCATTAACGGCTGCGATGATGGGGAGACAGCAAAAATGCTGCTGTTCTCATTAGACAGCTCGGTCCTTCAGTGTCTCTCGGGCGAGAGCAAGAGGGGAACCAAGACTTATGAGGAATTAAAGAATGAGGTCCTGGAAGTGTTGGGGGCGAACGATGAAGGTCCGTTTGCTAGAGTGGGACAGACAGTGCAGATGGAGGGAGAACCCCCGAAGGTTTTTGCCGACAGGCTGTGGCCAGTATATGAGCGCAGCTGTCTAGGTGCGCCCGAGCGCGAAGATGTGGAAGGCGCCGCTTTAACTCATTGGCTTAGGTGCATAATAGCCAACAGTTTACCAGCCGTCAGAGAGCAGGCAAAAGCATGGTTTGATCCCAATGACCCCAACATTACGGAAGAGTCGGTCTTGAATCGACTCACGTTAGGATATCGCAATATAAGGGGTATGGCAACACGTCCCCTTAAGGGAAGAGTACATGAGGTACGACCCGCAGCCCCGTATCAAAGAGAGTGGCATCAGGAGGGTAACCGCGCCCCACAGGCAAGTAATGTTTGTTACGGGTGTGGGAAGACAGGGCACTGGCGCAAGCATTGCAGGAACCCTTGGAAAGATTCCAAGGATAAAAATCCCGCGGTCCGAGCCCAGGCGCCTGTCCCGGCTAGGGAAGCTAATGCACCCACCCCTCCCGACGACATCGAAGTAGTGTTAGGAGCCATGCGCAATCTCTTGAGTGCACGTGGACAGGTGGTGGTCGCAACCGGCCCCGTAGGTGCCGCAGGACCGTCTAATAGTACCCCATGACTAGAACCGGCGCAGCCCATCTACCTGTGTCCGCTTAGCTATGATGCGTGGAAGCGACCTTTGGTGGAGATGGAGGTAGAGAAACAGAGGGGTAGTTATTTGTTGGACACGGGAGCTTCTTGCACCATAATCCATACAGATAGCCCTTTTGACTCGCCGCTATCCACCAGGGTCCCATTCACGTTAGCGGGGTTCACAGGAAAAGAACAGGCTGGCACGTTCTCCCTTCCGCTATCCATTCGTTTAGGAGCACTTCACCTTAGGTGGAAGTGTATACTGATGGAATGGCAGGAGGGGGGTGGAAGAGGTATTCTCGGGTCTGATCTTCTATCGGGACACGGGATCCTCGTGGACCTCAGAAATCACTGTCTCTGGGGGGCTAAGGGTGAAAAAGGCGAGGTAATAGTGATTCCGGGGGAGGAAGAAACAGGGGTCCTGTGTACCGTACAGCCATCCGGAGGCTACGACCTCAGGCTTATGGTCGCAGATGTCCCAACGGACATGCAAACGTACGTGTCAGATAATATGCACGCGTTTGCAACCCACAAGCACGATTGTGGGAGGGTTATCGGGTTTGAGGTCAGCGTAGATGGGGACCCCATGACCCGACCCCAAAAGCAGTATAACTTCCCCAAAGAAGCAGAACCCGATATGGAGACAGCAATGTCCTCCTTGGTGCAGCAGGGCGTGTTGAGGCCGATAGCCACACACGTGAACTCCCCATTATGGCCGGTTAGGAAGCCGGATAATTCGTGGAGAGCCACGGTGGACTACAGAGTCCTTAACAGTAACATTCCCGCCTGCGCGCCCACGGTAGCAGCAGTTGCTGACCTAATAGGGAGCATCCCAGCGTCCGCGACCACGTTCACGGTGCTGGATATCTCGAACGGTTTTTGGTCCATCCCGCTGAGGCGAGAGGACCAGTACAAGTTTGCCTTTACTTTCAAAGGACAACAGTACACATGGAACTGTCTGCCACAGGGTTTCCACAATAGCCCCAGTATTTTCCATCAGTGTATGGCAGGAAGTTTAAAGGAGTTTAGTCAGCCCAATCAGATAGTGCAGTATGTGGATGATTTGCTCCTATTTACGGACTCAAGGGAGGAGCATGGACCACTACTGGACGAGTTATTGGAGCTGCTAGCGAGAAAGGGTTTTAAAATAAATCCTAAGAAAGCACGTATCGGTCAGCGGGAAGTAAAATTCCTGGGACTGACCATACGCGCTGGGGAAAGAGCCATAGACAAAGCAAGGAGGGAGTCGGTGCAAGAATTACCGATTCCCAACAACGTAAGGGGTGTGAGGTCCTTTTTGGGACTGACCGGTTACTGCAGGGATTTTATCGAAGATTATGCGGCCACAGCAGCGCCGCTCCTCCGACTCCTCCATAAGGGGGTGGAGTGGTCTTGGGACGAGGGCTGCCAAGCAGCCTTCGAGAAGTTAAAAAGGGATCTGCAGACCGCGCCAGCCTTAGGGGCCATAGATGGGGGGAAGGAGTTTTTCCTGGAGGTAGCTGCCAGCGGAGACAGCTTAAGCGCCGTACTGCTCCAAGAGCGTCACGGCAAGCTGAGGCCGGTTGTCTATTCATCCAGGGTGTTAACGGATGTGGAGAGAAGTTTCTCCAATTGCGAAAGGCACCTTTTAGCCACGCATTGGGCTGTGAAAAGATCAGCGATCTTCACAGGGCTCTCTCCCATCACTCTCCTCACACATCACACACCAACTAAGATGCTTCTGGATGGGAGGATTAAAGATGGGACCGTAAGCAGCGCGCGCATTGCGCGTTGGACCCTTCTTCTCTCCCAGTTGGATCTTAGAGTAAAAGGTCTTTGCGAGCCCAGGCTTGCGGCCAATTTGGTATACCCCGGTACAGCCCACCGGTGTTCGGTGGAAGGGGTGTGGGACGTCAACATAGGTTTACGGGCCGGGATACATCCCACTGGGCGCGAGATTTATGTTGATGGGTCTAGCACAGTATCTGCTGGCGAGCGACTCACAGGGTGTGGAGTTTATGACCCTGCGGCAGACCTTGCCCTGGCGATCAAGCTCCCTAGCACCATGAGCGCGCAGCAGGCTGAGCTGTCTGCCGTGGTGTACGTTGTTACCCACCCAGACATTTTCCCAACCCCATACACGATTTGCTCGGACAGTATGTTCACCTGCAATTCGTGTACGGAATACCTGGCCATTTGGTCCCGCCGTGGATACACCTCCGCGGACGGGCGACCTTTAACGGTGAAGCCCTTGCTGGAAAAGATCTTAGCAGCAGTAGTAGGGGAGGAAGGAGAGATTTTCATCCATAAGGTGAAAGCTCACTCCTCCACAGAGCCCCGTGGGGAGGGCAACCAGCAGGCGGATGCGCTAGCCAGGGAAGGTGCCCGCAACGGCATTTTCTGGGACCCCGATGGGACCAGACCCATAGCAGCGATCCGAGGCAGGAACGGGAATCCCGGGAACACCAGGGTAGCATTGCCCCTAGACCGTAAGGCCGTCCAAGCCCAGGATCCCGCCCTAAAAGCAGTCCTAAAAACCATTGCTGAGGGGAGGCAGGTAGAAGGTCCGTACAGTACGGCAACCCTCTCAGTTAAGGAAGGCATGCTGTTCCGCGAGGAGCAGTGGGTTGTGCCGCAGCAGCACAGGAGGGAATTCCACCAGTTGGCTCACGAGGGACCAGGGGCAGGGCACCCCGGGCCCGAGGTTACCTGGCAACGGGTAGAGCAAGCGGGATGGTGGCCAGGGCTCAGGGAACAAGTCCGCGAGTTCTGTGCAAACTGTCTTGTGTGCGCTGCAAACAACCCAGACCCCCAGAAAAGGAAGGTGCCCATGGGACACGTAAGAAGGGTAGAGGGACCATGGCAGTCGATACAGATCGACTATATAGGACCCCTGCCCACAACCCAGGGAGGCTATAAATATTGCCTCGTCCTGGTGGATGTGTTTTCCAAGTGGGTGGAAGCCTTCCCTTGTCGAACAGCTACGGCACTGGGTACAGCAAAAATCTTGGTCCGGGAAGTGTTCTCGCGGTGGGGACTTCCCCGTTTTGTGGAGTCAGACCAAGGGAGTCATTTCACCGGCCAGGTGATGCAGAACACCCTCATGCTTTTGGGCATTGAAGGGAAGTGGCACGTAGCACACAATCCCCAGTCATCCGGGATTGTTGAACGCATGAACCGGACCCTGAAGGAGAAATTGAGGAAAGAGACTAGGAACTCGCCCCAAAAATGGGCGGAAGTTCTGCCTTTAGTCCTCATGGGGGTCCGGGCCAGTCAGTCAAAAAGTACGGGGTACTCCCCGCACGAGGTGATGACTGGGAGGCTCATGCGAACCCCCACCCATGTGCTAGCGCCGGTGCTCACTGAGGGTCAGCTCCAAGAGATAAGCAGGGACAAGTTCGCCCAGACTCTCTTGGAGCGCCTGAAGCAGGTTTATGAGCAGGCGGCTGGGAACATGGGAAGGCAGCATCAGGGCAATCGCTTGTTGCTGGAACCCCGCAAAACGCGGGAGTGGGAAGTAGGAGACCAGGTCATGGTCAGAAACTACGCCAGAGTAGGGAGTCTGGAACCACTGTATATGGGACCCTACAACATTGTAGACAAGGCGAGTCCCATGGTTTACGTCGTAAAAGTACCTCGGCGCACTAAGTGGTTCCACGTAAACCAATGCAAACTGTACAAGCCAGGTGCGCAAGGGAAAACTACAGGGGTAAATCCCGCCAGTGGGAAAGCACAGCCGCAGGTAGGACCACAAGGCACACAGGCAGGCATAGCAGCTTGCATCAGGGGAGGGGACATCCTGGAAGATCATGAAGCGTTTTTCTGGAATTGGGAGTTAGATGAGGGAGAATTCAGGGAACTCGAGTCAGATGAGGATAGTGATGACGACGGCTGGTTTTGGAGGAACGGTCCCGTTTTCGATATGGGGAGAATACGGGCTGCAGATAGAGATCCACACAGGGTGGACACACAAGCTGCAGGTCCCGAAGACAGGAGGGAGGAGCTAGGGGAGGCGGGGCCAGCCGCTGTGGGAGCACAGGGAGTGACGGTGAGGACCCCAGAGACAGAGCCGCCCGCTTTGAACGTCCCGTCCTCGGGGGAGGCAGAGATCACGAGTGAAGGGCCGCCTGCTGGGCCGAGCAGGGCGGAGCCACAAACTGCGAGCCCCGAGGTTAGGGAGGCGGAGTCAGCGGAGGCGGAGCCAGCGACTGTGGTGGAACCCCAGGTCGTCCCGATGGAAGTCTCGGAACCCGGTCCGTCAGTCACGGAACCCCCGCCCATGGCAACTCCCCGTAGGTCAAGTAGAGAACCCCAGCCCAGGAGGATGTGGTCATGTCCCCAGACT
This sequence comes from Squalus acanthias, assembly GCA_030390025.1. Classification (NCBI taxonomy): domain Eukaryota; kingdom Metazoa; phylum Chordata; class Chondrichthyes; order Squaliformes; family Squalidae; genus Squalus; species Squalus acanthias. Next base: position 76,705,390 of record CM059433.1, on the reverse strand, counting down.
GCCCCAAGGCGTAAACTTAAGGTTAAGGTAACCCAGATACAAGCCGGCCACATCGCAGCAGCAACAGGCTGCGGCAGATCAGAGGGAAGGGTCAGTGCCCTCCCACCGTCGGGAAGAGCTCGCAGCAGCCTTCTCAGAATTTAAAGGGGCCGCCCTGAGAACGGGCGGCACTGTAAAGTTATAGTTTTAAGTTTTAAGTTCATAGTTCAAGGTTAAGTTTATAGTTTTTTTAATAAGGTTAAGATTGTAGTGTTTTTAACAGAAAACGATAAAATGATGGGAGCTTTAAAATTAGGTTTAGTTAAAGTTCATACAGCGAACGTGGAAGTTTACGTGAGGCGAGGTCAGGGGACCCGCTCACGCTTCACAGAAGCCAGAGGCTCTTGCGAGGCTGGCTACCTCATTCTATCTGATCACAGGAACCAAGGAAGGATGGAACGAATTCTAGTATTGCTCGCGGCAATCGGATGTGGATTGGCCTATCGAGGCCGCACCAAGGATGTCGTGGTGTTTGGATGTTCCGGGGACACGGCCCCCATCGCGGTGGATGGGACCGGAAGACGGGAGGCAGAGGAGACCAGCACCTATTTCCACAAGGGAAGGTGGCCAGGATGGCTGGGAACGAACTCAACGGAGTATTCTAGCACATCGGGGTTTGCCTACAAAGAGACTTCTTTAATGTGCCCCAAAGTAAGGATCATCGCACCCAGGATCAGCGTCACCGTCGGCAAACGGATTTGTTTGACTTGTAGTGGGAATGTCCCATTGAGCCGATGGTGGTGGCTGCGAAAGCTGAGCAAAACTATGAGGAACTCTTCGGTCGAGTGGGAACGACTGGGTAATAATACCCATCGGACAATTACGGGGACAAACGGACAAGTGAAAGTCTGTTGGGACAAATGGTGGGAACCGGACGAGGGAATTTATGTATGTATGTGGGGGTCAAAGTACGTTTGCCCCAAAGGCATCTCCATATTTTTCATTAATCAATGGCAGGATAACGGACAGGGGATGAGGTGGGATGCGAGCACCAGGGGGTGCGGAGCCCCATTCTCCCCGATCCCAGTAAATGCCACTGAGCTCATTACGCGCCCACGCAAAGCCCCGCCCACGATTCCGGTGGTTCTAGCTGAGGAAGAAGGGTGCCCTAAAACTAGTAAGGGACCCGGGAATGGTTTGGTACTGGTCCCCACAGACCAGATACTATTTCAGGGGGTACATTACGCGGTGGCCTCGGTGATTTTAAATCTCACCGAGGTGCGGTTACCAGAGTGGTGCCCCAAAAAGACGGAACAGTTGTATCAGGTCCTGTTGACCAAGATGTTCAGACAATTTTACGAATTCGATTTCGCGGAAATTGATAAAACAAGTTTGTACACCGCACCACAGGAAGTTTTGGATCAAGTAGGGAGGCAAAGAAGGGGTTTGGTGAACGATGCGTTCACTGCTTTTAACACGGGTACATCTGTGGTCAACGCTCTAGACAGTGTGGAGCTGCAGACCCAGATTAATGGTTTAAAGACACAATTAAAAGACATTCTAACAGATGAGAATAAAGTGGTAGGGTCGGGTTTACACGAGGACCAAGCCATGACTCTCCATTTAAAGGAAATTATAGCAGAGTTGGAGAAACATGCAAAGACGGTAAATGCCCTGATTAGGGAAGATCGGAATGCGTCCGATCAGGCTGCGCAGAACGAGGTGTGCGTGCTTTACGGGGCGTGGTTACTGGGCGAGGGCCGCAGTAATTTGGAGGATTTAAAACAAGGTTTGGTCCCGTCCTGGATAAGTAACAAACACCTGCGGGCGCTCCACCCTTTTCAGAACGCATTAAGTCCGTGCCAGCTCAGGCTAGCTTCAGAAGCTTACCCAGTCCCCGTGGACTGCGGACGATCAAACCATACTATTATGGGAATAGTATTACGTATACCGGTTTTGGGCGACACAGCAAAGCCCGCCCCGGTGTATCGGGTAGAGAACATTGGTGTCATTCAGGGGGGAGCCCACATTCGTTATGCAGCGGTTCCACCTTACGTCATCCGCTGGGAGCAAACGATGACAGGTACAGATCTCTCTGGTTGTCGTGGCAGGGGAGCACACATAATACTGTGCCCCCAGCACTTGAATGCCTTCTTAACACCACAGTGCGGGTTCAGAACGACTGGCGCCAAGTCCATGAATTGCACCATGGAGGCAATGGCACAAGATCATGTGCCTCCGCAGGTAGCATACATCGGGGGTGGAACATATTGTGTTACCACTGCAGCGCAACACTACCAGCATGGAAACCGTAGCCGGTGTCCGGTGAGTGACAGCAGTTTCTGTTTTAAACCCAGGGCGGAAGTTCAAGTAGCACAACAGCGAATTATCCCAATCCCTGAACCATCCACTGTTCATCTCACAGTAAAAGAGAATTTCACCGACTTGCAACGATTCGTCGCGCATTTCGGATACCTCATTCCCCCTCTCCCTGAACACCTCACCAAACTTTTAAAAGCCGTCGCGGTGTCACAGAAACATTTTTACACATTAGAACAGAAAACTATCGAGATAGGAACAGACATTCTGGATATAGTGATTCCACCGTGGTGGAATCTGTTCACCAATATTGAAGTGCCTTCATGGATCAGAATAGCCTCCCACATTTTAGTCGTATGTCAAGTGTTTATTGTAGTGTACCTATTGGTCGTACATTGTAAAAGAGACAAACGCCTCACCAAGCATGAAAACACGGGAGAGTGGCGAGAACATTACGTGCGCGTGCACGATGAAAGCACCGTGTAATCGGAAAATGGCGTCATTCCCGCTCGCCACGTGCGCCGCGGAAGTTTGTACTCGATCATGATTTTCAAAGATTGTAAATACGTTTGGGAACTCGACATGTTTTAAGAGTTGGGGTTGATTATTTTGGGTGATGGTGTTACAGTTAAAAATGATTGTTTGGTTTTGGGTTTTGTTTTTCCTTTCCCTGAATAAAAGATGAATATACAGGTGATACGAGAGGCATCGGCCTGGTTACGCCGGGAAGGAAAACAAGTGGTGTAAGTTTAAGGGCAAATAATGCCTACGGTGATATAAAAATGTAATTTTCTTGGGAAATAAGGACGACACAGAGACCCTAGCTAGGTTAAAATTATGGGATTAATTTGCTGGATTCGGAGAGAAATCGAGATAATATTGCTCACCACTATGATTTTTGATACGATAAGCGGAGTTATTCGCATCAACAGGAGGGACTGTAGAATTCGCAATATATCGCGATTTTATGAATAAGGAGAAAACACAGAGTTTCGTTCAAACAGCTTTTATTTCAGCAGAATGCTGCCAGGTTTTTCAAAGTGGACACAAGCAGCCTGTAAAATGGCCGCCGCACCTCGTGACAGAACATTCTAGACTTTTCGACAGGCAGACAAGATGGCGTTCCAATAAACATTTGTGCAAGATCGATTAAGATTCAGCACAGTGAAGATAATACACGAGACATTATGGGTTTGCAGTATACACATAAATACTGAAATCGGTCTCCCAGGTACGAATGAAAGCTATTGTACCAAGTAATCAAGGGCCCATCCAAAGGACATTAATATGTAAAATCCCAACGACTCTACGATGAGAGAGCCGTTAGCAGGTAGTTATACAAAACACTTGGAAGCCCCAAAAACCCCTCCAGGGAGAACACCGACCGATTTAACAATGGGAGAAATATTAACAGGTACTCAGACATTTACGAGTAGCCCCGAAACCCATTAAGAACGGAGATCACCCATACAAGACATTTGAGCGCCAGACCCTAACAAAAGAAAGGACATTAAGGTTGGGCGGGAAACGGAAGATTTTTGCACTATAATTGCAGGCTCCAAACCGTCCATCTTTCTCTTATCCTCGTGGCTGCTCCTGTGCTCTTATGCTCTTATCCGATCGATTCGTAACCTCGTGGCTGCTCCTGTGTACTCGTAGTCGGGTTCCTGCTTGCCTGGTGCCTCTTTGAAAAAGACTATCGAACTTTCTGATCCGTTCGGATCTACCTCGTGTCGTGTAACGAAGACCTATGTTGGTAACTGGCAGCGGAACCAAAGGCCCGAGATGAGATGAGATGAGATGAGATGAGATGAGATGAGAAGAGAGGAAGACCATACTCATCGCCACGGTCAGTAAATCCCGACCGCGCCTGTAGGTCGAATAGCCAAGTTTTCCTTGCCAGGGAGACTTCTTCGAACTTGCAAGAACGGTTCATCATCGATGATATTGACTAATCTGTGAACTGTGCTCGGAAAAGTACCTGTTAAACCAACCAACACAGGTCTTCATCACAGCAGACGGTCCAGCCTGCTAGCCGGAGCAGAAGCAAGTAAACAAGTGGGACCAGGAGATCTCCTGACCGACACGTGGGTGCTGCGGTGAAAAACATCCGATCAGCTATTCGGAATTTCTCCGAGTTATCACGAGTGGTGAGCATGAGTCTCGAAATCCTACGAATCAAGTTAGGATAGATATTGATAGGGGAGGGTTTAAGTATTAAGGATACTTGTAATGTGTGCCCCTATTTACGGTGTGTCGTTCGTTCCTCGTTTCCCTAGGATCAGCTATATAACTGCTTGTAAGATTGTACTGTCATTAATCTGTGCTTATGACATGTATTTCATAATCTTAAATATCATGCAATAAAGATTTTCCATTTCGTACCATTCAACCGAGTCTACATGAGTTTCATCTCCATTACTGCTCTTGCATCTAAGTCCAGTGTCTAGAACCGTAAGGGCGAGTGATTCGAACCACTCACAGGTGTGTCTAGTGTTCCCAGACTGGCTGGAGACCAGAACAGGCAACAAGGCCTAGACCCGCACTGACATATAGGCTGCACAGAGCCGCGTGAATCTCACAGGCTGCGAGACACGCAGGGTCAGAATCCCTTACACACTCCTGGTTTCAGACAACACACAGTGTGAACACACCTGGGTTCAGACAACACACAGTGCGAACACTCCTGTGTTCAGACAACACACAGTGCGAACACTCCTGGTTCAGACAACACACAGTGCGAACACTCCCAAGTTCAGACAACACACAGTGCGAACACTCCTGGGTTCAGACAACACACAGTGTGAACACTCCTGGGTTCAGACAACACACAGTGCGAACACTCCCGGGTTCAGACAACACACAGTGCGAACACTTCTGGGTTCAGACAACACACAGTGCGAACACTCCTGGGTTCAGACAACACACAGTGCGTACACTCCTGGTTTCAGACAACACACAGTGTGAACACACCTGGGTTCAGACAACACACAGTGCGAACACTCCTGTGTTCAGACAACATGCAGTGTGAACACTCCTGGGTTCAGACAACACACAGTGTGAACACTCCCGGGTTCAGACAACACACAGTGTGAACACTCCTGGGTTCAGACAATACACAGTGCGAATACTCCCGGGTTCAGACAACGCACAGTGTGAACACTCCTGGGTTCAGACAACACACAGTGCAAATACTCCCAAGTTCAGACAATGCACAGTGCGAACACTCCGGAGTTCAGACAACACACAGTGTGAACACTCCTGGGTTCAGACAACACACAGTGCGAACACTCCTGGGTTCAGACAACGCACAGTGTGAACACTCCCGAGTTCAGACAACGCACAGTGTGAACACTCCTGGGTTCAGACAACACACAGTGTGAACACTCCTGGGTTCAGACAACGCATAGTGCGAACACTCCTGGGTTCAGACATGTAGAATTCGCAAATTATCGCGATTTAAAAATAATGAGAAAGAGACATAGGGGTAAAAATTCAGTTGGTTGCGCCTCCCGTTAGCGCCTTAAGAGGGCGCTAATGGGGCGCAAAGCCGCTAACGCCCGGGCGCAGCGATGTTTGCGCCGCTCGAGAACTTAACTTGAGATTGTGCGGCGGCGCTAAAACTTACCGCTGCGACCACCTGCGCGCGCAGATTGTGACGTCATTCCATGGTGCAACGCCCTTGTGGCGCCCCGGAGCGGAAATTGAGTGGCGCCCCCTGCCTTACCACCTGGCGCATCCAACGACCAGAAGACTGGAACGCTATCAATCGCTGTGGGGCTGGGGGGGGGCGCTATTTAAAGGGGGCCTCTTCCTGTCTTTTATTGTTGGTGGCATTTTTGAACTACGCATTCTGAGAGCGAGAGGGAGAGACTTCTGGAGAGATTCAACGTTGTGGGAAGGAGTTTTGGGTACTGAGCAGCACTTTGCAGGTTCATTTTGATTTGCCATTCCTTGTATCGATTTAGCAGAGACTGTGGGAGCTGCACTCTGAGCTCTTTGCCTGGTACTCTCCATTGTTCTTTCCAGCACATTTGATGTGCAAGTCTCTCCAGGCCGAGATTCAAGGCTGCAATGAACAGGATGTGGATGGAAAGCAAGATTAACCATCCCCTTTAAGAACTGGCCCGTGCCATTGTGTGTGTGTTCCATTGCTGACTGACATTACATGAGCTTCGCCAGCGCTCTGAGTTAGCGCCTCACTCCTTGGCCTTTGCGCCTTAAGACAGGTGTGCAGCGCCTGCTTTAGCGCTCCACTCACCTCCCGGGGCGGTAAAAGTGAAGTTTCCAGTCAGTGCCGATAATTAGCGCCAGGCGCTAATATTTGCGTCCAGACGATATTTGTGCCCCAAATGGGGCGCGACCTAATTTCTACCCCATACAGTTTCGTCAACACAGTTTTATTTCAGCAAAATGCTGTCAGGTTTCAAAACGGACACAAGCAGCCTATAAAATGGCCGCCACGCCTCGTGGCAGAAGGTTCTAGACTTTCAGCAGGCAGACAAGATGGCGTTTCAATAAACATTTCAGCAAGATCGGACAGGACTCAGCATATTGAGATAAGACAAGACGAGATCGTTTTGCATTTTAACACCCAAGCAAGGAATATAAGTGCTGGAATCGGGTTTTCCATGCACAAATGAGAGCTATTGTACTGGGCAATTAAGGGCCCATCCAAAAGACATTGATACGCAAATTCCCCACGGCTCTACGATGAGAGAGCCGTTCACGGGTACTCACAGCAAGAATTCGGAGGGCCCCAAAACCCCTCCAGGGAGACTCCTAGCCGGTTCCATAAGGGGAGAAATATTAACGGGTACTCAGACAGTTACAAGTATCACCGAAACCCATTAATGACAAGTACCACCCCATACAAGAAGTTTGAGCGCCAAAACATGACAAGAGATGGACATTAAGATTGGGCGGGAGATAAGGAATTACAGTACTATAACTGTAGTGTCCAAACGTCCATCTCTCTCTTATTCCTTTGACTCGCTAGAGAACTCTTGACTCTTATTCTCTGATCCGCTGATTTTCCGGGAGTCAACCTCGTGGCTTGCCGTGAAGATCTGTGGAGAGCTGGTCTGCGAAGGCCGGTAAGCGGGCGCACCATCCCGAGAAGTCGGTAAACGGTGTTGGAACCGAAGGCCCGAGAGGAGATGAGATGAGATGAGATGAGAAGAGAAGAAGACGACTACACGTGCCGCCGCGGTCAGTAAACCCCAACCGCGCCCGAAAATCGATTAACCACTTCTTCGAATTCTATCAGATACTCCACAACTGGCCCTGGAAGACTTTTCTTCGAGTTCTACCGACAACTGGTGTCGGTGCAGAAAGACTCTTCTTTGAATTTTACCGGCCAACTGGTGTCAAGCACAGGAAGACTCTTCTTTGAGTTTTATCAGAGTTCCGAGGTCAACACAGATCTTCATGACAGCAGACGGTCCAGCCTGCTAGCCGGAGCAAAGCGAGTAAACAAGTGGGGTAGAGAGACCCCTGATCAACACGTGAATAGTCAGGTGTTGTGGTGAAAACATCCGAGCAGCGTTTCGGAATTCTCCGAGTTATCACGAGTGGTGAGCATGAGTCTCGATCCTACAGATCTAGATTAGGACAGGTATTGATAGGGGAGGGTTTATGTTTTAAGGATAATTATAATGTGTGTCCCCTTTTACGATGTGTCGTGCGCTCCTCGTTTCCCTAAACCTAGTTGCATAAATGTATGTAAGTTTGCACTGTCATTAATCTGTGCTTATGACATGTATTTTGTAATCTTGAATAATATGCAATAAAGATTTTCCATTTCGCACTATTCAACCGGGTCTACCTGAGTTTTCTCTGCATTATTGCTCTCGCACCTAAGTCCAGTGTCAGAACCGTAAGGGCGAGTGGGTCGAACCACTCACAGGTGTCTAGTGTTACCAGGCTGGCTGGAGACCAGAACAGGCAACAAGGCCTAACCCCGCACTAGCACCCAGGCTAAGCACAGAGGCAAGCGAACCCCTTACAGACAACACACAGTGTGAACACGCCAGGGTTCAGACAACACACAGTGTGAACACTCCTGGGTTCAGACGACACACAGTGCGAACACTCCCGAGTTCAGACAACACACAGTGTGAACACTCCAGGGTTCAGACAACACACAGTGTGAACACTCCAGGGTTCAGACAACACACAGTGTGAACACTCCGGGGTTCAGACAACACACTGTGTGAACACTCCTGGGTTCAGACAACACACAGTGTGAACACTCCTGGGTTCAGACAACACACAGTGTGAACACTCCGGGGTTCAGACAACACAAAGTGTGAACACTCCCAAGTTCAGACAACAACCACAGTGTGACACTCTGGGTACAGAAACCACAAAGTGCGAACCACTCCGGGTTCAGATAAACACAGTGGCGAACCACTTCCAGGTTCAGACAACGACAGTTGTGATCACTCTAGGGTTCCGACAACACACAGTGCGAACATCAGGGTTCACCCAACACCACAGGTGCGAAATTAACACTCCTGGGTTCAGACAACGCACAGTCGTGAAACACTCCAGGTTCAGAAAACACACAGTGTGAACACTCCTGGGTTCAGACAACACATAGTGTGAACACTCGCTGGTTCAGACAACACACAGTGCAAACACTCCCAAGTTCAGATAACACACAGTGTGAACAATCCCGGGTTTCAGAACAACACACAGTGTGAACACTCCTGGGTTCAGACAACACACTGCGTGAACACTCCTGGGTTCAGAGAACACACAGTGTGAACACTCCGGGGTTCAGACAACACACAGTGAGAAACACTCCTGGGTTCAGACAACACACAGTGCGAACACTCCAGGGTTCAGACAACACACAGTGCGAACACTCCTGGGTTTCAGACAACACACATGTGAACACTCCGGGTTTCAGACAACACACAGTGTGAACGACTTCCTGGTTTCAGACAACACACAGTGTGAACTCTCCTGGGTTCAGACAACACACAGTGTGAACATCCTGGGTTCAGACAACACACAGTGTGAACACTCCCTGGGTTCAGACAACGCACAGTGCGAACACTCCGGGTTCAGACAACACACAGTGCGAACACTCCTGGGGTTCAGACAACGCACAGTGTGAACACTCCGGGGTTCAGACAACACACAGTGCGACACGCCCGAGGTTCAACAACACACAGTGTGAACACTCCGGGTTCAGACAACACACAGTGCGAATACTCCGGAGTTCAGACAACACACAGTGTGAACACTCCGGGGTTCAGACAACACACAGTGTGAACACTCCGGGGTTCAGACAACACACAGTGTGAACACTCCGGGTTCAGACAACACACAGTGTGAACACTCCCGAGTTCAGACAACACACAGTGCGAACACTCCCGAGTTCAGACAACACACAGTGCGAACACTCCTGGTTCAGACAACACACAGTGTGAACACTCCTGGGTTCAGACAACACACAGTGTGAACACTCCCGGGTTCAGACAACACACAGTGCGAACACTCCGAGTTCAGACAACACACAGTGCGAACACTCCCGAGTTCAGACAACACACAGTGCGAACACTCCGGGTTCAGACAACACACAGTGTGAACACTCCGGGGTTCAGACAACACACAGTGTGAACACTCCGGGTTCAGACAACACACAGTGTGAACACTCCGGGTTCAGACAACACACAGTGTGAACACTCCTGGGTTCAGACAACACACAGTGTGAACACTCCCGTAGTTCAGACAACACACAGTGTGAACACTCCCAGGTTCAGACAACACACAGTGCGAACACTCCCGAGTTCAGACAACACACAGTGCGAACACTCCGAGTTCAGACAACACACAGTGCGAACACTCCGGGGTTCAGACAACACACAGTGTGAACACTCCTGGGTTCAGACAACACACAGTGTGAACACTCCTGGGTTCAGACAACACACAGTGTGAACACTCCTGGGTTCAGACAACACACAGTGCGAACACTCCTGGTTCAGACAACACACAGTGTGAACACTCCGGGTTCAGACAACACACAGTGTGAACACTCCTGGTTCAGACAACACACAGTGTGAACACTCCTGGTTCAGACAACACACAGTGTGAACACTCCTGGGTTCAGACAACACACAGTGTGAACACTCCTGGGTTCAGACAACACACAGTGTGAACACTCCTGGTTCAGACAACACACAGTGTGAACACTCCTGGGTTCAGACAACACACAGTGTGAACACTCCTGGGTTCAGACAACACACAGTGCGAACACTCCTGGGTTCAGACAACACACAGTGCGAACACTCCCGAGTTCAGACAACACACAGTGCGAACACTCCGGGTTCAGACAACACACAGTGCGAACACTCCTGGTTCAGACAACACACAGTGCGAACACTCCGGGGTTCAGACAACACACAGTGTGAACACTCCGGGGTTCAGACAACACACAGTGCTGAACACTCCGGGGTTCAGACAACACACAGTGCGAACACTCCGGGTTCAGACAACACACAGTGCGAACACTCCTGGGTTCAGACAACACACAGTGTGAACACTCCTGGGTTCAGACAACACACAGTGTGAACACTCCAGGGTTCAGACAACACACAGTGTGAACACTCCGGGGTTCAGACAACACACAGTGTGAACACTCCCAGAGTTCAGACAACACACAGTGCGAACACTCCTGGGTTCAGACAACACACAGTGTGAACACTCCTGGGTTCAGACAACACACAGTGTGAACACTCCTGGGTTCAGACAACACACAGTGTGAACACTCCTGGGTTCAGACAACACACAGTGTGAACACTCCTGGGTTCAGACAACACACAGTGTGAACACTCCGGGTTCAGACAACACACAGTGCGAACACTCCCGAGTTCAGACAACACACAGTGTGAACACTCCGGGGTTCAGACAACACACAGTGTGAACACTCCCAAGTTCAGACAACACACAGTGTGAACACTCCTGGGTTCAGACAACACACAGTGTGAACACTCCGGGGTTCAGACAACGCACAGTGTGAACACTCCTGGGTTCAGACAACACACAGTGTGAACACTCCTGGGTTCAGACAACACACAGTGTGAACACTCCTGGTTCAGACAACAGCACAGTGTGAACACTCCGGGGTTCAGACAACACACAGTGTGAACACTCCTGGGTTCAGACAACACACAGTGTGAACACTCCCGAGTTCAGACAACACACAGTGCGAACACTCCTGGTTCAGACAACACACAGTGTGAACACTCCTGGGTTCAGACAACACACAGTGTGAACACTCCAGGGTTCAGACAACACACAGTGTGAACACTCCAGGTTCAGACAACACACAGTGCGAACACTGCCTGGTTCAGACAACACACAGTGTGAACACTCCTGGGTTCAGACAACGCACAGTGTGAACACTCCCGAGTTCAGACAACACACAGTGTGAACACTCCGGTTCAGACAACACACAGTGCGAACACTCCTGGGTTCAGACAACGCACAGTGTGAACACTCCTGGGTTCAGACAACACACAGTGTGAACACTCCGAGTTCAGACAACACACAGTGTGAACACTCCAGGTTCAGACAACACACAGTGCGAACACTCCCGAGTTCAGACAACACACAGTGTGAACACTCCTGGGTTCAGACAACACACAGTGTGAACACTCCTGGGTTCAGACAACACACCAGTGTGAATACTCCGAGTTCAGACAACGCACAGTGTGAACACTCCCGAGTTCAGATAACACACAGTGCGAACACTCCCGAGTTCAGACAACACACAGTGCGAATACTCCCGAGTTCAGACAACACACAGTGCGAATACTCCGGGTTCAGACAACACACAGTGTGAACACTCCGGGTTCAGACAACACACAGTGTGAACACTCCGGGGTTCAGACAACACACAGTGCGAACACTCCCGAGTTCAGACAACACACAGTGCGAATACTCCCGAGTTCAGGCAGCGCACAGTGTGAACACTCCCAGTTCAGATAACACACAGTGCGAACACTCCCGAGTTCAGACAACACACAGTGCGAACACTCCCGGGTTCAGACAACGCACAGTTTGAACACTCCCAGTACAGATAACACACAGTGCGAACACTCCCGAGTTCAGACAACACACAGTGCGAATACTCCCGAGTTCAGACAACACACAGTGCGAACACTCCTGGGTTCAGACAACACACAGTGTGAACACTCCTGGGTTCAGACAACACACAGTGTGAACACTCCCTGGTTCAGACTAACACACAGTGTGAACACTCCTGGGTTCAGACAACACACAGTGTGAACACTCCGAGTTCAGACAACACACAGTGCGAACACTCCGGGTTCAGACAACACACAGTGTGAATACTCCCGAGTTCAGACAACACACAGTGCGAACACTCCGGGTTCAGACAACACACAGTGTGAACACTCCCAGGTTCAGACAACACACAGTGCGAACACTCCGGGTTCAGACAACACACAGTGCGAACACTCCGAGTTCAGACAACACACAGTGCGAACACTCCGGGTTCAGACAACACACAGTGTGAACACTCCCTGAGTTCAGACAACACACAGTGCGAACACTCCCGGTTCAGACAACACACAGTGCGAACACTCCTGGGTTCAGACAACACACAGTGTGAACACTCCGGGTTCAGACAACACACAGTGTGAACACTCCAGGGTACAGACAACACACGGTGCGAACACTCCCGAGTTCAGACAACACACAGTGCGAATACTCCCGAGTTCAGACAACACACAGTGCGAATACTCCCGAGTTCAGGCAGCGCACAGTTTGAACACTCCCAAGTACAGATAACGCACAGTGCGAACACTCCCGAGTTCAAACAACACACAGTGCGAATACTCCCGAGTTCAGGCAGCGCACAGTTTGAACACTCCCAAGTACAGATAACACACAGTGCGAACACTCCCGAGTTCAGACAACACACAGTGCGAATACTCCCGAGTTCAGACAACACACAGTGCGAATACTCCCGGGTTCAGACAACACACAGTGTGAACACTCCCAAGTACAGATAACGCACAGTGCGAACACTCCCGAGTTCAGATAACACAGAGTGCGAATACTCCAGAGTTCAGACAACACACAGTGCAAACTCTCCCAAGTTCAGAAAACACACAGTGCGAACACTCCTGGGTTCAGACAACACACAGTGTGAACACTCCTGGGTTCAGACAACACACAGTGTGAACACTCCTGGGTTCAGACAACACACAGTGTGAACACTCCTGGGTTCAGACAACACACAGTGTGAACACTCCTGGGTTCAGACAACACACAGTGTGAACACTCCTGGGTTCAGACAACACACAGTGTGAACACTCCCGAGTTCAGACAACACACAGTGCGAACACTCCAGGGTTCAGACAACACACAGTGTGAACACTCCGGGTTCAGACAACACACAGTGCGAACACTCCAGGTTCAGACAACACACAGTGCGAACACTCCGGGTTCAGACAACACACAGTGTGAACACTCCTGGGTTCAGACAACACACAGTGTGAACACTCCAGGTTCAGACAACACACAGTGCGAACACTCCTGGGTTCAGACAACACACAGTGTGAACACTCCGGGGTTCAGACAACACACAGTGTGAACACTCCAGGGTTCAGACAACACACAGTGCGAACACTCCAGGTTCAGACAACACACAGTGCGAACACTCCTGGGTTCAGACAACACACAGTGTGAACACTCCTGGGTTCAGACAACACACAGTGCGAACACTCCTGGGTTCAGACAACACACAGTGTGAACACTCCTGGGTTCAGACAACGCACAGTGTGAACACTCCTGGTTCAGACAACACACAGTGTGAACACTCCTGGGTTCAGACAACGCACAGTGTGAACACTCCGGGGTTCAGACAACACACAGTGCGAACACTCCCGAGTTCAGACAACACACAGTGTGAACACTCCGGGGTTCAGACAACACACAGTGTGAACACTCCCAAGTTCAGATAACACACAGTGCGAACACTCCTGGGTTCAGACAACACACAGTGTGAACACTCCGGGGTTCAGACAACGCACAGTGTGAACACTCCTGGGTTCAGACAACGCACAGTGTGAACACTCCTGGGTTCAGACAACACACAGTGTGAACACTCCTGGGTTCAGACAACGCACAGTGTGAACACTCCGGGGTTCAGACAACACACAGTGTGAACACTCCCTGGGTTCAGACAACACACAGTGTGAACACTCCCGAGTTCAGACAACACACAGTGTGAACACTCCTGGTTCAGACAACACACAGTGTGAACACTCCCGAGTTCAGACAACACACAGTGTGAACACTCCAGGGTTCAGACAACACACAGTGTGAACACTCCCGAGTTCAGACAACACACAGTGCGAACACTCCTGGGTTCAGACAACACACAGTGTGAACACTCCGGGGTTCAGACAACACACAGTGTGAACACTCCGAGTTCAGACAACACACAGTGTCGAACACTCCCGGGTTCAGACAACACACAGTGTGAACACTCCTGGGTTCAGACAACGCACAGTGTGAACACTCCGGGGTTCAGACAACACACAGTGTGAACACTCCAGGGTTCAGACAACACACAGTGCGAACACTCCCGAGTTCAGACAACACACAGTGCGAATACTCCCGAGTTCAGACACACACAGTGTGAACACTCCCAGAGTTCAGATAACGCACAGTGCGAACACTCCCGAGTTCAGACAACACACAGTGCGAATACTCCCGGGTTCAGACAACGCACAGTGTGAACACTCCCTAGTACAGATAACACACAGTGCGAACACTCCGAGTTCAGACAACACACAGTGCGAATACTCCCGAGTTCAGACAACACACAGTGCGAATACTCCCGGGTTCAGACAACACACAGTGTGAACACTCCGGGGTTCAGACAACACACAGTGTGAACACTCAGAGTACAGATAACACACAGTGCGAACACTCCCGAGTTCAGACAACACACAGTGCGAATACTCCCGAGTTCAGGCAGCGCACAGTTTGAACACTCCCAAGTACAGATAACGCACAGTGCGAACACTCCCGAGTTCAAACAACACACAGTGCGAATACTCCCGAGTTCAGGCAGCGCACAGTTTGAACACTCCCAAGTACAGATAACACACAGTGCGAACACTCCCGAGTTCAGACAACACACAGTGTGAACACTCCCTGGTTCAGACAACACACAGTGCGAACACTCCTGGGTTCAGACAACACACAGTGTGAACACTCCCGGGTTCAGACAACACACAGTGTGAACACTCCGAGTTCAGACAACACACAGTGTGAACACTCCTGGGTTCAGACAACACACAGTGCGAACACTCCTGGGTTCAGACAACGCACAGTGTGAACACTCCTGGTTCAGACAACACACAGTGTGAACACTCCGGGTTCAGACAACACACAGTGTGAACACTCCGGGTTCAGACAACACACAGTGTGAACACTCCAGGGTTCAGACAACGCACAGTGCGAACACTCCAGGGTTCAGACAACACACAGTGCGAACACTCCTGGGTTCAGACAACACACAGTGTGAACACTCCTGGGTTCAGACAACACACAGTGTGAACACTCCCGAGTTCAGACAACACACAGTGCGAACACTCCCGGGTTCAGACAACACACAGTGCGAACACTCCGGGGTTCAGACAACGCACAGGGTGAACACTCCGGGGTTCAGACAACACACAGTGTGAACACTCAGAAGTACAGATAACACACGGTGCGAACACTCCCGAGTTCAGACAACACACAGTGCGAATACTCCCGAGTTCAGACAACACACAGTGCGAATACTCCCGAGTTCAGGCAGCGCACAGTTTGAACACTCCCAAGTACAGATAACGCACAGTGCGAACACTCCCGAGTTCAAACAACACACAGTGCGAATACTCCCGAGTTCAGGCAGCGCACAGTTTGAACACTCCCAAGTACAGATAACACACAGTGCGAACACTCCCGAGTTCAGACAACACACAGTGCGAATACTCCCGAGTTCAGACAACACACAGTGCGAATACTCCCGGGTTCAGACAACACACAGTGTGAACACTCCCAAGTACAGATAACGCACAGTGCGAACACTCCCGAGTTCAGATAACACAGAGTGCGAACACTCCAGAGTTCAGACAACACACAGTGCAAACTCTCCCAAGTTCAGACAACACACAGTGCGAACACTCCTGGGTTCAGACAACACACAGTGTGAACACTCCTGGTTCAGACAACACACAGTGCGAACACTCCTGGGTTCAGACAACACACAGTGTGAACACTCCTGGGTTCAGACAACACACAGTGTGAACACTCCTGGGTTCAGACAACACACAGTGTGAACACTCCGGGGTTCAGACAACACACAGTGTGAACACTCCCGAGTTCAGACAACACACAGTGCGAACACTCCCGAGTTCAGACAACACACAGTGTGAACACTCCGGGGTTCAGACAACACACAGTGCGAACACTCCTGGGTTCAGACAACACACAGTGCGAACACTCCTGGGTTCAGACAACACACAGTGTGAACACTCCTGGGTTCAGACAACACACAGTGTGAACACTCCAAGTTCAGATAACACACAGTGTGAACACTCCTGGGTTCAGACAACACACAGTGTGAACACTCCGGGGTTCAGACAACACACAGTGTGAACACTCCAGGGTTCAGACAACACACAGTGCGAACACTCCCAAGTTCAGACAACACACAGTGCGAACACTCCTGGGTTCAGACAACACACAGTGTGAACACTCCTGGTATCAGACAACACACAGTGCAAAGACTCCTGGGTTCAGACAACACACAGTGTGAACACTCCTGGGTTCAGACAACACACAGTGTGAACACTCCTGGGTTCAGACAACACACAGTGTGAACACTCCGGGGTTCAGACAACACACAGTGTGAACACTCCCGAGTTCAGACAACACACAGTGCGAACACTCCGGGTTCAGACAACACACAGTGTGAACACTCCGGGTTCAGACAACACACAGTGTGAACACTCCCGAGTTCAGATAACACACAGTGCGAACACTCCCGAGTTCAGACAACACACAGTGCGAACACTCCTGGGTTCAGACAACACACAGTGTGAACACTCCGGGGTTCAGACAACGCACAGTGTGAACACTCCCGAGTTCAGATAAAACACAGTGCGAACACTCCCGAGTTCAGACAATACACAGTGCGAATACTCCCGAGTTCAGACAACACACAGTGCGAATACTCCGGGGTTCAGACAACGCACAGTGTGAACACTCCGGGGTTCAGACAACGCTCAGTGTGAACACTCCGGGGTTCAGACAACACACAGTGTGAACACTCAAAGTACAGATAACACACAGTGCGAACACTCCCGAGTTCAGACAACACTCAGTGTGAATACTCCCGAGTTCAGACAACGCACAGTGTGAACACTCCCAAGTACAGATAACGCACAGTGCGAACACTCCCGAGTTCAGACAACACACAGTGCGAATACTCCCGAGTTCAGACAACGCACAGTGTGAACACTCCGGGGTTCAGACAATGCACAGTGTTAACACTCCGGGGTTCAGACAACACACAGTGCGAATACTCCCGAGTTCAGACAACACACAGTGCGAATACTCCCGAGTTCAGACATCACACAGTGCGAATACTCCCGGGTTCAGACAACACACAGTGTGAACACTCCCAAGTACAGATAACGCACAGTGCGAACACTCCCGAGTTCAGACAACACACAGTGCGAATACTCCCGAGTTCAGACAACACACAGTGCGAACACTCCGGGTTCAGACAACACACAGTGTGAACACTCCGGGGTTCAGACAACACACAGTGTGAACACTCCGGGGTTCAGACAACGCACAGTGTGAACACTCCAGAGTTCAGATAACACACAGTGCGAACACTCCCGAGTTCAGACAACACACAGTGCGAATACTCCGAGTTCAGACAACACACAGTGCGAATACTCCGGGGTTCAGACAACGCACAGTGTGAACACTCCGGGTTCAGACAACACACAGTGTGAACACTCCGGGGTTCAGACAACACACAGTGTGAACACTCCAGAGTTCAGACAACACACAGTGCGAACACTCCCGAGTTCAGACAACACACAGTGCGAATACTCCGGGGTTCAGACAACACACAGTGTGAACACTCCCGAGTTCAGACAACACACAGTGTGAACACTCCAGGGTTCAGACAACACACAGTGTGAACACTCCCAAGTTCAGATAACACACAGTGCGAACACTCCGGGGTTCAGACAACACACAGTGTGAACACTCCCGAGTTCAGACAACACACAGTGTGAACACTCCAGGGTTCAGACAACACACAGTGTGAACACTCCCAAGTTCAGATAACACACAGTGTGAACACTCCCAGGTTCAGACAACACACAGTGTTAACACTCCGGGGTTCAGACAACACACAGTGTGAACACTCCCAAGTACAGATAACGCACAGTGCGAACACTCTCGAGTTCAGACAACACACAGTGCGAATACTCCCGAGTTCAGACAACACACAGTGCGAATACTCCCGGGTTCAGACAACACACAGTGTGAACACTCCCAAGTACAGATAACGCACAGTGCGAACACTCCCGAGTTCAGACAACACACAGTGCGAATACTCCCGAGTTCAGACAACACACAGTGCGAATACTCCGGGGTTCAGACAACGCACAGTGTGAACACTCCGGGGTTCAGACAACACACAGTGTGAACACTCCGGGGTTCAGACAACGCACAGTGTGAACACTCCCGAGTTCAGATAACACACAGTGCGAACACTCCCGAGTTCAGACAACACACAGTGCGAACACTCCTAGGTTCAGACTACACACAGTGTGAACACTCCGGGGTTCAGACAACGCACAGTGTGAACACTCCCGAGTTCAGATAAAACACAGTGCGAACACTCCCGAGTTCAGACAATACCCAGTGCGAATACTCCCGAGTTCAGACAACACACAGTGCGAATACTCCGGGGTTCAGACAACGCACAGTGTGAACACTCCGGGGTTCAGACAACGCTCAGTGTGAACACTCCGGGGTTCAGACAACACACAGTGTGAACACTCAAAAGTACAGATAACACACAGTGTGAACACTCCCGAGTTCAGACAACACTCAGTGTGAATACTCCCGAGTTCAGACAACGCACAGTGTGAACACTCCAGGGTTCAGACTAACACACAGTGCGAACACTCCCGAGTTCAGATAACACACAGTGCGAACACTCCCGGTTCAGACAACACACAGTGCGAACACTCCCGGGGTTCAGACAACACACAGTGTGAACACTCCTGGGTTCAGACAACACACAGTGTGAACACTCCTGGTTCAGACAACACACAGTGCGAACACTCCTGGGTTCAGACAACACACAGTGCGAACACTCCCGAGTTCAGACAACACACAGTGTGAACACTCCTGGTTCAGACAACACACAGTGTGAACACTCCTGGGTTCAGACAACACACAGTGTGAACACTCCAGGTTCAGACAACACACAGTGTGAACACTCCTGGTTCAGACAACACACAGTGTGAACACTCCTGGGTTCAGACAACACACAGTGTGAACACTCCAGGTTCAGACAACACACAGTGTGAACACTCCGGGGTTCAGACAACACACAGTGTGAACACTCCTGGGTTCAGACAACACACAGTGTGAACACTCCTGGGTTCAGACAACACACAGTGCGAACACTCCGGGTTCAGACAACACACAGTGCGAACACTCCAGGGTTCAGACAACACACAGTGTGAACACTCCGGGTTCAGACAACACACAGTGCGAACACTCCTGGGTTCAGACAACACACAGTGCGAACACTCCCGAGTTCAGACAACACACAGTGCGAACACTCCTGGGTTCAGACAACACACAGTGCGAACACTCCGGGGTTCAGACAACGCACAGTGTGAACACTCCTGGGTTCAGACAACACACAGTGCGAACACTCCGGGTTCAGACAACACACAGTGCGAACACTCCTGGGTTCAGACAACACACAGTGTGAACACTCCTGGGTTCAGACAACACACAGTGTGAACACTCCTGGTTTCAGACAACACACAGTGTGAACACTCCCGGGGTTCAGACAACACACAGTGCGAACACTCCGGGTTCAGACAACACACAGTGTGAACACTCCGGGGTTCAGACAACACACAGTGTGAACACTCCCAAGTTCAGATAACACACAGTGTGAACACTCCTGGGTTCAGACAACACACAGTGTGAACACTCCGGGTTCAGACAACACACAGTGTGAACACTCCTGGGTTCAGACAACACACAGTGTGAACACTCCTGGGTTCAGACAACACACAGTGTGAACACTCCTGGGTTCAGACAACACACAGTGTGAACACTCCGGGTTCAGACAACACACAGTGCGAACACTCCGAGGTTCAGACAACACACAGTGTGAACACTCCGGGGTTCAGACAACACACAGTGTGAACACTCCCAGGTTCAGACAACACACAGTGTGAACACTCCTGGGTTCAGACAACACACAGTGTGAACACTCCGGGGTTCAGACAACACACAGTGTGAACACTCCTGGGTTCAGACAACACACAGTGTGAACACTCCTGGGTTCAGACAACACACAGTGTGAACACTCCTGGGTTCAGACAACGCACAGTGTGAACACTCCGGGGTTCAGACAACACACAGTGTGAACACTCCAGGGTTCAGACAACGCACAGTGTGAACACTCCCGAGTTCAGATAACACACAGTGTGAACACTCCTGGGTTCAGACAACACACAGTGTGAACACTCCCAAGTACAGACAACACACAGTGTGAACACTCCAGGGTTCAGACAACACACAGTGTGAACACTCCCAAGTACAGACAACACACAGTGCGAACACTCCTTGGTTCAGACTTCACACAGTGTGAACACTCCGGGGTTCAGACAACGCACAGTGTGAACACTCCCGAGTTCAGATAAAACACAGGTCGAATACTCCCGAGTTCTGACAACACACAGTGCGAATACTCCGGGGTTCAGACAACGCACAGGGTGAACACTCCGGGGTTCAGACAACACACAGTGTGAACACTCAGAAGTACAGATAACACACGGTGCGAACACTCCCGAGTTCAGACAACACACAGTGCGAATACTCCCGAGTTCAGGCAGCGCACAGTTTGAACACTCCCAAGTACAGATAACGCACAGTGCGAACACTCCCGAGTTCAAACAACACACAGTGCGAATACTCCCGAGTTCAGGCAGCGCACAGTTTGAACACTCCCAAGTACAGATAACACACAGTGCGAACACTTCCGAGTTCAGACAACACACAGTGCGAATACTCCCGAGTTCAGACAACACACAGTGCGAATACTCCCGGGTTCAGACAATACACAGTGTGAACACTCCGGGGTTCAGACAACACACAGTGTGAACACTCAGAAGTACAGATAACACACGGTGCGAACACTCCCGAGTTCAGACAACACACAGTGCGAATACTCCCGAGTTCAGGCAGCGCACAGTTTGAACACTCCCAAGTACAGATAACACACAGTGTGAATACTCCCGAGTTCAGACAACACACAGTGCGAATACTCCCGGGTTCAGACAACACACAGTGTGAACACTCCCAAGTACAGACAACACACAGTGCGAACACTCCTGGGTTCAGACAACACACAGTGTGAACACTCCCGAGTTCAGACAACACACAGTGCGAATACTCCGGGGTTCAGACAACGCACAGTGTGAACACTCCCGAGTTCAGATAAAACACAGTGCGAATACTCCCGAGTTCAGACAACACACAGTGCGAACACTCCGGGGTTCAGACAACACACAGTGTGAACACTCCGGGGTTCAGACAACACACAGTGTGAACACTCCTGAGGTTCAGACAACACACAGTGCGAACACTCCTGAGTTCAGACAACACACAGTGCGAATACTCCGAGGTTCAGACAACACACAGTGTGAATACTCCGGGGTTCAGACAACGCACAGTGTGAACACTCCCGAGTTCAGACAACACACAGTGCGAACACTCCCGAGTTCAGACAACACACAGTGCGAATACTCCCGAGTTCAGGCAAGCGCACAGTGTGAACACTCCCGAGTTCAGACAACACACAGTGCGAACACTCCCGAGTTCAGACAACACACAGTGCGAACACTCCCGAGTTCAGACAACACACAGTGCGAATACTCCCGGGTTCAGACAACACACAGTGTGAACACTCCAGGTTCAGACAACACACAGTGCGAACACTCCCGAGTTCAGACAACACACAGTGCGAACACTCCAGAGTTCAGACAACACACAGTGCGAACACTCCCAAGTTCAGACAACACACAGTGCGAACACTCCTGGGTTCAGACAACACACAGTGTGAACACTCCTGGGTTCAGACAACACACAGTGCGAACACTCCTGGGTTCAGACAACACACAGTGTGAACACTCCTGGGTTCAGACAACACACAGTGTGAACACTCCTGGGTTCAGACAACACACAGTGTGAACACTCCGGGGTTCAGACAACGCACAGTGTGAACACTCCGGGTTCAGACAACACACAGTGCGAACACTCCCGAGTTCAGACAACACACAGTGTGAACACTCCTGGGTTCAGACAACACACAGTGCGAACACTCCCGAGTTCAGACAACACACAGTGCGAACACTCCGGGTTCAGACAACACACAGTGTGAACACTCCTGGGTTCAGACAACACACAGTGTGAACACTCCAGTTCAGACAACACACAGTGTGAACACTCCTGGGTTCAGACAACACACAGTGTGAACACTCCGGGGTTCAGACAACACACAGTGTGAACACTCCTGGGTTCAGACAACACACAGTGTGAACACTCCGGGGTTCAGACAACACACAGTGCGAACACTCCTGGGTTCAGACAACACACAGTGTGAACACTCCTGGGTTCAGACAACACACAGTGCGAACACTCCGGGTTCAGACAACACACAGTGTGAACACTCCTGGGTTCAGACAACACACAGTGTGAACACTCCAGGTTCAGACAACACACAGTGCGAACACTCCTGGGTTCAGACAACACACAGTGTGAACACTCCTGGTTCAGACAACACACAGTGCGAACACTCCTGGGTTCAGACAACACACAGTGTGAACACTCCTGGGTTCAGACAACACACAGTGTGAACACTCCTGGGTTCAGACAACACACAGTGTGAACACTCCGGGTTCAGACAACGCACAGTGTGAACACTCCGAGTTCAGACAACACACAGTGCGAACACTCCCGGGTTCAGACAACACACAGTGTGAACACTCCGGGGTTCAGACAACACACAGTGTGAACACTCCCGAGTTCAGATAACACACAGTGCGAACACTCCGGGTTCAGACAACACACAGTGCGAATACTCCCGAGTTCAGACAACACACAGTGCGAATACTCCGGGTTCAGACAACACACAGTGTGAACACTCCTGGGTTCAGACAACACACAGTGTGAACACTCCGGGGTTCAGACAACACACAGTGTGAACACTCCAAGTTCAGACAACACACAGTGCGAACACTCCCGAGTTCAGACAACACACAGTGTGAACACTCCCGAGTTCAGACAACACACAGTGTGAACACTCCCGAGTTCAGACAACACACAGTGCGAACACTCCGAGTTCAGACAACACACAGTGCGAACACTCCCGGGTTCAGACAACACACAGTGTGAACACTCCGGGTTCAGACAACACACAGTGTGAACACTCCGGGTTCAGACAACACACAGTGCGAACACTCCCGGGTTCAGACAACACACAGTGCGAACACTCCCGAGTTCAGACAACACACAGTGCGAACACTCCTGGGTTCAGACAACACACAGTGCGAACACTCCCGGGTTCAGACAACACACAGTGCGAACACTCCGGGTTCAGACAACACACAGTGCGAACACTCCCGAGTTCAGACAACACACAGTGCGAACACTCCGGGTTCAGACAACACACAGTGTGAACACTCCGGGGTTCAGACAACACACAGTGTGAACACTCCGGGGTTCAGACAACACACAGTGTGAACACTCCAGAGTTCAGACAACACACAGTGCGAACACTCCCGAGTTCAGACAACACACAGTGCGAACACTCCGGGTTCAGACAACACACAGTGTGAACACTCCGGGTTCAGACAACACACAGTGTGAACACTCCGGGTTCAGACAACACACAGTGTGAACACTCCAGGGTTCAGACAACACACAGTGTGAACACTCCAGGTTCAGACAACACACAGTGTGAACACTCCGGGGTTCAGACAACACACAGTGTGAACACTCCTGGGTTCAGACAACACACAGTGTGAACACTCCAGGGTTCAGACAACACACAGTGTGAACACTCCAGGTTCAGACAACACACAGTGTGAACACTCCAGGGTTCAGACAACACACAGTGTGAACACTCCGGGGTTCAGACAACACACAGTGTGAACACTCCCAGGTTCAGACAACACACAGTGCGAACACTCCCGAGTTCAGACAACACACAGTGCGAACACTCCGAGTTCAGACAACACACAGTGCGAACACTCCGGGTTCAGACAACACACAGTGTGAACACTCCAGGTTCAGATAACGCACAGTGCGAACACTCCCGAGTTCAGACAACACACAGTGCGAATACTCCCGAGTTCAGACAACACACAGTGCGAACACTCCGGGGTTCAGACAACGCACAGTGTGAACACTCCGGGGTTCAGACAACACACAGTGTGAACACTCCGGGGTTCAGACAACGCACAGTGTGAACACTCCCGAGTTCAGATAACACACAGTGCGAACACTCCCGAGTTCAGACAACACACAGTGCGAACACTCCTGGGTTCAGACAACACACAGTGTGAACACTCCGGGTTCAGACAACGCACAGTGTGAACACTCCCGAGTTCAGATAACACACAGTGCGAACACTCCCGAGTTCAGACAACACACAGTGCGAATACTCCCGAGTTCAGACAACACACAGTGCGAATACTCCGGGGTTCAGACAACGCACAGTGTGAACACTCCGGGGTTCAGACAACGCACAGTGTGAACACTCCGGGGTTCAGACAACACACAGTGTGAACACTCCAGAGTTCAGATAACACACAGTGCGAACACTCCTGGGTTCAGACAACACACAGTGTGAACACTCCGGGTTCAGACAACGCACAGTGCGAACACTCCCAGGTTCAGACAACACACAGTGCGAACACTCCGGGTTCAGACAACACACAGTGCGAACACTCCGAGTTCAGACAACCACAGTGTGAACACTCCGGGGTTCAGACAACACACAGTGTGAACACTCCGGGGTTCAGACAACACACAGTGCGAACACTCCCGAGTTCAGACAACACACAGTGCGAACACTCCTGGGTTCAGACAACACACAGTGCGAACACTCCTGGGTTCAGACAACACACAGTGTGAACACTCCCGAGTTCAGACAACACACAGTGCGAACACTCCGAGTTCAGACAACACACAGTGCGAATACTCCCGAGTTCAGACAACACACAGTGCGAACACTCCTGGGTTCAGACAACACACAGTGTGAACACTCCAGGGTTCAGACAACACACAGTGCGAACACTCCCGAGTTCAGACAACACACAGTGCGAACACTCCCGAGTTCAGACAACACACAGTGCGAATACTCCCGAGTTCAGACAACACACAGTGCGAATACTCCGGGGTTCAGACAACGCACAGTGTGAACACTCCTGGGTTCAGACAACACACAGTGTGAACACTCCGGGTTCAGACAACACACAGTGTGAACACTCCAGAGTTCAGACAACACACAGTGTGAACACTCCAGGGTTCAGACAACACACAGTGCGAACACTCCGGGGTTCAGACAACACACAGTGTGAACACTCCTGGGTTCAGACAACACACAGTGTGAACACTCCGGGTTCAGACAACACACAGTGTGAACACTCCAGGGTTCAGACAACACACAGTGTGAACACTCCAGGTTCAGACAACACACAGTGTGAACACTCCGGGGTTCAGACAACACACAGTGTGAACACTCCTGGGTTCAGACAACACACAGTGTGAACACTCCTGGGTTCAGACAACACACAGTGTGAACACTCCGGGTTCAGACAACACACAGTGTGAACACTCCGGGGTTCAGACAACACACAGTGTGAACACTCCTGGGTTCAGACAACACACAGTGTGAACACTCCCAAGTTCAGACAACACACAGTGTGAACACTCCAGGTTCAGACAACACACAGTGTGAACACTCCGAGTTCAGACAACACACAGTGTGAACACTCCCAGGTTCAGACAACACACAGTGCGAACACTCCGAGGTTCAGACAACACACAGTGTGAACACTCCGGGTTCAGACAACACACAGTGCGAACACTCCCGAGTTCAGACAACACACAGTGCGAACACTCCCAGGTTCAGACAACACACAGTGCGAACACTCCTGGGTTCAGACAACACACAGTGTGAACACTCCTGGGTTCAGACAACACACAGTGTGAACACTCCTGGGTTCAGACAACACACAGTGCGAACACTCCGGGTTCAGACAACACACAGTGTGAACACTCCTGGGTTCAGACAACACACAGTGTGAACACTCCGGGTTCAGACAACACACAGTGTGAACACTCCGAGGTTCAGACAACACACAGTGTGAACACTCCGAGTTCAGACAACACACAGTGTGAACACTCCTGGGTTCAGACAACGCACAGTGTGAACACTCCGGGGTTCAGACAACACACAGTGTGAACACTCCCAGGGTTCAGACAACACACAGTGTGAACACTCCGGGGTTCAGACAACACACAGTGTGAACACTCCCGGGTTCAGACAACGCACAGTGTGAACACTCCCGAGTTCAGACAACACACAGTGCGAACACTCCCGGGTTCAGACAACACACAGTGTGAACACTCCCAGGTTCAGACAACACACAGTGCGAACACTCCTGGGTTCAGACAACACACAGTGTGAACACTCCCGAGTTCAGACAACACACAGTGTGAATACTCCCGGGGTTCAGATAACACACAGTGCGAACACTCCCGAGTTCAGACAACACACAGTGTGAACACTCCCAGGTTCAGACAACACACAGTGTGAACACTCCCGGGTTCAGACAATGCACAGTACGAACATTCCCAAGTTCAGACAACGTGCAGTCCCAAAAGTTCTCAGCGATTCCTTAATAGACTGGAGTGGTGAAATTGTTCTTCGGTGGTGACGCAAATTGGGTAATAGTGAACGGGTCGGGCCTGCTTTACACCCTGCATGATTTTCTTTTGCATTGAAGTCAATGAGCTGCAGTCTCACTTTCGCCATTTGCACTAATGCCAAAGACCAATTTCAACAAACCCCTGCCATATTTTCAGAGCACATTAAAGGGAGGCCCGAAATTAAAGGAAGAGTAAAGTTGGGATATTCATGCATAGTGATTAGCGATAGTGTGCTACCACGTCCAGTTTTCCGAACCTACAGTGACGCCACTGCCGCTCCCTCTTTCCCCGCATACTCAGATGGATCAGGTCCACTGATGATGTCACTTCCTCACCCACAAATGTCGACCTTCCAGGAGCTCTGTGTCTTGGTGCCTAAAGTTATAACTGGATTCTTCTTGTTCTGGCTCAATCATTTTCAAGAAATGGGTCGACCCAATGATAAGAGTTCATAGTAGGTAGCTTTCTAGAACAAAATATTGGTAAGACAAAGCAGCCCTAATGGCCTATCAATCTCCTGGAATTGGAAGTTTATGGACAAATCTATCCTGTTTCCCCTCATTGCCAGGATCTTTCACAAGATCTGAGTGTATGAATAACAGTGATTCTGTGCACATAGGATTTACTGATCCATCTGCAGAGGCAGTTATCTTGCAACAATCAGACTTTTCAGGTATGAAAGAGCCACTTTCAAGTTGAAAGAGCCACTTTTCTAAACCAAGGTAATTGGTACGATCAATTCTCCATGTATCCAGTAAAACCTCAACATTGAAGACTCAGTGATGGGTGGGGAAAGATCCATCCATTGTTGCTGAGAGCACAATTTTATCCTGATGGCATATTTCTTGAATTTTCTTACTTGTAAATGCTGCCAGATAAGGAGTTTCCTTCTTGCTGTTGAGAGTTCTTGTTCCTCCTATTTTTGGTTCCCTTGGAATACAAAAAGATCCCATGTGTGATCCCTGGTCTGTGTTGAGTTAGCTGATCTCGGCTGGAGTAGCTTTGGGGACACTCGCTGTTAGTCTCAACTTATTTGGGTTAGGCAGGGGAAAATTGGCCAACATTACCACTCCTGATCATGACGCATTGAGCCCTGCCAGAAAGTGTGCATCTGTGGACATCGGACAAAGATTGTATTAGGTTTAGCTGTGATGCCCCTATCCCATTGTTTAATATCATGCTGGCACACAGCAATGTGGTTGACTCTTAACTGCCCTCTGAAATGGCCTAGCAAGCCATTCAGTTGTAACAAACTGCTACGAAAAACAATAATAAGAATAAAACCGGACAAACCACCCGGCATCGACCTTGGCACTGGCTTCGGACACAACAACGGCACACCCAGCCCAGTTGTCACTGCGAAGTCCTCCTCCCTAATATCTGGGGATTTGTGCCAAAATTGGGAGGGCTGTCCCATAGATTAATCAAGCAACAGCCTGACATAATCATACTCGCAGAATCATACCTTTCAGTCAATGTCCCAAACTCCTCCATCACCATCCCTGGGTATGTCCTGTCCCACTGGCAGGACAGACCCATCAGAGGTGGCGGCAGAGTGGTATACATTTGGGAGGGAGTGGCTCTGGGAGTCCTCAGCATTGAATCTGGGCCCCATGAAGTCTCATAGCTTCAGGGCAAGCATGGGCAAGGAAACCTCCTGCTGATTACCACCTACCGCCCTCCCTTAGCTGTTGAATCAGTACTCCGCCATGTTGAACACCACTTGGAGGAAGCACTGAGAGTAGCAAGGGCACAGAATGTACTCTGGGTGGGGGACTTCAATGTCCATCACCAAGAGTGGCTCGGTAGCACCACTACTGACCGAGCTGGCCGAGTCCTGAAGGATATAACTGCCGGACTGGGCCTGTGACAGGTGGTGAGAGAACAAGCACAAGGGAAAAACCTACTTGACCTCATCCTCACCAATCTACCTGTTGCAGATGCATCTGTCCATGACAGCATTGGTAGCACTGACCACCACACAGTCCTTGTGGAGACAAAATCTAGTCTTTACACTGAGGACACCCTCCATCGTGTTGTGTGGCACTACCACCATGCTAAATGGGATAGATTCAGAACAGACCTAGCAGCTCAAATCTGGGCATCCATGAGGCACTGTGGGCCATCAGCAGCAACAAAACTGTATTCCACCACAATCTGTAACCTCATGGACCGTCATATCCCTCACTCTACCATTACCATCAAGCCAGGGGACCAACCCTGGTTCAATGAGGAGTACAGAAGAACATGCCAGGAGCAGCACCAGGCGTACCTAAAAATGAGGTGCCAACCTGGGGAAGCTGCAACACAGGACTACATGCATGCTACACAGCGGAAGCAGCACGCTATAGACAGGGCTAAGTGATCTCACAATCAATGGATCGGATCAAAGCTCTGCAGTCCTGCCACATCCAGCCGTGAATGGTGGTGGACAATTAAACAACTAACAGGAGGAGGAGGGCCCCATGAATATCCCCATCCTCAATGATGGTGGAGCCCAGCACGCGAGCGCAAAAGACAAGGCTGAAGCGTTTGTCACCATCTTCAGCCAGAAGTGCCGAGTGGATGATCCATATCGGCCTCCTCCTGAAGTTCCCACCATCACAGAAGTCAGTCTTCAGCCAGTTCGATTCACTCCACGTGATATCAAGAAACGGCTGAGCGCACTGGATACAGCAAAGGCTATGGGCCCCGACAACATCCCGGCTGTTGTGCTGAAGACTTGTGCTCCAGAACTAGCCATGCATCTAGCCAAGCTGTTCCAGTACAGCTACAACACTGGCATCTACCCAACAATATGGAAAACTGCTCAGGTATGTCCTGTCCACAAAAAGCAGGACAAATCCAATCCAGCCAATTACCGCCCCATCAGTCTACTCTCAATCATCAGCAAAGTGATGGAAGGTGTTGTCAACAGTGCTATCAAGCGGCACTTACTCACCAATAACCTGCTCACTGATGCTCAGTTTGGGTTCCGCCAGGATCACTGAGCTCCAGACCTCATTACAGCCTTGGTCCAAAAATGGACAACAGTGCTGAATTCCAGAGGTGAGGTGAGAGTGACTGCCCTTGACATCAAGGCAGCATTTGACCTTAGAGCACAGAGTTTGAGAGGAGATTTTTGATAGAGGTATTCCAAATCAGGAGGGGTCTGGACAAAGTATATAGAGAGAAACTGTTCCCATTGACGGAAGGGTCGAGAACCTGAGGACACAGATTTAAGGTGATTGGCAGAAGAACCAAAGGCGACATGAGGGAAAACTTTTTTACGCAGCGAATGGTTAGATCTGGAATGCACTGCTTGAGAGTATGGTGGAGGCAGATTGAATCGTTGCTTTCAAAAAGGAATTGGGAAAAAGGAAAAATATTTGCAGGGCTATGGGGAAAGGGCGGGGGAGTGGGACTAGCTGAAGTGCTCTTGTAGAGAGCTAGCATGGGCTCGACAGGCCGAATGGCCTCCTTCTGTGTTGTAACCATTCTATGATTCTATGACCGAGTGTGGCATCAAGGAGCCCTAGTAAAATTGAAGTCAATGGGAATCAGGGGGAAAACTCTCCACTGGCTGGAGTCATACCTAGCACAAAGGAAGATGGTTGTGGTTGTTGTAGGTCAAGCATCTCAGCCCCAGGACATCGCTGCAGGAGTTCCTCAGGGCAGTGTCCTAGGTCCAACCAACTTCAGCTGCTTCATCAATGACCTTCCCTCCATCATGGGGATTTCGCTGATGATTACACAGTGTTCAGTTCCATTCGCAACTCCTCAGATAATGAAGCAGTCCATGCCGGCATGCAGCAAGACCTGAATGACATTCAGGCTTGAGCTGATAAGTGTCCAGTAACATTCGTGCCACACAAGTGCCAGGCAATGACTATCTCGTGTAAGGTGTTTGGTTTCCTCGTCCTTACAAGGATTCTTTGACTCTGGGTTTTACAGGAACAAAATGGTCGACAACACAAAGGTTTAAGTTCAAACCAAAACTTAGTTTATTAAAACCAACAAAACACAGAAAAAACCCTGTTGAGATTTGGCTGAAACTTACAATCACCCATCCGGCCGGTCGTTACCGTTGTGGATTGTAGGCCTGGATCGGAGATGACCTGTCCCCATCCTCCTTTATCTGACTGCAGCTGCCTACACAGCGCAAACCCCTTGTAGAGTCAACTGATACTTACAATCACCCGTCCCGCTGGTCGTGGCCGACGTCGATTGCAGGCTGGGAGCTGGAGATGACCGTCTTCCCTTCCTTCTTACACCCGGCAGTTGCTGTAGTCAGAGCTAGCTTCCGAGAGAGAGAGAGAGCTTCCCAGAGAGAGCTTCTGAGCGAAAGAGAGAGAGAGCTGTGGTGTGTTCCTTCTTATAGTTCTTTTAGTCACCTGGCCCCATGCTGGGCCTCCTCCAACCAGTTTCGGTTGTCGGTTTGCTGTACTGTCTGACATTCACACCTCGTCAACCTGTAATTCAATCACCGGAGGTGTACAGAGTTGTGAGATCGAAGATAACTCCTTATCTCCTCTCCCGCTTTCTGTAACACATATTGAATGTGATTTCTATTACTGTTGATGGGCGGTTGGCTGATTGTCTGCTCGGGACTTGTGTATCTTCCATTCATGTCAGGAAGTCGATCGTGACCCCCATTGTTTCAGTTAAACTCAGAGCATTGTCCAGATGTTAATTTTTCCCATCGAAACCAATCATGATTCAAGGCCTCACAGTTCAATGTCAGTGTCCTTTTCAGAGTTAATCATGAGTCAAAGCTTTCATTGTCCAATATCAATGTGTTCTCCAAGGACTGCAGACTTTGATGACTGGCACCTTTTCTGTGCCTCGAAGTTTAACCATTTCATGCCCTTACCACGGGGCCAAACAGGCTTTCAGCATTTTACAGGGTTTTTTTGAAATCTACACTTGAACAAGCGAGAGTCTAACCACTGCCCCATGACATTCAACAGCATTACCATCACCGAATCCCCCACCATCAACATCTTGGTGGTCACCATTGACCAGAAACTTAACTGGACCAGCCACATAAATACTGTGGCCATAAGAGCAGGTCAGAGGCTGGGTATTCTGCGGTGAGTGTCTCACCTCATGACTCCCCAAAGCCTTTCCACCATCTACAAGGCACAAGTCAGGAGTGTGATGGAATACTCTCCACTTGCCTGGATGAGTGCAGCTCCAACAGCACTCAAGAAGTTCAACACCATCCAGGACAAAGCAGCCTGCTTGATTGGCACTCCATCCACCACCTTAAACATGTGCTCCCTCCACCACTGGCGCACCGTGGCTGCAGTGTGTACCATCTACAAGATGCACTGCAGCAACTCACCAAGGCCTCTTCGGCAGCACCTCCCAAACCCGTGACCTCTACCACCTAGAAGGACAAGGGCAGCAGACGCATGGGAACACCACCCCCTCCAAGTTCCCCTCCAAGTCACACACCATCCTGACTTGGAAATATCTCGCCGTTCCTTCATCGTCACTGGGTCTATATCCTGGAACTCCCTACCTAACAGCACTGTGGGAGTACCTTCACTACACGGACTGCAGCGGTTCAAGAAGGCGGCTCACCATCACGTTCTCAAGGACAATTAGGGATGGGCAATAAATGCTGGCCTTGCCAGCGACGCCCACATCCCAGGAACAAATAGGAAAAAAAAACTCATGTCTGGGCTAATACATGAAGAATGGCCACTTGAACAAGGTACTGTATGACTGCCGATGATTGTGGAATCATACCCCTGTATGAATCACTGTCATTAGAAGAGAGAAATTTGGGGAATAAATTAATACTAGCAAAATGTAACAGACCCGTTTGAATATGTGAGTTTATGCAATCTTCATTTTGTCTTATTAAAATCTGTAACTTTTGTTAACCATTATTTTGACATAAAAGATTACTGAGCTGTACACTTTTGTGGTGGACCCATCATATTTTGTTTGAGATGGCGATAATTGTCAGATCCCATCCATTATTCTTTTCAAGTTCCAGTTATCTTGGGAAACCTGAGGTGTGCTGAGGTTTCAACACACCTTCCTGCAATTTCCATTGTAGTCAAGATTCACTCAAATTTCTGCCAGAAGAATTGATAGCTGGTTTCATAACCCCTTCTGGCTGAGGGTGATCTGATCTTTGAGTCTTCTCCAGCTCAATGGCAATCACCGTTCCAGTACTGATAGGATCTATAGACTGAAATATTTTGCCTCTAATCTCTGCATTTTGGTCTACTCCTTGCCATTCCCACAGGTCACGGGAATGGGAAACTGTTGAGGTAGCACTTACTGCCATGGCCATCTAATTCGACTGTTCCTGAGCAGTTGCCTTGAACGTCCTTCTTCCCTGCATCCCAAACAGAATCTACCATTTATATTTGAATCAGTAGCACTTCTATTGATGCCTTTGAAGATGTGGGGGCTCTGTATCATGCAGACAGTTTTTCACAAGTGGTAATAATGCTTGCCAAAAAAAAAACCCACAATTAGTGATGACATCTGGCCCTTTAAGCTACTGCAGGCATTTAAATCCTGCAGTAGAACAGCACATCACACACCCACCCTCCTATCTCCCAATCAGAGGTGCAGATATTTCAGGGAGCATTTTGCAGTATTCAAATTAAGCTGATCCGAGAAAACTGCCAGTGTTCGTGCAGTGAGGCAGGTCAAAATCTTACCCTGCTACACTTCTAACTGTGATACTGCTGAAGAGGAAACCCAACCTACTATGTACAACAAAGTGGGGAGAGATCACCTAGGAAAAATCAAAGTGCCAGAACCCACATTTTTAAAATGATATCCATAGCTATGATGGCATCACTCTATTGTATGTGCAGGTTGATCTTTCAGAAAATGAGGAAGATCATACGCGTTGTAAATAATTAAATAGTGTACATTTTAGGGTAATGCTCTGCTTTTGTGTAAATTATGAAAGTTTTAAAATGACATATTTGTTACATTTTCTCAAATAAAGACGATGAGCCAAACTGAACATGAGATGACTTCCAAGGTATGTAATGTATCTGGCGCGGTCCTTGGCAATATCAGTATACAATGTCTAAATAAAACTGAGCAAAGAGTAAAGTTACAAACAACACAATTAATCACAGCATGAAACTGTAAACCTACAATAGAGAAGAATGCAGAGATGACAAAATGTTATTTTATGCAATCATTTTTTACTGTTTCCCTTATTTTAAATTCCAGCTTTAGTCGGAATGTTGCATAGTAGCAAAATGACAATTTCTGCTTGAAGTTATTGGATGACTAATCCTATATCAGTAAAACGTTAATGTGTTGAGTGAGCCAAGTCATACAAATCCCATGATAAATTGGTCTTCTCTGAAACTGTCATTTCTTGACAGCTTGTCATGAAGATCTATGTGGTCATTTCAAAATAGTTTATTAAAATGAATCAGTTCTGAATTCAAAGTAATTTCCTCTAAGTCCTTAACACATTAATGCTCTTAAAATATCGGCGGTTATCTGAAAACTCACAGATGATGGATACCGAAAAACATTTCTGAGTGTCAACTGGTAGAATATTTTGCTTGTGAAAAGTGTACAATTACAAGAGAAGATACCCACACATTACCAATGGTATTTAGCTAGTCAATGTATATTCTAGATATTTCAACCTTAATTTGGAGTTATACTGTAGTTGACAGGTTTGCTATGATTTCACAGTAAACATGTCCAAATTTTTCTCTCCGTACACCTCTAACACCGTGATTAAAACTAGAAGGTGACTGCATTCATTGGTATTCTCTTTTAACAGCACTGGGCTGAATTTTTACCTTTGAGTGTCGATGGGAGCGGCTGTGGATTACGTCAGGAACCCAAAAGTTGGAGAGGCGCATTTTAGGTGGCTTTTTAACAAAGCCACTGCATTTGAATCAAACTTCCGGGTTTCCCGACCAATTACCTGGGATGGGTCCGATGATGTCATGGATGACTCAACTTCAGCTTAGCTATTTAAAGGAGCAATGAACAGATGTCACTTGAAGGCTGGTGGGGGTGGAAGCCTAATTGTTACAGAGGGGAATTGTTGGCAGTAGAACACTTTGAGAATACTACATCCTGAATTATGCAGAGTCAAAGGCAGAAAGCAGCCCCAGGTTCAGCAATGCCTCCTTGGATTACTCCAAGGAGTGATGGCACACAGGGACATCCTGTACCCTGCGGATGGGAGGCCAGAGGCACTGACAAAAACTGCATGACTGGAGATAGCAGAGGAAGTGAGCAGCAGGAGTGTTGTTCAAAGGACATGGATCCAGTGCAGGATGCTTTTTAACAACCTCATGAGGTCAGGGAAGGTGAGTACAATGTCACATTGCCCTACATCCTGATGTGCGTGTCACCTCAACCCCTTCACTCTGCCTTCCCAATCCTACTCCTGCACATCACTCCTTACACCAACCTACCTTGCAGGTGCACCCATCCCTAAAACTAGCTTCGTAGGACCTCGAGACTCATGCTCACCACTCGTAATAACTCGGAGAAATCCCGAATAGCTGATCGGATGTTTTTCACCGCAGCACCCACGTGTTGGTCAGGAGATCTCCTGGTCCCACTTGTTTACTGCTTCTGCTGCTCGGTCAGTCGGCTGGACCGTCCGCTGTAGTGAAGACCTCTGTTGGTGGGCTTCAAAGTTTAATCGTGGAGCACCGTTGTCAATATCACTGATACGATGTGTTTGCACAGTCCAGTTATCATTGATGCA
Organism: Squalus acanthias; assembly: GCA_030390025.1. Taxonomy (NCBI): domain Eukaryota; kingdom Metazoa; phylum Chordata; class Chondrichthyes; order Squaliformes; family Squalidae; genus Squalus; species Squalus acanthias. The sequence continues at coordinate 76,669,062 of CM059433.1, read as the reverse complement.
ATATGTCTTGTTAAAGAAGAAAACTTCCTGTCGAGAAGACTTGGCTGATCGACCTACAGGCGCGGTCGGGATCTACTGACCGTGGCGATGGATAAGGTCTTCTTCTCTTCTCCTCTCATCTCATCTCATCTCATCTCATCCCGGGCCTTCGGTTCCGCTGCCAGCTACCAACATAGGTCTTTGCAACAGTCTTTTACACAGGAGCAGCCACGATGATAACAGCAACAAGCGGCAAGAGTCAAGAACACGAGGCAAGCAGCAAGAGCAAGAGGCCAGAGAGAATCAAGAGAGCGAATGGACGGTTTGGGGCCTGCAATTATAGTGCACAGTTCTTCCGTTTCCCGCCCAACTACAATGTCCATTCTTTTGTTTAAGGTTTGGCGCCCAAAATGTCCTGTATGGGTGATCTCTGTCCTTAATGGGTTTCGGGGCTACTCCTGAATGTTTGAGTACCTGTTAATATTTCTCCCATTGTTAAATCGGTCGGTGTTCCCCCTGGAGGGGTTTGGGGCTTCCAAGTGTCCTGTATAACTACCTGCTAACGGCTCTCTCATCGTAGAGCCGTTGGGAGTTTACATACTAATGTCCTTTGGATGGGCCCTTGATGGCTTTCCTTTGTACCTGGGAGACCGATTCCAGTATCGATGTTTATACTGTAAACCCATAATGTCCTGTGTATTGTCTTCACTGTGCTGAATCGTTATCGATCTTGCAAGAATGTTTATTGGAACGCCATCTTGTCTGCCTGTTGAAAAGTCTAGAATGTTCTGTCACGCGGTGCGGCGGCCATTTTACAGGCTGCTTGTGTCCAATTTAAACCTGACAGCATTCCGCTGAAATAAAAGCTGTTTTGAACGAAACTTTGTGTTTTCTCCTTATTAAAATGAAATCGCGATAATTGCGAATTCTACACTGTCTAGGCACTTACTCACATCCCCATCTGACCATCCACCACTGACGCTCACCCTCTTCTTAATGCAATGTCACGCCTCTCCATCATAGTCACCCTCAACAGATGTTGCCCATTCATCCCTTACACTCATTCCATCACTCTCACTCAAAGGTCTCTTGTTTCCCTCCTTGCAGGAGAAGAGAGCCTGGAACACCCGGGAGAGACATCGAATCAGTGGTGGCCCACCTGTAACCACACCGCTGACTTCAGCAGAGGAGGCGGCCCTGGAGCTGAGCCGCCTTGTGGAGCTGCTGGCAGTGGGAGATAGAGAGAGGGGGACCTCCCAGCTACCTGGTGACAGAATTAACTATCATACAGCCACATGGCGTACAACAGTCACTCATGTTGACTTGATGTCGGCAGCCAGTGAAATATGATCACGTGCATAATGGTAACTTAAAACATTCTTCTCAGAACAGTTCTAATTCATGTCTTTATTCTGCCACAGGCCCATCAAGTGCCCTTCCCCTTTCTCCCCCCCCCCCACCCCACCCCTCCCCCGCCCACTGTCCAGCCAGAGGAGGAAGACAACTCCTCAGAGGAAGCTCCAGTCTGAGGGTGCACCGTCCCACAACCCATGCACACCCAGCACCAGCGCAGATACGCACACGTCGGTGGGTCCAGTAAGAGAGAAAGAAGTTTTGTCACGTGGTGTCTCATAGATCACATGTGAGCAAGAGCAGACGGTGGAGATAGGGACAGCTGTGGAGAGTCCTCGACAGAGGGCACAGGACGCTCCAAGCAGAGCTCAGCTGGACAAAGATCTGAACCTCGGGGGCCGTCGACAAAATGGATGATTCTTGAGGAGCAACAAAAAATGCAGGAGGCTCTGAAAGCTTTTCCAGCCGCGATGTGCTCGATTGTAGGGAGAATGGAGGAGTCCATCTCCAGCATGAGCAGCATGATGTCGCAGGCCAAGGCTATGATGTCTTCCTCCATGGAAAGGGTGGCCACCTGCACAGAGCATCAAATGCGCCAGTCGAACGAGTGCATGCTTGCTCTGAAAAGCAGCTTGCAGACTCTGATTGCAGCAATATCCAGGGTGGATAGAAACCTAGAGTTGGCCCTTCATCGCCCCACTGATGTGCAGCAAAGTGCTCTCCAGCTGTTTGCTAGCAGGGAAATGTGGGTGGGCCATGAGAGGGATGATGGAAGTGGGGACTCTTCTCAAAGTGCTCCCACTTCTCCCCCGTTGCCTGTTGCCCCTGCCCCGAGCCCTATATGCTGCCTTGTATCCGGATGGCCAAGTCTGCCTCTGCACAAGTGCAGGAGGAGCAGTCTTTGGCGGGGCAATCACAGGCTCCAAAACCCAGAGGACCTCCGCCAAAAGTCTCTAAGCAGTCAGAGCAGGGAAGTGAGCAGCCTGCCTCTACCTCTGCTGAAGCCACAAGGGTTACATGTCGTACGAGCTGTAGAAAGAGAAAAAAAAACACAATTGTAGATGCACAAGGGTATGCACATAGGTGTGTTATAAATTTTAGATGGTTAAGTTTCTGTTGAAGTTATGAGCCACATATAATTATTTATTTGCATCACTTTCCGGTCTTGTCCATTTTTGTCTGTTGCCTGGCAAGTGACCTTGTCAGTTGGAGTGAATGGTAAGACATTATTTAACCTCGAGCAATGGGTGTGTGTGACAGGAGTGGTTTGGTCATTTTAGGACTGTTTTGTGGTGGTGGTGGGGGGAGGCGGGGAAGAGTTGGTTCAGCAGCTGGGTGCCATCTGGGTGCACTGGTGCAATTTAACTAATTCGTGCCATTATGAGGCCATCCCGGGCCTCCTAGGCAGCAATGTGCACCGCTGCTGGTGCCATGTCCACTTCAGGTTCCTCCTCCTCTTCCTCCTCCTCGTGTTCCTCCTGCTCCTACTCCTCATCCTCCTCCTTCTCCGAAGAGGCTGTGTGCCTTGCTCCTCCTGCAGCTCCAATCCTCGCTGCTGCGCTCTGTTGTGCAGAACACAGCATACAACGATCATTCTGGAGACCCTGGCTGGTGCATATTGAAGAGCTTCTTCAGATCTGTCTAGGCATCTGAAGCGCATCTTCAGCACCCTGATTGCTTGCTCTATTACACATCTCATCGCAATCTGGCTTTGATTGTAGCGCACTTCAGCCTCATTGCTTGGCCTCCTCAAGGGTGTCATCAGCCACGTCTTCAGTGGATACCCCATGTCTCTAAGCAGCTCGACGATAAGTCTAGTCGGAGATGCGAAGAGCTGAGGGAGGATGGTATGGCGCACCACAAAAGAGTCATTACAGCTCCCTGGGGATCTGGCACACACGTGCCTGTTGATCTTTTTGAGGTTGCAGACGAGCTGCACATTGAGGGAGTGGAAGCCCTAACGGTTCACGAACAATCCTGGGTGATCTGGGAGTGCCTTGATGGGCACGTGTGTGCAGTCGATGACACCCTGCACCTGTGGGAATTCAGCCAAAGTCGCAAAGCCAAGCGCCCACTCAGTCTGACTAGCTTCATCAGTGGCAAAGTGTACATAAGTGGCATTGGTCACCTGGGTGATGCATTTGTGGGTGGCCGACTGCGAGATCCTGCAAATGTCTCCTGCAGATCCCTGGAAGGAGCCTGAGGCGAAGAAGTTGAGGGAGGTGGGGACTTTGACAGCCACCGGTAACACGTGTCCACCAGGTCCACTTGGCAGCAGACCTTCTTCCAGCAGGCTACAAAAGTCTGCCAGGACTTGATGCGATAGTCTGAGCCTCCTGAAGCACTGGTGTTCAGTCCTGTCTAGGAAGCTGATCCTCTGCCTGTATACCCTGTGTTAGGGGTATCACCTCCTGTGAGTTGCACCCCTGTGCTCATCCCCCCTCTCCTGTGAAGCGGCAGGTCAGTGGGGAGAGGCTGCTGCTGCTCCTGCTGGTCTTGCTGCTACTGGGGTTCAGCTTAGTCCGAATCTGAGGTCCAAGGTGAAACAGCATAAGCGGCACCCATGCTGATCTGATAGATGCCAGGTAAAGTGGAGATCAGAGGCACAATCCTCCAATGTAGTGAGAGTGACTTCCAAGAAGAGTGCCTTCCAATGTAGTGAGAGTAACTTCCAAAGTTGTAGAAATCACCTGCAAACTCCTGAGAGCAAACTCTCAGCACAAACGGTGTCAGCAAGAGCCTTTCCCTTAGACAAGGAAGTAGGTGTGAGGTCTGAGTATTTGTGTGATTTTTTTTTAACTGTCAACTCTTCAACTCCCACAATGGCCACTCTGCTCTCGCCTTGCTTTCACTGGCGAGGTTCAGCAAGCCCGGGAATCCCGTGGACAGCCAGTAAAGGCTGCAACATCAGGTAAAAAAGTTTGTTAACATAGAAACATGGAAGATAGGAGCAGAAGTAGGCCATTCGGCCCCTCGAGCCTGTTCCGCCATTTAATGAGATCATGGCTGATCATCCAAATTCAGTACCCTGTCCCTGCTTTCTCCTCATATCCCTTGATCCCTTTAGCCTTAAGAAATATATCTAACTCCTTCTTGAATATATTTAATGAATTGGCCTCAACTGCATTCTGTGGCAGAGAATTCCACAGGTTCACCACTCTCTGGGTGAAGAAATTCCTCATCTCAGTCCTAAATGGCTTACCCCTCATCCTTAGACTGTGACCCCTGGTTCTAGATTCCCCCGCCATCGGGAACATCCTTCCTGCATCTAGTCTGTCTAGTCCTGTTAGAATTTTATAAGTTTCAATGAGATCCCCTCCAATTCTTCTAAACTCTAGTGAATATAAGCCTAATCGACCCAATCTCTCTTCATACGTCATTCCTGCCATGCCAGGTATCAGTCTGGTGAATCTTCGCTGCACTCCCTCCATGGCAAGAACATCCTTCCTCAGATAAGGCGACCAAAACTGCACACAATGCTCAAGATGTGGTCTCACCAAGGCCTTGTACAACTGCAGTAAGACATCCTTGCTCCTGTACTCGATAATAGCCTCTTAACAAGCTCTAAACTGCTTTAATTAGCTCACCCGTCTCTCTCAAGGGGGTCTCTGACACGCTGTCTAACGCACCCGAGGTAAAGGCGGAAGCCAGCAGGTTGAAGCCGGCTTCCCGACACTCTGTCTATTACAGCGCTTTTAACTGCCCACCTGCTCGCAGACCCGCAAACTCTTCAAAATTAAAATTCAGCCCATGGGGGCGATTTTAACCCTACCTGCCTGGCAGAAACTGGTTAAAATCCATGTTACGAAGCACAAGAGTTCTGAAAAAAGCCCTCTTTAATGCATCTAAAATGTACTTTGTACATTTAAACTTTTGCATGCATTCGTAAATGAAAAGTAATGCTCGTATCATCTCAAACAGTTCATGAGCCAATGTAGAAAAAAAGTATAACATAATGTTAGATCGTGAATTTTTCTGAATTATCTGGGAATATTGCTGAAAAGTTAAATTCTGGTAAGTCCTAATTCTGTTGGTAGATTTAAGACAGTAATCTGATATTTGAGTTCAGCTGGAAAATAAACACTGAGCTTCACTCTCATGGTTTATGATGCCATCTCAACTACTCAGTTGGATTAGGGATTTATAATTCACTGACAGCCATCCCATATCCTTTGTATCTTTGCAGAATGAATGTGATGTTTAAAGCTCTTTACATTGAGGTAAGTCATTTAATTTAAGTTGCCTTATCTCATGCATGTAAATGCACTACTGACTACAAGCTGACAGAAATAGAAATGTTGGCTTGCATTTTTCCATATTACAAACTTAAACTACTTTTGACAGTTTATTTATCAGTGTATTACACGCAGTCCTATAAAAATCTGTATTACCTTTCCTTTCTGCATCCTGCTTCAATTTCCTGATTATTTACTCTCATGGCTAATTAATTTATTATATATTATGAGCCAGAGATAATTGTATTATGTAACAATGGGAGATACATAGCTGTTGGTTTAGTGCAGTGTTAACATTTATGTAATCAAAAATTGGTAAATGCATTACCTTGTGTGGAATTGAGCCATCCAGATCCAGAAGGCCTCAGGTTTGATTCCTGGTCATCATTGAATTAGTTGATCTCAACCAAAATAGCAAAGATGTCATTTAATTGTTTCGGGTGCCCTTCAGCTAGGATGGGGAACACAAAATAGCCAGGATTCCCATTCCCGATTGGTGTTCAATGACTCCTGATAGAAAGTGTATACATGTGAATGTCAGTTAATGACAGGAATGGGTTTGGCTGTGATATTCTTCATGATCAAAAAGGTTAAAGTGAAGAATTCTTGTTGAATTAAGCACCAGAATGTGGGCAGCGTCCACAGAACCATACTCCAGTATAAGTCAGCACTTTCAGAAAAAGAGGTGCAAAACATGGATATAAAACTACCAACTGGCTGCTGGCTCATCTGTTTTCCCCTCCCTCAATTACCTCCTCTTCCCCTTTAACCTGTAACTTCTGGCTCAACTCCATGGAGGAGCCACTGGAATTCCCATCTCCCCCATTCCCCCTCGATCCCAAATATCAGACAGCTGCTTTGTGAATGTTCATTCAGTGCTTGCAGCTCACCGATTCCATGTAAATGAGAAGGGGTTTGGATCTCTTCGCTCTTCATTGTCTTAGTAACAATTTTAATTTGATGACCCCTTGCCACTGACTCTCCAACCACAGAAGCCTGTCCCATTACCATCTCCTTTTGCCTTGAATATCTCTTAATGTCTCTTAACCTCTTCCGCCTTCTATCCTATCACAGACCTTCCCTTTTGTTCTTTCATCCACTCCCCCCTTTCCCAGCCTCTACATTTGCTTAAAAATCTGTTCCATTTCCTGCTTTTTTCCAGTTCTGACGAAAGGTCATCGACCTGAAACGTTAACTCTGTTTCTCTCTTCACAGATGCTGCCTGGCCTGCTGAGTTTCTCCAGCATTTTCTGTTTTTATTTCAGATTTCCAGCATCTGCAGTATTTTCTTTTTGTATTAGTGTTTAATTCACTGCCACCTCTCTTCCAGGAATGCCCACCTTGAAAAAGTTCTGCTCTTCTCTCCGACGGGATTTCCGTTTGTCTCTTTTACCTTGTTCATCTTCATTGCTTTCTGTCTCCCTTCTCGTGTTTGATCAGGTATCTACCAAAACTCGCTTTCACAGCCACATATCTTTCCTCAGCAACTGTCTCCAGCTCCGACTTACTCCACGTGGATTCCAACTGAAATTCCACCCTTCGTGTTTTGGATCCACCCAGGACTACAGATATCTCCAAGATATTCAGCGTTCCTCGAACAACTGCTCTCGCCGTATCCTGAGATCCACGCTGAATGCCATGCACCGCCACATGAACACTCTCGACCTCTCTCTTCAGCAGCACCGACTCACTCTATCTCAAAGCTGTCCTGGTCCGCAGTTCCATTTCGTCCTTCGCCTCATCCAGCGCTTTAAAAAAAAAAATGTTTTCTTCCTTTCAGGTGTCAAGGATCGCAAGCTTCAACAACTCTTGGACACCAACGCTCCTCCGGAACCTTCTTCCCCTTCACTTTCCTTTGACCCCATCCCTTCTCCCAATCTCACTCCCTGCCGCGTTTTCACTATCCCCTCTGACCTTCCCCTCTCTGACCCCGAACGATCAGTCCTTAGCAAAGGCCTGAGCATCATCCCCTTACACCCCCACCTCAATGAATTTCGAGCTCGGCACGATGCGGAGCTCTTTTTCCGCCGCCTTCGTCTCCGTGCCCACTTCTCTGGCCAGGAGTCTTCCCCCCACACAGCTGACCCTTTCTCCCGCTTTCTGAATTCTCGTTCTACCTGGACCCCTCCCTCTGGCCTCTTACCCTCTCTAGATCTTTTCATTGCTAACTGCCGGCGTGACATCGGCCTCTCCATTTCTCAGCTCCCCTCACTCACTCCAACCTACCTCCCTCTGAACTTGCAGCACTCCATTCTCTCAGATCCAACCCCGACATTGTCATTAAACCTGCTGACAAGGGTGGTGCTGTTGTTGTTTGGCGAACCGACCTCTACCTAGCGGAAGCTGAACGCCAACTCTCCGACACCTCCTCCTACCTCCACCTGGACCATGACCCCACTACCGAACATCAAACCACCGTGTCCAAGACTGTCACTGACCTCATCTCCTCTGGAGATCTTCCCCCCACGGCCGCCAACCTCATAGTTCCCCAACCCCGCACAGCCCGCTTCAACCTCCTTCCCAAGATCCACAAACAGAACTGCTCTGGTAGACCCATCGTTTCAGCCTGTTCTTGCCTCACGGAACTTATCTCTTCCTATCTCGACTCTATTTTTTCTCCCCTTGTCCAGTCTCTTCCCACCTACATCCGCGACTCTTCCGACGCCCTCCGCCACTTTAACAGTTTCCAGTTTCCTGGCCCCAACCGCCTCCTTTTCACTATGGACGTACAATCCCTCTACACCTCCATCCCCCACCAGGATGGCCTGAGGGTGCTCCGCTTCTTCCTTGAACAGAGGCCCAACCAGTCCCCATCCACCACCACCCTCCTCCACCTGGCTGAACTTGTTCTCACATTGAACAACTTCTCCTTTGACTCCACTCACTTCCTCCAAATCAAAAGTGTTGCTATGGGAACCCGCATGGGTCCTAGCTATGCCTGCCTTTTCGTGGGATATGTGGAACACTCTTTGTTCCAGTCCTACTCAGGTCCCCTCCCTCACCTCTTTTTCCAGTACATTGATGACTGTATCGGTGCCGTTTCCTGCTCTCGCCCTGAACTAGATAATTTCATTCACTTTGCTTCCAATTTCCACCCTTCCCTCACCTTCACATGGTCCATCTCCGACTCTTCCCTTCCCTTCCTCGACTTCTCCGTCTCCATCTCTGGGGATAGGTTATTGACAAACATTCACTACAAGCCCACCGACTCCCACAGCTACCTGGACTACACTTCCTCCCACCCCGCCTCCTGTAAGGACTCTATTCCATTCTCCCAGTTTCTCCGTCTCCGTCGCATCTGCTCTGACGATGCCACCTTCCATACCAGTGCTTCTGACATGTCTTCCTTTTTCCTCAACCGAGGATTCCCCTCTACAGTGGTTGACACGGCCCTTGACCGTGTCTGTTCTATCTCCCGCAATTCTGCCCTCACCCCTGCCCCTCCCTCCCGGAACCACGACAGAGTTCTCCTTGTCCTCACCTTTCACCCCACCAGCCTCCACATTCAACGGATCATCCTCCGCCATTTCCGCCACCTCCAGCGTGATCCCACCACCAAACGCATCTTCCCCTCACCTCCCCTTTCAGCATTCCGTAGGGACCACTCCCTCCGCAACACCCTAGTCCACTCCTCTATCACCCCCAACACCCCTTCCCCTTCGCCCGGCACCTTCCCGTGCAAGCGCAGGAGATGCAACACATGCCCTTATATCTCCACCCTTCCCACTGTCCAGGGCCCCAAACACTCCTTCCAGGTGAAACAGCGATTTACTTGTACTTCTTGCAATTTAGTATACTGTATTCGCTGCTCACGATGTGGTCTCCTCTACATTGGGGAGACCAAACGCAGATTGGGTGACCGCTCCACTCCCACTCAGACCTCACCATCCTCAGCCTCTTGCATTGTTCCATGGAAGCTCAGCGTAAGCTCGAGGAACACACCTCATCTTTACGATAGCAAAATACTGCGGATGCTGGAAATCCGAAGTAACAACAGAAAACGCTGGAAAAACTCAGCAGGCCAGGCAGCATCCGTGGAGAGAGAAAGAGAGTTAACGTTTCAGGTCGATGACCTTTCATCTTCCCAGTTCTGATGAAAGGTCATCGACCTGAAACGTTAACTCTCTTTCTCTCTCCACGGATGCTGCCTGGCCTGCTGAGTTTTTCCAGCGTTTTCTGTTGTTACACCTCATCTTTTGATTAGGCACTTTACAGCCTTCTGGACTCAATATAGAGTTCAACAATTTAAGATCATAACCTCGGCCCCTATCATATATATATATTTTTTATCCACACTCTGGGCTGGATTTTCATTGACCCGTGGAGGCGGGTTTGGGGGCGTGTGGGGGGTTAAAATTGCGAAAACTGGCGGGCGGGCACAAGCCCGCCTCCATGCAATTTTCATTAAATCGTGTCTGCTGGTCCCGACTCCGTCCCACCTCTAAGAGGCGGGATAGGCTGCTAAGGCCCTTAACAAGCACTAAATTGCCTCTATAATGCCATTTTGAAAGGCCTTTGTGATTTTAACCCTTTTTCTACGTGAAGCACGCCTGTTCTGAACCATGAATGTGAAACCTGGCGGGAGCACATTTGGATAGCTGACTATCAGTGAGTGGCTGGCTGGCTGGGAGTGGTGGAGGAGACATATCTGGGAGTGGTGGTGCAAAAATATCTGGGAGCAGACTTAGGGCAGCTGCTGCTCATTGTGCATCCAGGTCCTCTCACAGCAAAGGCCAGGCAGTCTTTGCAGACCTTCAATGCAACAGCAATGATGACATCATCAGAGGCGACTTTCAGACTGAAAACACTAATTGGTTCATGGGTTCCCACATGCTGGAACTCAATTGCCCAATTAGGTGAAAATCACATCAATCTCCCACATCCAATTGCAGTCGGGTGGATAACACGAAAAGTGGATGACACGACCCCAACCCGCCCCAGTATCAAAATCCAGCCCTCTTTGTCTGTCTTTTTTTTTCTTCTCCCCCACATGGCAGCTGTCTTTCATTCTGCCAGCGCAATTTACACTTCATCTCGAGCCATCCTTTGTTTCTTGACCTGTCCCATTACCATCTCCTTTTGCCTTGAATATCTCTTAATGTTTCTTAACCTCTTCCGCCTTCTATCCTGTCACAGACCTTCCCTTTTGTTCTTTCATCCCCTCCCCCATTTCCCAGCCACTACACTTGCTTAAAAATCTGTTCCATTTCCTGCTTTTTTCCAGTTCTGACGAAAGGTCATCGACCTGAAACGTTAACTCTGTTTCTCTCTTCACAGATGCTGCCTGACCTGCTGAGTTTCTCCAGCATTTTCTGTTTTTACGACAGAATTCTCTTTCCCTCTTCACCTGATCAAAACCCTCCATAACTTTAAAAACCTCTGTTAACTCACCATTATCCTTCCCTGCTCAATAAAAATAGTCCCAGTATCTCAAGTCTCCCCTCATAACTAGAGGTAATCATCCTTGGTACCCTGCAGGGCTGAAGCTAAAGAAATATTGGCCAAGAAATTAAAGACTGAGTGTTGACGCGGGGGTAAGGCTTCCCCGCGATCTCTCACTCCGCGTTGGCTTTTTCAGTTCCAGCTCGCACGAACTTGATGTTCTAGACATCAGCTGGGCAGTGCTTGCGTATCCCACCGGCGTAGTGAATTCGTGTGAGCTGTGGGATCACGTGACTCAGTTAGAGCCAATGGCAGCACACCATCTTCCATTCATAAGTTTCACATAAGTGCTGTGAAAGCTATGAATCTTACACACCCCCAAAATAACAGCTAAACCTCAATTAAATTTAAAAAAAAACATCACATTAATAAAATAAGTATAGTTAAATAAATTAACCATTTTAAATAAAAAATTAAATTTTTGAAAAAATTTTAAATCTTTTAAAAAGTTATAAAAATAAACTTACCTGTCTTTAAAGTCTCTAAAAAAGATATACCTGTTAAAAAAAATTCAAAATAATACTTAATTCACTACTTACCTTGTTAAAAGTGGGTCTTACTCCTCCTTTTTTCATTTCTAAAATCTTCCGTACTTACCTGCGCGTCCAAAGCACTAAGTGCACAGCGTGCGCACGCGGTGCACCGAGGAACCGCCCCCATTTCCAAAAACCAAGTGCCGGTTTTCAGCGCATGCGCAGTGCATGCAGAAAACCGGCAATTGGAGACAGAATACGCGAGAGTACGCAGTGCGTACTCTCGCGTCGCGGGACTAATTTTTGGGCCATTAGCCACAATTTTAACGTAAGCCCCCTGGCATGAACTGGGTGGGTTTGGCACGGACCCCCATTTTACGACCCTTCTGATTTAACGCTCGATTGAAGCCGGGCAAATTACGTTAAAATCGGCGCATTTATACCAGCTGAGTATCCAGTCCTTGCTAATATACATGTCAGCCCAGACAACTCTCAATTTTCCAAAATTGAGTCCAGAAATGCTGCTAATCTTTAATTTTTTTCTGGGCCTGCTCACTGATGCTCCCATAGTTGACATCAGTGGGATGGTTTCCTGAAAAAGGTGAAATTTAAAATGGTGGGCCTCAACTGAGATGAAAATCAACAATGCCAATAGAAATATATTCAGAGATTTTAAAAAAAATTTTTATTGTTTAAACAAAAGAGTAATTTAGGCTTATATTATTACTCTGTACACTATTATTCTCTCATTTTAATTCAATTATATATTCAGGCAGGTGCAGCTAAAAACTGAGATGAACCAGAAGGGAGGACAGGTCAAACTTCCACATATGCCAATGCCAGGAGCAAAGAAATGGTACAAAACGGTTGAATTCCACCATGTTCCCTCATATTTGTTTATCTGACTCACAAGTGAGGCAATGCATGAACAGATACATATGCACCTTGTGCAGGATAATATGTAAGTTTACAATATACTTACATAATAGCAAATCTTCTAATCTGAGGAAATTGGTAGGAAATGAAGACTGAACCAAATGCCAAAGTTGTGAGCTTTCGCCAAATTTACTGGGGATTCAGGAACAGCTTAAGCCGGTTTCAGTAAATTAAGTAATGAGTGTATGCTCAAAATCTTGGAACTCCCTACCTAACAGCACTGTGGGAGTACCATCACCACACGGACTGCAGCGGTTCAAGAAGGCGGCTCACCACCACCTTCTCAAGGGCAACTAGGGATGGGCAATAAATGCTGGCATTGCCAGCGACGCCCTGATCCCATAAACGAATTTAAAAAAAAGACCTTCATTCAGATAGGAATGTGACACCTTTGACTTATGGCTGAGGTGGAAGGTCTTTAACAGTCACATTCCAATTCATTGTAAGAGAGATGTAGCACTCACTCATAGAAATGAATCCTGAAAACCATTCTGAATGAAGTCCTTTTTACTACGGGATTGATTTTTCATCGTTGTCAAAAAGTCTCTTCAGCGTCCAATCAAACTTGATTTTACAGACATGTATATTTGTGCAATAAAAGTGACTAAAGTAGTAAATTGCTTAGATTATTTCAGAGACCCCAACCCAAATCCCGGGGACAAGGTCATTCGTATAACCGTGGCTGGCCTCCAGAGCCAGCAAGGGTGCATCTGCGGTAGTCCAAGCTGATCCGCCCTGCTAAGTTGAAGTGGAGTCCTCCGAGGCCCAAATGGGCTGAAGAAATAATTGTTTATTAAAAATCTCTTCAGCTTCCACTGGAACCACTCCAACTAGAAAGGATCATTAATCCTCTCCAGGATCAATCATCTTGCTCCAGTAAAAGTTTGGGGCCTTCAGAAAGCCTCAAAGGTACTCACACCAGGTATCAACTGTCTGGACCCCTCATGATTTTAACTCCTCTATCAAATCTCCTCTCAACCTTCTCTGCTCTAAGGAGAACAAGCCCAGGTGAATTTTTCATGCATTTTAAATAACTTGAAATAAAATGGAGCTGGTCTATTTGGTTGCTGGGTTTTATAAACCATATGGCACAATGAGGGTTACCTTATGAATAATATTTTCAAAGAGGCCCATTTGAGCTTCATTTGTCACAATGACATTATGGCTTAGCTAGATCCGTAAATATAAACCCAAATGCTGTATACAAATGCAAAACACACACAGTAATTTTTTCATTAAATGAAAGCCTGTTATCAGTAGTGAAAATACCCTGTAATGTCCAGGATAAGGGGCCCAAGTAAAGAATATCACATTGACTTTACAAATGCAAGTGACGCAGTTAAACCTTTTTAGATTTGGGCGAAAAAATACAAATCAGATTTCAAAAACTTATTTTATTCCATTCCTGATATTTCTTCTTCAGTTAAGCATTCAAAGAAGAACCATGACATCAAAGAGCCCTGTATATGTAGTCCAGAATATGTGACCACATTTTTAATTCCAGGCTATAGATGGGAAAGTTTTGAAAATTTGAAACATTATCAAGCATACTTAATCATTTCCAAGAGAACGTAATAAAAAACAAATGCATTTCATATTGTGCAATTTAAAGAAAAGCATGGGAGTTCCCACAATGTCCTGGCAAACATTTGTCCAACACGACCAAAAACAGATTAACTGATGATTTATCTCATTGCTGTTTGTGGGCCTGTGCTAATGCTTCGATATGTATTTACCTACAAAGCAACAGTGGCTACACTTCAAAAGTATGCATTAGCTGGAAAGCACTTTGCAATATCCTGAGGATATAAAAGGTGCTGTATAAATACAAATTCTTTCTTATTATATAGTGGAATCGATGAGTGAGGCTAGCATGAGTGAAAGGACAAAATGGTGTTCAACTTGAAGATAAATGGCATCATGTGACAGATTAGCAAATGTTAATTGCAGATTAGGGATAAATAAACTATCCAGTCAATATTTATCTCTTTGGAAAAGAAGAGAGTTTGAAGTGATCTCATTGAAGGTCTCAAGGTTATCAATGGGATTGATGAAGTTAATCGAGCCTAAGGGTTTATATACCAGATGATCCAAGTTAAAAATTAGTAAGTTAGAAATAAGGGCCAAAATGTTTACCTTTACGTTGGGTTGGGTGCGTGCAGGCGGTGTAGTGTGTCGGGAACACGATGTTCACTTTCACTTAATGGCCCCAATTGAAAGACTCATGCGCGTTTCCCAGCCTTATTAAATGGTGCGGTTCTGATGATGTCATCAATGACTCATTTCTAGTGCCCATATTTAAAGCAGCCTTGCACTCAACTCACTTGAATGTTGCAGAGGAGGGTGGAAGGTGACAAAGAAAGGCTACACTACTGCTATATCTTTGGAAGGATGGATAGCCAAAGGCAGAGGGCTGCACCATGCTTCTCTGATTCCTCACTGCGTACTCTTGTGGAGAGCATGCAGGGAGGTCCTCTTCCCTGCTGATAGGTAAAGGAGACCTCCACAAGAAACAAACAGAGCCTGGTTGGATATTGCTGATGAGGTCAGCAGCAGGGATGTGGTGAGGAGGACCTGGAGACAGTGCAGGAAATGTGTCAATGATCTCATGAGGTCAGGAAAGGTGAGTGCAATGCCACACTCACCCTCATCCTGAAATGCCTATCAACACATCAGAACATAAGAAATAGGAGCTGGAGTAGGCCATTTGGCCCTTCAAGCCCACTCTGTCATTCAACAAGGTCATGGCTGATCTTTTACCTCAACTCCATCTTCCCGCACTATCCCCATATCCCTTAATTCCCTTCGTTCCCAAAAATGTATCGATCTCTGTCTTGAATATACTCAATGACTGAGCATCCACAGCTCTCAGGGGGAAAATTTCCAAAGATTCACAACCCTTTGAATGAAGAAATTTCTCCTCATCTCAGTCCTAAATGGCTGACCCCTTATTCTGTGACTGTGACCTCATGTTCTAGATTCCCCAGCCAGGGGAAACATTTTCCCAACATTAACCCTGTCAAGCCCCTTAAGAATTTTATATATTTCAATTAGATCGTATCTCATTCTTCTAAACTCTAATGAATATAGGCCTAGTCTACTCAATCTCTCCTCAAAGGACAATCCCCTCATCCCAGGAACCAGTCTAGTGAACCTGCACTGCACTCCCTCTAAGGCAAGTATGTCTTTCCTTAGGTAAGGAGACCAGAACTGTACACAGTACTCCAGGTGTGGCCTCACCAATGGCCTGTATAATTGTAGTAAGACTTCTTTACACTTATACTCTAATCGCTTTATAACAAAAGCTAACATACCATTGCTTTCCTAATTGCTTGCTGCACCTGCATGTTAACTTTATGTGATTCATGTACATCTCCATCACTCTGCCTCCCCAAGCCTACTCCTGCACATCATTCCTCACACCAACATACCTTGCACGTCCACCCATCCTTCTCTCTCTATGCACATACTCACATCACCCTCATCCTAATGCAACGACAGAAGGAGGCCATTTGGCATTGGCAGCCCACTCCCTCATAGTCTCCCTCTGCAGATGTTACCCATCCATTCCTTACACTCATTCCATCACTCTCACTCAACCTTCTCTTCTTTCCCTCCTTGCAGGAGAAGAGAGCCCACAATAACAGCAAGAGGGAGCGAACCGGAGGTGGCCCTCCAGTAATTGCACATCTTACAGCAGCAGAGGAGGCGGCTCTGGAAATTTTGGGAGCTCGAGAGACGCTGGCGATGGGTAACAGAGAGAGGGGGACATCCCAGCAACCTGGTGACAGAATCACATCTCATAAAGCCACCTGGCATACAGCTGTCACCCATATGGTGACTGATGTCAGCAGCCAGTGAAATGTCATCATGTGCATAATGGTAATGTTACCCATTCTTATTATAACACTTCTAATTCATCTCTTAATCTTCCACAAGTCCATCAACTGCCCCCCCACTGTCCAGCCGGAGGAGGAAGACGACTCCTCAGTGGAACCTCCAGCCTCTGAGGGTGCACCGTCAGCAGACCCAAGGGCAGTCAGCACGAGCGCAGATACTCACACCTCGGTGGGTCCTTTGCGCCATAGAGTAGAGTTGTCACCTGGTGTCCATCAAGTCACAAGTGAGCAAGAGCAGGTGATGTTGACAGGGACAGCAGTGGAGACTCCTCGCCGGATGGCGCAGGACGCTCCAAGCTCTGCTGAGCTGCATGCAGACACAGAGCCTCGGGGGCCATCCAGAAATAGGATGATCATGGAGGGGCAGCAACAATTGCATGAGGCTCTGGCATCTTTTGCAACCGCGATATCTGCAAATGTTCAGAGAATAGAGGAGTCCATCTCCAACATGAGCACCACCATGTCGCAGGCAATGGTGACGATGTGCTCTTCCATGGAAAGGATGGCCACCTGCATGGAGCAGCTAATGTGCTATTCACATGAGCACATGCTAGCTGTAGACAACAGATGGCAGGCGCTGATAGACCTCCTCTCAAGGAGGGATGTAAACATTGACTTAGGCCCTCATCGCTCCAGTGCTGTGCAGCAAGGTGCTTGCCTGCTCCTTGATGGCAGGGAAGTGCAGGTGGCCCATGAGAGAGATGATGGTGAGAGGGGACATGGAAGTGGAGGTTCTTTTCAAAGTGCTCCCACTTTTCCCCAATTGCCTCCCCCTCAGTCAGAGCCCCACATGCTTCCTTGGATCCCGATGTCCGAGTCTGTCCCTGCACAGTCGTGGGAGGAGCAGACTTTGGCGGGGCCATCAGAGGTTCCAAGACCCAGAGGTTGTCCGCCAATAATTTCTGCAGCAGGGAAGTGAGCAGCCTGCAACTACCTCTTCTGAAGCCATAGGGGTTGCACCTCGTAAAAGGACTCACAAAAGAAAAATGACACCAAAGTAGATGCACAAGGGTATGCACATGGGTGTATCAAAAAATGTTACTGCTAAATTTCAATTGTTTTGATGACATACATAAATGTTTTTCTTCGCATCACCTTCAGGTCTTGTTCATTTTTGTCTAAACCTTGGAAGTGGCTTCGTCACTCGGAGTGAATGCTGACACATTATTTAACCTTGAGTATTGGGGCTTTGGGTGACAGGAATGGCGTGGTCATTGTAGCGATGCTTTATGGTGTTGTTGGGAGGGGGGAACTTAGTGCAGGATGTGGCAGGCATGTGTCTGCACTGGAGCAAGTTAAGTAAATCTGGCCATGATGAGGCCATCCCGGGCCTCCCGGGCAGCAATGTGCGCTGCTGCTGGTGTCATCTGCATCTTATGTTCCTTCTCCTCCTCCTCGTCTTCCACCTGCTCGTCCTCTTCCTCCTCCTCCTCTGAAGAGGCTGTGTGCTGTGTGGCATGCTGCTCTGCAGCTCCAATCCTCGCTGCTGCGCAATGATGTGAAGCGCGTAGCAGACGACGATGATTCTGGAGACCCTGGCTGGTGCATACTGAAGGGCTCCTCCAGATGTGTCAAGGCATCTGAAGTGCAGCTTCAGCATGTCTATTGCTTGTTCTATGACACATCTGGTGGAGAAGTGGCTCTCATTATAATGCTCCTTGCCCTCAGTACTTGGCTTCCTTAGGGGTGTCATGTCTTGAGTGAATCGCCCTTGTCGCCAAGCAGTCTGCTGGTAAGTCTGTTTGGAGGTGTGAAGAGCTGAGGAAGGGTGGATTGGCGCAGCATGAAAGAGTCATGACAGCTGCCAGGGAATCTGGTGCACAAATGCTTGATCATCTTTTTATGGTTGCAGACGAGCTGCACATTGAGGGAGTGGAAGCCTTTGCTGTTCACAAACACTCCTAGAAACATAGAAACATAGAAAATAGGTACAGGAGTAGACCATTCGGTCCTTCGAGCCTGCACCGCCATTCAATGCGTTCATGGCTGAACATGCTACCTCAGTACCCCATTCCTGCTTTCTCGCCATACCCCTTGATCCCCCTAGTTGTGAGTGTTATATCTAACTCCCTTTTGAATATATTTAGCGAACTGGCCTCAACAACCTTCTGTGGAAGAGAATTCCATAGATTCACCACTCTCTGGGTGAAGAAGTTTCTCCTCAGCTCAGTCTTAAATGGCTTCCCCTTAATCCTTAGACTGTGACCCCTGGTTCTAGTTTTCCCTAACATTGGGAACATTCTGCCCGCATCTAATTTGTCTAAACCAGTCAGGATTTTAAATGTCTCTATAAGATCCCCCCTCATTCTTCTGAACTCCAGAGGATACAAGTTCAGTTGACCCAATCTTTCTTGATATGTCAGTCCGGCCATCCCAGGAATCAATCTAGTGAACCTTCACTGCACTCCCTCAATAGCAAGAATGTCCTTCCTTAAGTGAGGAGACCAAAACTGCGCACAATACTCCAGGTGTGGCCTCACCAAGGCCCTGTACAACTGCAGCATCACCTCCCTACTCCTGTACTCAAATCCCCTTACTATGAAGGCCATCATTCCGTTTGCTTTCTTGACTGCCTGCTGCACTTGCATTCCCACCTTCAGTGACTGATGTACCATGACGCCCAGGTCTCGTTGCACCTCCCCTTTCCCTAATCTGCCACCATTCAGGTAATAGTCCGCCTCTCTATTTTTACCACCAAAGTGGATAACCTCACATTTATCCACATTGTACTTCATCTGCCATACATTTGCCCATTCACCCAACCTGTCCAAGTCACTCTGTAGCCTCCTAGCATCCTCTTCATTGTTCACACTGCCTCCCAATTTAGTGTCATCCGCAAATTTGGAGATATTACATTTAATCCCTTCGCCCAAATCATTAATATATAATGTAAACAGCTGGGGTCCCAGCACCGAACCCTGCGGTACCCCGCTGGTCACTGCCTGCCATTCTGAAAAGTACCCATTTACTCCTACTCTTTGTTTCCTGTGTGCCAACCAGTTCTCAATCCACGTCAACACATTAGCCCCAATCCCATGTGCTTTAACTTTACTCACCAATCTCTTGTGTGGGAACTTGTCGAAGGCCTTCTGAAAGTCCAAATACACCACATCTACTGGTTCCCCCCTGTCCACCCTATTGGAAACATCCTCAAAAAATTCCAGAAGATTTGTCAAGCATGATTTCCCTTTCACAAATCCATGCTGACTTGGACCTATCATGTCGCCACTTTCCAAATGGTCTGTTATGACATCTTTAATAATTGCTTCCATCATTTTACCCACGACCGATGTCAAGCTGACCGGTCTATAATTCCCTGCTTTCTCCCTCCCTCCTTTTTTAAAAAGAGGGGTTACATTGGCCACCCTCCACTCCATCGGAACTGATCCAGAGTCTAAGGAATGTTGGAAAATGATCGTCAATGCATCCACTATTTCCAAGGCCACCTCCTTAAGTACTCTGGGATGCAGACCATCAGGCCCCGGGGATTTTTCAGCCTTCAGTCCCATCAATTTCCCCAATACCTTTTCCCGACTAATAAGGATTTCCCTCAGCTCCTCCCTCTTACCAGATCCTCTGACCCCTTTTATTTCCGGCAGGTTGTGTGTGTCCTCCACAGTAAACACCGAACCAAAGTATTTGTTCAATTGATCTGCCATTTCCTTGTTCCCCATTACGACTTCCCCTGTTTCCGACTGCAGGGGACCTACGTTTGTTTTTACTAACCTCTTTCTTTTTACATATTTATAGAAGCTTTTGCAGTCCATTTTAATGTTCTATGCAAGCTTCCTTTCATATTTTATTTTCCCTGCCCTAATCAAACCCTTCGTCCTCCTCTGCTGAGTTTTGAAGTTCTCCCAGTCCCCGGGTTCGCTGCTACTTCTGGCCAATTTGTATGCAACTTCCTTGGTTTTAATACTATCCCTGATTTCCCTTGTTAGCCATGGTTGAGCCACCTTCCCTTTTTTATTTTTACGCCAGACCGGGATGTACAATTGTTGTAGTTCATCCATGCGATCTCTAAATGTCTGCCATTGCCCTTCCACTGATAGCCCCTTAAATATCGCTTGCCAATTTAACCTCGCCAATTCACGCCTCATACCCTCAAAGTTGCCCTTATTTAAGTTCTGGACCATGGTCTCTGACTTAACTGTTTCCTTCTCCATCCTAATGTAGAACTCCACCATACTATGGTCACTCTTCCCCAGGGGGCCTCGTACCACAAGATTGCTGATTAGTCCTTCCTCATTACACAACACCCAGTCCAGGATGGCCTCCCCTCGAGTTGGTTCCTCAACATATTGGTTTAGGAAACCATCCCTTAAACACTCCAGGAAATCCTCCTCCACCGTATTGCTTCCAGTTTGAGTAGCCCAATCTATATGCATATTAAAGTCACCCATGATAACTGCCGTGCCTTTTTTGCACGCACCTCTGATTTCCTGTTTCATACCCTCCCCCACCTCACTACTGCTGTTTGGAGGTCTGTACACAACTCCCACTAACGTTTTCTGCCCTTTGGTGTTCTGCAGCTCAACCCATATTTATTCCACATCCTCCAAGCTGATGTCCTTCCTAGCTATTGCATTAATCTCCTCTTTAACCAGCAATGCTACCCCACCCCCTTTTCCTTTTATTCTATCCTTTCTGAATGTTGAATACCCCTGGATGTTCAGTTCCCAGCCTTGATTGTTCTGGAGCCACGTCTCTGTAATCCCAATCACATCGTATCCGTTAACATCTATTTGCACAGTCAATTCATCCACCTTATTACGGATACTCCTTGCATTAAGACACAGAGCCTTTAGGCTTGTTTTATTAACATCATTTGTCCTTTTAGACTTATGATTTAGCATGGCCCTTTGTGTTTCTTGCCTTTGTTTACTCGGCCTTCCCCTATTGTTTCTCACCCTTCTAACATTTGTTTCTGACTGCATATTACTTCCCCCTGTTTCGCTACATAGGTTCCCATTCCCCTGCCATATTAGTTTAAATCCTCCCGAACTGCTTTAGCAAATATTACCCCGAGGACATCGGTTCCAGTCCTGCCCAAGTGCAGACCGTCCCTTTTGTACAGGTCCCACTTCCCCCAGAACTGGTTCCAATGCCTCAGGAATTTGAATCCCTCCCTCCTGCACCACTGCTCAAGCCACATATTCAATCTCACTATCCTGTTCTCTCTATTCTGATTAGCGCGTGGCCCTGGTAGCAATCCAGAGATTACTACCTTAGAGGTCCTACTTTTTAATTTAGCTCCTAGCTCCCTAAATTCTGCTTGTAGGACCTCTTCCCGCTTTTTACCTATATCGTTGGTACCTACATGCACCACGACAGCTGGCTGTTCACCCTCCCTCTTCAGAATGTTCTGCAGCCGCTCCGAGACATCCTTGACCCTTGCACCAGGGAGGCAACATACCATCCTGGAATCTCGGTTGCGGCCACAGAAACTCCTGTCTATTCCCCTTACAATTGAGTCCCCTATCACTATAGCCCTACCACTCTTTTTCCCGCCCTGCTGTGCAGCAGAGCCAGCCATGGTGCCATGAACCTGGCTGCTGGTGCCTTCCCCTGGTAGGCCATCTCCCCCAACAGTATCCAAAGCGGCATACCTGTTGTGGAGGGAGATGACCACAGGGGACTCCTGCACTACCTTCCTGATATTGCCCTGCTTCTTGGTCACCCATTCACTGTCTGTCCTAGCCTTTACCTGCGGTGTGGACAACTCACTAAATGAGCGATTCACCGAGTTCTCGGCATCGTGCATGCTCCAGAGGGAGTCCACCCGCAGCTCCAGCACCGCCATGCGGGCTGTCAGGAGCTGCAGCTGGACACACTTCCCGCACACGTAGTTGTCAGGGACACTGGAAGTGTCCCTGGTTTCCCACATGGCACAGGAGGAGCATGAAACGGGTCCGAGACGTCCTGTCATGACTTAACCCTTATGTTACTTTATTACTAAAATTTAAACTTATTTATCTTAGGTCCAGGAGTTAAGTCCCTGAAAACAAAATATAAAATCGAACCTACCTTTTAAATTCCCTCTACCCCTAAAGGTTAGAGGAGGTGGGAGGGTGGGAGTCACTACTAGTGTAGTGTCTTGGGTTTAGCAACCGCTCCACCTATATACGGGTACCAATGAATTGGCCCCGCCCCCTGCCTTTGAAAAAGCCCGCGAAGCTCTTTCTCCGCTGGGGAAAAAGGCCACGTAGGTGAGTTTAATGACTCACCTCAGGCCTCCGCCGCTCCAACCAGGTCCGCTCCTCCTTCCCCGCTGCCGACCGCTCTGTGGGAGAGAGAAAGAAAGGCTCCTCCTCCCCCGCTGTTGACGCTGGTCTGATGATGGGGTGCCTTGATGGGCACATCTGTGCAGTCGATGACCCCCTGCACCTGTGGGAAGTCAGCCGAGCGCCCGCTCAGTAACACTAGCTTCATCAGTGGCAAAGTTGATATACTGGTAAGTAGTGTCCACCAGGACCTCTGGGCAGCAGGTCTTGTTCCAGCAAGCTACAAATGTCTGCCATTACCTGGCGCGATGGCCTGAGCCTCCTGAAGTACTGCTGCTCAGTCATGTTGAGGAAACTCATCCTCTGCCTGTATACCTTGTGTTGACCCCTCTCTTCTGTGGAGCATCAGGTTGTTGAGGAGAAGGCTGCTGTTGTGGTTGCTGCTGTTGCTGGTGTTGTTGGTGGTGGGGCTCATTTTGGTCCGATTCTGATGTAGTAGATGTCAGATAAAGTGGAGATGGGAGGGCCAATCCCTCAATGTTGTGATAGTGAGTAGCAATGTGGTGAGAGTGGCTTCCAAAGTTTCAGAAATGACCTGCAAACTACTGACACCTAAATCTGTGGACAAAATGGAGTGAGCAACAGCCTTTCCATGAGGCAAGTAATGAGGTGTAAAGACTGAGCCAAATGCCACAATTGTGAGCTTTCGCCAAATTCACTGGGGATTCAGGAACAGCTTAAGGCCGGTTTCAGTAAATTAAGTACAGGAAACTCTTTATTAACCGGCACCGACGGGACCGGCGTGGTGCCGGTTTATCGAAAGTACCGGATAACGGAGAGTTATATCTACCGAGGCTATTTTTAACAAAGAAAAATAAATAAATCAAGAAATGTGCAGTATACTTCCGACAGCGCCAGGAGGCCAAGTAGTGGCACTTTTGAAAACTACCCCTACTGACTAAATCGGCGTTCGCGGACTCAGACTCAGACTCAGGATCGGCAACATTGCCGGTTATTTGAGAGGAGTTTTCGGAGGATGATTTTTGCCGGTTAAGCGAGAATTCCGGATATTTGGCTGCCGGATAAACAAAAGTTTCCTGTAATGAGTGTATGCTCATTAAAAGACCTTCATTCAGATAGGAATGTGACACCTTTGACTTATGGCTGAGGTGGAAGGTCTTTAACAGTCACATTCCAATTCATTGTAAGAGAGATGTAGCACTCACTCATAGAAATGAATCCTGAAAACCATTCTGAATGAAGTCCTTTTTACTACGGGATTGATTTTTCATCGTTGTCAAAAAGTCTCTTCAGCGTCCAATCAAACTTGATTTTACAGACATGTATATTTGTGCAATAAAAGTGACTAAGGTAGTAAATTGCTCAGTTTATTTCAGAGACCCCAACCCAAATCCCAGGGACAAGGTCATTCGTATAACCGTGGCTGGCCTCCAGAGCCAGCAAGGGTGCATCTGCGGTAGTCCAAGCTGATCCGCCCTGCTAAGTTGAAGTGGAGTCCTCCGAGGCCCAAATGGGCTGAAGAAATAATTGTTTATTAAAAATCTCTTCAGCTTCCACTGGAACCACTCCAACTAGAAAGGATCATTAATCCTCTCCAGGATCAATCATCTTGCTCCAGTAAAAGTTTGGGGCCTTCAGAAAGCCTCAAAGGTACTCACACCAGGTATCAACTGTCTGGACCCCTCATGATTTTAACACCTCTATCAAATCTCCTCTCAACCTTCTCTGCTCTAAGGAGAAGAAGCCCAGGTGAATTTTTCATGCATTTTAAATAACTTGAAATAAAATGGAGCTGGTCTATTTGGTTGCTGGGTTTTATAAACCATATGGCACACTGAGGGTTACCTTATGAATAATATTTTTAAAGAGGTCCATTTGAGCTTGAATTGTCACAATGACATTATGGCTTAGCTAGATGGAACATAAGAACATAAGAAATAGGAGCAGGAGTAGGCCATTCCGCCCCTCGAGCCTGCTCCGCCATTCGATAAGATCATGGCTGATCTGATCTTGGCCTCAACTCCACTTCCCTGCCCACTCCCCATAACCCTTGACTCCCTTATCGTTCAAAAATCTGTCTATCTCCACCTTAAATATATTCAATGACCCAGCCTCCACAGCTCTCTGGGGTAGAGAATTCCAAAGATTCACGACCCTCTGAGAGAAGAAATTCCTTCTCATCTCCGTTTTAAATGGGCGACCCCTTATTCTGAAATTATGCCCCCTAGTTCTAGATTCCCCCACGAGGGGAAACATCTTCTCTGCATCTACACTGTCAAGCCCTCTCAGAATCTTATACATTTCAATAAGATCACCTCTCATTCTTCTAAACTCTAATGAGTATAGGCCCAACCTGCTCAACCTTTCTTCATAAGACAACCCCTTCATCTCATGGGATTAACCTAGTGAACCTTCTCTGAATTGCCTCCAATGCAAGTATATCCCTCCTTAAATAAGGAGAGCAAAACTGTATGCAGTACTCCAGGTGTGGTCTCACCAACGTCCTGTACAGCTGTAGCAAAACTTCCCTACTTTTATACTCCATCTCCGTTGCAATAAAGGCCAACATTCCATTTGCCTTCCTAATTACTTGCTGTACCTGCATGCTAACTTTTTGTGTTTCATGTACAAGGACCCCCAGATCCCTCTGTACCGCAGCATTTTGTAGTCTCCCTCCACTTAAATAATCAGTAAATATAAACCCAAATACTGTATACAAATGCAAAACACACACAGTAATTTTTTCATTAAATGAAAGCCTGTTATCAGTAGTGAAAATATCCTGTAATGTCCAGGATAAGGGGCCCAAGTAAAGAATATCACATTGACTTTACAAATGCAAGAGACACAGTTAAACCTTTTTAGATTTGGGTGAAAAAATACAAATCAGATTTCAAAAACTTATTTTATTCCATTACTGATATTTCTTCTTCAGTTAAGCTATTCAAAGAAGAACCCTGACATCAAAGAGCCCTGTATATGTAGTCCAGAATATGTGACCACATTTTTAATTCCAGGCAATAGATGGGAAAGTTTTGAAAATTTGAAACATTATCAAGCATACTTAATCATTTCCAAGAGAACGTAATAAAAAACAAATGCATTTAGTATTGTACAAATTGCCTTTCTATGCAAACTTACTGAATAATTTTCCTGGAATGTCATATAGGGACAGGCCACAGAACGAGTGTTTTGGTTTTCTTAGTGTGGAGAAAGTAGGTAGTGCTTGGTTGGGTTGTAACATCACTGTGAAATGATAGAATAACTGTATTGCTGCACAGAGATAGGAGAAATGAGTTGGGGTCTCCACCTGACTGCTGCCTCGGGCCTCCTTGATGCCGTCCAAGTGTAGCATTGCTGGTGGTCTGGGAGCATGACATCCTGTCATGGTGGGTATAAGAGGTATGTGATCTTGAGAGGAGAAATGAGGGAGTAAAATCAGGAGTAAAGAGTGTTCACAATATCTTATATCTTCAAAAGACATAGCTGAACAAAATATGGTAATGAAAGTACATGGTGTGAAAGCTGCTTGTGTAATAAGGAGAGCCGTGCAAGGCTACAAATCAATCAAGAGTGTCTGAAGACATGACTGCGGCAGTAAAGCTCAAGTGACTTATGAAATTCAGCAGAACTACTAAGATTGTATTACAGCCCTGAGCTTACTGACAGCTGATTGTTTGTGCATTTAACACGTGTTGTTATTTACACTTTCTAATTTTTCTCCCTTGACTCAGTGGTCGAACTCTCACCACCAAATCAGAAGGCCATAGGTTCAAGCTTCACTCTTAATCTAGGCTGACACTCAGTGCAATTGTGAGGGAGAGCTGAATTGTCAACAGGCTGTCTGTTGGATGAGATGTTAAACCAAGGCCCTATATGCCTGTCCAGGTGGATGTAAAAGACCCCGTGGCACTATTTAAAGAAGAGCAGGGGAGTTCCCCCGATGTCCTGGCCAACAATGGTCCCTCAACCAACACGACCAAAAACAGATTAACTGATCATTTATCGCATTGCTGTTTGTGGGCCTGTGCTGATGCTTTTACATTTGCCTATAAAGCAACAGTGGCTACACTTCAAAAGTATGCATTAGCTGGAAAGCACTTTGCAATATCCTGAGGATATAAAAGGTGCTGTATAACTGCAAATTCTTTCTTATTATATAGTGAAATCGATGAGTGAGGCTAGCATGAGTGAAAGGGCAAAAATGGTGTTCAACTTGAAGATAAATGGCATCATGTGACAGATTAGCAAATGTTAATTGCAGATTAGGGATAAATAAACTATCCAGTCAATATTTATCTCTTTGGAAAAGAGAGTTTGAAGTGATCTCATTGAAGGTCTCAAGGTTATCAATGGAATTGATGAAGTTAATCGAGCCTAAGAGTTTATATACCAGATGATTCAAAGTTAAAAATTAGCAAGTTAGAAATAAGGGCCAAAATGTTTACCTTTACGTTGGGTCGGGTGCGTGCAGGCAGCGTAGCGGGTCGGGAACACGATGTTCTGAGCAATGCGCTGCTCAGAGTGACTTTCACTTAATGGCCCCAATTGAAAGACTCCTGCGCGTTTCCCAGCCTTATTAAATGGTATGGGTCTAATGATGTCATCGATGACTTCTTTACTCTTATACTCTAATCGCTTTGTAACAAAAGCTAACATACCATTGCTTTCCTAATTGCTTGCTGCACCTGCATGTTAACTTTATGTGATTCATGTACATCTCCATCACTCTGCCTTCCCAAGCCTACTCCTGCACATCATTCCTCACACCAACATACCTTGCACGTCCACCCATCCTTCTCTCTCTATGCACATACTCACATCTCCATCTGACTAAGCACCCCTGACACTCATCCTCATCCTAATGCAACCACAGAAGGAGGCCATTTGGCATTGGCAGCCCACTCTCTCATAGTCTCCCTCTGCAGATGTAACCCATCCATTCCTTACACTCATTCCATTACTCTCACTCAACCTTCTCTTCTTTCCCTCCTTGCAGGAGAAGAGAGCCCATAACAACAGAGAGAGGGAGAGAACCGGAGGTGGCCTGACAGTAATTGCACATCTTACGACAGCAGACGAGGCGGCTCTGGAAATTTTGGTAGCTCGCGAGACGCTGCCGGTGGGAAACAGAGAGAGGGGGACATCCCAGCAACCTGGTAAAGAATCACATCTCATAAAGCCACATGGCATACAGCTGTCACCCATATGGTGACTGATGTCAGCAGCCAGTGAAATGTCATCATGTGCATAATGGTAACGTTACCCATTCTTATTATAACACTTCTAATTCATCTCTTAATCTTCCACAAGTCCATCAACTGCCCCCCCACTGTCCAGCTGGAGGAGGAAGACGACTCCTCAGTGGAACCTCTAGCCTCTGAGGGTGCACCGTCAGCAGACCCAAGGGCAGTCAGCACGAGCGCAGATACTCACACCTCAGTGGGTCCTTTGCGCCATAGAGTAGAGTTGTCACCTGGTGTCCATCAAGTCACAAGTGAGCAAGAGCAGGTGGTGTTGACAGGGACAGCAGTGGAGACTCCTTGCCGGAGGGTGCAGGACGCTCCAAGCTCTGCTGAGCTGCATGCAGACGCAGAGCCTCAGGGGCCATCGAGAAAGAGGATTATCTTGGAGGGGCATCTATAATTGAATGAGGCTCTGGCATCTTTTGCAACCGCGATGTCTGCAAATGTTCAGAGAATGGAGGAGTCCATCTCCAACATGAGCACCACCATGTCGCAGGCGATGGCAGCGATGTGCTCTTCCATGGAAAGGATGGGCACCTGCATGGAGCAGCTAATGCGCCACTCACATGAGCACATGCTATCTATGGAGAATAGATGGCAGAGGCTCATAGACCTCCTCTCAAGGAGGGATGTCAACGTAGACGTGGGTCCTCATGGCCCCACTGCTGTGCAGCAAGGTACTCTCCAGCTCCTTGCTAGCAGGGAAGTGCGGGTGGCCCATGAGAGGGATGACAGTGAGAGGGGAGAGGGAAGTGTGGGCTCCTCTCAAAGCGCTCCCACTTCTCCCCCATTGCATCCCCCTCAGGCAGAGCCGCACATGCTCCTGGGATCGCGATGGCTGAATCTTCCCCTGCACAGTCGCAGGAGGAGCAGACTTTGGCGGGGCCATCACAGGCTCCAAGACCCAGAGGACGTCCACCAAAATTGTCTATGCAGTTGCAGCAGGGAAGTGAGCAGGCTGCCTCTACCTCTGCTGAAGCCACAGGGGTTGCACCTCGTAGAAGCATGCGTAAGAGAAAGATGACACACAAGTAGATGCACAAGGGTAAGCACATGGGTGTTTTAATAACTGTTTGTGTTAAGCTTCCGTTACCCTGATGTCACAGATAAAAATATTGATTTTCACCACTTTCATGGCCAATTTTTTCTGCAACTTTGGAAGTGGCTTAATGAGTTGGAGTGAATGGTGAGACATAAAGTTACCTCCAGCAATGGTGGTCAGTGTGAAAGGAATAGCCTGGTCATTGTAGGGATGCTTCATGGTGTTGCTGTGGGGTGGTGTGAACCTGGCACAGCACATGGCAGCCATATGGGTGTAATGTCTGAAGTTAAGTAAATCTGGCCATGACAAGCCCATCCCTGGCCTCCCAGGCATCAATGTGCTTGGGTGTTGGTGGCATCTGGACCACAGGTTCCTCCTCCTGCTGATGCTCCTCCTCTGAAGAGGCTGTGCACTCAGTGCCTTGCTCTTCATGCAGTGCTAATCCTCGCTGCTGCACTCTGTTGTGCAGGGCGCAGCAGACCACGACGATTCTGGAGACCCTGGCTGGTGCGTACTTAAGGGCTCCTCCAGATCTGTCACAGCATCTGAAGCACATTTTCAGTATGCCTATTGTCTGCCCTATGACACATCTGGTGGAGATGTGGCTTTCATTATATCTCTCCTCGGCCTCAGTACTTGGCCTCCTCAGGGGTGTCATGAGCCACGTCTTCAGTGGATAGCACTTGTCTCCAAGCAGCCAGTCAGTAAGTGTGTTTGGAGGAACTGAGGGAGGGTGGACTGGTGCAGAACGAAAGCGTCAGGGCAGCTGCCAGGGAATTTGGCGCACACATGCATGATGATCTTCCTATGGTTGCAGACCAGCTGCACATTGAGGGAGTGGAAGCCCTTGTGGTTGACAAAGAATCCTGGGCTATGATAGGGTGCCTTCATGGCTACATGTGTGCAGTTGATGACACCCTGCACCTATGGGAAGTCAGCCAGAGCAGCAAAGCTGAGCGCCCGCTCAGTAACACTGGCTTCATCAGTGGCAAAGTTGATATAATTGGCTGACTTTTCAAACAGGGTATCGGTGACCTGTGTGATGCATCTGTGGGCGGTCGACTGCGAGATGCTGCAAATGTCTGCTGCAGTACTCTGGAAGGAGCCTGAGGCAAAGAAGTTGAGGGCGCTGGTGACTTTGACAGCCACTGGTAAGATGTGTCCACCTGGTCCTCTGTGCTGCAGGTCCTGCTCCAGCAATCTGCAAATGTCTGCGACAACCTGATGCACTAGACTGAGCCAGCTTGTGGATGACACCAAAGTGGATGCAATGAACAATGATGCTGGCGAATGTTTTATAATCCAAAATGATATGGTAAGACTAGATCAATGGCCAGAGACGTGGCAAATGGATAAGTACAAATTCAAGAGATTAGGTAGAAGAAGCAAAAATGTGGATTACATATTAACGAATAATGTATTCGAGGTAACAATACAGTAAAAAGATCTGTAATGGTTTGATGGCTTGGTTGTTAAATCCCTTGGATTGTTGTTCACAGGAGGATAAGAAACCAAATAACGTATTTGGATGTATAGCTAAGGGTGTGACTTTAAAATGTGTCCTCTAGACCTTGAATCTTGTGTTCAACAGAGGAACTTTCCTGGATCCAAATTCTCCATACCCATGTAATTATGAAAACCTCTATCGTCAGGTAATGTTGACGTTGTATCTGGCCTTAAGCAGGCTGCATCTGGAGGTCAATTTTGGCCTCCATATTACAGGAAATTTGTAGCATTATGGGAGGGAACCAAGAGGAAGGGCTATAAGACTGATTCCTGAACTTAGAAGGCTGAGTTATGATGAAGGATTATTTACCTTGGGACTTCAGCTCTGGAGAAGGGGAGGATGAGCGAGGCTTGATAAAGGTCTTTAAGATATTCATGTGTATGGAGAATTTGGAACTGGAACATTTTCTGTCAGGCACGGGATTGAAGGACAGAGGACGCAGTTTAAAATCAAGGGTGACAAGAAAATAGGAAATTAGACAATTTTTTTATTTAAGTGAGTGATAGAATTATGGAACAAATTACTATAATGAGTGGAAGAACAGAAAACCATGGCAGATTTTATAAAAGACCTGGATTAACTCCTGTTAGTAAAGGGATACAAAGCTATTTGTTTTAGAATCGTGGTAAGAAAACTGATGGAAGGTTTGGAAGGGTAGGTCAGATAGACCAATGGTCTTCTCTTGCCCAAAATATTATTGCGTTGCTAGTATTTGTAGGTGGATAATGTTATGCTTAGTGCTAAGAGGTTGTCATAACAACCAGTGACCTAAAGAAGGATTTGAAACTCTAAACTTCATAGTCACTTCTGAACATCCTTTCAGGTTGCGCACTAATCTTATTTTACGCCAGTGGCTGGATGCTGAGATTAAAGTCAGGGTTCTCCCCAGCAATATTTCCAAACTATAAAATGAAGTACTGGATGCTAGTGTAAAAACGAAGATTTTTTTAAAATTCAGAAGAGGGCTATTGTAGTTTGCAAAATTATTTAATAATCAATAACTAATCATTGGTGTTTTGCAATTGTCTACACAAAAATGGCCATTTTGATAAAATCATTTATAAAAATGGAATTAAAAAGGCAATATTGTACTCAGGTATTTGTGCTTCTAAAATGTAATACAACTATTTTGGCAAGGTACATGGAAAAAGTGTCTCTTTGGAAGTGTTAAATATCATCATAAAACTTACAGTGGAAACTATGGCTGCAGCTAAGTTAGACATCCTCCATCATTCCTATATTGGCAACTGAAATCAAACCAGAAAATGCTACAAATGTACAGCAGATTAATCAGTATCTAAAAATAAAGATAGGTTAATATCTTTGATAACACCCTTCATTAGACGGTTCAGTCGAAGGTTCTCTGCTATTTCTCTTTCATATGCTGACTGATCTGGTGTGCATTTCTCATTTTTTTTCCCCCTCCTTCTCCTGCCAATTTTTTTCTCTTCACCTGCACGTGAAGATAATAGGGCTGAAATACTGGCTTAAAAGCAGCAGAGCGAGCCGTAAGTGCGGCTATGCCTGAACCAAGTTCAGGATCATTTCCATGGTTAGCGCAGTTCGCCGGTTCCTGCCCTGATCCACCCTTGTAAGGACAGAGCAACCCTCAACCTCTCCACTAGAGGTCCCCCTGAGGCCCTTGACACCCAAAATGGTCAACCTTTCATAATTTCTTACCAACTCGTTGGCGTAAAGAATGGACAGCAGATGCTCTTCTAAATCAATTAAGGGGTACAGTAACACAGTGGTTATGTTACTGGATTAGTAATCCAGAGGCGTGAGTTCAAATCCCACCATGGCAGCTGGTGGAATTTAAATTCCGTTAATTAAATAAATCTGGAATTAAAAAGCTAATGTCAGTAATGGTGACCATGAAAATGAATGTCTGAAAAACCCAACTGGTTCACTAATGTCCTTTAGGGAAGGAAATCTACCGTCCTTACCCAGTCTGGCCTATATGTGACTCCAAACCCATAACAATGCCCTCTGAAATGGTCTAGCAAGCCACTCAGTTGTACCAAACCACTACAACAAAGTCAGCACTGTGGGAGTACCACATGGACTGCCACAGTTCAAGAAGGCAGCTCACCACCACCTTCTCAAGGGCAATTAGGGATGGACAATAAATGCTGGCCTTGCCAGCGACGCCCACATCCCGTGAACGAATAAATAATTTAAAAATCACCATATCGTCTCCAACCCTACATTAACTAGGATTCAACTGGCCAGGTCGTAGTCAGGCACTTTGCAACTGCTTTCAAACTAAACAGCGACTTCACCTAGGAGGACTTCATGATGTCAACAAATGTGACAATGCTCGAAAGTGGCCAGAATTATATGGTGAGTCTGCATGCCCTAACTAATATAATGATCCAATCCTAGAATTAATTTCAGTTTGGGAACTTTCTGTAATTTAACATTTGTCAATATATGTGCCTAGAAATTACTATTGGTGATGTTGGCCTGTAATTTGCGTCCCCTACGGGCGCGTACAAGGTGCATACGCACCCGATAGGGCCACGCAAGTTCCGGGTTTTCGCGCGTGAATCTTCTTGACAGATGCAATGCATCTTCGGGAAAAGGGCATCCGCAGGCGGAGAGTTGGGCTATTTGCCCAACTTCTGCTCAGCGAATGCCCATAAAATTCTTACGCCTGGTAAAAGCAGGCATAAGGCCTGCTTTTACCAGCGGAAGAGTTTAAAAAAAAATCTAAAAAATTTCAATTATTTAAACATTATAAAACCTGTGTAATAAGGTAAGGTTATTTTTAGCCCCTTTAAAACATTTACATTTATTTTTCAAAAAATTAAATTTTTGTTTTAAATATTTAATTAAATGGTATTTTAATTAAATTTAAATATGTAATTTTAAAAATTTATTTGATGTGTAGATGTATTTTTTGGGGTATTCCTATGTTTTGGGATTCCTTTCTTTCATTGGTTGGGCCGGCCCACATGATCCCAGGGGCGCTTGCGAACCGCCTGCACCCCTGGGATACGTGGGCCACTGCCCGCGGGTACCCGGAGAGGCCCAGGACCACGAGTCTCCGTACCTCCCAGACCACCAGGTACGCGGGCATTTTATTTGCGGATCCGACCACAAATTCAGGGCCAATATCAGGCTGATTTTGCTATGCTGATCACAGGAAAACGTGCCCACTTTGCAGTGAGAAGCATTTTACAGCAAAGAAAAATGCTGCTTTTAAGGAGGTTGCACCGGTGTCTAACGCAAACCTTATTATAACTAAACATTTTATTTAAGTAGGCCCTCCCGCCAGATTCAGTGGCTATCACATCATATTCTCGTTAGTGACGCTGCTCGCCGATTTGAAATGGGCACAGCAGTGTATAGATTTCTTGGCTTGTAGGAATAGACTTCTTCAAAATAAGTAATACATTTTTAATTGCTTTTTGGAATATTAGATTTTTTTTGCCTTATTATATTGCTTTATCTGAATTTTCATCGGTGCATAATATTTTGTTGTGTTTGGCCTGAATTTTTTTAATAGAATCGTACAGAAGGAGCCCATTCGGCCTATCATGCCTGTGTCGGCTCTTTGAAAGAGCTATCAATTAGTCCCACTCCCCTGATCTTTCCTCATAGCCCTGCAATGTTGTTCCTTTTCAAGTATATATCCAATTTTCTTTTGAAAGTTACTACTGAATCTGCTTCCACCATCCTTTCAGGTAGTGCATTCCAGATCATAACAACTCGCTGCATAAAAAATAATTCTCCTCGTCTGATTCTTTTGCCAATTATCTTAAATCTGTGCCCTCTGGTTATCGACCTTCCTCCTCGTGGAAACAATTTCTCTAGCCTCTCCACATATCTGAAGCCCTTCATCCCTGGTATCATTCTAGTAAATGTTTGTGTCAGCTGTGGCTCAGTGGGTAGCACACTTGCCTCTGAGTCTACTCAGTCCTTCAGGGCACAGGACACCTGACATTGGCACCTCTACTTCACAAAGGAGGCTCCAAAGCTATGGTATCTCCTGGAGGCCAACCTGCAAACAACTTGTATCACAAAGTAGGTGGGTGAAAGGGACTACAGCATTAAACATTTTTGTCACACAATTCACACGAGCCACCATCAGTGATATTTGCCAAATCAGTCAGTTGGCTGTTAACAGATGCATGAAGCAGGTGAAAATGACCTTGTTTGCAAGATTCAAGATGTGCATCACTTTCCATTGGAAAAGAGACTGGTTACTGCCTCTTGACAGACAAATTGCATTCCTACCCTCTGGGGGATGCGCTGTAGTGCCAAACAGAGAAACCCTCCTTGCACCCACCTCATGCAGCAGCAGGTCCACTTATGTAGCCATCAAACTAGGGGGTGGGTGCTGAGCCGCTCTGTCATTTGGCCAGGCTCTATTTTGTGGCTCCATATGGGGTTGCTTTTCTCCCTCCTCCCCTCACCCACACTCCTAACAAAGGCTGGAAAATATTTACAATCTATTTTGAACCATTTTTCTTTCTTTAAAGAAATATGTTCAATGGGCAATAAAAACTAACTTACCCATTGTATGTAGAGAACATTGCAGAAGTATCAGGATGATGCATCATTTAAACACTTTGTGAACCCAACTGGACATAACATGCTCATGACCCGGTTGCTTGCGTTTTACGCAGTTGTGCCCACTTATTGACTAAAAGTGGAATCACTGAGGTACAGGAAACTCTCTTTTAACCGGCACCCAAATAACCGGGAATCTCTCTTAACCGGCAAAATTCTTGAGTAGGTAACCGGGGTTTTCCTTCATCTCTCCTTTAAAAATAACTTTAAAAGAACCCCGAGGCGTTTGCCTTGTATCGGAGCGTGTAGATTGGGAGGGGAATGTGCAGCCCGGGTAGGCAGCGGACACGACAGATGGTCAGCTGGCGGTCCCCGGGGAGACGGAGCTCCGAATGCAGGCACATGTCAGTGTGTACGGGGCTCTCGTACGTTGGGAGATATAACTCTCCGTTATCAGGACTTTTTGATTAACCGGCACCACGCCGGTCCCGTCGGTGCCGGTTAATAAAGAGTTTCCTGTACCTGCGCAGTATCCTCTATTTCCTAAATCCTAAACCCAGCAGCTCACTTTGTATAAAGTTTTAGGGACCATTAGTTAGGGGGAAAAAACGAAATAAACCAGAACTAACTGGAAAATAATTGCAAGAACTTAAAAAAAAATCAGTAAAGCTGTAAATGTACACGTTTACCTAAAAAGGCTAGTCTTACACACTTTAACAGAGAAAAGTGACTGTATATAACCTCTTAGAATAGATGTTTGAATAAGAATTAGACAGATAAGTACCATTTTATGATTTAAACTATTTTTGATCACCAGATTGTTGCACTAAATTGTGAAGTAGGTTTTTTAATGTGGACACAGGCATTGGAATGGCCCTCTCAAGTTACAGTATCTGTCAGGCATTCTAGTGTCTGCGTCAGTCTGGCAAAACCTGGGGAGAACCACTAAATCTGCTCCTTCACTGGGTAATCAACAGTGCAGGTCAGGAGTCTCTGATTAGGGTCTGTAATCCTCCAAGGGTTTATCTGGGTATTGGTGCAATGACTCTGCAGACAACTGAAAATTACCATAAACTCAAAGAACAGCAAGAAGGTTACAGAACTGCTTAATGCTTTAAATCCCTGCTCATTATAATTTGATTACTGAGACAGATTTCTCCTTGAGGCTTAAATGAAAGCTTTCTTTCGGAGCTCAGTATGAATAGGTCAGCATGCGCTTCTTGTGACAATTCTCTGATCCCTGCTGAAGTCGGACATTTTCCAAACTGTACCCTTTTTTCATTATTACAACTTGTTTTTGGTCATAGCTGGTTCTGCCAGTTGATAGTATTTTCAATATGTTCGCCAAAGCACATAAAGTATTGTATTTTGCTGACTCTTCCCGCATGTCCTATTGCCTTTTTGCAGTTAGTCCTTTGTTCAGTCAAGTGGATATTGAACTGAATTCCTTTTCAGCAGAGTACTCAGCCTTTTAGCAAAACACCAATAAAAACTGTATTTGAGAACAAGACCTCTTGACCGTAAAACAAGTTGTATTTGTATAGAATAAGTTGTTGTGAAATTAAAACAATTGTTTCATTTCATTAATCCAGTTACTGATGTTTAACCATGGATAAAAATTCCTGGTACTATTTATTTAGATTTATTTTAATGAGGAACATTCCCTTAAACTTGATGAGTACTCAGTTTAATCATGTTAATTCATGGTGGACTAAGAATATTCACATAACCTACCATATTTTCAATGCAGTTTTTTGTGAATACTACCATATACTTAAAAAAAAGCAGACTTGTCAGCCGAACAGATAGCCAATAAACACATTCTTATATTTATATCTTTATGCTAAACACATCTTCAGGAAAGCTTTACGTGAATAATAACATACTGTATTGTAAATAAAAGGTTTATGGATGATGTAAGTGTTTGATCAAAGAGGAAATTCCAAATGGCTGAATAATGCTCGAACAGCACTACAAATACCTTTTACAAAAATTTCCTACCTACTTATATTTGTGCAATTAAAGCAGAGGTTTTTTTTACACATAGAGATAAGGACTAACAAGAAATGATTGCACTTTTCAATTTATTCTAGCTCTTCTAACAAGAGCAAGATTTAAAATTACACAGAACATTATCCTTGCAAATGTATAATAATTAAAATGTTAATTTTCAAAATGTCCTCATTTGCATATATCAACTGTTAAAATTGGTCTGTTTAGGTCCTGTCAGTTTTGTTAGATGTGCATAATATTCCATAGAGCAGATTTTATTCTTGTGTCATTTTTCTTTCATTTACTTCTGTTGAATTGTATTTCAGTCCAGAGGCTTTTATGGCAAGAAAGCAAAGACTGCCTGTCTGAATGAGACGTCTTAATTGCTAACTAATAAACGTTCCTGTAAATTTTGGAAGGTCACTGTATTGTGTTTTACAAGTTACACTTAAAATGATGTGTTTGAGAAGCAATAAAAACAGAAAATTTTGGAAATACTCAGCAGGTGAGGCAGCATCTGTGGAGAGAGAAACAGAGTTAACGTTTCAGGCTGATGACCTTTCCTCAGAACTGGAGAAGTTTAGAGATGTAACAGGTTTTAAGCAAGTACAGAGATAACGAAGGGGGGGAGGGGATGAAAGAACAAAAGGGAAGATCTGTGTAGGGTGGAAGGTGGAGAGATTAAGGCCGCGAATTTAATTCATCTAAGAGGGCAGGTTTGGAGGCGGGTTGTCAGCGAAAATCGGAAAAACTGCCAGTGGGATGCGAACCCACCTCCGTCCCGCCTCCACTCTACTTTCGCAAGTGTCAGGTCAGCCGCTCCCAAACTGACCCGCCACCAAACGGCGGAGAAGGCTCTTAAGGCAGTTAACAGCTTGTTAACTGCCTTTCTAATCCTATTTTAATCTGCGATTCCGATTTTGGTGCATTTTTTGCATGTTTCCCATCTTACAAGAGAAACACGCCAGCTGCAATGAGTCGGGTTTCTCGAGGTCAGGAATTATTGTCAATTGCTGCAGCCGCTTAAAAGCGCTCCTGCAACATGGCTGACATTCAAATGCTACAATTTTGTTGTTTGATGTTTTGGCAAAGATTTTGCAACTCTATTGAACTTGTGAGTGTTCGAGCTGAGAGCCATCTGCTGTGTCACCTGTTTGAAATATCCTCAGGCCACTTTGACTGTGCGCTTGCAAGCTTCTTTCCTCAACTGAAATCTATAGCAACGGTATGGGAACCATTTACACCCTCTCATCCTGGTCGTCCGATTCTGAGGAAGAGCAGCCGCAGCAGCAGCACAACCAGGCACAACAACAACAGCGCCAACCTCCTCCTCACCCACCTGATGCTGCACAGGGCAGAGGGCGTCAGTGCAGGGCTGCACCTCGCCGCAGGAGATACCCCCAACACAGGGTTTACAGGCCGAGGATGAGCTTCCTCAACATGAGTGAGAAGCAGTGCCAAAGGAGGCTGAGACTTTCGTGAGAGGTAGTGGGTGACGTCTGCACAATGCTGCACCAACACCTGGAGCCCAGAGGAGCGTGTGGACACTCGTTACCAGTGGCTGTCAAAGTCACCACCGCAATAAATTTCTTTGCTTCGGGCTCCTTCCAGGGATCAGCTGCAGACATCAGCAGCATCTCCCAGTCGGCCGCACACACCTGCATCATGCAGGTCACCAATGCCCTCTTTGCAAAGTCGCACAATTACATCCACTTCTCCTCAGATGGCCCAAGTGTGACTGCACGTGCGGTTGGCTTTATTAATATGGCAGGCTTGCAAATGGCGCAGGGCGTCATAGACTGCACACATGTAGCCATTAGGGCCCCCTCTCACAAACCAGCTGTATTTGTCAACCGCAAGGGCTTCCACTCCCTTAATGTCCAGCTGGTGTGTAACCACAGGAAGATCATCATGCATGTTTGTGCAAAGTACCCTGGCAGTTTCCATGACTCCTTCATCCTGCGCCAGTCTACTGTGCCTCACCTCTTCCATCTGCCAACCCAACTTTCTGGATGGCTACTTGGCGACAAGGGCTATCCCCTGAAAAGGTGGCCAATGACACCGATGAGGAGGCCATCAAAGGAAGCTGAGGAGCATTACAATGTGAGCCACGTTTCCACAAAAAGCATCATCGAGCAAACCATCGGCTTGCTCAAAATGCACTTCCGATGCCTGGACAGATCTGGTGGAACCCTGCAGTATGCATCAGCCAGGGTGTCCAGAATCATCGTGGTTTTCTGTGCCCTGCACAACATCGCTCACCAGCATGACTTAGTGCTGCCGGATGAACAAGTGGCACAGCGCAGAGCCTCCTCGGAAGAAGAGGAGGAGGATGAGGAGGAGAACGAGGAGGAGAATGAGGAGGAGGATGAGAAGCCATGCCTTGCGGGTTCGAATGTGGCCAATGCAGCAGCACGCAACCACATTGCTGGCCGTCAGGCAAGGGAAGCACTCATCCATGCCAGATTCACGTAAGCTTATGCTTAGGTTGATTCGGCTATGATAAATTGACCCTTAGTGTTAGGGGGGGATTAAATATGTGGGGTTATGGGGATAGGATGGGATATGTTAGGGGGAATTAAATACGTGGGGTTACGGGGGTAGGGTGGGATATGTGTACTGTGGGGATTAAAGCAGGGACAGGGTACTGGATTTGGATGATCAGCCATGATCGTATTGAATGGTGGAGCAGGCTCGATGGGCCGAATGGCCTACTCCTGCTCCTAGATTCTATGTTTCTATGTTTCTATGTTTCAAACACAGGTGGCTGGCAGATGGAGATGAATATAAGGTCGATATTCTTAACACACCATACATCATCTGTCCAATAAATGGTGCTTTCCGATCACTGTCACCACCATCATTATAAATGGAATTAGCCCTGAGCCCTCACTGTGCAACTTCCATCTCCCAGAACACATAGACCAGAACCTCAATCCTTTGCCATCACTTTTGTTTAATCACATCACAAAAGGAGGAGACTCGATATTTTACAACACAATAAAACACCCAAGTGACTACCCTTGTGATTATTTGTGTGTCAACTTCCTCTTACGCGTGCTTCTACATGGTGCTTCCCTATGGCTTCAGCAGATGTAGACACCTTACTCACTTTGATGCTGCACCTGCAAGATGCCTTTGGCGGGCATCCTCTGGATTTGGGAGCCTGGGAGGGCTCGGCAACAGTCTGCTCTTCCTGCGGCTGTGCAGGGGCTGAGACGGCCATCTCAGTTTGGTGAGGAATGTGGGGTTCTGACCGAGGGCTCCACAGTGGCATGGGAGTGTGAGCGCTTAGAGAGGAGCCCACACTTCCTTGTTGCCTGCCACCAACATCTCTCTCATGGGTCAGCCACACTTCAGTGCTAGCAAGTGGCTGGAGAGCACCTTGCTGCACATCAGTGGGGCCATGAGGACCCGTATCTGTACTGACAGTCCTCATAACAAGGACGTCTATGAACAGCTGGTGTCTATCCTCAATAGCTGTCCATCTCTCCTCCATAGCTGACAATCTATTTTGAAGAGTCACCATGTTTTCGTGAGTCTGGCGACTTATGTCCTCCATGGCAGTTGCCACCCTCTCCATGGCAGAATGTTCGTGCGCCATTGCCTCCACAAAGGCAGTGCTCATGTTAGAGATGGACGCCTCGGCCTAAAAATTCGGTTGCTTTGCACCTCCTGTTAGTGCCCAAGAGGGCGCTAATGGGGCGCAAAGCAACTTGTGCCTGGGCGCGGCACCGACAATGCCTCCCGCGAAATTCAGCGGGAGGTTAGCGGCAGCGCTAACCGTTAGCATCCCGTGGTGATGTACCGCTGTCGATAACATCATCGCCGTGCTCAGTGCCCCGCTCATGCCCCAGCCGTGATCTTTGGTAGAGCCCCCTGACTGACCGCCAGACACTATGTCTGAGAGGATCAGGAGGGCCTACCTGCGGCCGGGGCGGAGCTAATCAAAGGGAAGGTGCCAGGTGGCCATTTTTGTTGCTGGCCGCCTGCCAGCACCTGCCCCCTCTGCCGTCCCCGGCCTCCTCTGAAGCCCCCCCCCCGTGGGCTGCCGGCTGCGCTCTGTGAGCCCAGCACTGCTCTTGAGTGCCGGGCTCTTTTGCTGGCACTCCGATCCCTGGTGGCCCAGCTAGGCCCCGGGTCGCGCTGCGCAAGGCCCCTCCCCTTTAAGAAGGGGAGGAAGGCCGGCAGTACCCCGGCACGTAGCGCCGCGATATTCCCTCGCAGCATCCCAAGAGAGAGGCGGGGTGCTTCCAGTAGCACCCCGCTTCCCTCTTGGGGTGCTACCGGTGAATTCCGGCCACGGGAGCGCTAAAAGTAGCGCCCCGGTGAAGTTAGCGCCCCAAAGGGGGCGCGACTCAATTTTTTGCCCCTCAATTCTTTCCACACTCGCAGTTACCCTGGATGCAAACCCTGTCAGAGACTCCTGCACTTTCTCCTGGAGTTCCAGCACCGCTCTCTTTCTGGATGGCCCCAGAGGCACAGCGTCTACATGCAGCTGAGCAGATCCGGGAGCGTCCTGCGACCTCCGACGAGGACTCTCCACTGCTGTCGCTGTCTCCACCATCTGCTGATGCACACTTGTGCGCTGTGATAGACCAGGTGAAAGCACTATATGTCACGAAGGACCCCCCGAGGTGTGCGTTGCTGTGCTGGTGCTGGGTGCGCTGAGTCCTGGTGACGCTGCTCCCTCAGAGGCTGCAGGTTCCTCTGAGGAGTTCTTCTGTGCATTGTTAGTTGTTGTCATTGCATAACAGTGAGAGTGAATGTGAGGGCTGCATAGTAGGATGGTGAAGTGATTCAGTACAGAGAGAGAGATAGAGAGGTAAGCGTGCAAGGGAAGTAAGGGTAAGGTGGGATTTGGAGAAGCAGGCTGACAATGCAGAGTGATGTGAAGAGAAGGGAAGCCGAATGAAGGTAAGTGTGATGTGATACTCATGTTTGATGTTTGCAGAAGATCATTGAAGCGTTTTCGGCACTGGACCCAGGTGCATGCACACAGCGTCCTTGCGCTGACCTCCTCAGCAATCTGCAGCCAGGCTGCCTTTGTCTGCTGAGGAGGCTTCCTCCGGCCATCGAGAGGGAACAGAATCTCCCTGTGCCCTCTTACTCCCTGCACAAGAGTTTGCAGGGAGTCCTCAGTGAATCGGGGAGCAACCTTGGCTTTCGCAGCACTCATGGTCACCTTGGCCCATTCAATCTGCAGCAGTTACGAGAAATGAGAGGCTGAGGCTACATGGAGCCCTTAAAAACAAGTGCAGCAATGACCTCATCAGTGCAGACGAACAGACCCGCTCCCAGTCAATGCAGCAGGCAGCGCGCACGATGGGACTAATTGGTCCACTTAAACCAAAATGGAACATCGGGAGCGTCTGAAACCGGCAGCGGGTCCGAAAACCACCCACCAGGCAACCCGACTCCAACCCGCCTCCTCCATTAAAATCTCGGCCTAAATGACAAAAGGGTTGATGGTGCAAGGCGAACGGAGATGGTAATGGGACATGAAAAGAAACAAAAGATGGGTCTAGAGGTGTAAATGGGAATAGCAGAATCATCAGCAACAGCTGCTGTCCGAAAAAATGTTGGCAAAGGTTATGACATGCCAATGTCCCAAACTCCTCCATCACCATCCCTGGGTATGTCCTGTTCTACCAGCAGGACAGACCAACCAGGGGTGGCGGCACAGTGGTATATAGTCGGGA
Organism: Squalus acanthias; assembly: GCA_030390025.1. Lineage (NCBI taxonomy): Eukaryota > Metazoa > Chordata > Chondrichthyes > Squaliformes > Squalidae > Squalus > Squalus acanthias. The sequence goes on along the minus strand of CM059433.1, from coordinate 76,626,493 downwards.
AGGAGTGGCCCTGGGTGTTTTCAACATTGACTCCGGACCCCATGAAGTCTCATGTCTTCAGGTCAAGCATGGGAAAGGAAACTTCCTGCTGATTACCACCTACTGCCCTCCCTCAGCTGATGAATCAGTACTCCTCCATGTTGAACACCACTTGGAAGAAGCACTGAGAGTAGCAAGGGCACGGAATATACTCTGGATGGGGGACTTCAATGTCTATCACCAAGAGTGGCTCGGTAGCACCACTACTGACCGAGCTGGCCGAGTCCTGAAGGACATAGCTGCCAGTCTGGGCCTGCGACAGGTGGTGAGAGAACCAACACAAGGGAAAAATCTACTTGACCTTGTCCACACCAATCTACCTGTCGCAGATGCATCTGTCCATGATAGCATTGGTAGCAGTGACCACCGCACAGTCATTGTGGAGACGAAGTCCCGTCTTCACACTGAGGACACCCTCCATCGTGTTGTGTGACACTACCACCGTGCTAAATGAGATAGATTCAGAACAGATCTAGCAGCTCATAGCTGGGCATCCATGAGGCGCTGTGGGCCATCAGCAGCAACAGAATTGTATTCCACCACAATCTGTAACCTCATGGCCCGGCATATCCCTCACTCGACCATTACCACCAAGCCAGGGGACCAACCCTGGTTCAATAAGCAATGTAGAAGTGCATGCCAGGAGCAGCACCAGGCATAGCTAAAAATGAGGTGCCAACCTGGGGAAGCTGCAACACAGGACTACATGCATGCTAAAAAGCGGAAGCAGCATGCTATAGACAGGGCTAAGCGATCCCACAATCAACGGATCAGATCAAAGCTCTGCAGTCCTGCCACATCCAGTCGTGAATGGTGGTGGACCATTAAACAGCTAACAGGAGGAGGTGACTCCATGAATATCCCCATCCTCAATGATGGTGGAGCCCAGCACGTGAGTCCAAAAGACAAGGCTGAGGCGTTTGCAACCATCTTCAGCCAGAAGTGCCGAATGGATGATCCATATCGGCCTCCTCCTGAGGTCCCCACCATCACAGAAGCCAGTCTTCAGCCAATTCGATTCACTCCACGTAATATCAAGAAATAACTGAGCGCACTGGATGCAGCAAAGGCTATGGGCCCCAACAACATCCTGGCTGTCGTGCTGAAGACTTGGGCTCCAGAACTAGCCGTGCCTCTAGCCAAGCTGTTCCAGTACAGCTCCAACACTGGCATCTATCTGACAATGTGGAAAACTGCCCAGGTATGTTCTGTCCACAAAAAGCAGGACAAATCCAATCTGGCCAATTACTGCCCCATCAGTCTACTCTCAATTATTAGAAAAGTGATGGAAGGTGTCATCAACAGTGATATCAAGCGGCACTTACTCACCAATAACCTGCTCACTGATGCCCAGTTTGGGTTCCGCAAGGACCACTCAGCTCCAGACCTCATTACAGCCTTGGTCCAAACATGGACAAAGGAGCTGAATTCCAGAGGTGAGGTGAGAGCGACTGCCCTTGACATCAAGACATCATTTGACCGAGTGTGGCATCAAGGAGCCATAGTAAAATTGAAGTCAATGTGAATCAGGGGGAAAGCTCTTCACTGGCTGGAGTCATACCTAGCACAAAGGAAGATGGTTGTGGTGGTTGAAGGTCAATCATCACAGCCCCAGGACATCGCTGCAGGAGTTCATCAGGGCATTGTCTTAGGCCCAACCATCTTCAGCTGCTTCATCAATGACCTTCCCTCCAACATAAGGTCAGAAATGGGGATGTTCGCTGATGACTGCACAGTATTCAGTGCCATTCGCAACTCCTCAGATAATGAAGCAGTCCATGCCCACATGCAACAAGACCTGGATGACATTCAGGCTTGGGCTGATAAGTGGCAGGTAACATTCACGCCACACAAGTGCCAAGCAATGACTATCTCCAACAAGCGAGAGTCTAACCACCGCCTCTTGACATTCAACAGCATTACCATCACCGAATCCCCCACCATCAACATCCTGGGGGTCACCATTGACCAGAAACTTAACTGGACCAGCCACATAAATACTGTGGCAACAAGAGCAGGTCAGAGGCTGGATATTCTGCAGCAAGTGTCTCACCTCCTGACTCCTCAAAGCCTTTCCACCATCTACAAAGCACAAGTAAGGAATGTGATGAAATACTCTCCACTTGCCTGGATGAGTGCAGCTCCAACAACACTCAAGAAGCTCGACACCATCCAGGACAAACCAGTCCGGTTGATTGGCACCCCATCCACCACCTTAAACATTCACTCCCTCCACCACTGGTGTACAGTGGCTGCAGTGTGTACCATCTACAAGATGCATTGCAGCAACTCGTCAAAGCTTCTTCGACAGCACTCCCAAATCCACGACCTCTACCACCTGGAAGGACAAGGGCAGTAGGCGCATGGGAACATCACCCCCTCCAAGTTCCCCTCCAAGTCACACACCATCTTGACTTGGAAGTATATCATTGTTCCTTCATTGTCGCTGGGTCAAAATCCTAGAACTCCCTCCCTAACAACAGCACTGTTGGGAGTACCTTCACCACATGGACTGCAGCGGTTCAAGAAGGCGGCTCACCACCACCTTCGCAAAGGCAATTATGGGTGGACAATAAATGCTGGCCTTGCCAGTGATGCCCACATCCCATGAACAAAAAAAAGAAAAATTGTTGAACTCAATGTTGAGTCCACAAAGGCTGTAATGTGCCCAATAGAAAGATGAGGTGCTGTTCCTCGAGCTTACGTTGAACTTCATTGGAACAGTGTAGAAGGCCGAGGACGGAGAAGTCAGAGTGAGAGTGGTCCGGAGAATTAAAATGACAAGTGACCGGAAGTTCGAGGTTATGCTTGCGGACTGAATGGAGGTGTTTTGCAAAGTGGTCAGTCAATCTTCGTTTGCTCTCCCCAATTTAGAGGAGACCACGTCACAAGCAGTGAATACAGTATACTAAATTGCAAGAAGTACAAGTAAATCACTGTTTCACCTGGAAGGAGTGTTTGGGGCTCTGGACAGTGGGAAGAAAGGAGGTAAAAGGGAGGGTGTTTCATCTCCTGTGCTTGCACGGGAAGGTGCCGTGGGCAGCGGAGTGAGTGTTGGGGGTGATAGAGGAGTGGACCAGGGTGTCACGGAGGGAACAGTCCCTTCTGAATGCTGAAAGGGGAGGCGAGGGGTAGATGTGTTTGGAGTTGGGATCACGCTGGAGGTGATGGAAATGGTGGAGGACGATCTGTTGAATGTGAAGGCTTGTAGGATGGAAGGTGAGGACAAGGGGAACCCTATTGTGGTTCTGGGAAGGAGGGGAAGGGGTGAGAGCAGAAGTGTGTGGAAAGGAGCATACACGGTCGAGGGCCCTGTCAACCACGGTGGAGGGGAATCCTTGGTTGAGGAAAAAGAAAGACATATCGGAAGCACTGGTACGGAAAGTGGCATCGTCTGAACAGATGCGACAAAGACGGAGAAACTGGGAGAATGGAATAGAGTCCTTAAAACAACAACAACTTGTATTTATATAGCGCCTTTAACGTAGTAAAATGTCCCAAGGCGCTTCACAGGAGCATTATAAAATAAAATTTGACACCGAGCCACATAAGGAGATATTGGCCCAGAAATTCGGGTGGCCGGCTTGCCGCGGGGGTAAGGATCGCGCGCGCTCTTGCCCACCACGCCTGCCGTTGTGTTTCGGGCCCACAGGAACTTCGGGTCCTGGGCCTCTCCCTAGTGCCGGCGCGCAGTGCTTGCGTGTTCCAGGGGCGCAGTTAGTGCGATGCGACCTCTGGAATCACGTGTGCCATGGAGAGCCAATGGCAGCAGACCATCTTTCATTCATAGATTTGACAGGAAGACCTGTCAAATCTGTGAATTGAAATCGGCCCCAAAAGAACAGCTAAACCTCAAATAAATCTAAAAAAAAACCATCACATTAATAAAATAACGATAGTTAAATAAATTAACAACTTTAAACAAAAATTTAAATTTTTGAAAATTTTTTAATTCTTTTTAAAAGTTATAAAAATAAACTTACCTTTCTTTAAAGTCTCTAAAAAAGATAAACCTGTTGAAAAATTTTTAAATTATACTTAATTAACTACTTACCTTGTTCAAAAGGGGTCTTACTTGTGTAGAATCTTCTTTACTTACCCTCGCGTTGAAACCTGAAAAAAAACCTAAGTGTGCTGCGTGCGCGCAGCCTCTAGTGCGCACGCGGTTCACCTAGGAACCGCCCCCTTTGCCATACCGGAAGTGCTGGTTTCCCGCGCATGCACAGTGCATGCAGGAAACCGACACTTCGGGAACGAATACGGGTGAGTATGCAGCGGGTACTCTCCCGTATTCGGCCGAATTTTTGGGCCAATAGGGCAGATGACTAATAGCTTGGTCAAAGAGGTTTTAAGGAGCGTCTTAATAGAGGAAAGAGAGGTAGAGAGGCAGAGAGGTTTAGGGAGCGAATTCCAGAGCTTAGAGCCTAGGCAGCTCAAGGCACAGCCACCAATGGTTGAGCTGTGGCGGATCGCCACCTAAACGAGCATTATCCACTCTTCCGTCCGTGGACAAAATTCCAGCACCTTCCCTTTAAGGCACCTTACCTTTAAGGCAGGAGTGGGCGGGGCCTCAGAGTTTGCCCAGAGAATTCTGGGAGCTTTCGGTGCAGCCATTTTTGTGCCATGCAGTTGAATTAAAGTTTCTTGTTTTCCACATATGGATTCAGCCTCCATTCGTGTTTCGCGGCAGCCTCAACAGAGCGATTAAAATCAGGGATGCTCAAGAGGCCAGAATTAGAGAAATGCAAATATCTCGGAGGGTTGTAGGGCTGGAAGAGATTACAGAGATAGGGAGGGGCAAGGCCATGGAGGGATTTGAAAAAAAGGATGAGAATTTTGAAATCGAGGCATTGCTTAACTGGGAGCCAATGTAAGTCAGTGAGCACAGGGGTGATGGGTGAATGGGACTTGGTGCGAGTTAGGACACAGGCACCAGAGTTTTGGATGACCTCAAGTTTACGGAGGGTAGAATGTGGGAGGCCAGCCAGGAGTGCATTGGAATAATCAAGTCTAGAGGTAACAAAGGCATGGATGAGGGTTTCAGTAGCAGATGAGCTGAGGCGGGGCGGAGACGTGCGATGTTACGGAGGTGGAAATAGGCGGTCTTAGTGATGGCGCGGATATGTGGACAGAAGCTCATTTCAGGGTCAAATATGACAACAATGTTGCAAACAGTGTGGTTCAGCCTCAGACAGATGCTAGGGAGAGGGATGGAGTCGGCGGCTAGGGAACGGAGTTTGTGGTGGGGACCGAAGACAATGGCTTTGGTCTTCCCAACATTTAGTTGGAAGAAATTTCTGCTCATCCAGTACTGGATGTTGGACAAGCAGTCTGACAATTTAAAGACAGTGGAGGGGTCGAGAGAAGTGGTGGTGAGGTAGAGCTGGGTGTCGTCAGTGTACACGTGGAAACTGACGCTGTGTTTTCGGATGATGTCGCCAAGGGGCAACATGTAGATGAGAAATAGGAAGGGGCCAAGGATAGATCCTTGGGGGACATCAGAGGTAACGATGCGGGAGCAGGAAGAGAAGCCATTGCAGGTGATTCTCTGGTTACGATTAGATAGATAAAAATGGAACCAGGCGAGTGCAGTCCCACCCAGCTGGACAACGGTGGAGAGGCGTTGGAAGAGGATGGTGTGGTCAACCGTGTCAAAGGCTGCAGACATGTCGAGAAGGATGAAGAGGGATAGTTTACCTTTGCCACAGTCACATAGAATGTTATTTGTGACTTATATAAGAGCTGTTTTGGTACTGTGGCAGGGGCGGAAACCTGACTGGAGGGATTCAACCATGGAGTTCCAGGAAAGATGAGCACGGATTTGGGAGGTGACAACACGTTCTACAGGGGTGGGAAGAAGTGTAGTCAAGGTAGCTGTGGGAGTCAGTGGGCTTATAGTGGATATTGGTCGATAGCCAATCCGCAGAAATGGAGACAGAGAAGTCGAGGAAGGGAAGGAAAGAGTCAAAGATGCACCATGTGAAGGCGAGGGAAGGGTGGAAATTGGAAGCAAAGTTGATGAAATTTTCCAATTCGGGGTGAGAGCAGGAAGCAGCAGCGATACAGTCATCAATTTATCAGAAAAAGTGGTTAGGAAGGGGACCTGAGTAGGACTGGAACCAAGAATGTTCCACATAACCCACGAAAAGGTAGGCATAGCTGGGACCCATACGGGTTCCCATAGCAACACCTTTTATTTGGAGGAAGTGAGTGGAGTCAAAGGAGAAGTTGTTCAATATGAGAACAAGTTCAGCCAGGTGGAGGAGGGTGGTGGTGGATGGGGACTGGTTGAGCCTCTGTTCAAGGAAGAAGCGGAGCGCCCTCAGGCCGTCCTGGTGGGGGGTGGAGGTGTAGAGGGATTGGATGTCCATAGTGAAAAGGAGATGGTTAGGGTCAGGAAACTGGAAACTATTAAATTGGCAGAGGGTGTCGAAGGAGTCACAGATGTAGGTAGGAAGAGACTGGACAAGGGGAGAAAAAAGAGTCAAGATAGGAAGAAATCAGTTCTGTGGGGCAAGAACAGACTGAAACGATGGATCTACCAGGGCAGCCATGTTTGTGGATCTTGGGAAGGAGGTAGAAGCGGGCTGTGTGGGGTTGGGGCACTATGAGGTTGGAGGCTGTGGAGGGAAGATCTCCAGAGGAGATGAGGTCAGTGACAGTCTTGGAAACGATGGCTTGATGTTCGGTGGTGGGGTCATGGTTCGGGGGAGGTAGGAGGAGGTGTCAGAGAGTTGGCGTTCAGCCTCCTCAATGTAGCGCTCGCTTCGCTAAATAACAACAGCGCCACCCTTGTCAGCAGGTTTAATGACAAGGTTAGGGTTGGATCTGAGAGAATGGAGTGCTGCAAGTTCAGAGGGAGATAGGTTAGAGTGAGTGAGGGGAGCAGTGAAATTGAGATGGCCGATGTCACGCCGGCAGTTCCCAATGAAAAGATCTAGAGAGGGTAAGAGGCCAGGGGTGGGATCCAGTTGGAAGGAGAATTCTGAAGACGGGAGAAAGGGTAAGATGTGTGGAGGGAAGACTCCTGGCCAAAGAAGGAGGCGAAGACGAAGGAAGAAAACCTCAGTGTTGCACCAAGCTCGAAATTCATTGAGGTTGGGAGCGTAAGGGGATGAAGCTGATGCCTTTGCTGAGGTATTTGAGATGCAATTTATTCATAGGCATCAAATCTGGGATCAGCTAGTAACAGTAAATTAGTAACAGTGAAATGGTGAATTCTTAATGCGAGCAATTCCTGATGTAAGCAGAGTTTTTTTCTTCTTGGCAAATTGAATTTACTCTCAACACAAACCATTCAGCAGGAATATCAAACATTTTAACATAGCTGCATTCAGAGAATATTTATGGCTGAATCAACCACACATCCCAACTATATCCAAGAATTGTAAAATCAAGCACCAAGTGGGAGATGGGAAAGAAAGATAAATGAACTGGATAAAAATTGCTGATCACTAATGAATAATAGTTAAAAGAAAATTATGTCGCCAGTTGGCTATTAATTGCAGCTGATTGGGCAATTCAGTCAATGAGGCCATAGAATGTCTAATGTGGAAAATTGAAGTTGCATTATGTATCGTGCTAATGCATTAGAGGTGTTCTTCACTGTCTGGTTCTCTCTCCTCAGGTACTGTCCCCCTCTCCCTGAAATCTGCCGTCATCACCCCTCTCCTCAAAAAACCAACCCTTGATCCCTCCGTCCTTGCAAACGTGAGTTCAAATCCCACCACAGCAGCTGGGGAATTTAAATCCAGTTAATTAAATAAATCTGGACTAAAAAGCTAGTATCAGTAATGGTAACCATGAAACTACCGGATTGTCGTAAAAACCCATCTGGTTCACTAATGTCCTTTAGGGAAGGAAATCTGCCGTCCTTACCTGGTCTGGCCTATATGTGGCTCCAGACCCCCAGCAATGTGGTTGAATCTTAACTGCCCTCTGAAATTGCCTAGCAAGCCACTCAGTTGTAACAAACCACTACGAAACACAATAATAAGAATGAAACTGGACGGACCACCCGGCATCGACCTCGGCACCGGCTACGGACACGGCAATGGCACACCCAGCCCAGTCGACCCTGCAAAGTCCTCCTCAGCAACATCTGGTGAATTGTGCCAAATTGGGAGAGCTGTCACACAGACTAGTCAAGCAACAGCCTGACAGAATCATACCTTTCAGCCAATGTCCCAAACTCCTCCATCACCATCCCTGGGTATGTCCTGTCCCACTGGCAGGACAAACCCACCAGCAGTGGTGACACAGTGGTATACATTCGGGAAGGAGTGGCCCTGGGAGTCCTCAACATTGACTCTGGACCCCATGAAGTCTCATGGCTTCAGGTCAAGCATGGGAAAGCAAAACCTCCTGCTGATTACCACCTACCGCCCTCCCTCAGCTGATGAATCAGTACTCCTCCATGTTGAACACCACTTGGAAGAAGCACTGAGAGTAGCAAGGGCACAGAATGTACTCTGGGTGGAGGACTTCAAACTCCATCACCAAGAGTGGCTCGGTAGCACCACTACTGACCGAGCTGGCTGAGTCCTGAAGGACGTAGCTGTCAGTCTGGGCCTGCAACAGGTGGTGAGAGAACCAACATGAGGGAGAAATCTACTTGACCTCGTCCTCACCAATCTACCTGTTGCAGATGCATCTGTCCATGACAGTATTGGTAGCAGTGACCACCACACAGTCATTGTGGAGATGAAGTCCCATCATCACACTGAGGACACCCTCCATCGTGTTGTGTGGCACTACCACCGTGCTAAATGAGATAGATTCAGAACAGATCTAGCAGCTCAAAACTGGGCATCCATGAGGCACTGTGGGCCATCAGCAGCAGCAGAATTGTATTCCACCACAATCTGTAACCTCATGGCCCGGCATATCCCTCACTCTACCATTACCATCAAGCCAGGGGATCAACCCTGGTTCAATAAGAAGTGTGGAAGAGCATGCCAGGAACAGCACCAGGCGTACCTAAAAATGAGGTGCCAACCTGGGGAAGCTGCAACACAGGACTACATGCATGCTAAAAAGCGGAAGCAGCATGCTATAGACAGGGCTAAGCGATCCCACAATCAATGGATCAGATCAAAGCTCTGCAGTCCTGCCACATCCAGTCGTGAATGGTGGTGGACCATTAAACAACTAACGGGAGGAGGAGGCTCCATGAATATCCCCATCCTCAATGATGGTGGAGCCCAGCACGTGAGTGCAAAAGACAAGGCTGAAGCGTTTGCAATCATCTTCAGCCAGAAGTGCCGAGTGGATGATCCATATTGCCCTCCTCCTGAGGTCCCCACCATCAGAGAAGCAGGTCTTCAGCCAATTCGATTCACTCCATGTGATATCAAGAAACAGCTGAACGCATTGGATACAACAAAGGCTATGGGCACTGACAACATCCTGGCTATCATGCTGAAGACTGTGCTCCAGAACTAGCCTCGCCTCTAGCCAAGCTGTTCCAGTACAGCTACAACACTGGCATCTATCCGACAATGTGGAAAACTGCCCAGGTATGTCCTGTCCAAAAAAGCAGGACAAATCCAATCCGGCCAATTACCACCCCATCAGTCTACTCTCAATCTTCAGCAAAGTGGTGGAAGGTGTCGGCAACAGTGCTATCAAGCGGCACTTACTCACTAATAATCTGCTCACTGATGCCCAGTTTGGGTTCCGCCAAGACCACTCAGCTCCCGATCTCATTACAGCCTTAGTCCAAACATGGACAAAGGAGCGGAATTCCAGAGGTGAGGTGAGAATGACTGCCCTTGACATCAAGGCAGCATATGACCAAGTGTGGCATCAAGGAGCCCTAGTAAAACTGAAGTCAATGGGAATCAGGGGGAAAACTCTCCACTGGCTGGAGTCATACCTAGCACAAAGGAAGATGGTTGTAGTGGTTGAAGGTCAATCATCACAGCCCCAGGACATTGCTGCAGGAGTTCCTCAGGACAGTGTCCTAGGCCCAACCATCTTCAGCTGCTTCATCAATGACCTTCCCTCCAACATAAGGTCAGAAATGGGGATGCTCGCTGATGACTGCACAGTGTTCAGCGCCATTCACAACTCCTCAGATAATGAAGCAGTCCATGCCCGCATGCAACAAGACCTGGACGACGTTCAGGCTTAGGCTGATAAGTGGCAGGTAACATTCGCACCACAGAAGTGCCAGGCAATGACTATCTCCAACAAGCGAGAGTCTAACCACCGCCCTTTGACATTCAACGGCATTACCATCGTCGAATCCCCCACCATCAACATCCTGGGGGTCACCATTGACCAGAAACTTAACTGGACCCGCCACATAAATACTGTGGTTACAAGAGCAGGTCAAAGGCTAGGTATTCTGTGGCGAGTGTCTCACCTCCTGACTCCCCAAAGCCTTTCCACCATCTACAAGGCACAAGTCAGGAGTGTGATGGAATACTCTCCACTTGCCTGGATGAGTGCAGCTCCAACAACACTCAAGAAGCTCGACACCATCTAGGACAAAGTAACCCGCTTGATTGGCACCCCATCCACTACCTTAAACATTCACTCATTCCACCACCGGCGTACCGTGGCTGCAGTGTGTACCATCTATAAGATGCACTGCAGCAACTCGCCAAGGCTTCTTCGGCAGCACCTCCAAAACCTGCGACCTCTTCCACCTAGAAGGACAAGGGCAGCAGGCGCATGGGAACACCACCACCTCCAAGTTCCCCTCCAAGTCACACACCATCCTGACTTGGAAGTATATTGCCGATCCTTCATCGTCGCTGGGTCAAAATCCTGGAACTCCCTACCTAATAGCACTATGGGAGCACCTTCACCACACAGACTGCAGCGGTTCAAGAAGGTGGCTCACCACCACCTTCTCAAGGGCAATTAGGGATGGGCAATAAATGCTGGCCTTGCCAGCGACGCCCACATCCCATAAACAAATAAAAAAAGCTACCTCCCCATCTCCAACCTCCCTTTCCTCTTCAAAGTGCTTGAACATGTTGTTGCCTCCCAAATCCGTGCCCATCTCTGCAGCAACTCCATGTTTGAATCCCTGCAATCAGGTTTCCGCCCCTGCCACAGTACCAAAACACCTCATGAAAGTCACAAATGACATCCTTTGTGACTGTGACAAAGGTATGCTATCCCTCCTTGTCCTTTTCGACTTGTCTGCAGCCTTTGACACAGTTGACCACTCCATCCTCCTCCAACGCCTCTCCACCGTCGTCCAGCTGGGTGAGACTGCACTCGCCTGGTTCCATTCTTATCTATCTAATTGTAGCCAGAGAATCACCTGCAATGGCTTCTCTTCCCGCTCCCGCATCGTTACCTCTGGTGTTCCCCAAGGATCTATCCTTGGCCTCCTCCTATTTCTCATCTACATGCTGCCCCTTGGCGACATCATCTGAAAACACAGCGCCAGCTTCCACATGTACGCTGATGACACCCAGCTCTACCTCACCACCACTTCTCTCAACCCCTCCACTGTCTCTAAATTGTCAGACTGCTTGTCCGACATTCAATACTGGATGAGCAGAAATTTTCTCCAATTTAATATTAGGAAGACCAAAGCCATTGTTTTCAGTCCCTGCCACAAACTCCATTCCCTAGCAACTGATTCCATCCCTCTCCCTAACATTTGTGCGAGGCTCACCCAGACTGTTTACCTCCTTGGTGTCATATTTGACCCTGAAATGAGCTTCCATCCACATATCCGCGGCATAACTAAGACCGCTACTTCCACCTCTATAACATCGCCCGTCTCCACCCCTGCCTCAGCTCATCTGCTGCTGAAACCCTCATCCATGCCTTTGTTGTCTCTAGACTTCACTATTCCAAAGCATTCCAAGCTGACCTCCCACATTCTACCCTCCGTAAACTTGAGTTCATCCAAAACTCGGCTGCCCGTGTCCTAACTTGCATCAAGTCCCGTTCACCCATCACCCCTGTGCTCACTGACCTACATTGGCTCCCGGTTAAGCAACGCCTGGATTTCAAAATTCTCATCCTTGTTTTCAAATCCCCCCATGGCCTCGCCCCTCCCTATCTCTGTAATCTCCTTCAGCCCCACAACCCCGCCCGCCCCCCCCCCCACCCCGAGATATCTGCGCTCCTCTAATTCTGGCCTCTTGAGCATTCCTGATTATAATCGCTCAACCATTGGTGGCCTTGCCTTCTGTTGCCTAGGCCCTAAACTCTGGAATTCCCTCCCTAAACCTCTCCGCCTCTCTACCTCTCTCTCCTCCTTTAAGACGCTCCATAAAACCTACCTCTTTGACCAAGCTTTTGGTCACCTGCCCTAATTTCTCCTTATGTGGCTTGGTGTCAAATTTTGTTTGATAATGCTCCTGTGAACCGCCTTTGGGACGTTTTTCTATGTTAAAGGCACTATATAAATACAAGTTGTTGTTGTTGTTGTTGTCTGGGGTTAATATCCTAATTTACATGGTTTCCTTGCTGACATTGACAACACAGCTTAAAGTTCCAAAAGCAACTTTGCACTAACAGTGCACTTGAAGTTGTGTTCATGACTTTGGAGTAACTGCTCATGTGCAAATCTCACACACACAGTGCTGTTATCCATTGTTGCTGAATCTTCCCCACATTATAATTGGGGCAGATTCAACAGCATGGGAACTAGGCTTTATTATAGAACCTGTAATATAAGTGGAGTACAAGACACATTATTGAGCCAATGTTGGGTGATTTCAGATCTTTACTGTAGACTTCATGTAGACTTTGATGTGAACTGTGCATTGGTTGAGTCTGAAATGCATCTCATGGCTTTTCACCTGTGAAGACAGCTGTGTGTTGGTATATGTATCTCTATGTTGGTTGAAAAGGAGTGATAAATGGAGAATACATGCTTATAGAATGCTAGTGTCAAAAGCAAAGAAACAAGTAATTAAAATATATCTGCATTACAGGAAGCAATATCTGTATTGTACATTTCAAAATTCATTTTAAATATGAGTTACGTATATATATAAAAGTTCAGAATTAGATTTCTTTACACTTTGTCTGCATGTTTGTGCGTAAGACATCAGCACAGACAACTCAACTGGTAATCTGTAGTTCAACTTTTAGCAATACTTGGGTCAACAACAAATAGAGTTTCACGATGAAGTAATTGAGAACACAAAAAAAAATTTCTGAAAGGTTTTCAGGACCACAAGGAAGAAATTGGCATGAAGTCAGATCTAGCAACATTCTCAACAAACAGAAAAATAAATTAAGTGAAAGACTTGATCTATCTACATACGTACCCCACTTATGTTTATTTTCTTTTTCATGACTTTTATTAGCTCACTGATCTGTGTTTATCTTTCCCAGCCTTGTAGCAGTTATGTAGCTGACTGTGCATGGAGCTCTGGTAAGTGATAGAAAAGGCTGGAGGGCACAGCAGGGACGTTGGGTTAAAGTGGACAAGTAGATGTATGGGGTTATTAGCATTGCCCTTTCAAGTGTTCTACTAATATACTGATAACATGAAAATTCTAAAGTAATTCTGCAAGAAAAAGTCAAACTGATTTACTGCTGTGTGGGTTGGACTCTGTTGGTTATTAATTCTAATCTATTTATTTCAATACACATGTATCTATCTGATTATGTAAGCACTGAAAGACATGTACAATATGGTACACCACACCACCTCACAAAACATGTGCTTTAATTTCCAGTAAGCAATCTGATAATTTACAAGGATATTCCGACCCCCTGCTAAGCTGGTTTTTAGCTACACATGCAGTGAACACTTTATAGCTTTTACTTTCCCCATTTCAAACTCATGTGGCCCCACAAGGAACTGTAAAATCAGTGGGGAAGGTTCACATTAGATCTCTAGAGTTTTCCCAGCTGTAATAAATGCTTTGTTCTTTCCGAAGCTAATGTTTCATTATAACTGAAATCATCTGTTAACAGGTTTCAGTCCTCCATCAGAAGTCAACATCTCAAGTTCTGTTACGACTACACACTTGATAAGGTTTTCTAATCACTTGCTGTTTTTAATAGGGTCTGACATTTACAGGTTGAAAAAACAAAATCCAAAATCCAAGGAAGATTTGATCAGTCACTTGAAATAAGCAGAAAATTATGTGAAAGAATATATCGTGCTGAAAAATAATATAAACATCTACATTGAGGCTATCAAAATTGCTAGATTGCATCTAGATCAGGGATGGTTTTTCATATCTCAGTCAATTCTCCCTGATTAAAAGAGAGGATTATTATATGTGTCAGTGTGCATTTTTGGGGGGAGTGAGATTATGTCATACTTTGTAGTGTCATTGCTTCACATTGTTGTTTGGTTCTGCTATTGGCTTTGGCGTAATTAACCCGGTTACAATTATTGAAAAGAAATCCATCTGGCTGGTCCACCACTGATAGACAGACAGGTACACACAGTCCCCTTCCCTGGTGCTCTTATGTTGCGGAAAGGATTAATGATCAGGATACTCGGTTAGTAAAAGGCCAAGAAAATGTACAAAACAACAATTTACTTGAATTTTGATAAGTAATTTGAAAATGTTGCACACATGAAGTTTTTAAAGACAGTGAAAGATCATGGCCCCAAAATTCTTTGGGTCGCAATCCTGATGGTTACGCCAAGATTGTGCTCAGTCGTGCCCTCTGGTATTGACCCCACTGGAGATTGTGGGGTCAGTTGGAGGGCACCTCATTAAGAGAAACAAGAAGAAAGAACTTGCATTTATATGGCACAATCACAGGATGTCCTAAAGCGCTTCACAGCCAATGAAGAATCTCTGAAGTATAATGACTGTTGTAATCTTCTTCTTTCATATGGTAGTAGCAAAGCAAATCAAATGTCAATATCTAAGTCAGGTATCCAGCCCAAAGCTTCCGGTATAACAGCGTGGATATCTTGTAAGCTGCACGCGAATTTCCTCTGAGGGCAGTGTGCAATGATGTGCTCTAGGGTCTGATTAGCAGCTCCACAGTTACATGATGGGGATGTTGTAATGTAGTGAAATGTGGCAGCCAATTGGCACACAGCAAGGTCCCACAAATAGCAATGTGGCTTGAATCCACAAACTTCTCACTCAGAGCCTAGAGTGCTCCACTGAGCCAAGACTGACACTTTGGCACAGGTCAGGTGGTTGCAAATGCCACTTTGGGTGTATCTCTAACACCCGCCTGCCCATGCCTACAAGAAATGCCACTTCCCACCCATTGGAAGGGGAGGTTGCCCAGGCCTACCCTATACCACCCTGATGACATGCCCTTTGGTTCCCTGTGCACTCAAAATTCTAGCTGATAACAATACACCTTCTAGGTTGAGAAGCAAGAACCCCCGGCTCAGGACGTCACCACCCTGGCTGCCCTTTACCATGTAAGAGGCTGATGAAGGTTCCACTCCTTAAAAGGCAGTCAGGAAACTCTTGGTAATGGCTGAGATCCAGTGGAACTTCTAAGGAATTTTGGGACCCATGTAAGAAAATTGGTTTGGCAATAGAAAGATTGTGATGAATGGAAAAACCTCTGTCTGGAAGCCAGTTATTAATGGAGACCCATAAGAATTTGTTCTGAGTCCCTTGCTGTTCACTTTATTTATAAACAATATTAAGGGAGATTGACAGGATTCATAGGGATTTGAACCAACTGCATAGCTGGGTTAAGCAATGGCAGATGGATTCTAATGTGCATAAATATACTATTTTGTATAAACCAATAGTTGGTGGGATTGGTTTTCACAATTACTTGGGAACATCATAAGCATTTTAAGGAAAAGGAGATGGGAAAGAAGATTTGTCCAAATTGAAAAACAATAATAAATTTCAATAGTGAGTTCAAATACAATTAACGAAGTTATATTATGCAGTGGCCACCAGCTATGGAAAGCTGTCAGTGAACTGGCAGACATAACATACTGGTACTCAGTCCAAGGTCACCTGGGGCTATACCAGTGATTGAAATATGGGCAAACTGTCAAAGAGACCCTGTCTGGTGAACCTATGCATCCTATATTTGTAAATAGCATATCAAACAACATCCAGCAACAGACTCACCTGTAGCTTTTCTGACCTGTATACCCTACACACTAAGTGACCAAAGAAGAACAGTCTAAGGAATCAATGCAACCAGAACTTTAAGATTATGGTAGTAAAGATTTGAAAATGCAACAAACTCTGTGAATATGGCATATTTTAATCGATAGAGGTAGTAGCTCCAGTCACATTGTTATCACATTTGATTACATAACAACAGTCAGTGGGCCAAATTTGACTTTGGCGGTAGCCCAAACAGGCAATAGTGAATTGGCAGTCCCTTTACACCCGCCCTATTTTATTTTCCATTGAAGTCAACAGAAAAGAAAATCGGGAGGTGTGTAAAACAGGTTGCCGATTCACTCTCGTCCATTTTTCACTACTGCCGAAATAGAATTTCACTTCCCTTCTATTTCAAAGTAATTCTTTCTACTTGAAGCATTTTGAGATATTTCTGAGAAATGTGGAACGATGCTATATGTATGTGTCTTTTTTCTGTTATGCTGGATAGCTTTTATATCAGACATGTGTAATTAGATGAATTTATCACAGAGGCATTTCAAAATGTTGAATAACTGAAAAAGCTACTTTTACTTTTGAAATATTCTCAATTTTTTAAGAATCTAAATTGAGTTTTTTGCTTGACTGGTATTTTAGAGAAATTGTCATTTATGTTTGTGGTTTGATCATTTTAAAATATATTCTTCCGAACATACTTGTAAAAGGAAAAAAAAAGTGTCTCTTTACATTAAGCTTAATCCTATTTACTGCCAACTTTTCAAATGCAATGCAATGTATTATATTTCTCTCAAAAACATAAAAATTTGTAAAGGATGGCTGGCATAAGTTCAAGAGAATGTTTTCCTGCGTCTGCTGTTTTCTTTCAAAGTATAGAATAAGTTCTTTCACATGTTGTGGATTAGTAAAGGAATTATGCCATAGTATTAAAGGGATCAGTATAAAGTCCAGGTCAATGTTTCTTTTACTCAAAACAGGAAAGTTGTGTGATCATTAGGTATTTCTTATTTAATACAAAACAACCCTTCACAAGAGTTGACTTGATCTTTTCCCGGAAATGTTTGCATAAGTCATGGGGGGTGCATTTGATCGGTCAATCCCTGGGAAAAAAACATTTCATGTGATGCGTATCCTGTAGTATATTAAAGAGGAGAATGTTTAAATTTTTTCCTCCTAAACTTATGTTTCTTACTAAACAAAATCAAGGCTGCTTGGCATGTAATTGATCAGTTTTACTAACTATATCGCTTTTATATGACCACGAGTGAAAATCGTTCTGAGGCTACTATTATTTTGTTGTCATTGCAACCTTCAATAACTAAGTGCTAACATGTGCCAACTAGTGAGATCTACCCTCTATATCGTGAGGAGGTTATGCTGCCAATTCTCACAAGGCTATAAAAAACAAATAACCTGTTAATGCTTTCACTTCTTAGAACTCTTCTAATAGAAACTGAAGATTGTGGCATTGGGATATTTCCATTCCAGTGAAGATATTTGTAATTAGCACATTTGTAATTAGCATTAATACCTAGCACAAGGAATATGGTTGCGGTTGCTGGAGGCCTATCATCACAGCCTCAGGACATCGCTGCAGGAGTTCCTCAGGGCAGTGTCCTAGGCCCAACCATCGTCAGCTGATTTATCAATGACCTTCCTTCCATCATAAGGTCAGAAGTAGGACGTTTGCTGATGACTGCACAGTGTTCAGTTCCATTTGCAGCTCCTCAGATAATGAACCTGGACGACATTCAGGCTAGGCCTGATAAGTGGCAAGTAACATTCGCGCCACACATGTGCCAGGCAATGACTATCTCCAACAAGAGACAGTCTAACCATCGCCCCTTGACTTCAACGGCATTATCATCGCCGAATCTCCCACCATCAACATCCTGGTTGTCACCATTGAGCAGGAACTAAACTGGACCAGCCACATAAATACTGTGGTTACAAGAGCGGGTCAGAGGCTAGGTATTCTGTGGCGAGAGACTCACCTCCTGACTCCCCAAAGCCTTTCCACCATCTACAAGGAACAAGTCAGGAGTGTGATGGAATATTCTCCACTTGTCTGGATGAGTGCAGCTCCAACAACACTCAAGAAGCTCGACACCATCCAGATGAAGTAGCCCACTTGATTGGCACCCCATCTACCACCTTAAACATTCACTCCCTTCACCACCGGCATACGGTGGCTACAGTGTGTACCATCTACAAGATGCCCTGCAGCAACTCGCCAAGGCTTCTTCGGCAGCACCTCCCAAACCCGCGACCTCTACCACCTAGAAGGACAGGGCAGCAGGCGCATGGGAACACCACCACCTCCAAGTTCTCCTCCAAGTCACACATCATACTGACTTGGAAATATATCGCTGTTCCTTCATCGTTGCTGGGTCAAAATCCTGGAACTCCCTCCCTAACAGCAGCATTATGGGAGTACCTTCACCACATGGACTGCAGCGGTTCAAGGAGGCAGCTCACCACCATCTTCTCAAGGGCAATTAGGGATGGGCAATAAAGGCTGGATTTGCCAGTGACGCCCAAATCCCCTGAACGAATTTTAAAAATTAAGGAGGATTGAGAGTGAGTAAGAAGAGAAATGCTCCACATTGTTTATGATTGCAATTCTAGTATGTTGCTCACTGGAAAATAAGTAGGATGTACTCACTACATTCTACCATCACCTTGGTCTGTGGAAAATACCACACCCAAGACTACTTTATACAAGCTATTGTTGAGGCCGCCGCGAAACACGAATGGAGGCTGAATCCATATGTGGAAAACAAGAAGCTTTTATTCACTGCATGGCAAAACAAAATGTCTGAGAAAGCTGCTCCCAGAATTCTCTGGGTAAACTCCCAGAATTCTCTGGGTAAAACCTGAGGCCCCGCCCCCTTCTGCCTTAAAGGGAAGGGGCTGGAAATGGGTGTTCCTGCTTGGAGGAACTGGCTACCAGGATGTCGTCCAGGTAGACGAACAGGAACTTCAGGTCCCGAAGGACCGAGTCCATGAGCCGTTGGAATGCCTGGGCCACGTTTTTGAGGCCGAAGGGCATCCGCAGGAACTCGAACAGGCCGAAGGGGGTGATTACGGCCGTCTTGGGGACGTCCGCGGGGTGGACAGGGACTTGGTGGTAGCCGCGCACCAGGTCAACCTTGGAAAAGACTGAGCGGCCAGCCAGTCTAGCCGAGAAGTCCTGAATGTGCGGCACGGGGTACTGATCAGGGGTGGTGGCGTCATTGAGGCGGCGGTAATCCCCGCAGGGGCGCCAACCCCCACCTGGTTTGGGGGCGATGTGGAGTGGGGAGGCCCAGGGACTGTTGGAGTGGCAGATGATGCCGAGCTGTTCCATGGTGGCAAACTCGGTCCGCGCGATCTCCAGTTTGGCCGGGTCCAGCCTGCGGGCGTGGGCGTACACTGGGGGGCCTGTGGTGGGGATGAAGTGTTCCACCCCGTGTTTGGCGGCCTCCGCGGAGAAGGTCGGATTGGTAAGGGCCGGGAATTCGGCCAGGAGTGCCGAGTAGTCATCCGTGGCCCGGGCGTGGCACTGTGACACCATGTCGGCGGGTTGACGGGGGGCCGTGGCGCCCAGGATGGGGGACATGGTGTTCATGTCCACGAGGCGGTGACGAGGGATGTCTACCAGTAAGCCGTGGGCACACAGGAAATCTGCGCCGATGAGGGGGGAGAGCACCTTGGCAGTGATGAACTCCCATCGGTAGCGGTGACCAGCGAGGTCGAGGGTGACTGTCCGGGTGCCATACGTCCGGATTTCCGAGCCGTTAGCAGCAGCCAGCGCCGGTCTTCGTTCGCCCTTTTGGATGTCGAGGGAGGAGGCCGGGATGATGCTGTGCTGAGCCCCAGTGTCGCACAGGAACCGGCGGCCGGTTTTGTCATCCGTGACGAACAGCAGGGAGTCCGCGTGGCCCACGGCCATCACGAGGGCTGGAACGGGGGCGGACTTGAAAGAGCAAGGAGGTGTGCACCGTTGTGCCCTGGCGCCGAACCGTGCGTGGTAGTAACAGTGGCCCGGGTTAGTGGGGCGTGAAGGCCCCGTGGGCCTGGTGACAGGCCCTTGTGGCCGCGGGCTGGATGGTGAGGGGCTCGCCCAGGCATTGGCTGCCAGGTCCGGAGTGACGTCGTGGCTGGAGTGAGCGGACAGCAGCTTGTCGGCCTCATCGGCCAGGGCTTCCAGGTTCGTGAGGCCGGACGCCACGATCGCTGGGCGGATGCTGAGAGGGAGCTGGTGGATGAACAGCGTGCGGAAGAGGGATCCGGGTGGGCTCTCGTCGGTGAGGGAGAGCATGTGGGAGAGGAGGTCTGACGGTGAGGCATCACCGAGGCCTGGAAGGTCGAGGAGGTGGCAGTTTCGCTGATATGCCGAGGCCGTAAATTTTTTAAGGAGCGCTGTTCTGAGATGTGCGTACTTGCCTTCCTCTGGTGGGTACTGCAGCGTTGTCCAAACCTTGGAAACTGCGACGCTACTGAGTGATGTGACGGGATAGTCGTACTTCGTCCCATCTGTGGTGATATTTCGCAGCCGGAAGCAAGATTCAGCTTGGAGAAACCAGGCTTCGGGCTGGTTTTCCCCAAACTCCGGCAGTTTCACGGAAACTGCGTTCGTGTCCACCATTGCAGTGCTCGGAATACGTTCTGAGCGTCGGGGTCACCAATGTTGAGGCTGCCGCGAAACACGAATGGAGGCTGAATCCATATGTGGAAAACAAGAAGCTTTTATTCACTGCATGGCAAAACAAAAAGTCTGAGAAAGCTGCTCCCAGAATTTTCTGGGTAAACTCCCAGAATTCTCTGGGTAAAACCTGAGGCCCCGCCCCCTTCTGCCTTAAAGGGAAGGGGCTGGAAATTTGTCCACAGACGGAAGAGTGGATTATGCCCGTTTTAGGTGGCGATCCGCCACACTATTATTCCGTGTTGATTCACAAGTAATATGATACGCAGAAACAAAAATCTATAAGGCAAGATGAACATTCAGCAAATTTACACTACATAGAAACATAGAAGATAGGAGCAGGAGTAGGCCATTCGGCCCCTCAAGCCTGTTCTGCCATTTAATGAGATCATGGCTGATCATCCAAATTCAGTACCCTGTCCCTGCTTTCTCCTCATATCCCTTGATCCCTTTAGCCTTAAGAAATATATCGAACTCCTTCTTGAATATATTTAATGAATTGGCCTCAACTGCCTTCTGTGGTAGAGAATTCCACAGGTTCACCACTCTCTGGGTGAAGAAATTCCTCCTCATCTCAGTCCTAAATGGCTTACCCCTTATCCTTAGACTGTGACCCCTGGTTCTGGACTCCCCCGCCATCGGGAACATCCTTCCTGCATCTAGTCTGTCTAGTCCTGTTAGAATTTTATAAGTTTCAATGAGATCCCCTCTCATTCTTCTAAACTCTAGCGAATACAAGCCCAATCGACCCAATCTCTCTTCATACATCATTCCTGCCATCCCAGGTATCAGTCTGGTGAATCTTCGCTGCACTCCCTCCATGGCAAGAACATCCTTCCTCAAATAAGGTGACCAAAACTGAACACAATACTCAAGGTGTGGTCTCACCAAGGCCCTGTACAACTGCAGCAAGACATCCTTGGTCCTGTACTCGAATCCTCTCGCTATGAAGGCCAACATACCATTTGCCTTCTTAACCGCCTGCTGCACCTGCATGCTTACCTTCAGCGACTGGTGCACAAGGACACCCAGGTCTTGTTGCACTTCCCCTTTTCCCAATCTATTGCCGTTCAGATAATAATCTGCTTTCCTGTTTTTGCCACCAAAGTGGATAACCTCGCATTTATCCACATTATACTGCATCTGCCATGCATCTGCCCAATCACCCAACCTGTCCAAATCATACTGGAGTTTCTCTGCATCCTCCTCACAGCACACACGCCCACCCAGCTTTGTGTCGTCTGCAAACTTGGAGATATTACATCTAGTTCCCTCGTCTAGATCACTAATATATATTGTGAATAACTGGGGTCCTAGCACTGATCCCTGCGGTACCCCACTAGCCACTGCCTGCCACTCGGAAAAAGGACCCATTTATTCCAGCTCTTTGCTTCCTGTCTGCCAACCAGTTCTCTATCCAAGTCAGTACCTTACCCCCAATCCCATGTGCTTTAACTTTGCACGCTAATCTCTTATGTGGGACCTTATCGAAAGCCTTCTGAAAGTCCAAATACAACACATCCACTGGTTCTCCCTTATCTATTCTACCAGTTACATCCTCAAAAAATTCCAGTAGATTAGTCAAGCATGATTTACCTTTTGTAAATCCATGTTGACTTTGTCTGATCCTGTCACTGTTTTCCAAGTGCTCTGCTATTACATCTTTTATAATCGGACTCTAGCATTTTCCCCACTACTGATGTCAGGCTTACCGGTCTATAATTCCCCGTTTTCTCTCTACCACCTTTTTTAAATAGTGGGGTAACAAGCTACCCTCCAATCCATGGGAACTGTTCCAGAGTCTATAGAATTTTGGAAGATGACCAGCAATGCATCTGCTATTTCTAGGGCCACTTCCTTAAGTACCCTAGGATGTAGATTATCAGGCCCTGGGGATTTATCGGCCTTCAATCCCGTCAATTTCCCTAACACCATTTCCCTACAAATACTGATTTCATTCAGTTCCTCCCTCTCATTAGATCCTATGTTCCCCGACATCTCTGGGAAGTTATTTGTGTCCTCCTTTGTGAAGACAGAACCAAAGTATGTATTTAATTGGTCTGTCATTTCTTTGTTCCCATTATAAATTCCCCTGATTCTGACTGCAAGGGACCTACGCTTGACTTCACCAATCTTTTTCTCTTCATATATCTATAGAAGCTTTTACAGTCAGTTTTTATGTTCTCTGCAAGTTTACTCTCATACTCTATTTTCCCCTTCTTAATTAATCCCTTTGTCCTCCTTTGCTGAATCCTAAACTGCTCCCAATCCTCAGGTTTGCTGCTTTTCCTGGCCAATTTATATGTCCTCTCTGTAAGATTCTCAAAATTCACAGATCCCCCAAAACTCGGAGAAAAACCCTAAAGAAAAGGACTTTGGACTCTTTTCTAACCACTTCAGGGTGATAAAATGTAATGGGCCTAACAGAGGGAGATTTAAGGTCAAAAACCCAGATTTTGGTATTTTAAAAAGGCATGTTTGGGCTTGTAAAGGAAAAGGCTGCAGCAGGAATTGGGATCAACCTCTGTAATAGATGGTTTGAGTGTTGGAGTTAATCACCTGTCTGGGGAACTGTTTAACATCATTCAGCCCCATCAGATAATTTACATTCCAACAATAGACCCACGGAAGAGCAGTCCCCACCCAAATTACAGGACCCATCAAAAACATGCATAAAACAGATCACTTTGACCCACTCTATAGAAATCTCAGGCCCAGTCAGGAAACTCGAAACCTGAGCACAATGACTACAATCAAGAAACAGCTCGACAGCTCATGGAACCATCCTGAAACCACTTCACACTTTCGTGAACAATTGAAGGCCTGTTTTCTCAAGTTCAAGAGTGGAGCAGTTACACAGTTACAACAATCAGGAGTTCATCGAGTTCAGCAGTTACGGAGTTCAGCTGCTCTAGAAGCAGGTCGACACACAAGAAGAGACCAGAGCAACAGTTCCAGTGACCATCAGACACCTCGCGGCGACAAGGGCCTTACGAAACAACCAACCGAATATTACCACCAACCAACCGGGTGATATTGGGCCACCGCGACCAAAGAAAACCAACTCGGGAGAAAACCGAAGACTCGCAAGTTTTCCACTCTGCAATCTATTCCTGACTTACCCCATGGTAAGATTTTTACTCAAAAGACTCTAAAGCCTAACTCTAACCGAAGAAAAGTGGGTACTCACCCGATACATCCAATACGCACCCTACCACATCAGCGGACTCGCGAAGACTGACCAGATATGCAGTCGAAGTCCTCTACCGCGTCCGGGGTACGGCAGGCACCAACCAACACATCCAGCGAACCCCGAAACTGCGAACCAGCTCAACTGTCAAGGAGTCGTTTTGGTGAGCATTATCCCTGGTCCTCTAGAGCCCAACTTAGCTAGTAAAGTGGGATTGGGAGGGGTGAGGTATTTTTCTACTGTAATTTCCTTCACGTGTATCGAAGTGTTCCCCATTTTATCAGAGTGTTAAGATTATTGTGTTATATTTTTCTCTCTTGAATAAAGATCATAGTTTCTTGCACCAAAACCAGTTGTCTGCTGCACTTTTTGTCACAACCCCCAAATAAGTCCAAGGTCTAGAACTAAGGGAGTGGGAGCGATTTGAACCGCTCATAAGTCAGAGGTGAAGCTGACACACACCACCACCCCCTACATCTCCTTGGATCTTATGCTATCCCTAATTTCCCTTGTTAGCCACGGTTGAGTCACCTTTTTTGTTTTATTTTTATGCCAAACAGGGATGAACAAATTCTGTAGTTCATCCATGCGATCTTTAAATATTTGCCATTGCCTATTCACCATCAATGCTTATTAAGTAACGTTCCCCAATCCATCCTAGCCAACTCGCGCCTCATACCATCGTAGTTTCCTTTATTTAAATTCAGGACCCTAGTCTCTGAGTCAACTACTTCACTCTCCATCTTAATGAAGAATTCTATCATATTATGATCGCTCCTCCCCAAGGGGCCTCGCACAACAAGATTGCTAATTAACCCTTTCTCATTACATAATACCCAGTCTAAGATGACCTGATCTCTAGTTGGTTCCTCGACATATTGGTCCAGGAAACGATCCCGTATACACTCTAGGAATTCCTCCTCCACAGTATTGTTACTAATTTGGTTAGCCCAATCTATATGTAGATTAAAGTCACCCATGATAACTGCTGTGCCCTTATTGCATGCATCTCTAATTTCCCATTTAATGCCATCCCCAACCTCAGCATTACTGTTTGGGAGTCTGTATACAACTCCCACTAACGTTTTCTGCCCCTTGGTATTTCTCAGCTCTACCCATACAGATTCCACATCATCAGAGCTAATATCCTTCCTTACTATTGTGTTAATCTCCTCTTTAACCAGCAATGCTACCCCACCTCCTTTTCCTTTTTGCCTGTCTTTCCTGAATATTGAATACCCCTGGATGTTGAATTCCCAGCCTAGGTCACCCAGGAGCCATGTCTCTGTAATCCCTATTATATCATATCCGTTTACATCTATTTGCGCAGCTAATTCATCCACCTTATTACGAATGCTCCTCGCATTAAGACACAAAGCCTTCAGGCTTGTTTTTTAACACTCTTAGACCTTTTAGAATTATTATTTATTGTGGCCATGTTTGATTTACACCCTCGATTTCTCCGACTGCCACTTTTGCTTTTCTCCTTCCTGTCTTTTGCTTCTATCCTTGCTTCCCTTTCCTCTGTCTCCCTGCACAGGTTCCCAACCCCCTGCCATTTTAATTTATACCCTCCCCAACAGCACCAGCAAACACTCCCCCTAGGACATCGGTCCCGGTTCTGCCCAGGTGCAAACTGTCCAGTTTGTACTGGTCCCACCTCCCCCAGAACCGGTTCCAATGTCCCAGGAATTTGAATCCCTCCCCCTTGCACCATTCCTCTAGCCACATATTCATCAGAAATATCCTTCTATTTGTACTCTGACTAGCACATGGCACTGGTAACAATCCTGAGATTACTACCTTTGAGGTCCTATTTTTTAATTTACCTCCTAACTCCCTATATTCAGCTTTTAGGACCTCATCCCAGTTTTTACCTATATCGTTGGTACCTATATGCACCACGACAACTGGCTGTTCACCCTCCCCCTCCAGAATGCCCTGCAGCCGCTCCAAGACATCCTTGACCCTTGCACCAGGAAGGCAACATACCATCCTGGAGTCTCGTTTGCGGCTGCAGAAACGCCTATCTATTCCCCTTACAATAGAATCCCCTATCACTATAGCTCTCCCATTCTTTTTCCTACCGTCCTGTGCAGCAGAACCACCCATGGTGCCAGGAAGTTGGCTGCTGCTGCCTTCCCCCAATAAGCCATCTCCCTCAACAATATCCAAAGCGGTATATCTGTTTGAGAGGGGGATGGCCACAGGGGACCCCTGCACTACCTGCCTGCGCCTACTGCTCTGCCTGGCGGTCACCCATTCCCTTCCTGCCTGTGCAGCCTTTACCTGCGGTGTGACCAACTGATCAAACATGCTATCCACGACGTCCTCAGCATCGCGAATGCTCCAGTATGTATCCATTCGCAGCTCCAGCTCCGCAATGCGGTCTGCCAGTAGCTGCAGCTGGATACACTTCCCGCACACATGGTCGTCAGGGACACAGGAAGTGACCCTGATTTCCCACATAGTGCAGGAGGAGCATGCCACAAGGCTGAGCTGTGCTAGATGACTTACCCTTTAATTAATTTAAATTAAATTAAATCAAATCAATACCACTAATTACACTACAATTAAATGATATACTCAAGGGCCCTTGTTTACTTGCACTCCCCGCTACACAACAGAGACCTTAGAAACTATAACCACAAAAATTAAGACCTTCTAAACTTTATAAACTATTAACCTTAACTGTCAAACCATACAGTAGTATAAATACTCACCTGGCCATACTCACCCAATCAGCTGCTTCCTCTTGGCCGCGTCACTTTGAATTGTGACGTGGCTCTGGAACAATGCTGCCGGTCTGCGAGATTGGTAAGCCTCTGAAAAAACCCGTGAAAGTGAGTTTAAATACTCACTGTACTCTCCTGCTGCTCCCGACACCGGCCTCTTCCTACAGGGTGAAAAGTTAGGAAAAACAAAGGCGAAGCAAGGGAGCTCCTCCTTCCACTCCTCACCTGACTTCCTGACTCACCCAACTCGCAGCACTCTGTTGAAATCGCACTACATATAAATTATGTCGACAGCTTTAAAATTGTCCATGATTTCTTGAGCTCTTCTTGACAAATTCTGAAGAAATATGATAAGCCTGCATTTCCTCATTCTTTACGCCACGAAACGATTGTAATCTGGGAAAGTGGGAGCAGAATTCTGGGTGGCACCAGGCTGTGCACTCCTTTCTCTGCCTGTTAAATATTCCTCAGCATTTGGGGTCAAACAAATGATACACCCATCCATAAATAGGCAGGATAACATATAAATGAGGAAAAAACATCACAAACACATTTCTCTCATTTGTGTCTTTAGCAACAACAACAACAACAACTTGTATTTATATAGTGCCTTTAACGTAGTAAAACGTCCCAAGGCACTTCACAGGAGTATTATAAGACAAAAAATTTGACACCGAGCCACATAAGGAGAAATTAGGGTAGGTGACCAAAAGCTTGGTCAAAGAGGTAGGTTTTAAGGAGCGTCTTAAAGGAGGAAAGAGAGGTAGAGAGGCGGAGAGGTTTAGGCAGGGAATTCCAGAGCTCAGGGCCTAGGCAACAGAAGGCATGGCCACCAATGGTTGAGCGATTATAATCAAGGATGCTCAAGAGGGCAGAATTAGAGGAGCGTAGATATCTCGGGGGGTTGTGGGGCTGAAGGAGATTACAGAGATAAGGAGGTGCGAGGCCAGGGAGGGATTTGAAAACAAGGATGAAAATTTTGAAATCGAGGCATTGCTTAACCGGGAGCCAATGTAGGTCAGCAAGCACATGGGTGATGGGCGAACGGGACTTAGTGCGAGTTAGGACATGGGCAGCCGAGTTTTAGATGACATCAAGTTTACGGAGGATAGAATGTGGGAGGCCAGCCACGTGTGTTTTGGAATAGTTAAGTCTAGAGGTACAAGGGCAACGTTGGGCACAAGGGACTCCTGTGATTCCCTGGCATCCAGAATCGCTCAGGGATCCAAAGTGACGGTTAAAATTTATACATCCGGTTTTCATATGGAAACTGATCAGAGTGATCAACTGCAGTATGGAAACTGGTTTATTCAAGGAATGGGCCTTTTTCATTTTTGAATTTATCACTAGCCCACTTGCACCTGACTTTCCACCTCCTCCACCTGAGGCCGGCACCCCACTTCCACTGTGAGTGGCATGGGCACCCACGCAAACTATGAAAATACCCCCGAACCCCGGAAAGTGGGCCAGGGATAGGATAACATTCACAGGGCAAGAAGAAGTTCTGCCCTGTTACCAGTTCTGCACTGAAAGTCGTCCAAAGGAAGTTCAGGGCTATAATCTCTAGAGGTACATATGCAATCTTATCCCCTGTAGCCTCTTGTGGAACAGAAAACTGAAAAACATGAGGATTCCTGTTTATAAGGATGGCTTTTGTTTGAAGGTCAAACAAATTGCTTGAAAGTAGCTAGCATCAGCTTGGTTACTTCAAGTATCAAAACAACAATGCTGTCTTTTCCTTTGACAATGATACTAATCCTGTACCACAATTTGTAAAAGATTTACAATCGCTTAGCAATTATGGAAACAAAAGGTTGTACGCGTCCAGCAATTAATTCGCCCCCCCTCCCACTTTCTCAACACTATTAACATACCAATTGCAACTACGCTCCTGCCTGGGTGGCTGACCACAGAATTAACATTTAAAATACTCACTCTCCTTCAAAGATAATCTTTAAATTGACTATTTCTGGATCAAAATTTTCTGGGGCTCTGACAAACTATTTCCAAGCATTTGGAGTTCACCTTGAGATTGCCATAATCTTACAATGATTTGTATTAAAGCTATACTACATCTTGCATACAAAAATTCTATTTTCAATTATCTTAATACTCTGCCATTTAAAATTTTATGTATTATAAGCTATATCCTCAGTAAAAGAATTCAAGAAAAATTCATATTTAATTATATGAGAATGAAGTATGTCGTAGATTTTCGGGGCACCATCTCCTGAGATCCTTTGCCACCAGTGGGGCCTCGCATGCGACTTATTGGAAAATTGTGGGCAGTGTCCCCGTGATTTTCTGGTAAGTTCTCCACTGTGTGCGAGGCCTACCAGCGTCACGGGGTCATGAAAGATTTTGCCCTATATGTTCAATAACACAGAGGATGGAGGCAAGGCAGCAACAAATATAAGAGCTGCAGTTGACAAAATAAAGTGCACAAGCAAAACTGATGTAGGTGGGCACGGACTGCTTCATTATCAGAGGAGTTGTGAATGGAGCTGAACACTGTGAAATCATCATGGAAAATCCCCACTCCTGACCTTATGATGGATGGAAGGTCATTGGTGAAGCAGCTGGGGATGGTTGGGCTGATGATGCAGCCTTGAATACTTGCTCTGGTATCCTGGGACTGTGATGATTAGAATCCAACACCACTATCATCTTCCTTTGTGTCAAGTATGACTCTAACCACTGAAGGGTTTTCCCCTTGACCCTCATTGACCTCAGTTTTGCTAGGGCTTCTTGGTGCCATACTTGGTTGAATGCTGCCTTGATGTTACTCTTGATGACCGTGTAGAAAACTATAACTAGGGCCCTTAAAGGTAAGATAGTGGGAAAAGAAAGCAGTATGGTGGAAATTTTAAATGTTTTTTAAAACAATTTTCAATAAGAAATATACACATTCTGGTATTGGAGGGATAGGACTTGTATTAATTTTTATGGACAGAAAGAGGTTAATAATAAAATGGTTGTTAAAAAGACCTGGAATATTTGAATACTGCTATGGCTACAGATAAGGAGTTTATCAAAATGTAATTAAGAATGGGTGCGTTTACATATCGCTCTTCTGTAGTTCAGATCACAAGAGAGTGATATGCATGTATTGCTCCATGCTTCTGATCTTAAAACTGCCTTTATCCGAACAGAAAAATTGTAGACACACAGTTTTGTGCGCCTATGATTTTGCATTGGTTTTAACAATTTGAATATGGGGAACCCTGTTTATGGAGGCCAGTTTCCTGTGGTCTGAACTACAGAAACACTAACTATAAAAACAGCTAGTAAGATCGTAGTGCAGTGGCTGAAAATGTTGTAGCTCATTAAGTGTAGGCCTTCCAACTTCCACAATGGCTCAGTAGACCAAAAAGTACATGATACTCAACATACAGAGCAGGACATGGTCAGGTTGTCTGTGCTGAATTAGTCAATCCCAGCCCAGGTGCCAGTGAGTCTGCAACAGTTTTCTTCTGTGTCCCTGAGATATGCGGAGGTGGATGCAGTGGATTGGCTTGCCTCCCATTCTGATCACTGCCCAATGACCCCTGCTGGTATGTATATGCATGTGGACATCCGGTGTGGATAGATCTGGATTTAGCCATGATGTTCCTCTGGTGAAATATCTGCCAATACACACTGTCCAGTAGGGTTGCCAACTCTGGTTGGACACATTCCTGAAGGTTTCATCACATGACCTCCTGCTTCCAACTTCCCTGCCCAGTCTCTTTTCTGATTTCCAATATTTTTATAATTAATAAATGAAAGTGTTTAAATATAATGAGAAAAACCCCACGATTTTTTAATACCCCTATGATTTTTCTCCTGCGTTGCTCACAGCAGTTTCCAGGAAATTAATGTTTAATTCCTGGAGACCTGAGGACAATCCTGTAGGGATGACAGCCTTACTGTCTAGGCTCACACATGAAGGATAGTCACTGGGGTGAGGTACCGAGGGCTGCTGCCATTGATGGAGCTGTACTCAAGTAACAGTTAGTCCCTTCAAAAGAGGAGCAATGCAGGGAGAAAAATGGAAAAAAAATGCAAGGGTAATATCTGATGATTGGAAAATAGTTGCTTCAATTTTTCTTATGCAGAAATATGATCCTAAGAATTAATAAGACTGTTAGCTTGACTCACATGGTTGGAAAACCATTGGAGTCGGTTTGAAAAGAAGTAATTCAAACACATTTAACAAGCAATAAGTTAAGAATTCCAAAAGCAGCAAGAGTTCATGAAAGGCAAGTCAGCCTTAACAAATGTATTGAATTATTTGAGAATATAACCAAATTGGTGGATGGCAATAATATCATAGATGATATATGTTTTGATTTTGAGAAACCGTTTGATGAATTGCTTTACACGAGATTGTGACTAAACCAAAAACTCATGGTATAAAGGTGCTGTAGTAAATTGGCTAAATATTAGGAAATAAAGGGTAGTGATCAATGGTAGTAGCTCTAGTTGGACAGCGTGACCGGCAGACCACTCCAGCAATCAAACATAACATCAAAAACACACACCAGGTCAGTCAGCACCCGTGGAGAGGGCAGAGAAGTCAATGTTTCGGCCAGGCCCTTTTCAGAACTGAAAAATGAAAGATGAGCAAGCATTTTAATCAAGGGGGGGGGAGGGAGGAGGGAAAAAAGCAAATAGATACTGAAAGCACAGAGAGGAATAACCTGGTGATGAAGGGGTGGGTCTATAACTGTCCGGGCAGAGGGAAACCAGGTAAATGTTTGGAGTGGGGATCCTTTGTTAGAACAAAAAGAGAAAGAGGCAGTGAAAGGGGTTTGGAAAAAGGTGACAAAGATGATTCAAGTTCTGGACCACTGAGCTGTTGAAGAAAGGTTAATTAAATTAAATGCATTTCATTAAACAAAATACATATGACCTAAGTCTTTAAGACAATAAAGGGAATTGATAAAATGGATTTCAAGTGGCACTTCATACAATACCTGGACAGCAGCAGCAGAGAACATGATCATTAGCTAAAGCAGCCAGTAGTTAAACTTTGTCACAGGGAATAATTTCTTGCGGGAATAGATGGTGACCTAGCATAGTAAATAATGACTCTATTGAAGTACTCAAGGAGGGAATTGGATTAATTTCTGATTCAGCAAAGAGCAGAGGAATAATGGTTGGGAGTAGGAAAATAAGAAACGGGAAAATTAAGTTGTAAAACCGGAACTGGATGATGAAGTCAGTATTTACAGCACGAAGGGATGAAATCCCTCCTGCCTGATTTTACTGGAAAGGTTAATGTGAGTTCAAAATGACAAATCCTGTTATATACTCATGGTGATTTTTTGGGTGTTAAAATTATTGACAGGAGGAATTTCACCCCCTAGGTGGCAGTCTGTTCCATAAGTTAACATTATCCTTATGCTAAGTTTAGCTCACAACTTCCTTTAGTTTTTCTATCCTTGTTTCACACAGAAGTTCTCTCTACATATGGAGCTTCATTATTTTTTAAAAAACGAGCCCGATGACTTTTTCTAGTGTGATAGATTTAATTCTCTGTTCAGAGCTTAATGATTTGAAACTGGGAATTATCATTACTCTCCTTTGAATCCTTTCCTTTGTCCCTATTTTTTTGTTAAATATGGTGACAACCCTTAAACATGGTGCTCTATTTATGGTTTCACCAGTCCTTTATCAAGTGTCTGTTACACTTTCTCATTTTTATTATTCATGAATTTCTTTACAACATCATTTTTTATTTGCCTTTGTAATTGATGCCCTACAATGTGACAGTTGTTTCATTTTTGAATTATATTTTTAAGATAATTTTTACATTCGTCAAGGTGAACAATGTTAGTCCTAGGGAATGGAATGTTTCCTTTACTTTAGTGCCCAGTGTCAGAACCATCCACTCCCAGGCCAGATATAAATTGGCAAGCTGGAGAGTAAACCTCCCTTCAATTTGACACAATTAAATAAAAATTCTTCTGGTTAGTGTGGACGAATTCCATTGGCTGTTCTGCTGTGCTCCTCCCATAAGACCAATGGGAGTCCGATTGAACAGCTCGGAAACATTCCTGCTTGGCCTTGCCGGAGGTGGAGCCTTCGACATGCCTTCTTACAGGCCATCCTTCCTCCTTTGGACCTCCTCCACCAGGACCTCCAGTGCTGCGTCCGAGAACTTGTGCGCCCTTGCACTCGGTCCCTGAGCCGTCCTGAAGCTTGCCGCTGTGTGCCAGCCAGCGCACTCCACACCCTCAGTGGAAGTGGGTTTGTGGAACCCACATATACTGCTCCAGGAAAATTGTGTCTAATCAGCATTTGAGTGCTAAATCTGCAGGTGTCTGGTTTAGCACCTCCAGGCAAATTCAAATTATGGTAATCAGCAATTAGGACCAAAATTGCGAGCTAAAACCAGACTTTCAAGCAGGTGTGTCTTATTAGCACAGCACCCAGTTAGCGCCTGTTTTCACCCTTTCACCAAAATAACCCCAATTGAATGGTACCCCAGTAAGAGACAGCACTGAAAGGGAGAAGGAGAAGTAAAAGGACAAAGAATTAGGAAGGGGGGTGAAGGAAAAGGATTAATTTAGTAAGTGAAGAGTATGAATATCACAGCTTAAGTACAACAGTAATATAATAAGTAGCCTCAAGACGCAGCACCACACAGTTAGGTCTTCAGTCCACACTAATTTGGGCATAACTTGATCATTAGGTAAGGTTGAGACCATGGCCTGGAATTTCCTTGGAGCTGCTCCAGCTCCGCTGCTATAACTTGCTTGAAGTATATCAGAAATTCCATTTATGTGTGTAAACTGGAATTCTGCTGCACTTCCAGAAAAGTTACGGAGGTAGAGTGGGTGCAGCTCCGGGAAGATTCCCATCCAATGTTGTCTGCTACCAGCATTATTACTTGTTCTGTTCATAAATGATTGAGAAAATGGTTGAATACTGAGCATATTCAAAGCTCCTAGTCTCCCATTATTTGCAGGCGAGACATATTTGGTTTCACGCTGTTTAGTAAATTTTCAATGTATTACAAGAAACATAAGCTGACTTTGCTTACTCTGACTTTTGAACATTTAGGGCTGGATTTTCCGGGGGGTCAGTGGGCGTGATCGGTGGCGGATCAGGTGGGAAAGTGTTTTTTTTCTCCAGTGGGTCGGGACCCCGCTGTGAACCCGCCGCCATGCGCCTTTACCAGATGTTGGGTCTGTCAGCGCTGAGCAGACCCAACACGCAGCAGCGGGGGAGGCAATTCAGGACATTATGACCATGTTAACAGAGGGTTAACAACAATTTTGAGCTCACCTTTAGAATTTACCAGCTTGCCCACAGGGGTCCACGCTGCTCGGGGATCACGTCTGTTAAGCTGGGCGGGAGTTGAATGGCCATGGAATCACCTCATTACTTGATAGCTTGAAGTGTGCTATAACAGCACAGCTGTTCACTTTCCATGCGCAGAAGCTGTTGCTTACTCCATTTGGAACACAGATTGAGCTTTATGTAGTTTGGAGCAAACTCTCTATCCAGTGCCACCTCATTGGAACATCCTCTCTCACCATTGACAGATTGCTTCTGTCATCTCAAGTTCACCTGCCATCTATTCCATCAGCATGGGTACGGTTTATACTCTCTCACCTTGGTCCTCAGAATCCCACCTCGATCAGCCGCAACACCAGCATCACCAGGCACACCAGCAGCACCAACAACCACACCAACCTTCTCTGCAATCATCTGATGCTGCACAGGACAGAGGGCATCAGCTCCCGAGCACATTGCTGCCCGGGATGCCAGGGATGGCCTCACCATGCCAGATTTACTTCACTTGACGCTGCACACCCTGGCTGCCACATGATGCGCCAGGTTGGCACCACCCCACACCAACACCATAAAGCATCCCTACAATGCCCAAGCCATTCCTTTCACACTCATCACCATTGCGGGGGGTACCATTATGTATCACCACTCACTGCAACTTACTAAGCCACTTCCAAAGGTGCACACAAATCTGTCCAAGAACGCAAAGTGTTGAAAATAAAGATTTCAATGTTTGACAGCACATTAACAGAAACTTCACATGAACATTGGCTAAAACACTCAAGTGCCTATCCTTGTGTGTTGTTAGTTGGTATGATTGGACTAGGATGAGGGTGAGTGTGAGGGGTGGCTAGTGAGATGGGGATGTGATCATGTAGATAGAGAGGGATGGGTGGAGGTGTAAGGTAAGTTGGTCTGAGTAAGGATGTGCAGGAGTAGGGTAGGGAGGGCAGAGTGATGGAGATGTGATGAGAGGCACAGCAAGATGAGGTTGAGTTTGGCTTTGCAGTAACGTTTCGTGATCTACTGTGATCATCGAAAGGTTTGCGCCACTGCAGCCTGGTCCTCCTGATGACATCCCTGCTTGTGTCCTCTTGTGTAATGTGCAACCAGGCTACGTTGGTGTCTTCCGCCCATGGGAAGGGAAGAGAACCTCCCTGTGTGCTGTGAATCCCTCCATAAGCATATGGAGGGAGTCATGGGGGAGCCTGGATTCAGCCGTGCACCTTTGTGCAGTGCTTGTCAGTGTTTGCAGCACCTCAATGCTGTAGATCACTGACAGCACAAATATCAAAGTAAATTTGCGCATGGTCCCTTTAAGGAAACCGGCTGGTGACGCGTCATCAAATGACGTCATCAGACCCGCTTCCTTCAATTGGCCGGCAAATGCGCTGGGCGGGCTTAACAAGCCCAATCAGGGAAAAGTCATGTTGGACCCCGGGATGGAGTCAGCAGCGAGGCCACGACCTGCCGAGGTAGGGAAAATCGCGGCTGTAGAATCAGTGGGAAATTAGCATAAATATCACATGGCATTATAATAGATATAATTGTATATTATTCCAAGAACCTAAAAGCCTATTTTTTATCTGAACTGGACAGATTGGGATAGTCTTTCTATAAAAAAGTGTGTTTACTTAAGTGGCTTTAAGCATGGGAAAAGTAAACTCCACGGATAGCTTAGGAGGCAAATACACTATGTACAGTATTTGGTACTGGCTAATAGGGGGAGACTTTCAATTGCCGGCTGCCTAGTAGGGATTGGGCTGCGGGTGGAGGTGGTTGGGCGGGGGGGGGGGGGATGGTGATGGTGAGAATGACCGGATAAAAAACATGTGACCGGCATTTGTAAATTTGGTGGGGATCTTGTGCAACCATTTGCCCACCTGAATCAAGTTTCAGGCAGACCTTTAAATGGGCTCCCAACACTCCCATCAAAAACAGGCAGGAGGCGGTTTACTGTGTGAATTGGGGTCCTAAGCCTGTTGTCAGACTCTGTTTTCAATTTTCAATGAGAAATTCTCAAGCACACATGGCACATGCCAGTCCCAATTTCTCCCTAAAAGAGGCTGTTGGAGGCCTCTCACCAAAGGCAAGTTTTCTGGGATTTTTACAAAAGATTTTTATGGGGCCAGGTGGAGCAGGAGTGCCCCTCTGGCTCCCGCAGAAATCTTTCAGCCTGCTGCCAGCCCAGTCTCACGCCCCCTCAGCATCCGCCAGCCCCCATCAACGGGCCTCAGCTGCCGGCCAGCTGTGTGGAGTAGCCGCCTTTGTTCCTGAATAGTTCGGCGAGCTGTGGCGGAGCGTCCGAATGGTGCCCACAGCGTGATGAAAAAATGTTAATGGGGCTTGAATGTGAAAGTGGTTCAGACCTCCCGACTGGCGCATGTTGCGGGCGCCGTGGGCACGCCGCCGATATCGTGCTCGATTTGCGCCCAACCTGAAAATCTCTCCCCTATGTGTGTGTTCTGCATGAGGACACGATTGGACACAGCTGTGGTGGCCCCTCCTCATGTCCTTCCTGTCCAATAACCCGCTAACACCCCCTTGTTCAGGCTCACACATGACCAGTCATTTTTCAATTTCGTCTTCTTGGCAGAGAACCTTGAGCCATCAGAAATGTATCTGCCCACCTCGATCACAAAGTTGTAAAATAACCCTTATGATGAATGCCTGTTTAGGTGAGGTCCAGAAGGGCTGCCAGTACCTGTGGAACTGTACCCTAGTGTGTGTCGGCATTCTCGAGCAAGGAAAGAAGAAAATCAGAGGCAAAACACAAGTGAATTCCTCTTCAAGTTTTTAATGGAAAGATTAAGTCATTGCTATTGAAAGAAAGACTGGCATTTATATAGCGCCTTTCACGACCTCAGGACGTCCCAAAGTGCTTTACAGCCAATGAAGTACTTTTGAAGTGTAGTCACTGTTGTAATGTAGGAAACGTGGCAGCCAATTTGTGCACAGCAAGCTCCCACAAACAGCAATGTGATAATGACTAGATAATCTGTTTTTTTAGTGATGCTGATTAAAGGATAAATATTGGCTAGGACATTGGGGATAACTCCCCTGCTCTTTTCATCAAAATAGTGCTATGGGATCTTTTACGTCCACCTTAGAGAGCAGACGGGGCCTCGGTTTAACGTCTCATCCAAAAGACGGCACTCCGACAGTGTAGCACTCCCTCAGTATGGCACCGGAGTGTCAGCCTAGATTTTTGTGCTCACTCTCTGGAGTAGGGCTTGGACCCACAACCTTCTGTCTCAGAGTCTAAACTATGAGGCATTGTTGTGCTTGTACCCCTGTTAATTTTTGTAGATGAGATGTGTGGTTGTCTAGTAATTCTGGCAATGCTCGTGCTCTAGAATGTCTTGGTAGAAAGCCCCTGCTGCTTATGTTATTTTAAAATTCTGAAGTGAAACCTCTGGTGGCTCAAATGGTCCAGACTCTCAACCAGAAGACTGCGAGTGAATTTCCCAGGGCTGTCTGTTCTCATGGTAACTGTTCAAATGTGAGGTCCTACTTCTGAAGACCATAAAAACGAGATATCAGATCACTTTGTTGGAACTCCATTTCTTGCAGCTGATTATGGAGCGACATATGATAGACTTCTTAACAGCCCATATCAACCCATAATTTCAGCTAGAGAAGCGCTGTATGGGCAACAGTCAGTACCACCACCAGACAAAAAAACTTTGAGACAGGGGCATGATAAAAAAAATGAATAAAAAAGTACAGCTTTCAAATCCATAAACAGATCATGTGCAAAATTACTTTGAACTAAAGATAATAGATGAATTTGGACAGTAGAACAATGCCTTATAAAATATGCTCTTGGAGATTGAGGCAACTGATGAAGAAGATATTTTTCTGCGATATGTAAAATTATAACGTGCAGCAAGCATACGTGCTGACCTAGAAAACTAATAACAGCTGATCAACAGCTTCAAAACAGCTGAGACAGCTCCCAGAAATCCGACAACTCTGACAAGCAAAAACAAGCAGTTACGTGGATTTTGTAACGTAAGGTGCAGGTACAGACACATTCTTCATTTGTATTGGAGGAAATGAATAAAATGAAAACCTGAAAGGGGAAATCCAAATATTGGAGGTACAAAACTGATGGTGGATTTCTAGTGGTATTGGGGTTTGCTGAGTTTTGAATTTATACATAAAAATCAAACATTCTAGTTAATTTTAAGCACTTTTATCTATACAGTTGATAGATTTTTAATCTAATGAAAAACAAAATTCAGATTTTCAACAATCCCAGTTCACACTGACACTTTCTCACCTCACCTCAATTCAGCCTGGCTCTCATCTCCCCCTCACCTTCAATTCAAGCTGGTACTCATTCCCTCTCAATTGATGCTGGCATCTTTTCTCCTCTCCCCCCACCCCAGTTAATGTTGGCACTCTCCCTCCCCACTCTCTCTCAGTTAATGCTGGCACTCTCCCTCCCCACTCTCTCTCAGTTAATGCTGGCACTCTCCCTCCCCACTCCCTCTCAGTTAATGCTGGCACTCTCCCTCCCCACTCTCTCTCAGTTAATGCTGGCACTCTCCCTCCCCACTCCCTCTCAGTTAATGCTGGCACTCTCCCTCCCCACTCTCTCTCAGTTAATGCTGGCACTCTCCCTCCACACTCCCTCTCAGTTAATGCTGGCACTCTCCCTCCCCACTCCCTCTCAGTTAATGCTGGCACTCTCCCTCCCCACTCTCTCTCAGTTAATGCTGGCACTCTCCCTCCCACTCAGTTAATGCTGGCACTCTCCCTCCCCACACCCTCTCAGTTAATGCTGGCACTCTCCCTCCCCACTCTCTCTCAGTTAATGCTGGCACTCTCCCTCCCCACTCCCTCTCAATTAATGCTGGCACTCTCCCTCCCCACTCCCTCTCAGTTAATGCTGGCACTCTCCCTCCCCACTCTCTCTCAGTTAATGCTGGCACTCTCCCTCCCACTCAGTTAATGCTGGCACTCTCCCTCTCCACTCTCTCTCAGTTAATGCTGGCACTCTCCCTCCCCACTCCCTCTCAGTTAATGCTGGCACTCTTCCTTCTCACTCTCTCTCAGTTAATGCTGGCACTCTCCCTTCTCACTCTCAGTTAATGCTGGCACTCTCCCTTCTCACTCTTTCTCAGTTAATGCTGGCACTCTCCCTCCCCACTCCCTCTCAGTTAATGCTGGCACTCTCCCTCCCCACTCTCTCTCAGTTAATGCTGGCACTCTCCCTCCCCACTCCCTCTCAGTTAATGCTGGCACTCTCCCTCCCCACTCTCTCTCAGTTAATGCTGGCACTCTCCCTTCTCACTCTCAGTTAATGCTGGCACTCTCCCTTCTCACTCTCTCTCAGTTAATGCTGGCACTCTCCCTCCCCACTCTCTCTCAGTTAATGCTGGCACTCTCCCTCCCCACTCCCTCTCAGTTAATGCTGGCAATCTCCCTCCCCACACCCTCTCAGTTAATGCTGGCAGTCTCCCTCCCCACAGCCTCTCAGTTCATGCTGGCACTCTCCCTCCCCACTCTCTCTCAGTTAATGCTGGCACTCTCCCTCCCCACAGCCTCTCAGTTCATGCTGGCACTCTCCCTCCCCACTCTCTCTCAGTTAATGCTGGCACTCTCCCTCCCCACTCTCTCTCAGTTAATGCAGGCACTCTCCCTCCCCACTCTCTCTCAGTTAATGCTGGCACTCTCCCTCCCCACACCCTCTCAGTTAATGCTGGCACTCTCCCTCCCCACTCCCTCCCAGTTAATGCTGGCACTCTCCTCTCTCCCCACCTCAGTTAATGCTGGCACTCTCCCTCCCCACTCCCTCTCAGTTAATGCTGGCACTCTCCCTTCTCACTCTCTCTCAGTTAATGCTGGCACTCTCCCTTCTCACTCCCTTTCAGTTAATGCTGGCACTCTCCCTTCTCACTCCCTTTCAGTTAATGCTGGCACTCTCCCTCCCCACTCTCTCTCAGTTAATGCTGGCACTCTCCCTCCCCACTCCCTCTCAGTTAATGCTGGCACTCTCCCTCCCCACAGCCTCTCAGTTAATACTGGCACTCTCCCTCCCCACTCCCTCTCAGTTAATGCTGGCACTCTCCCTCCCCACTCTCTCTCAGTTAATGCTGGCACTCTCCCTCCCCACTCCCTCTCAGTTAATGCTGGCACTCTCCCTTCTCACTCCCACTCAGTTAATGCTGGCACTCTCCCGTCTCACACCCTCTCAGTTAATGCTGCCACTCTCCCTCCCCACTCTCTCTCAGTTAATACTGGCACTCTCCCTTCTCACTCCCACTCAGTTAATGCTGGCACTCTCCCTCCCCACTCCCTCGCAGTTAATGCTGGCACTCTCCCTCCCCACTCCCACTCAATTAATGCTGCCACTCTCCCTTCTCACTCCCTTTCAGTTAATGCTGGCACTCTCCCTCCCCACTCCCTCTCAGTTAATGCTGGCACTCTCCCTCTCCACTCCCTCTCAGTTAATGCTGGCACTCTCCCTCCCCACTCTCTCTCAGTTAATGCTGGCACTCTCCCTCCCCACTCTCTCTCAGTTAATGCTGCACTCTCCCTCCCCACTCTCTCTCAGTTAATGCTGGCACTCTCCCTTCTCACTCCCTCTCAGTTAATGCTGGCACTCTCCCTCCCCACTCCCTCTCAGTTAATGCTGCCACTCTCCCTTCTCACTCCCTCTCAGTTAATGCTGGCACTCTC
This sequence comes from Squalus acanthias, assembly GCA_030390025.1. Classification (NCBI taxonomy): domain Eukaryota; kingdom Metazoa; phylum Chordata; class Chondrichthyes; order Squaliformes; family Squalidae; genus Squalus; species Squalus acanthias. Next base: position 76,585,858 of record CM059433.1, on the reverse strand, counting down.
CCTCCCCACTCCCTCCCAGTTAATGCTGACACTCTCCCTCCCCACTCTCTCTCAGTTAATGCTGGCACTCTCCCTCCCCACTCCCTCTCAGTTAATGCTGGCACTCTCCCTCCCCACTCTCTCTCAGTTAATGCTGGCACTCTCCCTCCCCACTCCCTCTCAGTTAATGCTGGCACTCTCCCTTCTCACTCCCACTCAGTTAATGCTGGCACTCTCCCTTCTCACACCCTCTCAGTTAATGCTGGCACTCTCCCTCCCCACTCCCTCTCAGTTAATGCTGGCACTCTCCCTTCTCACTCCCTCTCAGTTAATGCTGCCACTCTCCCTCCCCACTCTCTCTCAGTTAATGCTGGCACTCTCCCTCCCCACTCCCTCCCAGTTAATGCTGGCACTCTCCCTCCCCACTCTCTCTCAGTTAATGCTGGCACTCTCCCTTCTCACTCTCTCTCAGTTAATGCTGGCACTCTCCCTTCTCACTCTCTCTCAGTTAATGCTGGCACTCTCCCTTCTCACTCCCTTTCAGTTAATGCTGGCACTCTCCCTCCCCACTCCCTCTCAGTTAATGCTGGCACTCTCCCTTCTCACTCTCTCTCAGTTAATGCTGGCACTCTCCCTTCCCACTCCCTTTCAGTTAATGCTGGCACTCTCCCTCCCCACTCCCTCGCAGTTAATGCTGGCACTCTCCCTCCCCACTCCCTCTCAGTTAATGCTGGCACTCTCCCATCTCACACCCTCTCAGTTAATGCTGGCACTCTCCCTCCCCACTCCCTCTCAGTTAATGCTGGCACTCTCCCTCCCCACTCCCTCTCAGTTAATGCTGGCACTCTCCCTTCTCACTCCCACTCAGTTAATGCTGGCACTCTCCCTCCCCACTCCCTCTCAGTTAATGCTGGCACTCTCCCATCTCACTCCCACTCAGTTAATGCTGGCACTCTCCCTCCCCACTCTCTCTCAGTTAATACTGGCACTCTCCCTTCTCACTCCTCTCTCAGTTAATGCTGGCACTCTCCCATCTCACTCCCACTCAGTTAATGCTGGCACTCTCCCTTGTCACTCTCAGTTAATGCTGGCACTCTCCCTCCCCACTCCCTCTCAGTTAATGCTGGCACTCTCCCTTCTCACTCCCACTCAGTTAATGCTGGCACTCTCCCTCCCCACTCTCTCTCAGTTAATGCTGGCACTCTCCCTCCCCACAGCCTCTCAGTTCATGCTGGCACTCTCCCTCCCCACTCTCTCTCAGTTAATGCTGGCACTCTCCCTCCCCACTCTCTCTCAGTTAATGCAGGCACTCTCCCTCCCCACTCTCTCTCAGTTAATGCTGGCACTCTCCCTCCCCACACCCTCTCAGTTAATGCTGGCACTCTCCCTCCCCACTCCCTCCCAGTTAATGCTGGCACTCTCATCTCTGTCCACCTCAGTTAATGCTGGCACTCTCCCTCCCCACTCCCTCTCAGTTAATGCTGGCACTCTCCCTTCTCACTCTCTCTCAGTTAATGCTGGCACTCTCCCTTCTCACTCCCTTTCAGTTAATGCTGGCACTCTCCCTCCCCACTCTCTCTCAGTTAATGCTGGCACTCTCCCTCCCCACTCCCTCTCAGTTAATGCTGGCACTCTCCCTTCTCACTCCCACTCAGTTAATGCTGGCACTCTCCCGTCTCACACCCTCTCAGTTAATGCTGCCACTCTCCCTCCCCACTCTCTCTCAGTTAATACTGGCACTCTCCCTTCTCACTCCCACTCAGTTAATGCTGGCACTCTCCCTCCCCACTCCCTCGCAGTTAATGCTGGCACTCTCCCTCCCCACTCCCACTCAATTAATGCTGCCACTCTCCCTTCTCACTCCCTTTCAGTTAATGCTGGCACTCTCCCTCCCCACTCCCTCTCAGTTAATGCTGGCACTCTCCCTCACCACTCCCTCTCAGTTAATGCTGGCACTCTCCCTCCCCACTCTCTCTCAGTTAATGCTGGCACTCTCCCTCCCCACTCTCTCTCAGTTAATGCTGGCACTCTCCCTCCCCACTCTCTCTCAGTTAATGCTGGCACTCTCCCTTCTCACTCCCTCTCAGTTAATGCTGGCACTCTCCCTCCCCACTCCCTCTCAGTTAATGCTGCCACTCTCCCTTCTCACTCCCTCTCAGTTAATGCTGGCACTCTCCCTCCCCACTCCCTCCCAGTTAATGCTGACACTCTCCCTCCCCACTCTCTCTCAGTTAATGCTGGCACTCTCCCTCCCCACTCCCTCTCAGTTAATGCTGGCACTCTCCCTCCCCACTCTCTCTCAGTTAATGCTGGCACTCTCCCTCCCCACTCCCTCTCAGTTAATGCTGGCACTCTCCCTTCTCACTCCCACTCAGTTAATGCTGGCACTCTCCCTTCTCACACCCTCTCAGTTAATGCTGGCACTCTCCCTCCCCACTCCCTCTCAGTTAATGCTGGCACTCTCCCTTCTCACTCCCTCTCAGTTAATGCTGCCACTCTCCCTCCCCACTCTCTCTCAGTTAATGCTGGCACTCTCCCTCCCCACTCCCTCCAGTTAATGCTGGCACTCTCCCTCCCCACTCTCTCTCAGTTAATGCTGGCACTCTCCCTTCTCACTCTCTCTCAGTTAATGCTGGCACTCTCCCTTCTCACTCTCTCTCAGTTAATGCTGGCACTCTCCCTTCTCACTCCCTTTCAGTTAATGCTGGCACTCTCCCTCCCCACTCCCTCTCAGTTAATGCTGGCACTCTCCCTTCTCACTCTCTCTCAGTTAATGCTGGCACTCTCCCTTCCCACTCCCTTTCAGTTAATGCTGGCACTCTCCCTCCCCACTCCCTCGCAGTTAATGCTGGCACTCTCCCTCCCCACTCCCTCTCAGTTAATGCTGGCACTCTCCCATCTCACACCCTCTCAGTTAATGCTGGCACTCTCCCTCCCCACTCCCTCTCAGTTAATGCTGGCACTCTCCCTCCCCACTCCCTCTCAGTTAATGCTGGCACTCTCCCTTCTCACTCCCACTCAGTTAATGCTGGCACTCTCCCTCCCCACTCCCTCTCAGTTAATGCTGGCACTCTCCCATCTCACTCCCACTCAGTTAATGCTGGCACTCTCCCTCCCCACTCTCTCTCAGTTAATACTGGCACTCTCCCTTCTCACTCCCTCTCAGTTAATGCTGGCACTCTCCCATCTCACTCCCACTCAGTTAATGCTGGCACTCTCCCTTGTCACTCTCAGTTAATGCTGGCACTCTCCCTCCCCACTCCCTCTCAGTTAATGCTGGCACTCTCCCTTCTCACTCCCACTCAGTTAATGCTGGCACTCTCCCTCCCCACTCCCTCTCAGTTAATGCTGGCACTCTCCCTTCTCACTCCCTCTCAGTTAATGCTGGCACTCTCCCTCCCCACTCCCACTCAATTAATGCTGGCACTCTCCCTCTCCACTCCCTCTCAGTTAATGCTGGCACTCTCCCTTCTCACTCCCACTCAGTTAATGCTGGCACTCTCCCTTCTCACTCCCTCTCAGTTAATGCTGGCACTCTCCCTCCCCACTCCCACTCAATTAATGCTGGCACTCTCCCTCTCCACTCCCTCTCAGTTAATGCTGGCACTCTCCCTCCCCACTCTCTCTCAGTTAATGCTGACACTCTCCCTCTCCACTGCCACTCAGTTAATGCTGGCACTCTCCCTCCCCACTCCCTCTCAGTTAATGCTGGCACTCTCCCTCCCCACTCCCTCTCAGTTAATGCTGACACTCTCCCTCTCCACTGCCACTCAGTTAATGCTGGCACTCTCCCTCCCCACTCCCTCTCAGTTAATGCTGGCACTCTCCCTCCCCACTCCACTCAGTTAATGCTGGCACTCTCCCTCCCCACTCCCTCTCAGTTAATGCTGGCACTCTCCCTCCCCACTCCCTCTCAGTTAATGCTGGCACTCTCCCTCTCCACTCCCTCTCAGTTAATGCTGGCACTCTCCCTCCCCACTCTCTCTCAGTTAATGCTGGCACTCTCCCTCCCCACTCTCTCTCAGTTAATGCTGGCACTCTCCCTCCCCACTCTCTCTCAGTTAATGCTGGCACTCTCCCTTCTCACTCCCTCTCAGTTAATGCTGGCACTCTCCCTCCCCACTCCCTCTCAGTTAATGCTGCCACTCTCCCTTCTCACTCCCTCTCAGTTAATGCTGGCACTCTCCCTTCTCACTCCCTCTCAGTTAATGCTGGCACTCTCCCTTCTCACTCCCTCTCAGTTAATGCTGGCACTCTCCCTTCTCACTCCCTCTCAGTTAATGCTGGCACTCTCCCTTCTCACTCCCTCTCAGTTAATGCTGGCACTCTCCCTCCCCACTCCCTCTCAGTTAATGCTGCCACTCTCCCTCTCCACTCCCTCCAGTTAATGCTGACACTCTCCCTCCCACTCTCTCTCAGTTAATGCTGGCACTCTCCCTCCCCACTCCCTCTCAGTTAATGCTGGCACTCTCCCTCCCCACTCTCTCTCAGTTAATGCTGGCACTCTCCCTCCCCACTCCCTCTCAGTTAATGCTGGCACTCTCCCTTCTCACTCCCACTCAGTTAATGCTGGCACTCTCCCTTCTCACACCCTCTCAGTTAATGCTGGCACTCTCCCTCCCCACTCCCTCTCAGTTAATGCTGGCACTCTCCCTTCTCACTCCCTCTCAGTTAATGCTGCACTCTCCCTCCCCACTCTCTCTCAGTTAATGCTGGCACTCTCCCTCCCCACTCCCTCCAGTTAATGCTGGCACTCTCCCTCCCCACTCTCTCTCAGTTAATGCTGGCACTCTCCCTTCTCACTCTCTCTCAGTTAATGCTGGCACTCTCCCTTCTCACTCTCTCTCAGTTAATGCTGGCACTCTCCCTTCTCACTCCCTTTCAGTTAATGCTGGCACTCTCCCTCCCCACTCCCTCTCAGTTAATGCTGGCACTCTCCCTTCTCACTCTCTCTCAGTTAATGCTGGCACTCTCCCTTCTCACTCCCTTTCAGTTAATGCTGGCACTCTCCCTCCCCACTCCCTCGCAGTTAATGCTGGCACTCTCCCTCCCCACTCCCTCTCAGTTAATGCTGGCACTCTCCCATCTCACACCCTCTCAGTTAATGCTGGCACTCTCCCTCCCCACTCCCTCTCAGTTAATGCTGGCACTCTCCCTCCCCACTCCCTCTCAGTTAATGCTGGCACTCTCCCTTCTCACTCCCACTCAGTTAATGCTGGCACTCTCCCTCCCCACTCCCTCTCAGTTAATGCTGGCACTCTCCCATCTCACTCCCACTCAGTTAATGCTGGCACTCTCCCTCCCCACTCTCTCTCAGTTAATACTGGCACTCTCCCTTCTCACTCCCTCTCAGTTAATGCTGGCACTCTCCCATCTCACTCCCACTCAGTTAATGCTGGCACTCTCCCTTGTCACTCTCAGTTAATGCTGGCACTCTCCCTCCCCACTCCCTCTCAGTTAATGCTGGCACTCTCCCTTCTCACTCCCACTCAGTTGATGCTGGCACTCTCCCTCCCCACTCCCTCTCAGTTAATGCTGGCACTCTCCCTTCTCACTCCCTCTCAGTTAATGCTGGCACTCTCCCTCCCCACTCCCACTCAATTAATGCTGGCACTCTCCCTCTCCACTCCCTCTCAGTTAATGCTGGCACTCTCCCTCCCCACTCTCTCTCAGTTAATGCTGACACTCTCCCTTCTCACTCCCTCTCAGTTAATGCTGGCACTCTCCCTTCTCACTCCCACTCAGTTAATGCTGGCACTCTCCCTTCTCACTCCCTCTCAGTTAATGCTGGCACTCTCCCTCCCCACTCCCACTCAATTAATGCTGGCACTCTCCCTCTCCACTCCCTCTCAGTTAATGCTGGCACTCTCCCTCCCCACTCTCTCTCAGTTAATGCTGACACTCTCCCTCTCCACTGCCACTCAGTTAATGCTGGCACTCTCCCTCCCCACTCCCTCTCAGTTAATGCTGGCACTCTCCCTCCCCACTCCCTCTCAGTTAATGCTGACACTCTCCCTCTCCACTGCCACTCAGTTAATGCTGGCACTCTCCCTCCCCACTCCCTCTCAGTTAATGCTGGCACTCTCCCTCCCCACTCCCACTCAGTTAATGCTGGCACTCTCCCTCCCCACTCCCTCTCAGTTAATGCTGGCACTCTCCCTCCCCACTCCCTCTCAGTTAATGCTGGCACTCTCCCTCCCCACTCCCTCTCAGTTAATGCTGGCACTCTCCCTCCCCATTCCCACTCAGTTAATGCTGGCACTCTCCCTCCCCACTCCCACTCAGTTAATGCTGGCACTCTCCCTCCCCACTCCCACTCAGTTAATGCTGGCACTCTCCCTCCCCACACCCTCTCAGTTAATACTGGCACTCTCCCTCCCCACTCTCTCTCAGTTAATGCCGGCACTCTCCCTCCCCACTCTCTCTCAGTTAATGCTGGCACTCTCCCTCCCCACCCTCTCTCAGTTAATGCTGGCACTCTCCCTTCTCACTCCCTCTCAGTTAATGCTGGCACTCTCCCTCCCCACTCTCTCTCAGTTAATGCTGGCACTCTCCCTCTCCACTCCCACTCAGTTAATGCTGGCACTCTCCTCTCCCCCCACCTCAGTTAATGCTGGCACTCTCCCTCCCCACTCTCTCTCAGTTAATGCTGGCACTCTCCCTTCTCACTCCCTCTCAGTTAATGCTGGCACTCTCCCTCCCCACTCCCACTCAGTTAATGCTGGCACTCTCCTCTCCCCCCACCTCAGTTAATGCTGGCACTCTCCCTCCGCACTCCCTCTCAGTTAATGCTGGCACTCTCCCTCCCCACTCCCTCTCAGTTAATGCTGGCACTCTCCCTTCTCACTCCCTCTCAGTTAATGCTGGCACTCTCCCTTCTCACTCCCTCTCAGTTAATGCTGGCACTCTCCCTTCCCACTCCCTCTCAGTTAATGCTGGCACTCTCCCTTCTCAATCCCTCTCAGTTAATGCTGGCACTCTCCCTCCCCACACCCTCTCAATTAATGCTGGTATTCTCCCTTCTCACTCCCTCTCAGTTAATGCTGGCACTCTCCCTCCCCACACCCTCTCAGTTAATGCTGGCACTCTCCTCTCCCCCCACCCCAGTTAATGCTGGCACTCCCCCTCCCCACACCCTCTCAGTTAATACTGGTACTCTCCCTCCCCACTCCCTCTCAGTTAATACTGGTACTCTTTGTTCTCTACCACTCTAAGGCCGTGATTTTGCCGGCGCTCAGAGGGCGGGTTTGGAGATTGGTCTTGAGTTAAAATCAAAATGATTGACGGCGGGTTGCGATCCCGCCGCCATCCCGCCTCCACTGGGAAAATCCAGCCCTAAGCTTCTGTCTCTTTCTCTCGTCTTTCATTGTCCCCCATTTTATCAGTTCTTTGCTATGAGTTTCCTCCTTCCCTCTTCTCTTCTTTGCCATCCATTCCTCCATTCTTATTATTCATTTCCCCCCTTCCCTTTCTCCTCGCTGTCTATAGTATGCAGTGCCTCTAAGTCAGTGTCTCAGAAAAGACTCATTGTGGGAGAATTTCAGCAGAGTTCTCCCCATCTCCCGCCATAACCTTGGCCAAAGAAATAGCATACATGTCCATTTTTTAGCATAATTTCTCCAGGAGTTCCACTGATTTCCTGCTGAAGTTATGATGGGAGACGGGGAGAACCCCTGTGGAAATTCCAGACGAATAGCTTTAGGAGAGCGGGGAGGAGAGGAAATTAGTGAGGAAATAATGTAAAATTCAGTTGTGGTCTTTTTAAAACTTTAAGGGCTAGAAATTTGTGGCCTTAGCACCACTCTGTATCGCCATTAAATGTTGTTAAAATGGCAACCGCCGCTCTTTCAGCAGCGGGTGGCGGGTCCCGCGGTGGCCGCCATTTTGGTCCCTACCTGTGTGCTGCCGGTAACTGGTGGCACCATCCCCAACAAAATGGCAGCGTTGTGACATAAATCGGCATTTTATGCTGTCATTTCACATTTACAGCATTCACTTGCAGAGGGAAGAGGAGGAAGCTGCAGAGGAGGAATCAGATGGAAGGATGCATCCCAGACAGCCCTTTTGTGACCGGGATATCTGGGATCGAATCATCTGCCTGCAGTCCCAGTGACCACAACCCCAATTCCCCTTTTAACATTTGTCCCACACCTTCCCTTCCCTCTGTTACTGACCATCACAGTGTCCTCTTGGCCACGATGCTGAAATAAAAGCCACCACAAAGAAAATTTTCCATTCTACCAATATACATCTATCCATCCAAGGTGACATCAAGAAAGCAACTCATCACCCATATGCATTCTCTTAATGACTGTCCTGTGTGTGCCTTTGCCTATCCTACTGATGCCATGCAGTGCTATCCCAGTGGCTGCAGCATGGCTGGTGGAAGGCTGCTGACTTTCAATGGGGGACACTGCAAATGTCCTTGCTGGTTGACCTTGAGGAGCTGGTGGCTGGGAGTGTCAAATCAATCTTCTTCTTCTTGTTCTTCTTCACTCTCCTCTCCCTCTTCTTGGTCACCCACGGGCTGGGCAGGCTGCATTTCTTGGGTGTGTGAAATGAGGAAGGCACAAGGGTGGCGTTGTGGTGAGGGGAGGGTGGGAAAGCAAGAGGTGCATGCCAGAAGGAGGATGACGTATGAGGATACCAGCACCTTGTATCCTTTCAGTCCCCCCGCTGGCCAAGGGCACAACCATGTCCCTGCCAAGAATGGCCTGCACCGTCTCCTCCAAGGAGGTGAGATGAGGCTAGGAATGGGAGATGTGCCTCGTGATTGGTGCATATTATTGGTAGGTGAGTGATTGGGGGTTGTGTATTGAGCATTGTGTGAGGCTAATGGTGCAGTTGGTAGGAGACGGCTTTTGAAGATCCATTCACTGACCTTGACCAGTGGTCTGAGGTCATGAAGCTTCTTTGGGCACTGGAGCCAGGTGGTGGGGGTGACACTGCTGGCAGTGACGGCCTTAGTGATGCACTCCCACATCGTTCTTTCTGGAGGACTTCCTGGCCCCTGTGGGTAGAGGGCCGCTCTTGCAGTGTTGACCCCCTGCACAAAGCTGGAGTGCTGTGTGTGAGGCCCTCGGTGCCCCTTCCCTGGCTTGCTGAGCCATTTGTGTTAGTGCTGAGGCATTTTGCCCATTTTTTGAGGTTAGGGAGGGAAATCAGCTTTAAGAGCTGAATATTCACATTTGGGACTTCTTTTTAATGTTAAATATTTTTTAAAAGGCAGAAAGGGCTGAAAACTGCATTGTTTCACTTCATTTTAATTTTTATTGCTTCAGTGTGCATGGCCCCTTTAATTCTCAGGCCTCATCATTGCCCACAATTCCTTGCGAGCTCCACAGCCTCGCTTCCAGAGGCTATAGGAAGCTGCAACGCTGCACCTGGACAGGAACTTTGCCTCGGATACCTCCAGCAATGCCACAAGGACGCCATTGCATGGAAGGTGAGCACTGCGCCAACAATCTCCATGTCCCCCAGACGAATTTTGCCCTATTAGCGTTGTGGCCATTTTCAGCGGCCGTTAACTCCACCGGCAACTTTACTGGCTAACACGAATTTCCCCCCCTAAATCTTCACTCTAATTTGGAAAAGGAAATATAAATCCAGTGAAATTGTAAATATGGATAAATAATGCTATACACACATGACAAGTTAGGTTGTCAAAGAAACTGTATGCCATGGATTATTCTTGTAAGGTTTCTTTTTGTTACTGATATGATGTCATCAGTCTTTAATAATGATTTTATACCGTCCTGAAACCTACAGTCTGTAGAAGGATCAGTCACAAGCCACTGCAGGACATGAGTGGTGGAACACAGGAACCAAGTCAACCATGATCTATTTTCTGCTTTGTGTAAAAAGTCTGGCTGACCTTTGGCCTGTTGTATTAGATCTTGAAGAAAAGAATTATCTGTACTAGTGTAGAGGATGTTCAGTTCTGATATAACAGCAGGAATCTTGATCCATGGATATTGCTTTTAGTTCTTTTACAATTCTGAACGGCATGTTAGGAACACTGGACAGAAGTGAAGAGAATATCACTCCAGGATACTTTCGCACACCTCCCTGCAACCGCCTCAGGAGTTACATTAGCAGAAGCCTGGGAACAGATTATCTACTCATCATCACAGCTAGGGAATGGTGTCCAGCCTGGAAAAACTTTTAAATAAAAAAGGAGAATAAAGACAAATACATTTATTGATGATGACACTATTTTAATTTTATACATTCATGTAGGAAATGGCATCAAACATGCATCTCGCATATTATACTGTGCAGCCTTCTCAGGGTTAAGATCTGCTGGAACTGTGAGTATACAACGGAACGACTGTAATCAAACTGGATAAATATCTTTTTTGTTGCCAACAATATTTGCCATATAGATAGAAGGCATCTTGTAAAATTTGTAAAATGCATTGCCTTTAGCAGAGGAGTCCCTTCAAACCCTTCCTCCTAGTTGGAACTGAGATAGTATATTTTGGGGCCAAATGGCCAGTACTATTGTAATAAACTAGCTGACCAATAATCAAAACTTCTGTTTATTTATTTTTTTCTGTGAAAAAGTTGCATTAACATTTTGAAGGTTTAAGTAAAACTGATAATTACAAATCACATGCTGGGATTAGTGGAGCTGCAGTAAATGTCTGCTCTGTGTTTTTGTTAACATTTGAAATGTTGTATGATTGATGCTTGTTATACAGTTCTGTGAGGTTCTGTTATTTATTTTAATCTCTCGGTTGTTGCTTGTGTTTAGAAACAGGGCCGCTAGCAGTTAAAATGGAAACAGCTTCCATAATATTCTGATACAGCTGGAAAAAAAATGCCCACTGAAGGAAATGTGTATATTTCTAAGCTAAATCAGGTGTCTAGCCAGTTTGCCCCTGAATCATGCCCACATTGTCTGCATGCTTTATGAGCTAAAGGACAGAAGAATGACAGTCTGGGGGGGTGGGGAGGGGGGAAAGAAAGACAGTAATTATGGGAAGTGCCTGATTAGTGTGGTAGCCAGAGCAATTAAACCAGCAGCCATAAGAATCCTCCTAGTTGTACGCTACCTGGGGAGGAGTGAGAATAGAAGCTCACCGCAGTGTTCGGCTGGAATCCACTCCCCACCAGTTTGGCTTGATTGCTTTTTTGGATACCTACTGTGGGCTTCAGCTCCTCGATCCCACTTGTATATGAACACATTGTCCCACAATGAGGAAAGGATAGACCTGGAATTTACCCAAAAATCCCTTCGTCAGGGGCATTTGACAGGAGTCGAGGTTACCCTAATTTATCATGCTTTTTGTTGGCTTTTATCCAAGGTTTCTCAAACTTAGTTGACTTGCGTGTAAAATGTTAACCAGCGCTTCAATAACTGGGGCCGTCATTGAGAATTCTCCCGAAGAATACAAAATAAACCAGCTTTAAGACTTCTCTTTGGTTAGTGATGGTATTTATTTGAAATAATTCACAAAGGTTACAAATGGCTATGTAAACCAATACAAAATTGGAATTGGCCAGTAGTTATAACCCAGCTTACCCCATGGTTAGCTTCCACAAGAGTCCTTCACCGATACATTACACAGAAAATCTGTGAATGCACCAAACTCTGAGTAGAAGCTAAAGTAAGAACAGAAATAAATATGAAAGCTTGTCAAAATAAGGTGCTACATAAAACTCATTGTTATAGTCGACTGAAATGTGTCCAACATATATTTAGATAAAATAAACAAGTACTGCAAAAAGCTGTCTGGAACAACTGAAATTGTCCAGAAGGAAATGTGACGGGCTTGTGATCTGAGTAAACATCATTGAACATTTCCAACTGATTTCTGCTAGAAAGTTTTGCTTAATCTCTCAGCATTTCTCTACGCTTTAAAGAATTCTCAGCAGCAGGGGTCCGCTTAAAAATCAGCAAAATAATTCAGCTTTTCTCTAATTATTTATGTTGTTTTTTTTTGAATATTTATATTTAAGCTGTGAATGCTAATGAGATCTTCAGGGAAACTGGCTCGGAAGAGTTATTGATCCCAGTGGTGTGAGCGAGATGAATTAACATGCAGGGTTGAATTGAAAATAAAGCGCCCTGGGTTAATGACTATGGGAAGAAAGTTCTTTTCTAATAACACTTTGGCACCAGCACAGATGCATTGTGCTATTCAGTGCACCAAGGTACAGTTATAACTATTTTATTTATTCAGTGACATGAAGAGCTATTTTGCGCAGCTCCAATACCTAGAGTGAAATAAATAAGTACTCCTTTGTTCAGTGTTTCTGACACGCTTTTGCATTGGTGTACTGGAATTCCGGTGATGGAAATTGTTTCATGTGTTGCATTCAAAATAAGGAGGCCATTTCCATCACAGGGAGGGGGAATAAGGCTGAAAGATTTGAAACGTACAAGGCTCGTTAGATCACCAAATCCATTGGAATCAGATGTAAGCAAAACAGTAAAAAAATTAAATTTGCAACAGATTTTCCATTCCTGCATGAAGTATTTTGCAGCACAGTGGTTCTGCCAGATACAGCACCAACAATTCAGTAACCTTTTAAATTAGTGCCTTGGATGTTGCAGTGATATAGGCTTGTGATCTTACCTTAGCAACATATTGCAAACAGAATGGGTAAAGAATAAAACTCAAGAGGGCTTCGTTTCCTCTATACATTATTTTTAATGCTGTGGTTAACATGTTCACATTAAATTCCTGTCTGCACTATTTTAGTACAGTCATCAACTTGCTTAACATAAGAGAGGAAATTAAAACAATAGCTTTACTTAATAGCAAAGTACGTTTGAACTTCAAAATTTCAGAACACTTTTTCTGTGGTGTATATAAAGTGAAATTTACCCTTATTGTTCTAGTAATTTTATAGCACTGCAGCAACTAGTGGTGAATCTGGATCATTTCTGAGAGTGTTGTGAGCACCAGCTGTTACACAGCCCGTTCATACTACTGTTGAGGGAAAGCACACGCTGTGCATGCATGGAGCCAATTGCCAGTGTCAAAGAGTTTTCTCCATCTGAGATTTAAAGCAGGTACAGCAGGCCAGCTGAGCTCATTTTAAACATAAACGTTTTTCAACAGTTGGCTCTGGATTAACTACGGTCTATGCAAGCCCGGATTTTAACTGGGGGCGTGAGCGTGGCGTGCAGGGACTGAAGCAAGTGAAAGGCTTGCACGGCCGCGCCGGCGTGAGCCCGGAGCCATTTTAACTCCCGGGCCTCATTTAAATTTGTGAACGCTGACTCCCGCCCGAACCCGGCAGCAATGACATGGAGGCCCGAGGGCAGAACCGGGAATTTGGGCAGATGGGGAGCGGGGGAAGTGGTCCCCCAAAACCCGGGAGTTAAAACATTGGCAGGTGGGAGGGCCGTGTGAATGGCAATGTAAGTACTCTGCCCCTATTTTAACCCCTTGCACACTCCATTCTCGTCGGGCACAGGGGGTTAAAATTGGGACTTCAATGTTAATGGTTGTGACTTAGGTGGTATAGCTACTGCCAGAGACTGAAATGGTCTTTGAACTCAGCATTAACTAAATATTTGGGATTGGTTCAATGCAAAGTACCACACCAAATGCCACATACGCAGTTTAACTGGGCATAAATTCAATTTCGTCAGTCAGGCTGACTTCAATGGAACAAAAAATCGAAAGAGATGTAAAACATGCTGTCGACTCATTATCACCCGTTTTACACTATTGCACAATGTCATAAATTTACCCCAGTGTCTCTTAGTTTTCTATTCCGTTTTCAGAATTCAGAGAACCCACATTTTCTAAAATTGTATACGAGTTCAGAAAAAAAATGTAAGTAATCACAATTCTTTCTACTCTATTCCCGACTAAGAGGACAACCAGGCAAATTGCTCCCAGGCCTCTTTCATTGCCCTTCAGTCCAGAGATAACTCTCACTCTGCTCTTTCTCTCCCTCCCTGTGGGGAATTGTTTGGTCTTTGCTCAGAATGTCCTCACTATGACGAGGCTGAGACTGAGATTTCACTGAGTTGGGAATTCCGGGTACAGATCCATATCCTACTATTCCCACACACCATGTGCTGCCAAGATTGCACTTCTGAAAATCCTGATTATAATCGCTCAACCATTGGTGGCCGTGCCTTCTGTTGCCTAGGCCCTAAGCTCTGGAATTCCCTGCCTAATCCTCTCAGTCTCTCTACCTCTCTTTCCTCCATTAAGACGCTCCTTAAAACCTACTTCTTTGACCAAGCTTTTGGTCACCTGCCCTAAATTCTCCTTATGTGGCTCGGTGTCAAATTATTTGTCTTATAATACTCCTGTGAAGCGCCTTGGGACGTTTTACTACGTTAAAGGTGCTATATAAATACAAGTTGTTGTTGTTGTTGTCATGGTAAGTGTTATGATTGGGTGAACAATGACTGAACACCTCAAACTAATTTAGATAGTAACACTATCCATCACCCAGCCATATTGCTGCTTAAAGCATGTGAAAGCCAAAGATATAATGAAAATGAACTCAGATATTACATAGAATTACATAAAAATTACAACACAGAAACATTCCGTTTGGCTTCACCAGTTTGTGTTGGTGTTTATTTTCCACATGAGCAGTAGAGTCCTAATCCCATGTGCCCACCCTGTTCCCATATCCCTTATCCTCTTTCCATCAACCACCTAGCTAAATTATTCTTTAATATTGACACGATCAAGATTCTCCTATTCTCTGCCCTAAATCTCGTACATTTAATCTTACATCTATAAAAAGTAAGACTTGCATTTCTATAGCGTCTTTCACGACCTCAGGACGTCCCAAAGCACTTTACAGCCAATGAAGTACTTTTTGAAGTGTAGTCACTGTTGTAATGTAGGAAATATGGCAGCTAATTTGTGCACAGCAAGCTCCCACAAACAGCAATGTGATAATGACCAGATAGTCTGTTTTTTTTGTGATGTTGATTGAGGTATAAATATTGTCCAGGACACCAGGGAGAATTCCCCCTGCTTTTCTTCGAAATAGTGCCATGGGATCTTTCATGTCCACTTGAGAGAGCAGACAGTTTAACGTCTCATCCAAAAGATGGCACCTCCAACAGCGCAGCACTCCACTGGAGTGACAGCCTAGATTTTTGTGCTCAAGTCTCTGAAGGGGGATTTGAACCCACAACCGTCTGACTCAGAGGAAAGAGTGCTACCAACTGAGCCACAGCTGTCACTACAATCTTCCCCCATTCTAGACGCAACAAACAGTGGTAACAGTCTGTTTCAATCTACACTGTCCCATCCCTTCAGAATTTTAAACACTTCTATCAAATCACCCACTAATTTCCTCCAGTCTAGCAAAAAAGCCCCAATTTTTCTAATCTTTCATCATATTTGAATTTCCTCAACCCAGCAGCATCCTAGTGAATGCACTGTATCCTCCCTATTGCCTCCCTAAGATCTCATTATGCCAGTTCAGTTGTCTGTTTACAAATGTGCGAGTTAAGAATGAAATGAGATGATGGTTAAGAGAACAGCTGAACATTCTCGCCAATTTAAATAGCATTCTTGATATGTTTGCTTTGAAACATTTTCTTTCAGCTGAGAGTTAACTGTTTGAGGACTGAAGGGCTTTTTGCAGTTTCTGGGGAAGTATAACAAGTGTCAAACACCCATAGCTCAGGAATGCTGCAGATGTGAATTAGTTATGGGGGCTTTCTCACGTGAGCAAAAGACCACCCATACTCTGCACTCCGTGGTAAGTTATTCTGTTATTCTTCATTTCTTTTTGTTACTATTAGCCAGCACACAGGATGTTGATATATAACACTTTTTAACTATTAAAGGATAACTTACTCGAGACTGTATTGAGAGCACCCATTAAGTTCGCTTTCCTTTAAATGAGTTGTATTGTTTAGTTTTTAATGAAACGTTGTGTATCTTCCTTCTCATGAGGACACGGCTTTTATTTAGTATATATTTCAATTCATTATTTCAGAATTAGAGAATCGAATCCCCCAGTCAAACCAATCCCACTTTCTTTCCCAGTCTCCGGCTCAGCTGGAGTGATGAACACAATATGGAGCCTATCATGTTAGTTGCTGTGCTACACACTGCCTGGGAACTGGTTAGCCTGCAGATGAGTGAGAATGTGCTGCTTTAATCTGCTCAGCCTGCCTACCTTTAAAATAGCAGCCATAGCAGAGCAGTAGAAGTGCTACTCCATTTTAAATAATCAAAAAACAAATAGACAGAGCAAGTAGTTGGTAGTAGAACTATGTGGTTAGAGTCTATCTACAACAATGTGTATTTAAGAAATACAATTCCTTTAATTTGAGTGCACATTTTAAATCTCATTGGGAGCTTTTTGAAAAGCATTGGAGGTGTTACATGAGTGATAGCTGTTTGATAATTATAAAACTTCATTCTGTTTTGGATTTTCACTCACATGAATTAGCAACTAATTCAAAAATGAACTTCATAAGCACATACGAAATAGGAGCAGGAGTAGGGAATTCGGCCCCTCGAGCCTGCTCCGCCATTCAACAAGATCATGGCTGATCTTCTACCTCAACTCCACTTTCCTGCACTATCCCCATATCCCTTGATTCCCTTAATATCCAAAAATCTATCGCTTTCTGTCTTGAATATACTCAACGACTGAGCCTCCACAGCCCTCTGGGGTAGAGATTTCCAAAGATTCACCACCCTCTGAGTGAAGAAATTTCTAATCACCTCAGTTCTAAATGGCCAACCCCTTATTCTGAGACTGTGACCCCTGGTTCTAGACTCCCCAGCCAGGGGAAACATCCTCCCAGCATCTACCCTGTCAAGCCCTGTAAGAATTTTGTATGTTTCAATGAGATCATCTCTCATTCTTCTGAACTCAATAGAATATAGGCCTAGTCTACTCAATCTCTCCTCATAGGACAACCCCCCATCTCAGGAACCAGTCTGGTGAACCTTTGTTGCATTCCCTCTATGGCAAGTATATCCTTCCTTAGGTAAGGAGACCAAAATGGTACAAAATACTCCAAGTGTGGTCTCACCAAGGCCCTATAAAATTGCAGTATGACGTCTTATACTCTTAAAGGTCAGAAGTGGGGATGTTTGCTGATGACTGCACAGTGTTCAGTGCCATTCGCAACTCCTTAGATAATGAAGCAGTCCATGCCCGCATGCAGCAAGGCCTGGACGACATTCAGGCTTGGGCTGATAAGTGGCAGGTAACATTCGCGCCAGGCAATGACTATCTCCAAAAAGAGAAAGTCTAACCACCGCCCCTTGACATTCCACAGCATTACCATTGCCAAATCCCCCACCATCAATATCCTGGGGGTCACCATTGACCAGAAACTTAACTGGACCAGCCACATAAATACTGTGGCAACAAGAGCAGGTCAGAGGCTGGGTATTCTGTGGCGAGTGTCTCACCTCCTGACTCCCCAAAGTCTTTCCACCATCTACAAGGCACAAGTCAGGAGTGTGATGGAATACTCTCCACTTGTCTGGATGAATGCAGCTCCAACAACTCTCAAGAAGCTCGACACCATCCAGGACAAAGCAGCCCACTTGATTGGCACCCCATCCACCACCTTAAACATTCACTCCCTCCACCACCGGTGTACCATGGCTGCAGTGTGTACCATCTACAAGATGCACTGCAGCAACTCGCCAAGGCTTCTTTGGCAGCACCTCCCAAACCCGCGACCTCTTCCACCTAGAAGGACAAGGGCAGCAGACACATAAAAACACCACCACCTGCAAGTTCCCCTCCAAGTCACACACCATCCTGACTTGGAAGTATATCACCGTTCCTTAATCGTTGCTGGGTCAAAATC
This sequence comes from Squalus acanthias, assembly GCA_030390025.1. Classification (NCBI taxonomy): domain Eukaryota; kingdom Metazoa; phylum Chordata; class Chondrichthyes; order Squaliformes; family Squalidae; genus Squalus; species Squalus acanthias. The sequence continues at coordinate 76,568,094 of CM059433.1, read as the reverse complement.
CTGGAACTCTCTCCCTAACAGCACTGTTGGAGTACCTTCACCACATGGACTGCAGCGGTTCAAGAAGGTGGATCACCACCACCTTCTCAAGAACAACTAGGGATGGGCAATAAATACTAGCCTTGTCAGCGACGCTCACATCCCAAAAACGAATTTAAAAAAATACTCAAATCCTCTTGTAATAAAGGCCAACATACCATTTGCTTTCCTAATTGCTTGCTGTACCTGCATGTTAACTTTCAGTGATTCGTGTACAAGGACACCCAGGACCCTCTGAACACCAACATTTCCCAATCTCTCACCATTTAAAAAATACTCTGCTTTTCTATTTTTCATACCAAAGTGGATAACTTCACATTTCTCCACATTATATTCCATTTGCCACGTACATTCCCACCTAGCTTTGTATCATCAGAAAACTTGGATATATTACATTTTGGTCCCCTCATCCAAATCATTGATATAGATTGTGAATAGCTGAGGCCCAAGCACTGATCCTTGCAGTACCCCACTAGTTACAGCCTGCCAACCCAAAAATGACCCGTTTATTCCTACTCTCTGTTTTCTGTCCATTAACTAATCCACAATCCATGCTAGTATATTACCCCCAATCCCATGAGCCCTAATTTTGTTTAATAACCTCTTGTGTGGCACCTCATCAAATGCCTTCTGAAAATCCAAATACACCACATCCACTAGTTCCTCCTTATCTACTCTGCTAGTTACAACCATAAAAAACTCTAACAGATTCGTCAAACACAATTTCCCTTTCATAAATCCGTGTTGACTCTGCCCAATCCTATTATTATTTTCTAAGTGCCGTGTTACCACATCCTTAATAATAGATTCTCGCATTGTCCCTACTACTGATGTCAGGTCTGTGGCTAACTGGTCTGTAGTTCCCTGTTTTCTCTTTCCCTCCTTTCTTAAATAGTAGGGTTATATTTGCTACCTTCCAATCCGTGGGAACCATTCTAGAATCTATGGAATTTTGGAAGATGACAATCAATGCATCCACTATCTCTATAGCCACCTCTTTTAAAACCCTAGGGTGTAGGCCATCATGTCCAGGGGGTTTATGAGCTTACAGTCCCATTAATTTCTCCAGTACTATTTTTTTACTAATACTAATTTCTTTTGGTTCCTCATTCTCGCTAGACCCTTGATTCTCCACTATTTCTGAGATGTTTTTTGCGTCTTCTTCCGTGAAGACAGACACAAAGGGCTGGATTTTACCTTAGATCTGGAGGTCGAGGCGGGACTGCTGGTTTTCGGGTTTCAGTCCCGCCCCAGTGACGTCTGACGAACAGACGCTATTTTCCCTTGATTGGCCTTGTTAAGCCTGCCCTGCGGGCTTGCCGGCCAATTAAGAGAAAGCCGGTGTCAGATGACGTCAGTGTATGATGCTTCATCTGCCAGTTTTGTTAAAGTGATAGGCACCATAATTTTTTGAAAGATGAATTGTCAGTGTTTGACAGCATTGAGGTGCTGTCAAACACTGACAATCACTGTCCAAAGGTGAGCCCTTGTACCCAGGCTCTCCAATGACTCTCTCCTTAGGATGAAACAGATGGCAGCTGCATGTGAGGTTGCAGAAGCCATCTGTCACTTCACCCGATGAGATGAGGCTGCATAAACACATCACAGCTTGTCACCTGCAGAAGCATCAAACCACAGTAAAAAAAAAATCCCCAACATTCTCTCACCTGTCATACCCACCAGTGTCCCATTGCAGCCTTCACACTACCTCTGCAGCTGTCATTTCTACAGTTACAGTACAACAGACCCACAGCTCGCCTCACTTACCCTGGCGGGGTTTCCCGACATTGGGAAGCCCGCAGCAGTAGGCGCAAAATGGGAAAAAGCCTCTTCACTGCCTGTTAACTACCAGTTAACAGGCAGTTAATTGGCTCTAATCCCCTTCCCGCTGCTAGGAGATAGGTCCCTGCACGAGTTGGGGACCCGCCTCCCGGGAAGATCGTTTGGAGACGGGTTGGGAGCAGATTTGGGACCCGCTCCCATTTTTTACCATTTTGCCACCGGTCCCGCCTCCAAACCCACCCCCTGAGCGCTGACTAAATCCCCCCAAAGTATTTGTTTAATTTCTCTGCCGTTTCCTTATTCCCCATTATAATTTCTCCAGTCTCAGCCTGTAAGGGACCAACATTTACTTTCGCTAATCTTTTCCTTTTTACACACCCATAGAAGTTTTTACAGTCTGTTTTTATGTCTCTCGCTAGTTTACTCTCATATTCTATTTTCCCTTTCTTTATCAATTTCTTGGTCCTACTTTGATGAATTCTAAAATCCTCCCAATCCTCAGGCTTACTAGTCTTTTTGGCAACATTATAAGCCTCTTCCTTTGATCTAATACTATCTTTAACTTCTCTTATTAGCCACGGTTGGACCACTTTTCCTGTGGGGTTTTTGTGCCTTAAAGGAATGTATATTTGTTGTAAATTATGTATTAATTCTTTAAATGCTAGCCATTGCTTCTCTACCGTCATACCTTATAATGTAGTTTCCCAATCTACCTTAGCCAACTCGCCCCTCATACCTATGTAGTTTGCTTTGTTTAGATTTAAGTTCCTAGTTTTGGATTTAACTAAATCACTTTCAAACTCAATATAAAATTCTATTATGGTCACTCTTCCCTAAAGGCCCCTTTACTACAAGGTTATTAATTAACCCTTTCTCGTTGCACAATACTAGATCTAAAATAGCCTGTTCCCTAGTTGGTTTCTCATCATACTGATCTAGAAAACTATCTTGTATACATTCCATGGATTTGTCCTCCACATTATTACTGCAAATTTGGTTTGCCCAGTCTCTATGTAGATTAATGACCCCCATGATTACTGTATTACCCTTGTTACATGCGTCTCTAATTTCCTGATTTATAGTCGGCCCTATATTACAACTAATATTTGGGGGCCTATAAAAAACTCCCACCAATGTTTTCTGCCCCTTGCTGTTTCTTAGCTCCACCCAAACTGATTCTACTTCTTGATTTTCGAAGCTAAGATCCTTTCTCTCTACTTTCTTTATCCCATCCTTTATTATCAGGGCTACCCCTCCTCCTTTTCCATTTTGCCTATCTCTTCTAAAAGAGAAGTTTCCTGGAATATTTAATTCCTAACCTTGGCCACTTTGCAACCACATCTCCATAATGGCTATTAGATCAAACCTATTAATTTCTATCTGTGCTATTAATTCATCTATTTTGTTGTGAGTACTTCGCGTATTCAGATATAGTGCCTTTAGCTTTGACTTTTTCTATTTTTCCCTGATGTCACCTTAGTCACTGATGTCTTATTACCTTTGTTACTCTCTCTGTCTCTTCCTGACCCACTCTACTTATTTTTACCCAAACTCTACTCTGCTCGAGAGCCTTTACATTTCTCTTGCTACTTTTAAATTTACTCTTTCCTGAATCCTCCCACCCCCCCTTCAATAGTTTAAAGCCCTCTCTACTACCCTAGTTATTCGATTCGCAAGGACACTGTTCCCTGCCCGGTTTAAGTGGAGCCCGTCCCATCGGAACAGCTCCCTCTTTCCCAGTACTGGTGCCAATGCTCCATGAACTGAAACCCCTTCCTCCCACACAACTCTTTGAGCCACGCATTTAAGCCTCTAATCTGTTTGTCCCTATGCCAATTTGCGCTTGGCTCAGGTAACAATCCAGAGATTATTACCTTTGAGGTTCTGTTTTTTAATTTGGATCCTAGCTCCTCAAACTCCCTCAGCAGAACCTCATTCCTAGTTCTACATATGTCGTTGGTTCCTACGTGGACCATGACAACTGGATACTCCACCTCCTACTCCAAGTTCTTCTCCAGCTGCGAGGAGATATCTTTAACCCTGGCACCGGGCAGGCAACACAGCCTTCGGTACTCCTGCAGAGAACAGTATCTATACCCCTGACTATACTGTCACCTACCACTACCACATTCTTTTTACTCCCCCCACTTGAATGGCCTCCTGTACCACGGTGGTACTGCTGTTTGTGTGCCCGGAGTGAGTGCTGGCTGTTCTGCTTTGGGGGAACATCATAGCTGGTGCACGCACAGGCACACACACACACACAGTGAATAGTGATCAGTATCATAGAACCATAGAATAGTTACAGCACAGAAGGAGGCCATTCAGCCCATCGAGCCCGTGCCGGCTCTCTGCAAGAGCACTTCAGCTAGTCCCACTCCCCCGCCCTTTCCCCGTAGCCCTGCAAAAGTTTTTCCTTCAGATACTTATCCAATTCCCTTTTGAAGGCCACGATTGAATCTGCCTCCACCACCCTTTCAGGCCGTGCATTCCAGCTCCTAATCACTCGCTGTGTAAAAAAGTTTTTCCTCATGTCGCCTTTGGTTCTTTCACCAATCACCTTAAATCTGTGTCCTCTGGTTCTCGACCCTTCCACCAGTGGGAACAGTTTCTCTCGATCTACTCTGTCCAGACCCCTCATGATTTTGAATACCTCTATCAAATCTCCTCTCAATCTTCCCTGCTCTAAAGAGAACAACCCCAGCTTCTCCAGTCTATCAACGTAACTGAAGTCCCAAATCCCTAAAGGGAACCATGGCCAATTCTTACTCCTTCTGAGCTCGAAGGACCCTAGGTCCAATGGTAGCACTGCAACCTCCACCCTAGCTGAGTTCAGCTAACTCAGCACAGACCAGAGACCGAACTTAGCACCTTCCTGGTTTGTGTGCCTCAGTTCCCTGCTGGGCAGTGTATTCACTGGGCATTCAGGACATTCTGCAGTTACTTCTTTTCAATCCACACAACTTTTGGAAATTACTGTGGCCGATATTAAGAGATGAACGCTCATCATGTATATACGACATTGCTTTGTCCATTATTTTAAAAAGGTGTTCATCATTTAAAATAAAGGCTGCTTTAAAATAATGGACAGAGGAATATCATACAAGCTAATATCGCCAACAGTAACTTCTAGGCTATAGTTTCAAAGGAAGGTCAAGTGATTTGTAGTACTTACTATGCATTGTCAAAGCTGAGAATTGTATGAGGTTGGAAGATTGCATGGTCCAAGTAACACTGCACTTATAAAGCAGGATTTGTGAGTGACAATGATTTACTGCTCACAATGCAGTTTATTTTATTGTATTTTAACTGGTCTTAAGAGGAGCTGTGTGGCGCACTCCAGTTCTGATTCATTAAACAAATACCTCTGTATGGTAACAGTAAAAGTAAAACGTGAAAAGGCATCTTGATTCATGAGCTTCTGTGCATTAAGTCTATTACTTTATTTTGACAAAAGATAAATGACAGAATTGATATATATTGAGGTGAAGGTTAAGGAGTGTTAAATTGTACTGGACATTGTCCCGTTTGTGAGTGGTCAGCGGTTGGTGTTAAATTATTCTGGCTGTTTCCCAGTTTTTGAAGGGTCAGTACTCTGTGTACACTTAGACAATTTATGAAGACGAAGAATAGTCTGCATGCCTTTCCCTGCAGGAGGCCAGTAGCTCACAGCAGTTTAAACTGCTGTGCCATAATAAACTAAACTTACACATTAGTCAAAACAATCCATCTTCGTCCCTCAGCCCATTCCTAGTAATTCTGTTCTTTATACCTTCTTGTTCCTGCTTGCAGGCCATGACATGGTGTATTGTTCTCTGCCCAAAGTCCTCGAGTTGATCCTTTAGCCTGTATCAGCCATCACAGTGATGCCAGGCCCCCAAGGGACAGTGTTGTGCTGTGCTATTCACATGTTTTCTGGCAAGTCTTTCTCCCAGGCATGGAAGGATGGCTGTCAATAGAGTGACAAATTATTTACAGCCAACTAGTTGTGGGAGAGAAATGCCAGTTGGTCTGGAGATCATCATTTCCTTAAAGAAGACAGCACCTTCTTTGTTGAGCCATAAAGCCAATACTTCAGCATTATTAAAAATTTAATCGAGAAAAGAAAAAGGATCTGAATTTTTATTTACCTTTGTATAATAGAATATAATAAAGCATACTGGAATGTTTTTGTCATTTTTATCCACAATTTCAAAACTATTTTATGCTCTCTGTTGCAAAAATGTTATGAATTCTATATTAACTAGGAATGGATGTTTATTTTTATGTTTGCTCATTGCTAGCGTAACATAATTTTCACCATCTATTTGTTTTTTAACAAAGTGCTATTCACCCTTTGAATTTATGCTTGCTATACAAAATACTTCAAGGTGATTTCTATCATTTCTAATATTACAGTTTCATTCGTTATTAATGTCACATTTGCATCATTTTAAAAATAACTTTGTTCCAAGTTTTATTTAATTGTTTTATTAATAAAGAATCATTCTTTATTTTTCCTTTATGTTATTTCCTTTATTTTTATCTACTTTAATTGTATCAACTATTCTTCTTCTTAGAGTTAGATGAAAGCTTTGAAATGAACCTTTTGGAGTTGTAACAAGTTGGAGTAACTTGTTACTGATGGATTCGTGAAAAACTGAGGTATGTGTAAAATACACATTTTTGTTCATTTTGCTGTCTCTTACTTTGGTGAATCTCATGTTGATCAAGTTGAAGAATACTAATCCCAGGTAAATGGAACTTATTTCCATTTTTGGGTAGCCAGTGTTAAAGTCAAGTACCCCTGATCACGTAGAGCAAAAGCTAGATGCAAGGTAAAGCACCTTCTATACTATGTCAACAAAAGTCTATGGCCGGAATTTTGCCGGTCCTCAGAGTGTGGGATTGGAGGCGGGACCGCTGTCAAAATCGCAAAGATTGACAGCGGGTAGGAAACCCCCTGTCAACCCGCCTCCAATCAATCTTCCCAAGTGTCGGGTCCCCGATTTGCGCATGGACCCGACACCTAGCGGCGGGAAGAGGATTATAGGCACTTACCTGATGTTAACAGGTACTTGATACTTGTTAACAGGCTCTTTTTCAATTTTGCCGCTTCTGCCTCGGGTTCCCCGACGTCCGGACACCACGCCAGGTAAGTGTGGCCTATTGTGAGTCTGCTGTAGTGTTTCTGCATTGATGACAGCTGCAGAAGTGGGGTGAAGGATCCAATGGTGCACTGGTGAGTTTCAGAGGTAAGAAAATGTTGGGAAAATCATTTTTAATGCATTTAAACTTTTCTGTGGGTAACAAGTTTTGAATTGGCTGTCTAGTCCCACCTCATTGGGAGAACCTCTCTCACCAGTGACAGATCGCTTCTGTAACCTCACCTGCAGTTGCCATCTGTTCTAGCCTATGGAGGGAGTCATTGGAGAGCCTGGGTGCAAGAGCTCACCTGTGAACAGTCATTGTCAGTGTTTGCAGCACTTCAATGCTGTCAAACACTGAGAAATGAGCTGTCAAAGAAAAATTGTGCGTGGTCCCTTTAAGAAAACCGGCAGATGACGCATCATCAAATGACGTCATCTGACCGGCTTCCTCTTAATTGGCCGGTAAGCCTGCAGGGGCCAATTGACGTAAAATCACGTCCGTTGGCCGGATGCAGTTGGGGGTGAGACTGGAACCCGGAAACCAGTTGACCCGCTCCCAAGCCGCGTCCATTTGCAAAATCACGGCCTTTACCTCAGCTTTATGAAAAACATCCCTTACTGACATCAGTTTGACATCTCTGTTTCTCAAACCTGCTATCTCTGGCTGAGACTGACAATTTAATAGCTAATCAGTGCTGAATTATGGGTATTGTATTGTGCTGAACTTGCAACTACTAAGAACTGGCCTGCATTGCCCAAACTCAATCCACTTTACTGTCTGGGCCCTCATCTTGCTGTGGCTTCTCAGGAGATGAGGACTAGCCAAAAGCACATTTCACCATTGTAAAGACCAGATTTCCTGTATAAAAGGAAAAGGTTGAAATTCAAATTTTAAGACAAACACAGCAACAAAAGTATACTGAAAAAGCAAGAGGAAGAAGCAGAGAATCTTTGTTTAGAGTGTTAACATGGTAACATTTTCAGGCAAAAGTAGACCAGCTTGGTCTGTATAAAGACCCCCTGGACATTAGCAGTAAGCGTTAAGTCCTTCAACACTGTAAGGGGAAGATGGTTATAAGTAGCAAACATAAGAGGGATTATTTTGGATATTGTTATTGTTTGTTTTTAAGCACATCACTACATATTAAAATATTTTAGATGGTAATGTTGTTGTTCAGAACATAGGAAGGCAGGAATAAAAAAAGTTCAATTAGGCCATCTAGTTCACTCAGTTCTTTAAATTCATATACTAGACACACTTATATCAATTAACAGCACATTAATTAGCAGTAGTGCAGTTTGGGTCAGTAGCATATTTGGCTGTGGATTTGAGCATTTGGGTTTTATTTGTATTTACGTTTGGTAGCTACAAATGACCTAGATACTAGGCAGGTAAAGGCCCAGGGAGCGAGGGGGGGCAAGTCAGAAAATTACCTCTCTGGAGTTGAAAGTTCAAAAACATGGGGATAGAATTTCCACAGGCGTTCCCTGATCTCCAATCGTAATTTTGCCATTTCTCCAGGGTTTCTGCCGATCTTCGCTGAAGTTACAGCGGGAGATCGGGAAACCCCTTGTGGAAATTATTGGTGATAATAAATAACATGCATTTTAATTTTTACATTGCAAAAGCACATTTTCTTTTAGGTTACTTCATAGGTAAATCATGATTATAAAACATCATGGGCTAGAAACTGGGGGCTCGAAATTGGGTACCTTAGCACCTCCGTTAGCGTTAGTGCAGAACGCACTGCCCCGATATTCGGGGTTAGCGCTCTAAGAAGGAAGTAGAGCGCTTGAATTAGCGCTCACCTCCCTCTTGGGGCGCTAAAACAGAATTTCGCGGTCGCCGGCGTTAAAGTTATCGCCCAGGTGATGTTAGCGCCCCAAAATGGTCGATACCGAATTTTTCCCCCCATATGTACATTACAACTTTAATAATATTTTAATCAGACTGTAGTAGGACCTTCCACAGAATCTGCCTCAGGGGTAAAGGGAATATCAGGCTGTCTTGTCAATCCTATTTTTTTTTGGCTCTAACACAATTTCATAGAGCTCTGCCTGGTGGCATTCGGTATGTCAGTGCCTCAGTTTCTATGCCCTGAGTCCTGCGGCTATCCACATTTCTGAATATGGGGTGGCTAGATTCATATTCTAACTCCTGACCCTGCGGTTGATCTGTTACCTTTTTTGATTCTTGGTGTGGAGCAATCAACCTCCGTGTGCTGGTCTCTGTATTTAAGTTTTTTGCTGTTGTTGGTCTCTATAAGTCAGCTGGGCTCTGTCATGTAATACAGAGACCTGCTTGTAGAGGTCAGGTTCCCTCCATTTAACTTGTGTGACAAGAGGCACTTGATACAACAGCAGATTTGTAGACCCACTTGGAGATGAGTCTACAATGTGGTCAGTTGGCTACAGGTCTTGTCATTTACATTTACAAGTACAGCTGACAGTGGGCTAAACACACATCTGCTGTCAGAACCACTCCCCAATGTCAACGCACCTTCAGACTCTCTGCTGTTCCATCCCTGAAGTGCTGCTCTTACTCCTCATTCCTCATCACGAGACATTGGCTGAATAATCTGTGAACATAAATAGAACATTGGGATAATTAATGAAAGATGCACTTAAGTTTTTAAAAAATTACTGTTGTTTTTGGAAAAGAAAATGACTGCTCATAATTTGTAGATTATGGATACTGCCAGGACTGTAGTAATAAAAGCAATATAATTAATAGAGTGTGTGTGAAGACTCACGTGAGCAGTAGACAACAGGTACTTCAACTTCTTTCAAACAAATCTCCAAACTCAGTTATATAAATAGAGTGTTTTTAAATAATAACCCTAAACAATCATGCAAGCCAGCAACTGATAAAGCACTTGGCCTTCCAACTCATTTTCTCCCATTCCACGGGCTGGATTTTTCCAATCCTCGGCGGGTCCGTGGCAGGCGACGTCTGTGGCATGTGGGGACCTCGCATCTGTCTCGATCCCGGCCTCCAACAAGAGTTTACGTTAATTGGGCTTCTTAAGCCAGCCCAGCAAGGTTCCCAGCCAATTAATAGGAAGCGGATCTGATGATGTCATTTGATGAAGAGTCATCAGCCGGTTTCCTTAAAGGGACCACGGCCACATTGATTTTGACAGTTCTGCTGTCAGTGTTCTGCAGCATTGAGGTGCTGCAAACACTGACAAGCACTGCATAAAGGTGCACAGCTGCACCCAGGCTCCCCCATGACTCCCTCCATATGCTTATGGAGGGAGTCACAGCACGCAGGGAGGTTCTCTTCCCTTCCAATGGGCGGAAGACACAGCCCCAGGACACCAACGCAGCCTGGTTGCACATTACACAGGAGGGCACAAACAGGGATGTCGTCAGGAGGATCAGGATGCAGTGGCGCAAACCTTTCAATGATCACAGTAGATCACGAAACGTTACTGCAAAGCCACATTCAACCTCATCCTGCTGTGCCACTTATCACATCCCCATCACTCTGCCTTCCCTACCCTACTCCTGCACATCCTTATTCACACCAACTTACCTTGCACCTCCACCCACCCATCTCTATCTATATTATCACTTCCCCATCTCACTAGCCACCCCTCACACTCACCCTCATCCTAGTCCAATCATACCAACTAACAACACACAAGGGTTGGCACTTGAGTGTTTTCACCAATGTTCGTGTAAACTTTCTGTTAACGTGTTGTCAAGCATCGAAATCCTTCTTGTCACCACTTTGCCTTCTTGGACAGATTTGTGTGCACCTTTGAAAGAGTCTTAGTGCGTTCCAGTGAATGGTCAGACATAACGTTCCCCCCCCCCCCCCCCCGCCCAATGGTGATGAGTGTGAAAGGAATGGCTTGGACATTGTAGGGATGCTTTATGGTGCTGGTGTGGGGTGGTGCCAACCTGGTGCATCATGTGGCAGCCAGGGTGTACAGTGTTAAGTGAAGCAAATCTGGACATGGTGAGGCCATCACTGGCATCCCGGGCAGCAATGTGCACAGGTGATGATGCCCTGTGTCCAGGGCAGTATCAGTTGATTGTGGAGAAGGTTTGTGTGGATGTTGGTGCTGCTGGTGTGCCCGGTGATGCTGGTGTTGGGGCTGATCGTGTTGGGATTCTGAGGACCAAGGTGAGATATTTTCAAGGGCACCGATGCTGATAGAATAGATGGCAGGTGAGGTTGAGATGACAGAAGTAATCTGTCAGTGTTGAGATAGGTTTATTCCAAGGAGGTGACAGTGAATAGAGAGATTACTCCAAACACTTCAAATGTGCATAAAGCTCAAAAGTGGGTTCCAAATCATTAATGCTCCAACTTCTAAGATGGGAAGTGAACAGCTGTGAAATGGTAGGTTTTATACCACTTTTGCAGCTTTCACCTATTCACAGCAATCCACAGTCACTGAGAACCCGACATACACCAATGACACCAAACTTGGGGATGTGGCAAACAGTGAGGATGATACCAATCAACTGCAACAGGACATAGAAAGGCTAGCAGAATGGGCAGACAAGTGGCAGATGGAATTTAATACAGAAAAGTGTGAGGTGATGCATTTTGGCAGAAGGAACAGGGAGAGGCAATATACACTTAATAGCACAGTTTTAAAGAGTGTGCAGGGACAGAGGGACCTGGGAGTTAATGTGCATAGGTCCCTAAAGGTGGCAGGACATATTGAGAGAGTGATTAGCAAAGCATATGGGATCTTGGGTTTCATAATTAGAGGTATTGAGTACAAAAGTAGAGAAGTTATGCTGAACCTTTATAAAGTGCTGGTTAGGCCACAACTGGAGTATTGCATCCAGTTCTGGTCACCACACTTTAGGAAGGATGTGAAGGCCCTTGAGAAGGTGCAGAGGAGATTTACCAGAATGGTTCCAGGGATGGGGGATCTTAGCTACAAGGACAGGTTGGAGAAGCTGGATTTGTTTTCATTAGAGCAAAGGAGGTTGAGGGGTAATTTGATAGAGGTGTACAAGATTATGACAGGTTTGGATAGGCTAGATGGGGAAAGGCTGTTCCCACTAGTTGATGGTACAAGGACTAGGGGACACAGATTTAAGGTTTTGGGCAAGAGATACTGGGGGGATGTGAGGAACAACTTTTTTACGCAGCGAGTGGTGAGGACCTGGAACTCGCTGCCGACGGAAGTGGTGGAAGCGGAAACACTCAATGTTTTCAAGGGGAGACTGGATAGGCACTTGAGAGAAATAAACTTGCAGGGGATAGAGCGGGGGAATGGGACTGACTGGGTTGCTCTACAGAGAGCTGGCACGGACTCAATGGGCCAAATGGCCTCCTTCTGTGCCGTTATGATTCTATGACTCTATGACATACTTACCTGACGTGATAGCCACTCTCCGGGAACCTCATTGAAAACCTGGTAAAAGGGTAAGTACATGGGAAAATGGTTAACTACCTTTTAATAAGCTTTTAAGTATCTGAATTGGCTGACCCGCTGCTTGGTATCGGGTCTGTTCAGGGATGACAGACCCAACACTTGGGAAACTGACAAGGAGGCGGGTTTACAGCAGGATACCGACCAGCTGTCAATCTTTGTGATTTTGACAGCGGATCCGCCTCCAAACCCGCACTCTGAATGCCGGCAAAATTCAGCCCCACAGAATTTTCTAGGTTTTGCCTTCTAAAGAAAGAACTTGCATTTATATAATGACTTATCACATCCTACCGTGCTTTACAACAAAATCATGATTTTTTGAAGTTTAGTCATATAGTTATGTAGGAAACTGTAGCAGCCAATTTATGCACAGCAAGATAATCTTGGATCTGCAGATTAAAAATACACAGTGCCAAACTTTGTGTTGTCTGCCACATTTGCATCAACATAATGAAGTGTGTTAGAGTTTAGTAGAATTTCCTTCACTTGTGTCTAAGCTAATGCTCTTCCTTTGTTTCTACAGATAGGGCCATAGATCACAGGAATGAAAGTAAGATTGCCTTTCATTACATCCTGACTTGCCCACCCTGAGACTTTAACTTCACTTCTTCATCATCCACTGTCACATAAATGAAGGCATCATCTGTTTTTCCTGCTTTTTAACACCTCTTAGCCCTGTCTACATCATTGTTTGCTTAGTGTTCTCAAAACAAATGTTGCAGATTCTTTTCTTCCAATCCCGTGCCTGCGATGGATGCCAGCTGTTTTTCCACAGACACTCTGGGAAAATGTCAGATTTGTTTTTAAACTGCTGTCTCCTTAATTGTAGTTGTGTAATCCAAACATATCCTGAACCTTTAGAAAAAAAACCTCTGATGTCTCAGTGGGTTTATCCAGTGAGGAGCTGAGCGCTACAGAATATTCCAGGTTCTATTCCAATTTTATGCGAAGTTAGCTGATCTTAACTGGGGTGGAAGTTAAGGCACTTCCATTGACCTCTGGGTCTTTAGATTAGGAAAGGGGAAATTTGCCAGGATTCTCTGATTGTTTTCAGCAACGCCTGCTAAATGTACTTGTGTGGATGTTGGTTGAGGACTGGAACAGGCTCATTTGTGATGTCCCCTCAGTTGTGTAGCCTTTTAATATAATTGATAAGGCTCAGATATGAAAAATGGTCACTTGGAAGAGGTATAATCCAGGGAAGGAAATCTGCCGTCCTTACCTGGTCTGGCCTATATGTGACTCCAGACCCACAGCAATGCGGTTTCCTTTTAACTGCCCTCTGAAATGGCCTTGCAAGCCACTCAGTTGTACCAAACTGCTACAAAGAACAGCAGTTCAAGAAGGCGTCTCACCACCACTTTCTCAAGGGCAACTAGGGATGGGCTATAAATGCTGGCCTTGCTGGCGACGCCCACATCCCATGAACGAATTTTTAAAAAGGTGGAGTTGTGATAGAAAATCAGCCTTGAGCAGGCTTGAAGGGCCGAGTGGCCTATTCCTATTCCTAGTTCTTCTGTTCTTACAATACCCAGCATGGAGTCAACACCTTCAAGAGAGGAGCGGAGAACATTTGAGAAAGAAACATAAAAATAACTACCCGAAAATGTTAAACATTGAAGACCACAGATACATCAGAAAGTAATGCTAAATTTATCCAATGGTTTTGGATTAATATATAGGATATATTGCTTTTCTTTCTGTGCTCCCTACTTCAACCATTAACAAGCTTCAACTCATATAAAACGCACAGCTGCATTATGCCCCACACTTCCATCACTGCATCTTCTCCATGCTGCACTGGCTCCCTGTCTTCCAAAGTGTTGAGTTTTAAATTGTCCTCCTTGTTTCTGAATTACTCCATGACCTTACCCCACCCTACCTTAGTGGTCTCCTCCTGCCTTGCACCCTGCACGTAACATCCACTCCTCTAACACTGGATTTCTCCTCACTCCTTGCAGCCTTTGCTCATTCAACCATTACTCTCCTGCTCTCTGGAACACCCTCCACCCTCCCTCCTGCTTTTAAAAACCTTCTTAAAACCACCCTCTTTAATCGTACCTTTGGTTCCTCTACCTGGTCTTTCCATTTCTCTCCCCTTTCCCTATGCTCGTGTCCATCATAGCCTTTTCTCCTTATTGTAAATCATTCTGAGACATCTTCTGCACATAGGTGCATGCTATAAATGCTAATTGCTGGTGCTGATGTTTTCTCTAATGAAGACTGTGTGACAAGTGAACGTTAATGAAACTTTGATGAGTATTACATAGCATTATACAGAACAGAAACAGGCCATTTGGCCCAACAGGTCTATGCCGGTGTTTATGCTCCACCTTACTTCATCTCGCCCTATCAATATATCCTTCTATTCCTTTCTCCCTCATTTACTTACTATTGAAGCATAAAATGGCCTTAATTCATCAGTAGAGCATCCCAAGGGGGAAAAATTAGGTCGCGCCCCATTTGGGGTGCAAATATCGTCTGGACGCAAATATTAGCGCCTGGCGCTAATTATCGGCACTGACTGGAAACTTCACTTTTACCGCCCCGGGAGGTGAGTGGAGCGCTAAATCAGGCGCTACACACCTGTCTTAAGGCGCAAAGGCCAAGGAGTGAGGCGCTAACTCAGAGCGCTGGCGAAGCTCATGTAATGTCAGTCAGCAATGGAACACACACACAATGGCACGGGCCAGTTCTTAAAGGGAATGGTTAATCTTGCTTTCCATCCACATCCTGTTCATTGCAGCCTTGAATCTCGGCCTGGAGAGACTTGCACATCAAATGTGCTGGAAAGAACAATGGAGAGTACCAGGCAAAGAGCTCAGAGTGCAGCTTCCACAGTCTCTGCTAAATCGATACAAGGAATGGCAAATCAAAATGAACCTGCAAAGTGCTGCTCAGTACCCAAAACTCCTTCACACAACGTTGAATCTCTCCAGAAGTCTCTCCCTCTCTCTCTCAGAATGCGTAGTTCAAAAATGCCACCAACAATAAAAGACAGGAAGAGGCCCCCTTTAAATAGCGCCCCCCCCAGCCCCACAGCGATTGATAGCGTTCCAGTCTTCTGGTCGTTGGATGCGCCAGGCGGTAAGGCAGGGGGTGCCACTCAATTTCCGCTCCGGGGCGCCACAAGGGCGTTGCACCATGGAATGACGTCACAATCTGCGCGCGCAGGTGGTCGCAGCGGTAAAGTTTAGCGCCGCCGCACAATCTCTAGTTAAGTTCCCGAGCGGCGCAAACATCGCTGCGCCCGGGCGTTAGCGGCTTTGCGCCCCATTAGCGCCCTCTTAAGGCGCTAACGGGAGGCGCAACCAACTGAATTTTTACCCCCAAGGCTTTAGCGGTGCCATACAAATCACAATCACTGAACGTCACCAAGCTAAAACATGAGCATGACATTGATATCATTTTGAAATTATTATTTCTATATTTTCTACTGTGCCTTTTATTCCTGTTTTAAGGCTCAAACTGGCTTGAGGCTGTGACCGGCATTGTTACCTTAGTTGAATATCGATGTAAGGTGTTCAGGAAAGATAGGGAAGGAAAGATAAGAGGTGGTGTGGCAGTATTGGTCAAGGAGAATGTTACAGTGCTGGAGAGGGAGAATGTCCTGGAGAGGTCAAGGACAGAATCTATATGGCTAGAGTTAAGAAATAATAGAGGTGCCATTACTCTACTCGGTGTATTCTATAGGCCACCACATAGTGGGTAAAATATGGAGGATCAAATTTGCAGAGAAATTACAGAGATGCAAGAACTTTAGAGTAGTGATAATGGGGGACTTCAACTATCCAAATATAGACTGGGATAGTAATAGTGTAAAGGGCAGAGAGGGGGAAGAATTTCTGAAGTGTGTTAAGGAGAACTTTCTTGATCAGTATGTTTCCGGCCCAACGAGGGAGGAGGCATTGCTGGATCTGGTTCTGGGGAATGAGGTGGATCAAGTGGAGTGTCAGTAGGGGAACATTTAGGGAACAGTGATCATAGCATCATAAGGTTTAGATTAGCTATGTAAAAAGACAAGGAGCAATCTAGAGTAAAAATACTTAATTGGAGGAAGGCCAATTTCAGTGGGATGAGAACAGATCTGGCCCGGGTAAACTGGAATCAAAGATTGGCAGGTAAAACTGTAATGGAACAATGGGCTGCCTTTAAATAGGAAATAATTCGGGTACAGTCGAGGTACATTCCCATGAGGGGGAAAGATATATAGAAACATAGAACAGTACAGCACAGTACAGGCCCTTCGGCCCTCGATGTTGTGCCGAGCATTGTCCGAGACCAAGATCAAGCTATCACACTCCCCATCACTCTGGTGTGCTCCATGTGCTTATCCAATAACCGCTTGAAAGTTCCTAAAGTGTCCGACTCCACTATCACAGCAGGCAGTCCATTCCACACCCCAACCACTCTCTGAGTAAAGAATCTACCTCGGACATCCCTTCTATATCTCCCCCCATGCACCTTATAGTTATGCCCCCTTGTAACAGCTGCCTCTACCCGAGGAAATAGTCTCTGAACATCCACTCTATCTATCCCCCTCATCATCTTATAAACCTCTATTAAGTCGCCTCTCATCCTCCTCCTCTCTAAAGAGAAAAGCCCCAACTCCCTCAATCTTTCCTCATAAGACCTCCCCCCCCAAACCAGGCAGCATCCTGGTAAATCTCCTTTGCACTCTTTCCAATGCTTCCACGTCCTTCCTATAGTGAGGTGACCAGAACTGCACACAATATTCCAAATGTGGTCTCACCAAGGTCCTGTACAGTTGCAGCATAACCTCACGGTTCTTAAACTCAAACCCTCTGTTAATAAACGCCAACACACCATAGGCCTTCTTTACTGCTCTATCCACTTGAGTGGCAACCTTCAGAGATCTGAGATAGGGCAACTAAAGTCAGAGCTCCCTAGATGACGAAAGAGAGAGAAAGATGAAGCAGAAAAAGAGCGTGTATGACAGATGTCAGGTCGAGAATACATCTCAGAATCAGGCTAAATATAGAAAGTTCAGAGGAGAAGTGAAAAAGAAAATAAGAGGGGCAAAGAAAGGATATGAGAATAGAATGGCAGCTAACATAAAAGGTAATCCAAAATTCTTCTGTAGGCATATATATAGTAAATGGGTAGTAAGAGGAGGGGTGGGGCCAATTAGGGACCAAAAAGGAGACCTACGCATGGTGGCAGAAGGTATGGCTGAGGTGCTCAATGAGTACTTTGCATCTGTCTTCACCAAGGAAGAAGATGCTGCCATAGACATAGTGATGGAGGAGGTAGAGGAGTTACTGGATGGGATAAAAATTGATAAAGAGTAGGTACTAGAAAGGCTGGCTGTACTTAAAGTAGTTAAGTCACCAGGACCAGATGGGATGCATCCTAGGACGATGAGGGAAGTGAAGGAAGAAATCGCGGAGGTACTGGCCATAATCTTACAATCTTCCTTAGAAACGGGGGTGGTGCCAGAGGACTGGAAAATTGCGAATGTTACACCCTTGTTCAAAAAAGGGTGTAAAGATAAACCCAGCAACTACAGGCCAGTCAGTTTGACATCGATAGTGGGGAAGCTTTTAGAAACAACAACCAGCAACAAAATTAACAGTCACTTGGACAGGTGTGGATTAATTAAGGAAAGCCAGCACAGATTTGTTAAAGGCAAATTGTGTTTAACCAACTTTTTTGATAAGGTAACAGAGAGGGTTGATGAGGGCAATGTGGTGTACATGGATTTTCAAAAGGTGTTTGACAAAGTGCCACATAATAGGCTTGCCAGCAAAGTTGAAGCCCATAGAATAAAAGGGACAGTGGCAGCATGGATATGGAATTAGCTAAGTGACAGGAAACAGAGAGTAGTAGTGAACGGTTGTTTTTCAGACTGGAGGACTGGAGGAAGGTATACAGTGGTGTTCCCCAGGGTTCGGTTCTAGGATCACTGCTTTTCTTGATATATACTAATGACTTGGATGTGGGTGTACAGGGCACAATTTCAAAATTGGCAGAAGACACAAAACTTGGAAGTATCGTGAACAGTGAGGAGGAGAGTGATAGACTTCAAGAGGACATAGACAGGCTGGTGGAATGGGTGGACACGTGGCAGATGAAATTTAACGCCGGAAAGTGTGAAGTGATACATTTTGGTAGAAAGAATGAGGAGAGGAAATATAAACTAAAGGGTATAATCCTAAAGGGGGTGCATGAGCAGACAGACCTAGGGGTATATGTGCACAAATCGTTGAAGGTGGCAGGGCAGGTTGAGAAAGGGTTAAAAAAACTTACGGGATCCTGGGCTTCATAAATAGATGTAATGGGCTGGATTTTGAATGACCCATGGAGTCGGGTTTGGAGGCGTGTGGGGGGTTAAATTTGCGGGGTCGGGGGTCCCGACCCCATCCCGCCTCCACGCAATTTTGACAAAATCAGTCACGGGGTTCCCAACTCCGTCCCGCCTCCAAGAGGCGGGAGAGGCCATTAAAGCCCTTAACAAGCCCTAAATTGGCTCTGTAATGCCATTTTGAATCGTTGTAGCTAGTTTAACCCTTTTCCGACGTGAAGTACGCCTGGTGTGAAACACTCCAGTGAAACCTGGTGGGAGCACAAGTGGATAGCTGACGATCAGCTGCAGGTCCACTATTACAACAGAGATGTGATGAAGGTAGTAGTAGTATTAGGTCTGAAAGTCGCCTCTGATGCTGCTGCATTGAATGTCTTCAGAGACTGCATGGCCTTTGCTGTGAGAGGACTTGGATGCAAAAAAAATCTCTCTCTCTCTCTCTCTCTCTCTCTCTCATATCCAGGTCCACTCACAGCAAAATCCAGGCAGGCCCTCTCTCACCAACAGCTAGGCAGTCTCTGAGACCAGGCAGTCAGTCTCTGACCTGCAATGCAGTAGCAATGATGACATCATCAGAGGCGACTTTCAGACTGAAAACACTAATTAGTTCATGGATTCCCACATGCTGGAACTCAATTGCCCAATTAAGTAAAAATTGCATCATTCATCCACATTAATCTGGAGTCGGGGGGGGGAACACAAAATGCGGATGACACGACCCCAACGCGACCCCAACGCGACCCCAAGACAAAATCCAGCCCATAGAGTACAAAAGCATGGAAATTATGATGAACCTTTATAAAACACTGGTTCGGCCTCAACTGGAGTATTGTGTCCAATTCTGGGCACTGCACTTTAGGAAGGATGTGAAGGCCTTAGATAGGGTGCAGAAAAGATTTACGAGAATGATTCCAGGGATGAGGGACTTCAGTTACATGGATAGACTGGAGAAGCTGGGGTTGTTTTCCTTAGAGCACAGAAGATTGAGAGGAGATTTGATAGAGGTGTTCAAAATCATGAGGCGTCTAGACAGAGTAGATAGAGAGAGACTGTTCCCATTGGCAGAAGGGTCAAGAACCAGAGAACACAGATTTAAGGTGATTGGCAGAAGAACCAAAGGTGACATGAGGAAAAACTTTTTTACGCAGTGAGTGGTTAGGATCTGGAATGCACTGCCTGAAACGATGGCGGAGACAGACTCAATCGCGGCTTTCAAAATGGAGTTGGATAAGTACCTGAAGGAAAAAAAATTGCAGGGCTATGGGGAAAGGGTGGGGGAGTGGGACTAGCTGAGGTGCTCTTGCAGAGAGCCGGCACGGGCTCGACGGGCTGAATGGCCTTCTTCCATGCTGTAACCATTCTATGATTCTATGATAGATGTCTCGGAGGGTCATTTTCTGGATATCAGTCTATGTAACAAGTTACTACACTTCAAAAAGTAATCATTGTGTTAATCACGTTTGAGATAGTTCAACATGAAAGGCACTAAATGAAGGTATTATTATTATTTATGATATCAGTAATCGCATTGCTATGCAGACTGAATTGGTTGTTACTGATTTATCATAGAAGTTTATCGTGTCATTTTCAATTCTTTTTGGCGATGAACTGCAATGAGCCAACCATTGGTGTAGCATTATGGACACCAAGGATGGAGATATGCATCTCTGAGATGGATCTCTCCATCCCTCCCCAGCCTCTTACCTATCATGACGTGCATGGTAGACACAACACTGAATGTATCTTGTTGGTGTGCCAACATGCTCAATTTGAAGGTGAGCCCACTGATCTCTTTCACTACCAATCCTTCTGCTTGTGGCAGTGGGTTTCTGGTGGAAAACCGTTGGCTTCAGTTAGCTTCTCTCACAGACGCGGCAGTATAAGGCCAGGGCGATTTTAACTTCCAGGCCTCATGAACATACCACTGGCCCAACTCCAGCACGAAATGGACGGGCAGTGGCTGCCGGGCCTCTGGAAAATCAGGCGGCCAGAGCACTCCGGTAAGTGTGGGGAAGGGGATTCTAGGGGGTGGAGCGCTCCTGCACCACCTGGGCTCAGAAGGAAAAGTAAAATAACTTACCCACAGTGCCTCGTCAGCTTCCCAATCCTCTTCACGCTGGCATCACCTGGTGGAAAAGCCGAGGCGGCTTCCCCGCTCAGGCCGAAGTTAGAACGGTTGTTGCTGATGTCATCGGACTCTTATTAGCATATGTTAATTAGGACCCAGCCTGTTTTTGGCAGGCAACTTAGCTGACCATCCAGAAGAATCTGTTATAATCGGAAATGGCGGGATCCAGGTGGCTTTCCGGCAGGGAATTACCCGGGGCGCTTTAACAGCCCACTTGCCAGGTTTCTGCCAGGCGGGAAGGTTTAATATACACACCCCACCTCCCTCCCTCTATCCCCCCCAGGTTGTTTGCTGGTCAAAACTGTCCATCACGTGATTGAAACTGTTATTCTATATGATCTTTTAAAACAAAAAAAGTGTTTGAATTTTGATAGGTTTTGTAGACTTGATACTATTTTAGTACAGAAAGATTATTAAAATAAAGTATATATTTCCCTACTGCCTTCATGATAAGATGTGTGTATTTGCTAGTATAATGTGAGGGAGCTCTCTGTGATGGCAGTGTTTGCTGGTATAATGTGAGGGAGCTCTCTGTGATGGCAGTGTTTGCTGGTATAATGTGAGGGAGCTCTCTGTGATGGCAGTGTTTGCTGGTATAATGTGAGGGAGCTCTCTGTGATGGCAGTGTTTGCTAGTATAATGTGAGGGAGCTCTCTGTGATGGCAGTGTTTGCACTCAGCTTGTTGAGTATATTGGAAAAGATTGCACATAAACCACAGGATTGAAAGTTGGGAGATAAGCTTCTTCAGCCCGGCTACTCTTAATGCATCACCACAAATTGTTCCATCACCACTGACAGACTTTAATCACCAATATTTCACCCTAGTGTTATATAAATCAAAATCTCCACTCCAGACACAACCCAAGTTTGTAAGGACAGAGTCTATAATTGAACCACAGGGTATTTTTCAGAGTTCATGCAAGGGCTTGCATTTATATAGTAACTTGTCATCACCTCAAGCCATGCTAAGGCACTTCATAACTGATGAATGACAATGCCTGTTGTTTGGAAGGCAAAAATGGCAGCCAATTTGTACACAGCAAAGTCTCACAAATGAAATGAATGACCAGTTAATCATTTTTTGATGTGTTGATTGAGGGAGTAATGCTGGCCAGAACACCAGGAGAATCCACTGTTGTTCATTGAATGTGCTATGGAATCTTTTACATCCACCTAAACATACAGATGGGGCTTTGCTTTAACATTTCATCCAAAAGACAGCAGGATAAGACTCAGCGCTGCATGAGCAGCACATGCACATGCCCATGCAGAGAGGCCCAAGGCACCTTGCCCCACTCGCCGGCAGTGGCCCTCGGGTAGGTTCTGTCGGGGGGGGGGGTGGGTTTGGTGCAGGTAATGGCGGGGGGGGGGGGGCAATCGCCAGGATGGTAGACATCTTGCTGTATTTCTCACTCATTTTTTGGGTGTGGCAGCACTGTGGCTTTTGCTTGGAATAGCTGGACAATCTTCAGGAACCGTAAGTGGGTACCAGCAATGCTCCTTTTGGTCATTCCATTCCGGCAAGGTGCAGCAGCAACAGATGGAAGGACCACATGGAGCTGCAGATGCAGGGAGACCATATGGAGGAGGAGAAATCCGTACCCTCCCAACAGCATATATAGGCCCAGAGTTATTCACCTGCACTTCAGAAAAGGAACACTGCACTTTTCCAGGGAGGCTGCCATGGACCTGTGTCGCCTCCTGCAACAAGATCTCCAACCCACTGCCACAGTTGGCACTACATTGCCTGTTGCAGTCAAGGTCACTACAGCCCTAGTTCCTTCCAGGCTGCGACGGGGGATATCAGTAACATCAGCCAGTCTGTAGTTCATGCTTGCATTAAGTAGGTGACTGATGCTATGCTACGCAGATAATTTCATCACATTTCCCACAGAGAACTGGAAACAGCAGGATAGCACTTTGTGGTTTGTGCAGATTACAGACTCCCCCCAAATCCAGAGAGTCATTGAATGCACACAGATTACCATGTGGCCTCTTGCAAATAAACCCCTTGCTTTCATGAATCACAAGGGTTTCCCCTCCATTAATGTGCAATTGGTGCGTGATCGCTAGCAGTGCATCATGCAGTTCTGTGCCCACGTTCCTGGCAGCTGCCACAACACTTTTATTTTGCAGCAATCCTCTATCCCCTTCCCCCCTACCCCCCACCAGCCACACCCCCCCCCCCCCCCACGCCACCCCCCCCACCAACACCCTTTGTCCCTGCACAGAAAGTGAGAGGCTGGCGGCTTGAGGCCAAGTGCCTTCCCTGCACACTTGGCTTGCGATTCCTCTCAGAAACTGGCCATACTCCATGGATCGAAGAGAAACTTCATGAACAGACCATTGGTGTGATCAAGCAATGATTCCACTGCCTGGACTGGTCCAGTGTCTTCCTTCAATACAACTCAGAGTGTCCCATATCACAGTGGTTTGCAGCATGCTGCATAACTTTGCCCTGCAATGGAGACAACACATGGAGCCACCATTGGATGAGGACTCACAACCGGATGATGAAGATGACACAGATGCTATCAAGGATGACAAAGAAGTGGAGGGGCACTCACGCCAGCCTGCAGCCAGCACTATTGGACAGCAACTCATTGAACAGGACTTCAGCTGAACAATCCCTGCGACCAATTCACGGTCTTCCCGGCCTTATCTCGAGCAGTTTGTCACCTGATTCCTAAATTGAGATTATTTTCACAGTAATCACTCCCACCCATCCATTCATTTTCATAATAGTTATTTATAACAATAAGCATTAAATCTGGCCTGTTACTGTGTGCTGCTTTCTGTCACAAGTGTTTTTTGATGACAGTTGTCATGGCTGACACTGACAGCTAGGATGACATCATTACTACGAGATTAATGGAATTTAATTTTTAATGGTTTGTTGGGAAATAGCACCGCTACTATAAATGTTTATAACAAAACGTACATAATATGGTGGCAAACAGGAGAGGGTGGTACATTGCTGATTAATCAACAAACAATCACTAGTGCGTGTCTAAATGAGATAATAACATTTGTGTTTCTAATTAAGAAAGAATGATTGAAATTATGCCACATTCAGAAAGTTTGGCCGTATGCAAGAGTTTAGCAAAAGGAACTCATCTGAATGATTCATCTGATAAGCACTGACAGCTGTTTTTATATATCAGGGTGTTTTGATCCATTTCTGATTTTAAATAAAGCAGAAATATCTCTTACTTTGTTGGACAATTCAGTTTCAAAAGACTGTGCACTGCTGCTGACTGACTGACTTTCTGATGACTGATTACTTTTTTCTGCTCCAGTAATAATTGTGTGAGTGAGTGGGCCCCTCCCTCCCCACACACACATGTGGGAAACACTATAACCCAGCAGTGGAAGCTCTTACAGTAAAGACAGTGAGGCAGATTTTACAGATTAATGCTCCTGGCACCAAACCTCATGTGACAGAATCGCATATCGGGAATTCAATTACTGGATGGAAAATCGTGCGGGGCACTTTGCTATTTGCGCTTGAATACCTGATATAAACTTCTGTCACATAAAGCGCTGTGCCAGGAACATGAATTCATAAAGTAAACCCCACTGTCTAACATAGCCTTCACTATAGAGCTTTTAGTGAAGATGTTTGGGTTGAAATCACACAGCGCAATTTCAGAAATGATCCTATTAATGTATCTGTGTGAAACTTCTTTGTCTACTAGTTTAACTCAGAGGTTACCCCATTTATTTTAAATGTGTTAACTCCTTCGTTATAATAGCCAGCAAAGGAATTTCATACCAACACGTAAACATGTTTATGACTAATATTGCACAGTCAATTTCACCCTTTCTATCCAAGCTATCTCTGTAAACAATCCTCTCTATAAGACTCTCCAGTAGAAACAGTGGTGTCAAATTTCCTGAGGGCAGCGCTTATTCCCAGGCACAATTAGGAGGGAAAAGGGGGCAGAGACCCATAATACTGGGTCTCCATTCCATTTATGTTGCCCTGGGGTTTTTGTGGCTTCCCCAAAAGGACGGGCCAGGGCCCAAGCTCGCAATGAGCACACACCAGGCGTCCCCATCGAAATGAGGCAGCAGGGGAGATTCTGGCCCTCCCACCTCACTTTTGTGTGCTCTTGTCAGAAGGCTGCCCATTTCCAGGGGTGCCTGAAGGAGGGGTCAGTAGGCCTTGCACGTGGGACCCCCTCAGATCGGAGGAGACAGAGAGAGAGAGAGAGAGGGGGGGGAATTTTAAACCCCCCCCCCCCCACAATGGACAGGAGAGGGTCAGAGAGAGGTTTAGATTTGCAAAATCTGAAACCCGACCCCAACCGACCGTGAACGTGCCTACTTGCCGATTAACCACAGCCAGTTTGGGTGCTTCCGAGTAACCGTCTCTGGAACGGCAGGTTAGTCATTATAATATTTAAATTAGGTGTTTTAATGAGATTCTAGCTGCGATTTGAAATTAAGGCCTCCAGCACAGGTTTCCTGGGGATCGGGAATCTTGGCATTAAAACAGAGGCGAGATTGAGCAGCACTTCATGGGGAAGGTCAAAGGTCAGGAGTCCTGAGATTAATAGAGGTTCAGTGTTCACAACTGCTTTCTCAGTTCCCTCTGGGAAGTGATTTGGTGACAGTGCTTGTTGTGAGAGATTATTTGTACAGTTTGGATGTCTTCACACACAGAACATCAGGATGGGCGGCACCCTGGTTGCTTTAGATTGGACTTCGGGTGAGGAAGACAATCAGCATCAGCAGCTGCAAGGGCGTGCTGTGGAGGGAGCTGCAGGTGGACAACAGAGAGGGGAGCAACAGAGGGGTTTAGTTCGCTGGAGGCACCATCTAACAGGGTCTACAGACAGAGGCTCAGCTTCCTTGACCACTCGGAAGAGCAGTACTTCTGGAGCCTGAGATTGTCACGTCAGGTGGTCGCAGACATCTGCAGCCTCCTAGAAGAAGACCTGCTCCTTGCTGGACCTGGTGGCCATGTGTTACCAGCAGCTGTCAAAGTGACCACCGCCCTCAACATTTTGCGTCTGGTTCCTTCCAGGGCACTAGCATAGACATATCAAGGGTCTCGCAGTCCACTGTACATAAATGCATAAGACAGGTAATGAATGGATTGTTTGTCAGTGCTGGGAGCAACATTCCCTCCAAGCTGCGGGCCGCACAGCTCTCAGCTGGTCCCGCGCAGCCTGGGACCGGCTTTTCTAATGCTAAATTTCATGCATGCGCGAAACTGTGAATGAGGCGCGCAGCCGCTTAAAGGGGCCGTGCACCCAAAAGAAAAATTAGGGGAACATTGGCTGGGAGGCATGTAAACGCCCCCTGTGATGACAATAGCCAGAATGAGCGGGCACTTAGTGCAACAATGAGGACTAGAAGTGGAGGAGGAACAAGCCGCTCATCACTCATCATCTGATGAGGATTCCAGTGGAGAGGAGCAGGACGAGGAGGAGGAAGATGAAGATGGGGCCCCCAATGTCAGACCAGCCCATCACGTTGCTGCTCAGGCAGCCAGGTATGCCCTAATAGCTCGAAGATTCAGTTAGTCACTCACACTGGACCTAAGTAACTATCGCTCGAGCAGCTCCGATGGACGGGCCACATCGTCCGCATGCCCGATACGAGACTTCCCAAAACAAGCGCTCTACTCGGAGCTCCAACACGGCAAGAGAGCCCCAGGTGGGCAGAGAAAATGCTTCAAGGACACCCTCAAAGCCTCCTTGAAAAAGTGCAACAGCCCCACCGACACCTGGGAATCCCTGGCCCAAGACCGCACAAAGTGGAGGAGAAGCATCCGGGAAGGCGCCAAACACCTCGAGTCTCTTCGCTGGGAGCAAGCGGAAGCCAAGCGCAAACAGCGGAAGGAGCGCACGTCGACCCAAGCACCCCACCCACCCGCCCCTTCAACCACCATCTACCCCACCTGTGACAGAGACTGTAGGTCCCGCATGGGACTCATCAGTCACCTGAGAACTCATTTTTAGTGTGGAAGCAAGTCATCCTCGGTTCCGAGGGGCTGCCTAAGAAGAAGAAGAGAAGAAGTAACTATCCCATCACTCCTACCTCTCTGTGGGGGAGCAGCTTGGAGCAGATCAATGATGCCTTGTAAGGCCACAGCTATGGTATCTGTCATCCTGTTTAAGGCGGCAGAAATGGAACGATTAGATTATTGCGGTTGAATTTCCATGGAGGAGGCCAGTCTATCCATCGAAGACATCCTCGCAATGGCCTGCAACATCAATCCACAAAAGCTTGAGCTGGACTCCTCCCTCATCTCTGCTATTGTGGACAGTGTGCGTGGCACATCTGCCAGTTCCTGGCAAATTTGCTACTGACCCTCTGTCATTCTCCTTTTCATTGATGGCCCCCAGGACTGTGCCCTCTGCTCGTGCTCATTTGTGAACTGTGATTCACCAGGTGAGAACCCACCTAACTGTCTAACAGGACCCACCGAGCTGCTCATGTCTGCACTGGTGCCTGGTTGGCATGTGTCCTGTGATGGTGCATCTTAAAAGGAATCAACTCCTCTGAGGAATCCTTGATATCTCTGGGTAGGGGCTGCTGTTCTTCACGTGATGGCCCTGGAGGAGAGAATAGATGGATAAGATTTAGTCATGGGAATGTAAAAATGTTGCAACTCAGCATGATAAGGTGATCATATTTCACTCGGTGCTAAATTCAAGTCAAGATGACTTAGTCTTTTAGGAGATGTGGGTTGTAGAGATTAATTCTGTCACCCTGCAGCAATGAAGTCCCAGTCGCTCCATCTCGGACGGTCAGGGACGCTGATATGTCGCTTATGTCCAAAGCCTCCTGTTCGGCATTTGTGAGCTCCACAATCTGTGGGGGTCCACCTCTGGTCCTCCCCCTCTCCCTCTCCCTTGTATTTTGTGCTCTCTACACCTTTCGATGGGGCATGACAGACCTATGAGTAGCTGTAATGAATGTGTGCACCCAATGGATCCAGTGCATTCGGTGAGGGTGACTATCAGGCAGATGCATCACGAGTAGCACTGGCTTGCATTTGAGGATGTGCTGAAAATTAGGAGAGCTGACTGAGGTGGTATCACATTACATAAGGATTGGGGTGAGTGGCAGTGGTGGATGGAGGAACGGAGAGGTGAGGAAGTGCATAGAATGGGAATGCTGGGTGCTGCTGAAACTTAAGTGGGTGTGAGGGGAGGGGTGTGCACTACAGGATGTAGGTGAATCTGCAACTTGGCTCACCTTTCCTAACCTAGTTAAGTCATTGAAACGCTTCCTGCACTGCATCCAAGTCCTCATGATTACACTTCTGCTGCTGACCTCTTGGGGCACCTCCACCCATGTCTTCTTTGTTGTGGCAGCAGGTTTTTTATTCTCATTGCTAGGGAAGAGGACATACTTCCTTGCCCTTACTGCACCCAGCAGTACCTCCAAGGAAGTGTAATTTATCTGGGCTTGGCCTTTGGCCTCCTTAATTCCATCTCTCAACTTGTACTTCACAGAAAACAATACCGAAACCTCCTCCACCTCTGCATCTGCGATGTGGCCCCTTAAATAGTCGAGGTGAAATTGTGTCATGAGGGTTCGCATCACGCCCGCTCACATGCATTGGAGACGGGAAACCCGGAAGTAAAACGATAATGAGGCCTCCCTGTTGAAATCAGGCATTCCCATGCGTCCATGATGTTATGCGTTAGACGCCCGCTATTGCCAACCCACCCCTCACCTCCACCCACGCTCCGATCCCGCCTCCGCATTATCAGGCCCCAAAACTCTGGAGGCCAGATGATGACAGACAACAGATTCTTCTTCTATCATGTCTTGGAGTGCAAGAGAGGTGTTAGAAGAGTCTTCTACAATACGGGAGCAGTCGTCTTGGACAATCTTTATCAATGACATTTTGTAGCCGTTGGTTGATTTAGTATCTTTATCCATCAAAGTGTCTTACAATGTTATGCTACGTAAAGCATGTTCTTTTCTCACAAACAACCTGAAATGGTGTTACGTGGCGAACATTTAATGCATTTGTCTGCCGTTCTTCTCTCCATTATTTTAATGGAACTGCTAACCCATTCAAAAAATGGATTTGTGCCTTCGTAAAATAGCGAATGCAGCGGTTCAGACAAATGCACGGTTTTTACGCTTGGATCCCTTGGCATAATTTCAAGCCCATTTTGAGTTTGATATTATTATGCATTTTGTAATTATGAACAAATTAAATCATATAAAACTGTGAT
Organism: Squalus acanthias; assembly: GCA_030390025.1. NCBI lineage: Eukaryota > Metazoa > Chordata > Chondrichthyes > Squaliformes > Squalidae > Squalus > Squalus acanthias. Next base: position 76,539,075 of record CM059433.1, on the reverse strand, counting down.
TACTTGAACCAAATTTATAATTTAGTGACCTGTAAATTAGCAATCATCTGAAGGACAATTTAAAAAATACCTGGATAGAGAATGTCATTTCTCAGTGAATCGCCTTTTCTCGTTAGTTGGTTTTATTACAACCTGGTCCAGCACCATAATAATAGTGTGAAGGGGTGTTCTAACTGTGTTAGGATCCACAACTAGAGGGAAAAGCTTAACGACCATATTTAGAGTATCAGAAGATATGAAATCGGACAGTAAAACTCCAACAAAAAAAAGAAAAGTTAAACTATAAGATAAAAATAAGCAATGTCTGTGAGGATATTCAAATCTCTAACACTGACAGGGTTCCGATGACTGTACAAATCACTCAGACATTTCTTTCCCTGTTTATAGTGTCATCCAAACCTCCCCAGCATATTGCAATCCCAAACACTCTTTAGGCTCTGTTTAGTTTTTTTTTGATGTGGAGATGATGGATCTGCGGGTAAGCGTTCTCCAAGGCGGCCTTCGGGATACACGACAGCGCAAAATCATAGAGCAGAAACTGATAGCCAAGTTCCGCACTCATGAGGATGGCCTCAATCGCAATATCGGGTTCATGTCACGATACAGAACGTGACTTGACATCATGGCCGGTCTTTCCAGGTGTTGTTTTTTTTTAAAAAGACTAACACAAGAACCAACACAAATTGACAGGATATGCAGCCAGCAGGTGTTTTGACACGTTGGACCCCCTGGGACACATCTCATTGTCTTGGCTGTGCTCTTAGTGTGTCTTTGATGTAGGGAAAGATTTGAATAGATTTTGTCTGTGTTTATATTGTGAATTCTGGGAGATTCTCTCACTGCTACCCTACCTGAGGAATGTAGAATTTGCAATATATCGCGATTTTGTTAATAAGGAGAAAACACAGAGTTTCGTTCAAACAGCTTTTATTTTCAGCAGAATGCTGGCAGGTTTAAAGTGGACACAAGCAGCCTGTAAAATGGGCACCGCACCTCGTGACAGAACATTCTAGACTTTTCAACAGGCAGACAAGATGGCGTTCCAATAAACATTTGTGCAAGATCGATTAAGATTCAGCACAGTGAAGATAATACACGAGACATTATGGGTTTGCAGTATAAACATAGATACTGGAATCGGTCTCCCAGGTACAAAGGAAAGCCTTTGTACCGAGTAATCAAGGGCCCATCCAAAAGACATTAATATGTAAAATCCCAACGACTCTACGATGAGAGAGCCGTTAGCAGGTAGTTATACAGGACACTTGGAAGCCCCAAACCCCTCCAGGGAGAACACCGACCGATTTAACAATGGGAGAAATATTAACAGGTACTCAGACATTTACGAGTAGCCCCGAAACCCATTAAGAACGGAGATCACCCATACAAGACATTTGGGCGCCAAACCCTAAACAAAAGAATGGACATTATAGTTGGGCGGGAAACGGAAGATTTTGCACTATAATTGCAGGCTCCAAACCGCCCATTCGCTCTCTCGCTCTTGCTCTTGCTCGCTGGCTCCTGTGCTTTTATCCGGTCGATTCGTAACCTCGTGGCTGCTCCTGTGTACTCGTAGTGGGGCTCGCTCCTGCTTGCCTGTTGCCTCTTCTGAAAAGACTGTTGCATTTTCTGATCCGTTCGGATCTACCTCGTGTCGCGTAACGAAGACCTATGTTGGTAACTGGCAGCGGAACCGAAGGCCCGAGATGAGATGAGATGAGATGAGATGAGAAGAGAGGAAGACCATATCCATCGCCACGGTCAGTAAATCCCGACCGCGCCTGTAGGTCGATTAGCCAAGTTTTCCTCGCCAGGAAGATTTCTCTTTCGAACTTATAACGAAACATATTGCATCGATGATAACTGGACTGTGCCCAAAGTAACTGGAACGTGAAAACATATCGTATCGACGATATTGACAACTGTGCTCGAAGAGTACCTGTTAAGCCAACCAACACAGGTCTTCATCACAGCAGACGGTCCAGCCTGCTAGCCGGAGCAGCAGAAGCAAGTAAACAAGTGGGACCAGGAGATCTCCTGACCGACACGTGGGTGCTGCGGTGAAAAACATCCGATCAGCTATTCGGAATTTCTCCGAGTTATCACGAGTGGTGAGCATGAGTCTCGAGATCCTACGAATCTAGTTTAGGATAGATATTGATAGGGGAGGGTTTAAGGATTAAGGATATTTGTAATGTGTGCCCCTATTTACTTTGTGCCGTTCGTTCTTCGTTTCCCTAAGATCGACTATATAACTGTTTGTAAGATTGTACTGTCATTAATCTGTGCTTATGACATGTATTTCATAATCTTAAGTATCATGCAATAAAGATTTTCCATTTCGTACCATTCAAACCAAGTCTACATGAGTTTTATCTCCATTACTGCTCTCGCATCTAAGTCCAGTGTCTAGAACCGTAAGGGAGAGTGATTCGAACCACTCACAGGTGTGTCTAGTGTTCCCAGACTGGCTGGAGACCAGAACAGGCAACAAGGCCTAGACCCGCACTGACATACAGGCTGCACAGAGCCGCGTGAATCTCACAGGCTGCGAGACACGCAGGGTCAGGAATCCCTTACAGAAAATGGCGACCGCGGCAGGACACTGGCAGCGAGAGGGTAGTGTGTTAGATTTTGGAATGACTGTACGAAATGTTATGCAGGAAAAGATAGCGGATTATGTGTTTGGAAAGGTTAATCTAACTAAGAAATGGATAAGTGAATTGTTAGCGGATAAGAGCCCATTGGAGGCAGCTGAAAGGTGGACAGATAGTAAAGAACATAGGAAGACACTTGAGAAAGCAGTCTGGCTTATGTGTTACAAAAGGCAGGTTCAGATTTCCAACCAGACCATTACAGCGCTAGTAGCTCGAATCAGTCATTTAGAGGGAGAAATGGAGGAGAAGGTTTCTGGAGGGGAGGTGCTCATTAAGAATTTAAATGAGTTACACCAAGAAAGCCAGGAAGTCTCCAGTCACCTTAAAACAAGGATAGATTATCTCGAGTGCCAGGTCACTGAGGCAAAATTGAATGAGAGCAGGTTAAAGGAAAGATGTAACCGCCAAGCTGCCCAGATAAGAACTCAAGAAGAAAGCTTGATGGGGGTTAGGGCGGCATATAAGTTGGCCCTTGAGGATAAGTTTCAGGGAGCCGATCATAGCGCCTGCCAAAGGGAGATAGAGCACCTCAAAAAGGCCGTGAACAATGCGAACGGCATGGTGTGCCTTATCAATCCGTCGGCGCACCAGCCGCTAGTAAATGAGAGATTTTAAAAATCCCCACCAAGTAAAGCAGAAGAAGTAGTAGCCACTGCGCCCTCTGCGCCACCCAGCTATTCAGAAACCTGGGTTAGGGAGGAAGCAATGGAAGAAACAAAAGAGCCCATTGAAAAGGAAGTAGAAAAGGGATCGTTGTATCCAGTAACGGGTATTAAAAGGGGCCCAAGCAGAAACGGTGGGGAAGAACCGGGGGATCTCCTCGGACAGCTGGTGTTGCCTCACAGTTCACATCAGCTGAGAGCTATGATAAATCACGTACGGAAGCTGACCGAGATAGACGACCCTTCCGTACATTTCAGAGAAGTTGAGCAAGCCGCAGCCATTAACGGCTGCGATGATGGGGAGACAGCAAAAATGCTGCTGTTCTCATTAGACAGCTCGGTCCTTCAGTGTCTCTCAGGCGAGAGCAAGAGGGGAACCAAGAGTTATGAGGAATTAAAGAATGAGGTCCTGGAAGTGTTGGGGGCGAACGACGAAGGTCCGTTTGCTAGAGTGGGACAGACAGTGCAGATGGAGGGAGAACCCCCGAAGGTTTTTGCCGACAGGCTGTGGCCAGTATATGAGCGCAGCTGTCTAGGTGCGCCCGAGCGCGAAGATGTGGAAGGTTTAGCTTTAACTCATTGGCTTAGGTGCATAATAGCCAACAGTTTACCAGCCGTTAGAGAGCAGGCAAAAGCATGGTTTGATCCCAATGACCCCAACATTACGGAAGAGTCGGTCTTGAATCGACTCACGTTAGGTTATCGCAATATAAGGGGTATGGCAACACGTCCCCTTAAGGGAAGAGTACATGAGGTACGACCCGCAGCCCCGTATCAAAGAGAGTGGCATCAGGAGGGTAATCGCGCCCCACAGGCAATTAATGCTTGTTACGGGTGTGGGAAGACAGGGCACTGGCGCAAGCATTGCAGGAACCCTTGGAAGGATTCCAAGGATAAAAATCCCGCGGTCCGAGCCCAGGCGCCTGTCCCGGCTGAGGAAGCCAAGGCACCCACCCCTCCCGACGACCTCGAAGCAGTGTTAGGAGCCATGCGCAAGCTGGTCTTGAATGCGCGTGGACAGGTGGCGGTCGCAACCGGCCCCGTAGGTGCCGCAGGACCGTCTAATAGTACCCCATGACTAGAGCCCACGCAGCCTGCCTACCTGTGTCCTTTTAAAAGACACGCACAGGAGGGGGTCTGCGGTGAGGAGGCCAGGTTAAGAGAGCAGGCCTTGCGGGAGGAGAACGCCCGCTTAATAGGGAAAATAGATGGGCTGGAAGGGCAGCTTAGAGAGCAGGCCCTGCGGGAGGAGAACGCCCGAGCAATGGGAAAGTTAGACGTGCTCAGGCTAGAAGCGCAGCTTAGTGAGATAAAAGCAGCCTACAGGGTAGCCAAAAGCCGGGAGTATGAGGATATAAACCAATGCAAACTGTACCAGCCAGGTGCGCAGGGGAAAACTACAGGGGTAAACCCCGCCAGTGGGGAAGCACAGCCCCAGGTAGGACCACAAGGCACGCAGGCAGGCAAAGCAGCTTGCATCAGGGGAGGGGACATCCCGGACGATCATGCAGCGTTTTTCTGGAATTGGGGGTTAGATGAGGAAGAATTCAGGGTACCCTGGTCAGATGAGGATAGTGCAGATGAGCATAGTGATGATGACGGGTGGTTCCTGAGGAACGGTCTGGAGGGAATGGGGGCTGTAGGTAGAGATCCACACAGGGTGGACACACAAGCTGCAGGTCCCGAGGACAGGAGGGAGGAGCTAGAGGAGGCAGGGCCAGCCGCTATAGGAGCACAGAGAGTACCGGTGTGGCTCCCAGAGATGTGGCCGCCCACTTTGAACGACCAGTCCTCAGGGGAGGCAGAGATCACGAGTGAAGGGCCGCCTGCTGGGCCGAGCAGGGCGGAGCCACGAACTACCAGCCCCGAGGTTAGGGAGGCGGAGTCAGCGGAGGCGGAGCCGGCGACTGTGATGGAACCCCAGGTCATCCCGATGGAAGTCTCGGAACCCGGTCCGTCCGTCACGGAAACCCCGCCCATGGCAACTCCCCGTAGGTCAAGTAGAGAACCCCAGCCCAGGAGGATGTGGTCATGTCCCCAGACTGCCCCAAGGCGAAAATTTAAGGTTAAGATAACCCAGATACAGGCCGGCCACATCGCAGCAGCAACAGGCTGCGGCAGATCAGAGGGAAGGGTCAGTGCCCTCCCACCGTCGGGAAGAGCTCGCAGCAGCCTTCTCAGAATTTAAAGGGGCCGCCCTGAGAACGGGCGGCACTGTAAAGTTCAAGGTTAAGTTTTAAGTTTATAGTTCAAGGTTAAGTTTTATGTTTTAATAAGGTTAAGTTTGTAGTGTTTTTAACAGGAAACGATAAAATGATGGGAGTTTTAAAGATAGGTTTAGTTGAAGTTTATTCAGCGAACGTTGAAGTTTACGTGAGGCGAGGTCAGGGGACCCGCTCACCCTTCACAAAAGCCAGAGACTCTTGCGAGGCTGGCTACCTCATTCTATCTGATCACAGGAACCAAGGAAGGATGGAACGAATTCTAGTATTGCTCGTGGCAATCGGATGTGGATTGGCCTATCGAGGCCGCACCAAGGATGTCGTGGTGTTTGGATGTTCCGGGGACACGGCCCCCATCGCGGTGGATGGGATCGGAAGACGGGAGGCAGAGGAGACCAGCACCTATTTCCACAAGGGAAGGTGGCCAGGATGGCTGGGAACGAACTCAACGGAGTATTCCAGCACATCGGGGTTTGCCTACAAAGAGACTTCTTTACTGTGCCCCAAAGTAAGGATCATCGCACCCAGGATCAGCGTCACCGTCGGCAAACGGATTTGTTTGACTTGTAGTGGGAAGGTCCCATTGAGCCGATGGTGGTGGCTGCGAAAGCTGAGCAAAACTATGAGAAACTCTTCGGTCGAGTGGGAACGACTGGGTAATAATACCCATCGGACAATTACGGGGACAGACGGACAAGTGAAAGTCTGTTGGGACAAATGGTGGGAACCGGATGAGGGAATTTATGTATGTATGTGGGGGTCAAAGTACGTTTGCCCCAAAGGCATCTCCATATTTTTTATCAATCAATGGCAGGATAACGGACAGGGAATGAGGTGGGATGCGAGCACCAGGGGGTGCGGAGCCCCATTCTCCCCGATCCCAGTAAATGCCACTGAGCTCATTACGCGCCCACGCAAAGCCCCGCCCACGATTCCGGTGGTTCTAGCTGAGGAAGAAGGGTGCCCTAAAACTAGTAAGGGACCCGGGAATGGTTTGGTACTGGTCCCCACAGACCAGATACTATTTCAGGGGGTACATTACGCGGTGGCCTCGGTGATTTTAAATCTCACTGAGGTGCGGTTACCAGAGTGGTGCCCCAAAAAGACGGAACAGTTGTACCAGGTCCTGTTGACCAAGATGTTCAGACAATTTTACGAGTTCGATTTCGCGGAAATTGATAAAACAAGTTTGTACACCGCGCCACAGGAAGTTTTGGATCAAGTAGGGAGGCAAAGAAGGGGTTTGGTGAACGATGCGTCCACTGCTTTTAACACGGGTACATCCGTGGTCAACGCTCTAGACAGTGTGGAGCTGCAGACCCAGATTAATGGTCTAAAAACGCAATTAAAAGACATTCTAACAGATGAGAATAAAGTGGTAGGGTCAGGTCTACACGAGGACCAAGCCATGACCCTCCATTTAAAGGAAATTATAGCAGAGTTGGAGAAACATGCAAAGACGGTAAATGCCCTGATTAGGGAAGATCGGAATGCATCCGATCAAGCTGCGCAGAACGAGGTGTGCGTGCTTTACGGGGCGTGGTTACTGGGCGAGGGCCGCAGTAATTTGGAGGATTTAAAACAAGGTTTGGTTCCGTCCTGGATAAGTAACAAACACCTACGGGCGCTCCACCCTTTTCAGAACGCATTGAGCCCGTGCCAGCTCAGGCTAGCTTCAGAAGCATACCCAGTCCCCGTGGACTGCGGACGATCAAACCATACCATTATGGGTATAGTTTTACGCATGCCGGTTTTGGGCGACACAGCAAAGCCCGCCCCGGTATATCGGGTAGAGAACATTGGTGTCATTCAGGGGGGAGCCCACATTCGTTACGCAGCGGTTCCACCTTACGTCATCCGCTGGGAGCAAACGATGACAGGTACAGATCTCTCTGGTTGTCGTGGCAGGGGAGCACACATAATACTGTGCCCCCAGCACTTGAATGCCTTTTTAACACCACAGTGCGGGTTCAGAACGACTGGCGCCAAGTCCATGAATTGCACCATGGAGGCAATGGCACAAGATCATGTGCCTCCGCAGGTAGCATACATCGGGGGTGGAACATATTGTGTTACCACTGCAGCGCAACACTACCAGCATGGAAACCGTAGCCGGTGTCCGGTGAGTGACAGCAGTTTCTGTTTTAAACCCAGGGCGGAAGTTCAAGTAGCACAACAGCGAATTATCCCAATCCCTGAACCATCCACTGTTCATCTCACAGTAAAAGAGAATTTCACCGACTTGCAGCGATTTGTCGCGCATTTTGGATACCTCATTCCCCCTCTCCCTGAACACCTCACCAAGCTTTTAAAAGCCGTCGCGGTGTCACAGAAACACTTTTACACATTAGAGCAGAAAACTGTCGAAATAGGAACAGACATTCTGGATATAGTAGTTCCACCGTGGTGGAATCTGTTCACTAATATTGAAGTGCCTTCATGGATCAGAATAGCCTCCCACATTTTAGTCGTATGCCAAGTGTTTATTGTAGTGTACCTATTGGTCGTACATTGTAAAAGAGACAAACGCCTCACCAAGCATGAAAACACGGGAGAGTGGCGAGAACGTTACGTGCGCGTGCACGATGAGAGCACCGTGTAATCGGAAAATGGCGTCATTCCCGCTCGCCGCGTGCGCCGCGGAAGTTTGTACTCATATAAGATTTTCAGAGATTGTAAATACGTTGAGAACTCGACATGTTTTAAGAGTTGGTGTTGATTATTTTGGTGATGGTGTTACAGTTAAAAATGATTGTTTGGTTTTGGGTTTTGTTTCTCCTTTCCCTGAATAAAAGATGAATATACAGGTGATACGAGAGGCATCGGCCTGGTTACGCCGGGAAGGAAAACAAGTGGTGTAAGTTTAAGGGCAAATAATGCCTACGGTGATATAAAATGTAATCTTCTTGGGAAATGAGGACGACACAGAGACCCTAGCTAATTTAAAATTATGGGATTAATTTACTGGATTCGGAGAGAAATCGAGATAATATTGCTCACCACTATGATTTTTGATACGATAAGCGGAGTTATTCGCATCAACAGGAGGGACTGTAGAATTCGCAATATATCGCGATTTTGTTAATAAGGAGAAAACACAGAGTTTCGTTCAAACAGCTTTTATTTTCAGCAGAATGCTGGCAGGTTTAAAGTGGACACAAGCAGCCTGTAAAATGGGCACCGCACCTCGTGACAGAACATTCTAGACTTTTCAACAGGCAGACAAGATGGCGTTCCAATAAACATTTGTGCAAGATCGATTAAGATTCAGCACAGTGAAGATAATACACGAGACATTATGGGTTTGCAGTATAAACATAGATACTGGAATCGGTCTCCCAGGTACAAAGGAAAGCCTTTGTACCGAGTAATCAAGGGCCCATCCAAAAGACATTAATATGTAAAATCCCAACGACTCTACGATGAGAGAGCCGTTAGCAGGTAGTTATACAGGACACTTGGAAGCCCCAAACCCCTCCAGGGAGAACACCGACCGATTTAACAATGGGAGAAATATTAACAGGTACTCAGACATTTACGAGTAGCCCCGAAACCCATTAAGAACGGAGATCACCCATACAAGACATTTGGGCGCCAAACCCTAAACAAAAGAATGGACATTATAGTTGGGCGGGAAACGGAAGATTTTGCACTATAATTGCAGGCTCCAAACCGCCCATTCGCTCTCTCGCTCTTGCTCTTGCTCGCTGGCTCCTGTGCTTTTATCCGGTCGATTCGTAACCTCGTGGCTGCTCCTGTGTACTCGTAGTGGGGCTCGCTCCTGCTTGCCTGTTGCCTCTTCTGAAAAGACTGTTGCATTTTCTGATCCGTTCGGATCTACCTCGTGTCGCGTAACGAAGACCTATGTTGGTAACTGGCAGCGGAACCGAAGGCCCGAGATGAGATGAGATGAGATGAGATGAGAAGAGAGGAAGACCATATCCATCGCCACGGTCAGTAAATCCCGACCGCGCCTGTAGGTCGATTAGCCAAGTTTTCCTCGCCAGGAAGATTTCTCTTTCGAACTTATAACGAAACATATTGCATCGATGATAACTGGACTGTGCCCAAAGTAACTGGAACGTGAAAACATATCGTATCGACGATATTGACAACTGTGCTCGAAGAGTACCTGTTAAGCCAACCAACACAGGTCTTCATCACAGCAGACGGTCCAGCCTGCTAGCCGGAGCAGCAGAAGCAAGTAAACAAGTGGGACCAGGAGATCTCCTGACCGACACGTGGGTGCTGCGGTGAAAAACATCCGATCAGCTATTCGGAATTTCTCCGAGTTATCACGAGTGGTGAGCATGAGTCTCGAGATCCTACGAATCTAGTTTAGGATAGATATTGATAGGGGAGGGTTTAAGGATTAAGGATATTTGTAATGTGTGCCCCTATTTACTTTGTGCCGTTCGTTCTTCGTTTCCCTAAGATCGACTATATAACTGTTTGTAAGATTGTACTGTCATTAATCTGTGCTTATGACATGTATTTCATAATCTTAAGTATCATGCAATAAAGATTTTCCATTTCGTACCATTCAAACCAAGTCTACATGAGTTTTATCTCCATTACTGCTCTCGCATCTAAGTCCAGTGTCTAGAACCGTAAGGGAGAGTGATTCGAACCACTCACAGGTGTGTCTAGTGTTCCCAGACTGGCTGGAGACCAGAACAGGCAACAAGGCCTAGACCCGCACTGACATACATCTGCACAGAGCCGCGTGAATCTCACAGGCTGCGAGACACGCAGGGTCAGGAATCCCTTACAGGAAGGAGCGAACCGCTCCAAAAGCTTGTAAAATTAAATAAATCTGTTGGACTATAACCTGGTGTTGTGCGACTTCTAGTTTTTTTTTGACAAGTTAATGCACTGCAAATGCAAATGCAACTTCATGCAAAATCTGACTGCCATTAGTATTAAATATCTCTATTCAATGTCTTCTGGTTGTGAGAGCTGTAGGGTGAATGTTTTCTGGACCCTATGGGACTTTGCTTCTATTTATTGGAACTGCAACAGGAGATAGCAACAGAGGACGGACCTGGTAAATGCTTCTACCACCAGCAGCAAGGATTCCCTTTCCTCCTACTTTCACTGGAATTGTATTTGTATCGATTGTCTACATAAATGTAAACCATTAGTTCCTGCGGAGCTGTGTCAAGGTCTGTAATAGCATAGAAAAACCGCCCAGGATTACTTGCAGCGGGAAAAGATTGTTTTACATCTCACGCGCATCGGAAAACATACCCCAATGTTAGATCAAATTTCACACCATTTAATGAGAATGCAATATTGGCGCAATGTTTGAGAAACTGCCCTCAATATCTAAATGCATTTCTGTTGTATGATTATAACCTTTATAAGTGTGAGAAATGACATGTGGAGAATGTGGTTTCGCCATTCTGTTTCTCAGCACCACATTAAAACTGGACAAATGAATGATAGTGTCACGTATGTGTGCAGTGGGCAAGAGATAGGCATCGTTAGGGTTGCAGATTATGACATTACTGTTGCCAATGGTGCTCTGTGATTGTCCAGCAGCAGGCATGGTTCAGTGTGACACAGCGACCATCATTATCACTTTCAAACCACCCTCAGGATGGGGCACTTCACCTCTGTGACTTCGCTGTGAGTTTACAGACTTCACCAAATTAAAGTAAGGGAGTCAGACAGCCTTGGGACTGGAACTCTTGAACTTCGGAGGAGTGGAGTGTCCCTGTTTTGCTTGAGCCACTGGCCACACAGTTAATATTGAAAGAAGGATCTGCCCAAAGTGTCAACTTGTCTTACTGTTTCAGATTCTGTGTATTTACAGCATTTTCTGTATATATATTAGCTTTGCATTTTTTTTGCTAATCAACATCACTCACTAGAGGGCTCTGTCAGTGATACGCTATCATACCAACTCACAGCACAGTGAGGTGATAGGCACAGTTTTTTTCATTTTTAACAGTTTGCCTGCTTGATTAAAAAAAATCTAAATACCTAAAATACCTCTTAAAGAAGATTAATGCAGGATATTCCAGTTCAGCTTGAAAGCTTATTGACAATTGAATCCTGCTCACAGGTGGTTAACAGACACAACACAGCACAGCACAGAAGACAAAGTAGATGTAATGTACATCAACACATCACAGCTTGCACTTCAGTGTACCAACAACCTCAATATGTTCAAAGTAATCTCCTTTAAATAGCGTGTAACAAAACAGTACAGCAACTTGGACGCATTTGCCTACATGATAGTCACTGCAATTTAAAGTAATTCACTGTGTGTGAAGTGCTTTGAGATGTTTCCGCGAGACATGTTAAAGTGCGATTATAAGTGCAAGCCTTTCTTTCTTTGAAAATGCAAGCATGATTGCGTGGTTCTCACCAACTCCATGTCATTCCCAGATTCTCGCTGGCTGTGCTCTGCCCTTTGGGAAGCTCTCCGTTATGCTCTCTGTTGTGCTGAGTCACTGCTGGCTGCGTTTTTTCCCTTTGTCTCCCTTTCTTATCTCTTGTGCTTTCTTTCTTGGCCACTCACCCTCTGCTCCTTCTGGGCTCTACTCTTTTCTCTCATGCTGCATATATGCTTCATTTTATGCAGCGACACAAGATGCTTTTATGCGTTAGAATGACACAAGATGTGGAACATGTCAGTAATTTAAATCTGCTGAACTGGCATTGATTTGGAGTTTATCTCATGGTGCAACACAGGGATGAGATAGCTTCACACTACTTCTTTTATGCATTGCAGCATTCTAAAAAATGGTACTGGTATCATATCAGTACCAGCAGCACCGAGTTGCCAGACTCCTTTCCTCCCGGATTTATACCTGCACTGATCTCACTAACAAAACTTATGCTGGTAGCTAACAGCCCAAGATCCTGTTTACAACACTGCCCTAATGAAAAGGTAAAGAAACCACAAGTACATGAATATAATCACCAGATTAAAGTGCCTCTATACTCAACATTATATCGATCCCAATAAATGACAATGCTACAATTTAAAGCAGCACAATGTACCATATGTACTTCTTACACATTAAAGAATGAGCTCCTGATAAATCTGCAAAACAATTTGGTTTCATTTAAATAATAAAAAATAAATTAGAAATACTTGTATTTATTTAGTACCTTTTTCTGTGTGAAAGCACCTCAAAAAAGTAAATTACATCGGATTACAGCACAGAAACAGGCCATTTGGCCCAACCAGTCCATGCTGGCATTTAGGCTCCACTCGAGCCTCCTCCCATCCTTCCTCATCTAACTCTATCAGCATAGCCCTCTATTCCCTTCTCCCTCATATGCTTATATAACCACCCCTTAAATGCATCTATACTATTCGCCTCAACTACTCCCTATGGTAGCGAGTTCCACATTCTCATCACTCTCTGGGTAAAGAAGTTTCTTCTGAATTCCCTATTTGTTTTCTTTATTTGTTTTCTTGGTGACTATCTTATATTGATGGCCATTAGTTTTCCTCTTCCCCACAAGTGGAAACACTCTCACTGTGTCTACTCTATAAAAACCTTTCATAATTTTAAAGACCTCTAGTAGGTCACCCCTCAGCCACTCTTTTCAAGCCTGTTCATCCTTTCAAGGAAAATGTGATTTTTTTAAATGTATAATTTGATCATGTTCACCTCTACTAAATACGGTGAAACATTACAGACCAAAAATTACTGTTGGTTCAACACATTTGTGCAATATTCCTTTGTATGCTATTGGAACACAGACAAAATTTGAACACAGACAAAATCTAACATTTAAACTAATCAGGTTAATGGTTTGGTTAAAGTAGCAGAGATAGGATGTCGTATGAGTGTGTTAATATCATCAACTGTAATTGCTAGCCTTACAAAGTATAACTAGTGTTAAAATATTGGCCCGTATTTTGCTCACCGCTGACCTCAAAGAAAGCTGCTCACAAACTTTTAGTGATGTCTGTGGCATTGATTTCACCTTTCCCGATGATAATTTCATTCTGGCCCCATCTATAGCAGATCTCTGGCGTCCAGCAACAGTGATATCATCAAGCAGGCTAAGCAGACAATCAGATTGAAGAATTCTCACAGACAGCAAACCAGGAAGTGAAAAACACTGATTATCATTCACTATTTATAATTTTACAGAAAGCAAAATAAATATTGGGACATACACATGATATCAAACTAAAAAAAAAAAACATTTTATTATTTTTTTTAAAATGGAATTTTTTCACGGAATGGAGAAATTTGACATTCCACAAATATAAAATTAGTTTTTCAGGGCCAGAGAGGCTGTTCAGCAGTAATTATGATTTAGCACACCATTAAAAACCCAGTTACACCTCATGCAACAAGGCTTAACTCTTTCATGGGTTTTTACAGCGAGAATAGGGCATAAAGAAATGGAAGTTCACGTCAAATCAAGTGATTTCTAATTGATTCCATCTGCGAGGACTGCAACAGCGCGCCCTGTGGAGGAGCAGGGTATCACTGACAGCAACTTCAGGATTTCCGCGTTTAAATGCGTATGTGTAGACTCCAGAAGTTGCTGTCAGTTTTACACGCTGACAGTTTCGCCACAACCGCAAATTCCGGCCCATTGTTGTCTCATCAGTGACACATACTTTACATTATATTTGCGACCAAGATCAAGGTGAGAGGGAGGAGTCAACAGCAAGGAGTTAAAAAGCAGTTAGAGTGCTAACCAACAATCTTCGCAAAATGTAACAGGTTGCTTAGAACACGCTAACTGAGGAGTATAAATGCAATAAAACCAAGCTGTTAAGCTAAACCTCAATCTCCTGGAGTTCTCCCAATTTGCTGATGTAACTTCAGTGGAAGTTTGACGAAACACCCGGAGAAACGGTTAAAAATTGAAGTTTTCACTGTTCCTATAGAGTTTACGATGATTATACGTGAAATTATGGCAGTAGATCGGGAAAATCTCGCAGAAATTCTCCGCAGGTCAGCTCAAAAAACATGGGTCTTCTCTTACATTGAAATGAAATCACAATCAAAAGTGCTCTGGGATTTTGTAAAAGTGTAAAATCCTGGTTTAGTATCTTTACTGCATAAGGCCGCATTACACTACAACTTTAGTATCAGCGTGAAACAAAACTCTGTCGGAGGGAGTCTCACTCCACTTCTCCTGGCGTCAGGTCAGGCTCTGACCTCAGATATACACTACAACTTCTTGAGGTTGGTGAAGGATGAAGCCGTTAAGTACCAAAGCTACTTATAGCTTCTTTTTCTTCTTCTTCTTCTTCTTCTTCTTAGGCAGTCCCTTGGAACCGAGGATGACTTGCTTCCACATTAAAAATGAGTTCTCAGGTGACTGATGAGTCCAATGTGGGACCTACAGTCTCTGTCACAGGTGGGGCAGACGGTGGTTGAAAGGGCGGGTGGGTGGGGTGCTTGGGTTGACGTGCGCTCCTTGTGCTGCTTGCGCTTGGCTTCTGCTTGCTCCCAGCGAAGAGACTCGAGGTGTTCGGCGCCTTCCCGGATGCTTCTCCTCCACTTTGTGCAGTCTTAGGCCAGGGATTCCCAGGTGTCGGTGGGGATGTTGCACTTTTTAAAGGAGGCTTTGAGGGTGTCCTTGAAGTGTTTCCTCTGCCCACCTGGGGCTCTCGTGCCGTGTCTGAGCTCCGAGTAGAGCGCTTGTTTTGGGAGTCTTGTATCGGGCATGCGGACGATGTGACCCGTCCATCGGAGCTGATCGAGCGTGGTCAAAGCTTCGATGCTGGGGATGTTGGCCTGCGCGAGAACACTGATGTTGGTGCGCCTATCCTGCCAATGGATTTGCAGGATCTTGCAGAGGCAGCGTCGGTGGTACCTCTCCAGTGCTTTGAGGTGCCTGCTGTACATGGTCCATGTCTCTGAGCATAAAGCAGGGCGGGTATCACTGCTGCTCTGTAGACCATGAGCTTGATGCTGGGTTTGAGGTCCTGGTCTTCAAACACTCTCTTCCTCAGGTGACTGAAGGCTGCACTGGCACACTGAAGGCGTTGTTGGACTTCGTCATCGATGTCTGCCCTTGTCGACAGTAGGCTCCCGAGGTATGGAAAGTGGTCCACGTTGTCCAAGACCTTGTCATGGATTTTAATAATCGGGGGGCAGTACTGTGTGGTGGGGGCAGGTTGGTAGAGGACCTTTGTCTTACAGATGTTTAGTGTAAGGCCAATGCTCTCGTATGCTTCGGTGAAGGTGTTGACGATGGTTTGGAGTTCGGCCTCCGAGTGAGCGCAGACGCAAGCGTCGTCTGCATACAGTAATTCGACGACAGAGGATGGGACGACCTTGGATCTGGACTGGAGGCGACGGAGGTTGAACAGTTTCCCATTTGTTCTGTAAATTAGCTCCACTCCAGCGGGGAGCTTATTGAGGGTGAAATGGAGCATTGCAGCAAGGAAGATCGAGAAGAGTGTTGGTGCGATGACACAGCCTTGCTTGACCCCGGTCCGTACGTGAATTGGGTCTGTGGTGGAACCGTTGGTCAGGATCACGGCTTGCATGTCGTCTTGAAGAAGGCGGAGGATGGTCACAAACTTTTGAGGGCAGTCGAATTTGAGGAGGACACTCCATAATCCCTCACGGTTGACAGTGTCGAAGGCCTTTGTGAGATCAAAGAAGGCCATGTACCATTGGGGGTACTTAAGGAAGTGGCCCTAGAATTAGTAGATGCATTGCTGGTCATCTTCCAAAATTCTATAGACTCTGGAATAGTTCCCATGGATTGGAGGGTAGCTAATGTAACCCCACTATTTAAAAAAGGTGGGAGAGAGAAAACGGGGAATTATAGACCAGTAAGCCTGACATCGGTAGTGGGGAAAATGCTAGAGCCCATTATAAAACATGTAATAGCAGAGCACTTGAAAACAGTGACAGGATTGGACAAAGTCAACATGGATTTACAAAAGGTAAATCATGCTTGACTAATCTACTGGAATTTTTTGAGGATGTAACTGGTAGAATAGATAAGGGAGAACCAGTGGATGTGGTGTATTTGGACTTTCAGAAGGCTTTCGATAAGGTCCCGCATAAGAGATTGGCGTGCAAAGTTAAAGCACATGGGATTGGGGGTAAGGTACTGACTTGGATAGAGAACTGGTTGGCAGACAGGAAGCAAAGAGTTGGAATAAACGGGTCTTTTTCCGAGTGGCAGGCAGTGACTAGTGGGGTACCGCAGGGATCGGTGCTAGGACCCCAGTTATTCACAATATATATTAATGATCTAGACGAGGGAACTAGATGCAATATCTCCAAGTTTGCAGACGACACAAAGCTGGGTGGGCGTGTGTGCTGTGAGGAGGATGCAGAGAAACTCCAGTATGATTTGGACAGGTTGGGTGATTGGGCAGATGCATGGCAGATGCAGTATAATGTGGATAACTGCGAGGTTATCCACTTTGGTGGCAAAAACAGGAAGGCAGATTATTATCTGAACGGCAATAGATTGGGAAAAGGGGAAGTGCAACGAGACCTGGGAGTCCTTGTGCACCAGTCGTTCAAGGTAAGCATGCAGGTGCAGCAGACGGTTAAGAAGGCAAATGGTATGTTGGCCTTCATAGCGAAAGGATTCGAGTACAGGAGCAAGGATGTCTTGCTGCAGTTGTACAGGGCCTTGGTGAGACCACACCTTGAGTATTGTGTGCAGTTTTGGTCGCCTTATCTGAGGAAGGATGTTCTTGCCATGGAGGGAGTGCAGCGAAGATTCACCAGACTGATACCTGGGATGGCAGGAATGACGTATGAAGAGAGATTGGGATGATTGGGCTTGAATTCGCTAGAGTTTCGAAGAATGAGAGGGGATCTCATTGAAACTTATAAAATTCTAACAGGACTAGACAGACTAGATGCAGGAAGGATGTTCCCGATGGCAGGGGAGTCCAGAACCAGGGGTCACAGTCTAAGGATAAGGGGTAAGCCATTTAGGACTGAGATGAGGAGGAATTTCTTCACCCAGAGAGTGGTGAACCTGTGGAATTCTCTACCACAGAAGGCAGTTGAGGCCAATTCATTAAATATATTCAAGAAGGAGATAGATATATTTCTTAAGGCTAAAGGGATCAAGGGATATGGGGAGAAAGCAGGGACAGGGTACTGAATTTGGATGATCAGCCATGATCTCATTAAATGGCGGAGCAGGCTCGAGGGGCCGAATGGCCTACTCCTGCTCCTATCTTCTATGTTTCTATGTTTCTATGTACAGCGGTTGGTGCTGTTCCCTGCATTTCTCTTGTAATTGACGCGCGGTGAAGATCATGTCCATTGTGCTCCTTACTGGGCGGAATCCACATTGCGACTCTGGGAGGAGCTCTTCGGCCACTGGGAGAAGGCGATTGAAGAGGATTCTTGCGATGACTTTCCCTGTGGCAGACAGCAGGTAAACTCCTCTGTAATTACCGCAATCGGACTTGTCACCTTTCTTGAAGATGGTTACAATTACGGTGTCTCTGAGATCCCCTGGCATGCTCTCCTCCTTCCAGATAAGAGAAATGAGTTCATGAATTCACGCCAGTAGTGCTTCTCCGCCATGCTTTATTGCCTTGGCAGGGATTCCATCTGCTCCTGAGGCCTTGTTGTTCTTCAGTTGTCAGATGGCCTTTTCAACCTCATGCTGGACTGGGGTTGTGCTGAGATGGTGGCGGGTAGCATGCTGCGGGATGGTGTTGAGGACACTCGCGTCGAAGACAGAGTCTCGGTTAAGGAGATCTTCGAAGTGCTCCTTCCAGCGGGCACTGACTGCCTCTCTGTCCTTGATGAGTACCTCTCCACAGCTAACTGTTATAGCTAGATGCTGCCTGAGACTCATACATTTTGGGGGGGGGGGTGGGTTGTGGGGGTGGAAATACGTCTTGAGTGGTAGCGCTAAACAGATGATAGCGAATTGGCAGCTCATTTTACGCACCGCCTATGTTTGTGTTCCATTGCAGTCAATGGAATAGAAGATCAGACTGGTGTAAAGAGGGCTGCCGATTCGCCATCGCCTCTTATGCATTACCTTCGAAAACCAATTTCACTCCCTTTGTACCTGATGAATATTTTTAGCTGTCTTGTCTTGATTCATGTCATGTTAATGAGTCTTTAGTATTTGTAACTGTGATATAGTTGTTTTTATAAACCTTTAGCATGATTGATATGCAAATAAACTGAAAAGGTTGGGACGTCACCAATATCAAAGTCTGCCACCAGTCTCCTCGAGTCCACCATGACTGTTACCACTCAAGCTTACGAGCCTGCGAGCAGCCTATGAAGTTGCTGCCAACAGCCATGAGATGCCACTAGCTTCTTGGAGTTGAATACCAAATGGTGTTACGTGCTAGAGGTTAATAAAATAAGCATAAATCTGTATTTCAGTTAGCTCTGCCGTCATATTTAAGGTTGTTTTATCTGTTCGGTTTCCCATTTATTTTCTCTATGCTGGCCAGTTGCCACCAGACAGCTTCCTCTGGCCAGGGATAGTGGGCTGATTTGGGCCGCAGACTTTTAAAGAAATCTGAGCAAAAGAGGCATAAAATAAACGACTGTTTTAATGAAATCATGTCGTAACTTTCAGTAAATAATGACCAGGCTGAAATGAAGATCTAAGTTCTCCTTGCAGAGCTAATCAACTCAAACATGAGATGTTCCTTCAGGAGAATTGTGTACTGAAGCAGTTAAAATTCTGGCTAACTATTGGAAACAGACACAAATGCTGATACAGTTTGTAAGTAGAGTTATCTTGGCTTTTGGTTTTGCAAGTGGAACTCCAAAGAAAATAAACACAAAGTGTTGTATGAGAAATCAGAGACTGGGCATCTATGCAATTTGACATTCATAAAGTAACTGAAAGCGATTGTGACAAGATTGTGCTATTCCATGTCTTAATGGCGAGTCAAATAAACGGTTACTATTTATTTTTCTTCCTTCCCATTATGTAGAAGATACTTTTAGATTTTTATTCCTAATTTCCTAAAACTATACTGTAAATTTGAAATCAAATTTATACAACAATGAAGAAAAGACTTAGCATGCAATAAACAATAAAATTCTACAACAGTATTAAGAGCATTCTAAAAGAGAAGTTTACGTTGCGTCTTCCTCGTACTATATGCCTTTCTGAAAGTCACCTTATTTGGTCTTCCTATTCATAATCTTCTCCTTAAAATATCCCCTAAGCCATGTAATTTTTCCCCAGAAGCTTTTACCCGAAGGAACAACTTTTCAAAATCTAAAATTTGTATGATTTCACTTAACTAATTATTCATGGGAGCAATCCTCACCATTTTACAAGCCCTAAGGTATGACTTTTCTCTGTGGCCCAGATTATAAAACTAGATAGATTAGACACAATTCAAAAAGCTAAAGAATCTTCAGGCTGAAAGAAAGTTGAAAAATAAATATTGATCTGCTTTTCTTGTATGAATGTGAAACTGTATTGACCCTGTCCCAAAATCATTAATTGCTACGCATCCCTTTTAAATCAACTAGTGGAAGATTTGGATTGGAGGCAGAATCTGTGATCTTCATGGTCATTTGACGGATTTCATGATGAGAGGTGTGTCTGCAGTGGGAAGACTCGACTTCTGTTTTGTGCAAGCTTCACTGTTGACTCCAAGATGATTTCATTTTTTGTTTAATTATAATTTATTAAAACATTTTTGTTTTGAAGTGCATTCAAATTACTTGTTTGTAATAATTTCTAAGTTATAATGGAAAGCAAAGCTCTTTTTCCTGCAACAAAATAGGTATAAAGCATCATAATTACTTCATGAAATCTCGAATGCCCGTTATAAACTGACCGGTTAAACTCCTAATATTGTAAGTTTATGAACATGTAGGTTCAAATAGGGGACAGACATTCAGAGCTAATTAAAGTACAAAGTGAGATCCCCTACTCCACAGTGGAGCCAGTAGTCAAAAACAGTCTTTGTGCCAATGTGCACAGTGCTGCTTTTCAAATGCTACTGTGAATTATCGCTCTTTTCAAGAAATTAAGGAGTCCCAATCTGGAATATGCAATCAATTAGTGGTAACTTTATCCAATATATTACCTGTACTTGAATGAAGCAACAAAGATTTGTTTTAATATATTAAGCTTATAACACATTATGCAGTGAGATTTATTCATTGCATCTATCACATTCCAAGGTAGAAATATCCCAGAATTACAAAAAACAAAAATGCTTTTCTTTATTTTAGAAAATAGTTACAAGATATTGCTATGTCTGTATACAGGAGGGGAGAGCAGTTATATCATTGGAATGTAATTAAATTATGGCATCACTGATCTCACCCAGTGCTACAAACTAATGAACCAAAGCTGAGGGAAACGTCAGAAAACTGCATTACAGAAGTTGAACTACGGCACATATTAATGACAGCCAAAGTTTCGAGTCACCCAATTGTTGGCACCACATGTCTAATAACGATTGATTATACCCAAGAACAAAAATAGCATTTTACTCATTTTCAGTATTTAACTGTGAATCACGGACATCAGTGCCACCATTGCCTGATTTACTGTTGAATACTTGTAAGAATGGTTGTCCAAAATGCCGAGAAATCAGGGCCTTTCATCCCTCTCACATGTACTTTGTTTTACTAAAATGACAAAAGAATCTAATTTAAAAAAATCAAGCTGCCTCTAAATAAAGAATAAAATATCCTAGTAATATAGTCAGAGGTTCAGATATCTTAAACTGTTGGAATGAAACTCTTATAATTTCACTATTTGAGCTCCGAGATGCGCTTACTCCAAGGTGTATATTATACTTTTAATACAGACTCAATATTCAATGGGATATTCAGTGGGATAGTTTGATTTATTTTTCGGTTCTTTACTTTCCTATAGCTGCTGGGATGGATGTTGATGACGCAAAGAGTCTTGTTACAGATACCCAATGATATCATACTGAAGGATTGCTAATTGTGATTTAATCAGCGTAAACTTATTGAGAGATAATCAACAATCGATTAGTTAAAAACAACACATTAAAAGTGCTTCAACCTTCGTTCAACATTAAGTGCACATTATTTGCACCATTTGTTTTAAAAAAAGAGGCCTAATCCTAACTCAGGGTGAGAGTCAGGCGGGTGGAGGCAGAAGCGGGGGACAATTGTCCCGTCCTCGGTAGAGTGAGACCCGGGTGATTTTTCACTCCCGGGCCTCAACTGTGTAATCTCAGTCAGGTTCTCGCTTGAAGCCAATAGGATATGACAGCTGGCTGGTGGGTGGGAGCACAATGTTGGGCAGCATGAGGCTGCTGCCAGGGACTGAAGGAATGACCCGTGGTACTCAGGTAAGTCATGGGGAGAGGGTTTCCGAAAGGCCTCGTGCTCAGGGTGGGGGAAACCCAGGGCAGGGCAGGCCTAAACTCTACTTATGGGACCCGGAGGATCACTCCTGCTCCACCTGGCCCCAGAAGGAAAGTCAAAAGCCACAATGGCTTCCCCGCGCAGGCCTTTGGTTAAAATAGCAGGCAGGCTCTGTTAATTTTTAGTGGAGCTCAAGCTGCACATTAAAAGAAGGGCCTTGCTGTTTTTGGGCGGGTGTCCTTAATTGCAGGTTTGACAAATTAGCAGTGATTACTATGAGTACAGCATTGACATTTAGTTTATGGCCATTGTTCCAGAAGAAAGAGTGCTGCAAAATTCCTTAAACAAGAATCTACACAGTAGCAAGTAAGTTACACCTTTGGAAATTGGGGAGTGAGGTGGATTGGAACCTTGTCCTTTCACCTCTGAATCTAGCCTAGACTAATGGAATTAAAATCTTTTCTTCCTGTAGCTTTAAGTGTCCTAAGTTAAATGGGTTTTGGCAGGTTCAACACAGCTTCCAGTGTGAGCATGAGTCCATTGCACAAAACCACCCATAATTTAAAACCAATTGGTACTAAATTGCTAGTCTCTCAGAGAGATTAGGAAGATGATTGATGTGGGAATTGAAATATCACAGTGGTGCAGTAGGGGTTGCTCTTCTGAAGTTGGAGTTAATCTCATGTTTTTTGGGACAGAGTAGAGGAATCTTTTTGCTTCATTTCACTAATGCTGTGCTTGATTTGGAGAACGTAATGCTGACACTGACTACTAAGGGTGGAGAATTGTTGTAGCGCTGATATTCCTCACTTTATGGTGAGTACAAAATTCACTGTTTGAATTAACTCCTTATACCTGTTATGTGCTCAAGTTATGGCCCTTGCTGGTTGTTTGTAGATTTAGCATAATTACTCATGTGTTTAATTCCCACTGTTTCAAGAGTGTATATGAAGCCACTGACTCATGTTGATTTTGTTACTCACGGCAGGAAGCAAAGCTGTTAACAGCTGCCAGCTCATCTTGATGCACTTATTCAGTCAGTCAATACTTTCTGCCTAGCAATGCCAGAGTGTTAGCAGAGGCGTCTTACCAGCATCACTATCACTTGTTTATATTCTGTCTCCCTCTCTCAGGGAAATTGTTTATTCACTCCAGACACTTTGAATGCCTTGAATCTTGCTAAATGCCCTGATGTTCTCTCTCCCTCTCTCTCTTGAGAGTTCCTGGGGCTGTAAGCCAACTGTGTCTTCCTGTTTCTGAGATAACACTGTTTCAGTAGTTTATAGGACACACGGCCAGCCACCTCTACAGCACACTTCAAAAAGTGCTTTTAAAATTAGCTAGCCACGCCTCTGGGACTATTGTCATGCTACTTCTTCTTAAGTACTGGAACTAAGTTTCAGAATTTCAATTGTAAAACTAACAACATGATGACTTAGATAACCACACACGAAAAAACTATTTTTAAAGTTCAGATTATTTTTTAATGATTTTCAATCTTCACGTGTGAATTATTTACATGCAGCCCAGCTCAAGAAATAATCCAAGTGGAATTTATAGATTTACTTTCAAGGTCTTCCTTTCTACATCTGAATATATTACAAAACAGCAATAATAAGAGAGAATGAAAGTTATAAATGAAAGATCAAACTGTGAGCAGTTTATAAACATCATCTGACCCTCTTAAGGATCTGCTGCATCTTTTGTTTGTCTTATAACGCTCCTGTGAAGCACCTTGGGATGTTTTACTATGATAAAGGCGCTATATAAGTACAAGTTGTTGTTGTTAAAGCATATTCCTATGCATTTATTTTATACAGCATATACAAAACTTACAAGTACACTTAAAAAAATGGTTAGTTTGATTTGCAGAGACAGAAAAAATTGGTGGCAATCCAAACATAAGCAGATTATTTTTCACTGTATTGAAAACCCCTCAGCGTGATAATAGAGTGACGCCAGATTGATATCAGGGTACTAAGATAAGGTTAATACTGATATATACAGACTCTCGACATCCGGGAGAGGGCAGAGAGCCTGATTTCTGCTGGAGTGGGGATGCAGGAATTTGATGTGCAACGTGGTTCCTCTGGAATTCTGATCCATTTGCTCTGTCCCTTTAAATTTCAATTGGAGGGAGTCAATTGGAAGGATCTGTGCACATCCAATTGGAAGAGGATGGTTTTAAGCAGGTTTTTGAAAGCAGGAAGCAAGCGGTGAGGAGGAAGCTTATATATTATAAACTTTGTAGTTATCTCCCATGCTGTGTCATTTTGAGTAACCATGGCCGGGATTTTCCCTACCTCGGCGGGTCCGTGGCAGGTCCTGGCCCTGCTCCTGTCTCCATCCCTGCCTCTGACATGACTTTACCCTGATTGGGCTTGTTAAGCCTGCCCAGCGAGGTTCCTGGCCAATTGAAGGAAGCGGGCCTGATGACGTCATTTGATGATGAGTCATCAGCTGGTTTCCTTAAAGGGACCATGCGCAAATTTACTTTGACATTTGTGCTGTCAGTGTTCTACAACATTGAAGTGCTGCAAACACTGACAAGCACTGCACAAAGGTGTAGGGCTGTACTCAGGCTCTCCCATTACTCCCTCCATATGCTTATGGAGGGAGTCACAGCATGCAGTGAGGTTCTCTTCGCTTCCAATGGGTGAAAGAGACCTCCCCAGGAGACCAACGCAGCCTGGTTGCATGTTGCACAGGAGGGCACAAGCAGGGATGTCGTCAGGAGGACCAGGCTGCAGTGGTGCAAACCTTTCAATGATCTCAGTAGATCATGAAACGTTACTGCAAAGCCACACTCAACCTCATCCTGCTGTGCCACTCATCACATCCCCATCACTCTTCCTTCCCTACCCTACTCCTGCACATCCTTACTCACACCAACTTACCTTGCACCTCCACCTATCCCTCTCTCTATCTACATTATCACTTCCCCATCTCACTAGCCACCCCTCACTCTCACCCTCATCCTGTCCAATCATACCAACTAACAACACACAAGGGTAGGCACTTGTGTGTTTTAGCAAATGTTCATGTGAAGTTTCTGTTAATGTGCTGTCAAACATTGAAATCTTTATTTTCTTGGACAGATTTGTATGCACTTTTGGAAATGGCTTAGTGAGTTGCAGTGAATGGTGAGACATAATGGTACCACCCCCCCACCCCCACACCAGGCAATGCTGATGAGTGTGAAAGGAATGGCTTGGGCATTGTAGGGATGCTTTATGTTGTGTGGGGTAGTGCCAACCTGGCGCATCATGTGGCAGCCAGGGTGTGCAGCATCAAGTGAAGTAAATGTGGCCATGGTGGGGCCATCCCTGGCGTCCTGGGCAGCAATGTGGTCAGGTGCTGATGCCCTTTGTCCTGTGCAGCATCAGGTGATTGCGGAGAAGGTTGGTGTGGTTGTTGGTGCTGCTGGTGTGCCTGGTGCTGCTGGTGTTGGGGCTGATCGTGGTCAGATTCTGAGGACCAAGGTGAGAGAGTATAAAGTGCACCCATGCTGATGGAATAGATGGCAGGTGAAGTAGAGATGATAGAAGCAATCTGTCAATGGTGAGAGAGATAATGAGGTTAGACTGGATGGAGACTTGTGTAAAGACTTGCAGCATTCTGAATCTGTAATGGAAATGCAGTTTAGAGAAGCTAGTCATCTCACCGAGGAGAAATGTAAGAATAAATCAGCTGTGATTCCCAATTCAACAGGGAGCTTTGACTTGACATTTGAAGCTGTCAACTCATCAGCTGATTCAATGGCCAATGACCTCCCACCTCAGCTTCACAGACGAGGTCTAGGCACAGCAGGAAACCGGTGGGCAACCTGTCAAATCCAAAAAGCTGGGAAAAAAGCATTGTTAAGTAGCTATAAACAAGATACGTAACAAAGTTATTTTTCACTCAACATGTTCCCAAGCTACAAATGCAAGATTTCTTTTTGAAGTTTCAATCTTAACAGCTTTGTCACTTTTGGCTTCATGGTACATTCCAATTACTCAATATTTATTTTATAAATCATAGAATTTAGTGCAAATACAAAGATATCAATGAATATGCTTTTAGTAATTTTGACTGATGCAGTCCAGTTGAATTAGGAATCACAGCTGATTTATTCTTACATTTCTCCTAGAAATGATTATTTGCCAATCCCACAAATTCTAACAAGACCATCATTCCATGTTGATGGAAGTAGAATTGAAAGTTGTTTAGTTGCAATAATTTCAAACTCCCCACATTCTAGTATGAAAGAAATTTACAGTAAGTTATGTGCTATAAACACCACAGTTTGATCTTGTTAATATACAACATGCATAGGCAACAAATACTACAGAGACATTGAAATCCTCTTTGACTGGATCATTCTCTTTTTTTTTTAAGATGAACACTTAGTTGCTGATGAGATGACTTCTGTTTGTAAAGTTCCCCTCTATCTTTTCTTTTAGCTCTGCTGCATGCCAACCATTGAACCCTTTTTCAATAGTTTTGACCATGGGCTTCTACTATCAGTGCCTCTCTGTGTGTAGCCAGCATGATGAATGATCCACTTGGGCCAGTGTTAGCTATTCCCTCCCTGGGAGGAGGCACCTTATCCATGTGCTCCAGCAAGGGATTGGGAAGAAATAGCCAGCCAAGCAAGTTGGAATGGTAAGCACTCCTGGGAGCTTGTGATATTCTGGTTGGGATTGAACCATACCCAACATATGAACTAGGAACAAATTTTCTTTTGTTGTTTAAATTGGATGTTTTTTCTTCTGTGTCTGATTGTGATCAAATATGAAACTGGTACAGCATAAGTTCTAGATGCATCTTTAAATAGAGGCTCCCTGTGAATCATCTAAGAAATATTATAGTTTACACATTGTACAGCCGAAGATGGAGTGATTATCAGATAAATAACAGAGTATATAACAGAATAAACATTTGACTGTGCCAACAGGAAATCCAGTACAAGTCTAAGCTTGAGTGTTTGTAACAACTCATTAAGTGGGGACTTATGTGTTATCTTATTTTCTGTGCAAGTGCTGAAACTTTGTATTAGGGAACTGCTTCAAGTTTCAAGTACAGCATGTGTGGACTTGCCAGAATTTAGCCTGGTACTTTGGTTCTAATCAGTTTTGGGTACATTTAACATACCTTGAAGCCAGAACTGATACTGAGTAGCAAACAAAAACAAGATTTAAAAAAGAGAATGTAATACAAATAGAACATCAGTCTGCAGGAAATATATACAAATGTGATCATCATCATTGTTCATGATGGTTAAAATTTGGCAAAAAAAAATAGTAGTTATCAACCAATAACATTTGTAAATTAGTTCCCTTTATAAAGGTCAGTGGGTGTCAAGGCAAAGGCATGGATGTGGATTATTAAAGGGGAAGGAAGCAGAGAGTAGTTGTAAAAGGAGCTAGGTTGAAATAGGGTGGAAGCATTGAGTGGAATGCCCCAGGGCTTTGTGCTGGGATCTATCTTGTTCTGCTACACTTAAATGACCTGGATTTACAGTGTCAGTTCAAGATAGTTAAATTCACAAATGCCACAAAGCTAGATGGACTCACGGAAAGCAGCCAAGATTGAAAGATATGCAACTGAGTTGAGCAATGGCAAATTAATTCAATACAGGCAAAGTATTCAATATTATATGTAAAAATCAGAGGTACATGTATTCTATGGGTTGGATTGAAATTGTCAAAGAGAAGTTAAGAGAGTTAGGCTGTGCTGGCTAATTAGTCACTTACCATGTCCAAACACTGTGAGGCAGCAATAAACAAAGCAAACAGAATGCTGGAATAAAGACATAAAATGCTGGGAATACACAATGGGCCGTATTTTGCGACCTCTCCGGGTACGTACAAGGTGGGGGCCGCGCAAGTTCCAGATTTAGGCATGCGAAGCGCATTCGCTAAAACCCGGAACTTGCAATCTGTTAAGAATCCTCTTGTCAGATCCTCCGCATTCCCCAGAAGATGGGCCTCCGAGGGTGGAGAGTTGCGCTATTTGCCCAACTTCCGCCCACTGAATGCCTGTGAATTTCTTACGCCTGGTAAAAGCAGACGTAAGGCCTGCTTTTACCAGCATAAGAATTTAAAAAAATAGAAAAATAAAATTTTATCACTCATTTATACATTAAAAACCCTATCCAATAAGGTAAGTTCTTTTTTAGTCCCATTTAAAATTTTTCAAAAAATTAAATGTTCGTTTAATTAATATTTAATTAAATGGCATTTTAATTAATTTTAAATATGCAATTTAAAAAATTTATTTCATGTGTTTGTGTATTTTTTAAGTGATCCCCATTCATACTTAAGGTATTTCCGTACGTACGGAACTCCCATAAATATGAATGGGGATTTCCTTCTTTTGTTGGTTGGGCCGGCCCACGTGATCCCAGAGGCGCGTGCAAACTGCCCCTGGGATACGTGGGCCTCTGCCCGCGGGTACCCGGAGAGGCCCAGGATCGCAAGCCTCCATACCTCCCGGGCCACCAGGTAAATGCGTAGATTTTTTACAGGTCGGAGGCATCCGCCCGTGGGAAGCCTCCGATCGCAAATTTTGTGCCAATGGGTTAGTCAGCATCTGTAAAGAGAAAGGACAAGTTATAGGCCCGGCTTTTACAGGGCTATGACTGCGTACGCACAGTGTACACCATCGTAAGTGCCCTGCAAGTTCCGGGTTTCCACGTGCGCTGTGCATGCGCGAAAACCCGGAACTTGCGATCTGTCAAGCTTCAGCTTGACAGATCGTACCCATGCACAGGAAATGGACATTCGCTGGTGCAGGGTTGGGCTATTTGCCCAACTACTGCCCAGCGAATGCTCACAAAACTCATACGACTGGTAAAAGCAGGCATAGGGCTTTCTTCTATCAGCGTAACGGTTTAAATAAATATTAAAATACATTTAAAAAAATCATTTAAACATTCAAAAATCATTAAAATACATTAAAAAAAATAATTTAAACATTCAAAAATCATTAAAATTAGTTTAGGTTATTTTTGGCCCCTTGAAAAATAAATTTAAACATTTTTTTAAAATCACATTTTTGTTTTAAATGTTTAATTAAATTGTATTTTTTAATTAATTTTAAACATGTGGTGATTTATTTTTAATTAGGTTGTGTGAAAGTTGTTTTTATGGGGATTCCTATTCATGCTTATGGGGATTCCGTATGTAAATAGAATCACCATTAACATAATGGGAATCCCCTACTTGTGATTGGTTGGGCTGGCCCACGTGACCTCAGGGACACTTGCGAACTGCATGCACCCCTGGGCTAGGTGGGCCTTTACGCAGGCGTATGCCTGCAGGCCCAGGACTGCAAGAGTCCGAAGGTACAGAGGCACCCGGTAGGTGCTTACCTTTCTTGCGAATTGGAGGCATTCGCCCGCGGGAAGCCTCCGACCGCAATTTCAGGTCCATAATGTTTTAGGTGCGTAGCCTTCATCAGCCTGACAGCTCAGCTCTTAGCCATCAGTCCACTGGAGTCCACAGCTGAAATGTCATATCTCATCCTTTCTCTTCTCTTTACAGATTCGGATTTACCTGCTATTATTTCCAGCATTTTCAGTTTTTATTGGAGATTTCCAGCAATTTCAGTTTTTTTTCCTTTTTATTAAACAGGTTGCTGGGATGTATTGCTGAAAGAGTTGAATTCAAATCCACAGAAGTCTTGCTGAAGGAATAAAATGCTCTTGTGAAGACACACTTGCAGTGTTTTTTACTGTTTTGATGACTGAGACATAAGCTCCAGAGGTGCTGCAGAGGCTGATCTCTGATGTAGTGAAATGAGTTATGAGAAATGATTTGATAAGCCAGGACTCTCCTGCCTCAAATGAGGTATCTCAGAGGGGACCATATAAACTTATACTTAACAGGATAAAGCACGTCAACTCAATACAATACTTTCAGATAAACCCGGGCAGCAGCACAAGAGGGCACAGGTTCAGTGTTGCTAAGGACAAGTTTAGGACAGATATCGGGTAGTGTTTCTTTGCACAGAGGGTGATCCACAGGTGGAACAAATGAACAGGAAAGGATTGTTGGCGTAAAGACACTGGATTCTATTAACAAATAGATAATACCAAACAGGCCAAGAGTCTTCTTCATCTAAACCTAGTTTCTGAAATATCCATTTTATGAATTAGTTATCACCACATTATTAATAAAATTGTCACCAATATTTTTATTTTTTTCTACTTTCCACATTTGGCTTCAATACAAGTGAAAAGAACATTAAAATATTAACATTAAAACCAACCAGAGTTATTGCCACAGGAAGAGCCTTTGGGTCATCTCAAATTTAGTGATTTTTGATTCTAGATCTTTGGGTTAGAATCACCTATGTGTGTTACTATCACCATCTAATTACAGTTTATAGTGGAATATTTATTTTGGTGGTAACTCTACATTTGGTGTATTTATTACAGATTTGTACTTTTCACAATCCTTTAACTATACCTCTCTCTTAGGCAGTCCCTCGGAACCGAGGATGACTTGCTTCCACATTAAAAATGAGTTCTCAGGTGACTGATGAGTCCAATGCGGGACCTACAGTCTCTGTCACAGGTGGGGCAGACGGTGGTTGAAGGGGCGGCTGGGTGGGGTGCTTAGGTTGACGTGCGCTCCTTGCACTGCTTGTGCTTGGCTTCCATAGAAGCACAGAAGATAGGAGCAGGAGTAGGCCATTCGGCCCCTCGAGCCTGCTCCGGCCATTTAATGCGATCATGGCTGATCATCCAAATTCAGTACCCTGTCCCTGCTTTCTCCCCATATCCCTTGATCCCTTTAGCCTTAAGAAATATATCTATCTCCTTCTTGAATATATTTAATGAATTGGCCTCAACTGCCTTCTGTGGTAGAGAATTCCACAGGTTCACCACTCTCTGGGTGAAGAAATTCCTCCTCATCTCAGTCCTAAATGGCTTACCCCTTATCCTTAGACTGTGACCCCTGGTTCTGGACTCCCCTGCCATCGGGACCATCCTTCCTGCATCTAGTCTGTCTAGTCCTGTTAGAATTTTATAAGTTTCAATGAAATCCCCTCTCATTCTTCGAAACTCAAGCGAATATAAGCCTAATCGACCCAATCTCTCTTCATACGTCATTCCTGTCATCCCAGGTATCAGTCTGGAAAATCTTCGCTGCACTCCCTCCATGGCAAGAACATCCTTCCTCAGATAAGGCGACCAAAACTGCACACAATACTCAAGGTGTGGTCTCACCAAGGCCCTGTACAACTGCAGCAAGACATCCTTGCTCCTGTACTCGAATCCTCTCGCTATGAAGGCCAACATACCATTTGCCTTCTTAACCGCCTGCTGCACCTGCATGCTTACCTTCAGCGACTGGTGCACAAGGACTCCCAGATCTCGTTGCACTTCCCCTTTTCCCAATCTATTGCCATTCAGATAATAATCTGTCTTCCTGTTTTTGCCACCAAAGTGGATAACCTTGCATTTATCCACATTATACTGCATCTGCCATGCATCTGCCCAATCACCCAACCTGTCCAAATCATACTGGAGTTTCTCTGCATCCTCCTCACAGCACACACGCCCACCCAGCTTTGTGTCATCTGCAAACTTAGAGATATTACATCTAGTTCCCTCGTCTAGATCATTAATATATATTATGAATAGCTGGGGTCCTAGCACCGATCCCTGTGGTACCCCACTAGTCACTGCCTACCACTCGGAAAAAGACCCGTTTATTCCAACTCTTTGCTTCCTGTCTGCCAACCAGTTCTCTATCCAAATCAGTACCTCACCCCCAATCCCATGTGCTTTAACTTTGCATGCTAATCTCTTATGCGGGACCTTATCAAAAGCCTTCTGAAAGTCCAAATACAACACATCCACTGTTTCTCCCTTATCTATTCATAAACTAATTCATAAAAAATGTGAGCATAAAAAAAGCCTGAGGGTTTTATACCTTAATGCGAGAAGCATCAGGAACAAGGTAGATGAATTAGCTGTGGAAATAGAGGTTAATAATTATGATCTAATTGGGATTACGGAAACATGGTTGCAGGGTGAGCTTAACATACAGGGGTATTCAGTATTTAGGAAGGATCGACAAAAAAGAAAGGGAGGAGGGGTAGCATTGCTGGTAAAAGAAGGGATAAATGCAATTGAAAGGAAGGATATTAACTCAGTTAATACAGAATCTATATGGGTGGAGCTAAGAAATAGCGAGGGGCGAAAAACATTAATAGGAGTGGTATATAGGCCTCCAAATAGTAAAATAGAGGTTGGGGAGGGCATCACGAGGGAAATTAGAGAAGCGTGCAATAAGAGCACAGCTGTCATCATAGGTGACTTTAACTTACATATAGATTGGAATAGCCTAATCAGTAAAAATAATGAGGAGGAGGAATTCCTTGAGTGTTTAAGGGATGGTTATCTGGATCAATATGTCGAGGAACCAACTCGGGAACAGGCTATATTGGACTGGGTACTGTGCAATGAGAAGGGACTAATTAGTAATCTTGTTGTACGGGGACCCTTGGGTCAGAGCGATCATAACATGATCGATTTCTCACTCGAAATGGAGAGCGAAGAAATTGACTCAGATACTAAGGTCCTGAATTTAAACAAGGGGAATTATGATGCCATTAGACGGGAACTGAGTAGGTCTGATTGGACAACGTTCCTGGGAGGACTGGAGGTAGATAAACAATGGCAAGCATTTAAAGATAGAATGACAAAATTGCAAAAATTGTTTATACCAATCTGGCATAAAAGGAAATCTAAAAAGGTGACTCAACCGTGGATAACAGGGGAAATTAGAGACAGCATAAAATCCAAAGATAGGGCGTATAAAATAGCCAAAAAAAGCGCCAGAGCGGAAGATTGGGAACAGTTTAAGATAGAGCAAAGGAGGACAAAGGGCTTAATCAAGAGGGGCAAAATAGCTTACGAAAGCAAGCTGGCGGAAAATATAAAAACTAACTCCAAAAGCTTTTATAAGTATATCAAGAGGAAAAGACTGGTGAAAACCAAAGTTGGCCCATTGCAGTCAGATACGGGGGAATATATAACGGGAAATAAGGAAATGGCAGACCAACTAAATGCATACTTTGGGTCAGTCTTTACGAAGGAAGACACAAAAAACCTCCCTGGGATATCGGGAAAAATAGGGACATTTGCAAAGGAGGAACTGACGCAAGTCAATATCTCTAAGGATATGGTGTTAAGGAAGCGAAAGGGATTGAAGGCGGACAAATCCCCAGGGCCTGATAACATGCATCCTAGGGTGCTGAAGGAGGTGGCCCTAGAGATAGCGGATGCACTAAGTATGATTTTTCAGAATTCATTAGACTCGGGAACAGTGCCCATGGATTGGAGGGTAGCTAACGTTACCCCACTATTCAAAAAGGGGGGTAGGGAAAAAGCAGGTAATTACAGACCTGTAAGCCTTACATCAGTTGTGGGCAAAATGCTGGAGTCCATCATTAAGGATGAAATAGCGGAGCACTTAGCAAATGGGGACAGGATAGGACAGAGTCAACATGGATTTACAAAGGGTAAATCGTGCTTGACTAATCTATTGGAATTTTTTGAGGGAGTAACTGGTAAAATGGATGGGGGAGAGCCAGTAGATGTGGTGTACCTGGACTTCCAAAAGGCCTTCGATAAGGTCCCACATAAAAGATTAGCAGGGAAAATTGAAGCTCATGGGATAAAGGGGAAAGTATTGACGTGGATAGAGAACTGGCTGTCAGATAGAAAACAGAGAGTTGGAATAAACGGCTCATTTTCTGAATGGCAGGCAGTAACAAGTGGGGTACCACAGGGATCTGTCCTGGGTCCCCAGCTGTTCACAATTTACATTAATGACCTGGATCAGGGAGTCGGATGCAGCATTTCCAAATTTGCAGACGACACTAAACTAGGAGGGGGGGTGGGCTCAAAGGAGGAGACCAGGAAGCTCCAGAGCGATTTGGACAGACTGGGTGATTGGGCGGATAAATGGCAGATGCACTATAATGTGGACAAGTGCGAAGTTATCCACCTTGGGTGCAGGAACGGGAGGGCAAATTATTATTTAAATGGCAATAAATTGGGAGAGGGGGAAGTACAGAGAGACCTGGGTGTTCTTGTACACCAGTCACTGAAGGCGAGCATGCAGGTGCAACAGGCGATCAAGAAGGCAAACGGTATGCTGGCCTTCATAGCAAAAGGGTTGGAATACAGGAACAGGGATACCTTGCTGCAGCTGTACAGGGCACTGGTGAGACCACACCTCGAGTACTGTGTACAGTTTTGGTCGCCTCATCTGAGGAAAGATGTTCTTGCCATGGAGGGGGTGCAGCGGCGATTCACCAGGCTGATACCAGGAATGGCGGGATTGACCTATGAGGAGAGACTATGTAGTTTAGGGATGTACACACTGGAGTTTAGAAGATTGAGAGGGGACCTCATAGAAGTGTATAAAATTCTGACAGGTCTAGACAGACTAGATGCAGAAGGAATGTTTCCCTTGGCGGGTGAGAACAGAACTAGAGGACATAATTTAAGGATAAGGGCTAAACCATTTAGGACAGAAATGAGGGAGAATTTCTTCACTCAGAGGGTGGTGAACCTGTGGAACTCATTGCCACAGAGGGCAGTGTACGCCAGCTCATTAAATATATTTAAGAGGGAATTAGATGTATTTCTACAGGCAAAAGGGGTTAAGGGTTACGGAGAGAAGGCGGGGACGGGATACTGAATTGGAGGATCAGCCATGATCTCATTAAATGGCGGAGCAGGCTCGAAGGGCCGGATGGCCTACTCCTGCTCCTATCTTCTATGTATCTATGTATTCTACCAGTTACATCCTCAAAAAATTCCAGTAGGTTAGTCAGGCATGATTTCCCTTTTGTAAATCCATGTTGACTTTGTCCGATCCTGTCACTGTTTTCCAAGTGCTCTGCTATTACATCTTTTATAATGGACTCTAGCATTTTCCCCACTACCGATGTCAGGCTTACCGGTCTATAATTCCCTGTTTTCTCTCTACCACCTTTTTTAAATAGTGGGGTTACGTTAGCTACCCTCCAATCCATGGGAACTGTTCTAGAGTCTATAGAATTTTGAAAGTTGACCAGCAATGCATCTATTATTTCTAGGGCCACTTCCTTAAGTACCCTAGGATGTAGTTTATCAGGCCCTGGGGATTTATCGGCCTTCAATCCCGTCAATTTCCCTAACACCATTTCCCTACAAATAGCTTGCTCCCGGCGAACAGACTCGAGGTGTTCGGCGCCTTCCCGGATGCTTCTCCTCCACTTTGTGCGGTCTTGGGCCAGGGATTCCCAGGTATCAGAGGGATGTTGCACTTTTTCAAGGAGGCTTTGAGGGTGTCCTTGAAGCGTTTCCTCTGCCCACTCGGGGCTCTCTTGCTGTATTGGAGCTCCGAGTAGAGCGCTTGTTTTGGGAGTCTCGTACTGGGCATGTGGACGATGTGACCCGTCCATCGGAGCTGATCGAGCGTGGTCAATGCTTCGATGCTGGGGATGTTGGCCTGAGCGAGAACACTGACGTTGGTGCACCTATCATGCCAATAGATTTGCAGAATCTTGCAGAGGCAGCGTTGGTGGTACCTCTCCAGTGCTTTGAGGTGCCTGCTGTACATGGTCCATGTCTCTGAGGCATACAGGAGGGCGGGTATCACTACTGCTCTGTAGACCATGAGCTTGATGCCGGGTTTGAGGTCCTGATCTTCAAACACTCTCTTCCTCAGGCGACCGATGGCTGCACTTGCACACTGAAGGCGTTGTTGGACTTCGTCATCGACGTCTGCCCTTGTTGACAGTAGGCTCCCGAGGTATGGAAAGGGGTCCACGTTGTCCAAGGCCTTGTCGTGGATTTTGATAATCGGGGGGCAGTACTGTGTTGCGGGGGCAGGTTGGTAGAGGACCTTTGTCTTACAGATGTTTAGTGTAAGGCCCATGCTCTCGTACGCTTCGGTGAAGGTGTTGACGATGGTTTGGAGTTTGACCTCCGAGTGAGCGCAGACGCAAGCATCGTCTACATACTGTAATTCGACGACAGAGGATGGGACGACCTTGGATCTGGGCTGGAGGCGACGGAGGTTGTACAGTTTCCTGTTTGTTCTGTAAATTAGCTCCACTCCAGCGGGGAGCTTACTGAGGGTGAGATGGAGCATTGCAGCCAGGAAAATCGAGAAGAGCGTTGGTGCGATGACACAGCCTTGCTTGTGCCCGGTCCATACTGAATTGGGTCTGTGATGGATCCGTTGGTCAGGATCACGGCTTGCATGTCGTCGTGAAGCAGGCGGAGGATGGTGACAAACTTTTGAGGGCAGCCGAATTTGAGGAGGACACTCCATAATCCCTCACGGTTGACAGTGTCGAAGGCCTTTGTGAGATCAAAGAAGGCCATGTACAGCAGTTGGTGCTGTTCCCTGCATCGCACTAACACATAGGCATTGAAATTCCTTTGCCTGTTTTTTTAATGACATCGTTAACCCATTTATTTTACAACTTCTCACACAGGAATGTCAATCCCACAATGAATAAAGTAACAGTAACTTGCTTTTCTGTATGTCTTTAATGTAGAAAAATGTTTCAAGGTTCTTTAGAGGGGCAAAATAAAAAAACTAAACTAAACCATGATGAGAAAGTTAGGAGAGATGACTGAAAGCTTCGTCAAAAAGATGGAAGATTTTAAAGACAGAGAGAGAAGTTGAGAAGGGTTTAGAGAGGGAGCCTGAGTATGTCTGAGGTAGCTGAAGATTCGGGAAGGGAGCGGAGATGTGCTGAAGGTCAGAGTTGAAGTAACCGAATAGTGCGGGAAGAGCCATCCGCCCCTCCGCTCCTGCCCGTCAGCCTGCTGCTGCTTTCAACCTGTTTCAGGTGGGCAACTGACCGGTGGCATGTAGACTTGGAATCGCCCTGTTTTCACACTACTGACCTCAGGTGCGGTTTGTCGTTGTGTCGCCCCGCCCCGCCCCGCCCCGCCCCTCACTCGCCTCAATCCCGCTCCCAGTTAAAATCAGGACTTGTAGCACATCTGCAGTAGAGCAATGCACAGACGCCACTTACCCTGAGCAATAG
The DNA here is from genome assembly GCA_030390025.1 of Squalus acanthias. Lineage (NCBI taxonomy): Eukaryota > Metazoa > Chordata > Chondrichthyes > Squaliformes > Squalidae > Squalus > Squalus acanthias. Next base: position 76,502,200 of record CM059433.1, on the reverse strand, counting down.
TTTGTAGTGATGGGATAAACATCCGAGAACTGTTCACTATGCTGCATTCCCAAATGAAGCAGGTGCTACAGCTAATGCAATATAATATCCAGGCTCATAATTCATGTGCACTACAAGTGACTATTGAAGTAGCCTTAAATACCATGTGGGCATACAGACTCCATTAGCCATGTAAATGAACAGCAGCAATGTGTTGTGTGAGTGGTCTGTTTGTTTTGTCAACCACTACCTTGCAGCCGCAGAAGATTATCTGGAGTATGAGGCTTTACGGTCGACTTCAAACAGCTGAGCTTGGCTTCACCAATGCAAAATTGCATAAGAGCTTCATTTTAATATGATAATGGATGTTAATGGACTCTAGTGCAATTTTCTGTCCTCTTAGGGTGAGATGGTGCTGTGCACTCTGCTACCCCATCTGGAAGGGCTGAAAAGGGAAGTTCCATATGCCAAGGAGTGGACTCTCTCTTTCTTTTGTCTCTCTTCTTATTTTCCTTTCTTCAGTGCCTTTTTAATGCTGGTTTTTAAAATATTTTTTGGCATGAGTGCATCGAGGGGACTTATACATAGAAACAAAACAGGCAAATATTGGTTGAAAAATCACCGGAAAGCAAACTGCAATTAAACATTTGCAAGAGTTCAGCAGAACAGGAAGGTGTTAAAGAAGAGGGGACATGGAAAGGGGCTCTTACAATACAGGAAGTGAAAAGGCATCTAACTGCAAGCTATTGCATCCTGTGCCAGTTGGCAAGCTATTAAAATTAATACCAGATACAATATTTTGTGGTTAAAGTGGTACACAATGATGGAAGGCATGCCAGGGAGAATGTCTGGCACCAGAACTGCAGTGACTGCACCTGCTATTATGCTACCAACAGTAGCTACAGGCCCAGGCATAGCTACCTGACTTGTATTCTACTATTTTCGCTATATAGTTCAGCATTCTGTTTGCTCTTTTGATTGTTGCTCTGTATTGGTTGGACATGTTGAGTGTGGAGTCTACTAAATCCTCAAGATCTCTTTAAACTTCACCTTTCCCTACTTCCACATCATTAATGCACTATGTATGTTACCCATTTTTTTCTTCCTATATGCTGTATTTTCCACTGTTCTGTATTAAATTTCATCTACCATTCATCTGCCCACTTACATATTTTGTAGTTCTTGCGCTGTTTCCTCATATTCAACTGCCCTTCCTAGTTTGGTATTGTTTGCGAATTTAACTAGTTTGCATTGAACTTTTGAATTCAAGTCATTAATGTAAATTAAAAACAGTAGGAGTCCCAACACTGAACCCTGCGGCACTTCACTCAGCACTTCCCCCCACTGACATCATTTCCAGGCTTTACTTTGAATCCCCACTGCTTTAAGCTTAACTAGTAACCTTTTGTGCAGAATTTTGTTAAAAGCTTTTGGAAGTCAAGGTACAGCAAATAAGTTAAGCATGTTGGTCAGGCAAGATCGTCTGCTTCTGAATCTATGGTGACTGTTTTTACCAGATTATTATCATAAAATATGTGTCTGTATTTGCTTTCTCCACTGTCTGTACCACATCCATACAGCAGTACTCTTGGTGTAATGCAACTGGTGAAGGAGCACATTCCCTGTGTTGGCTGTATTTGTTATGAAAGAAAAGAAGGAAATAACTTACATTTATATAGCACCTCTTACAACCTCCCAAGGTGCTTTACAGCCAATGAATTACTTTTGAAGTTTTGTAATGTAGGGAAGCACGACAGACAAATTGCACACGGCAAGGTCCACAAACAGCAATGTGATAATGACCACATAGTCTGTTTTAATGATATTGGTTGAGGGATAAATATTGGCCAGGACACCAGGAGTACTCCCCTGCTCTTCTTCAGAATACTGCCATGGGATCTTTTACATCCACCTGAGAGAGAAGACTGGGCCTCAGTTTAACATCTCATCTGAAAGATGGCACCTCCAATAGTGCAGCACTCCCTCAGTATTGCACAGAAGTGTCAGCCTAGATTTTGTGTTCAAGTCTCTAGAGTGGGACTTGAACCCACAACCTTCTACCTCAGGAGTGAAAGTGCTGCCACTGAGGCAAGGCTGACAGCAAATGGTGGTGAAGTTGGTTCTTGGGAATATTATTAGGAATGGTACATTTGATTCCTTAAGATGCTGTTTCAGCTGCTCTTGATCTTGCTACTGTTGTACTGTCCTCTACTCCCTGATAGTCTAGATAAATCCACAGAGGGAGGAATAAGATTCCTGAGAATTTTATGATGAATTACATATTTGTACTGTTATAAATTATTTGTCACAGATGCACAATTAAAGGTTAATAAGACAATGTTATTATCACTATGCCCACTATTACTATCTTTCTTGAGCAACAAGCTTTATTTATTTGTATACTTACATCTATTTACAAAATGCTTGGCAGGATCAGTACTGCCTTTACCAGTGTCAAATCACCAATGTCTTCCAAAGATTCAAGTGAAAGAGGGTCTGCCATTCTGCTCTGCTGCCATCAAAGTCCTGAAGTAGTGAAATCCTCTTCTGACATCACTAGAAGCCTAATAATTTAACATGAACTTCTTCAAACTTCAGTGAGTCAGTTTTAGGGATTCTACCAGGTTCCTTTACACTGAGACATTGGGCCAGATTTTGCTGTAGAAATAATGGTGAGGCTAACAGCACTCACCGTTATTAAAGTGTAAATCGGACAGCAACTTCCGGCGACCGCACATGCACAGTTAAACGCGGAAATTAGGAAGTTGCTATCCAAGTTGCCCTGCTCCTCCAGAAGCTGCGCTATACTGGTATCTTGCCGAGATGCTTGGCATTCAAATACATGGAACGGCATGAAGTTGCGGTACTCAGCCACTAGATACCCACTAAACGCACCTGAAAAAGTTAGGGCTTGTCCATTCATGTGCAAGTACATTTTTAATGGTGTGATAAGTCTTAATTACTACCAAAAAAACCTCTCTGGCACTGATAATTAACTTTTACAAGTGTGGAATCTCGTTACTTCAGATTTTAATTATTATTGGAGATTTAAAAAAAATTAAATACATTTTATTTTACTTTATCTTTCTGTCTCTTTTATCTCTCTCTTAATCTCATCTTTCTTTCCCTCTTTTTATTTCACCTTTCTGTAGCTGATTTGACATTGAATTTAATAATCTAACTGACATTTCCTGGTTCAGAATCTGTGCTAATCATTAACGATTCTTCAATTTGATTGGTTAAGGAGATACACAGTTGCTTACCCTGTTCACACAGGTCTAGATGGCTTGTAGAGGGTGCTGCACCAAAATGGCTCTCTAATTTACAGTAAATTCCAGTGCAAAATCCATAGAAAGTCTGTGGGCAAATGTAAGTGTATTGATTGGCTGATGCCGTTCGTTCGCCGCTGAGAGCAAAATCCAGCCCACGTAAGGACCAACTGCCTTTTCCCATGTTGTTCCACAGGCTAAGAGGTTTGATAGATTTGTAGAGATGGAGTTATGTCTCCTCACTGTTTCCTTCACAATGAGTTTGACTGTCCGGTCTATAAATCTTGGCTTGCTGATTCTCATAGTTAAAGATATTAGCCTAGAAATTGGTTTGCGTCTGAATTCAGGCATGAGCCCAACGGCGACAATGACCTATGTGCAAGAGGACCACACACAATTGGTCTTCTTGCACCCTGATGACGCAACCAGTGTGTTGATTGCGATATTCGTGTCCCACGAGCCAGTGTGTCAGCCCCTTGACATTCAATGGCATTACCATCGCCGAATCCCCCACCGTCAACATCTTGGGGGTCACCATTGACCAGAAAATTAACTGGACCAGCCTCATAAATACTGTGGCAACAAGAACAGGTCAGAGGCTGGGTATTCTGCGGTGAGTGTCTCACCTCCTGACTCCCCAAAGCCTTTCCACCATCTACAAGGCACAAGTAAGGAGTGTGATGGAATGCTCTCCACTTGCCTGGATGAGTGCAGCTCCAACAACACTCAAGAAGCTTGACACTATCCAGGACAAAGCAGCCCGCTTGATTGGCACCCCATCCACCACCTTAAACATTCACTCCCTCCACCACCGGCGTACCGTGGCTGCAGTGTGTACCATCTACAAGATGCACTGCAACAACTCACCGAGGCTTCTTCAGCAGCACCTCCCAAACCCGCGACATCTTCCACCTAGAAGGACAAGGGCAGCAGGCGCATGGGAACACCACCACCTCCAGGTTTCCCACCAAGTCACACACCATCCTGACTTGGAAGTATATCGCCGATCCTTCATCGTCGCTGGGTCAAAATCCTGGAACTCCCTCCCTAACAGCACTGTGGGAGTACCATCACCACACGGACTGCAGCAGTTCAAGAAGGCGACTCACCACCACCTTCTCAAGGGCAATTAGGGATGGGCAATAAATGCTGGCCTTGCCAGCGACGCCCAGATCCCATAAAAACAAATTTTTAAAAAGTCGCCAAGAGGAGGAAATTCGGCCGGCGGGGCGCCAGCACCTACGGAAAATCTGAGAGTGGGGAGGAGGAGATTGCGAGATGGGGCAAGCAGTGGCCGGCAGTGGCCCATAGTTGCAATGTGGAGCCAGGAGGAGCATTCTTGTTCCTGCTGGCTCCACATTCAGGTAAGTAAAATACTTTTATTTGTCCCCAGAACCTTGCATATGAGCATTATTGACTAGTCTAGTGCAGTTTCATTCATTTCTCCCAGCTCTTGCCCACCTGTCCTCGTTTACTTCACTTTTAGATTAATCTCTCCTGGATTTGCTCTTTATTGCCCAACTTCTGACTCACTTTAACCACTTCTGCTGAATACTTGAATCTCTCATATCCATTACTCTACTTTCCAGGCAAGGCAGTCAGTATTCAAATCTGAGAGCTGATATCTACCCATACTCTGTCACACTGTTGTCATAGCTCTTTGAACTTTACAGAACATTTTAGCTGCATTACAGAGCAAGCATGTGGTCACCTTCCTCAGTGTAACTTTTATATAGAAAACAAACAGATTGTGAAAAGCAGGCAAAATATGTGAGAAGGAAAGTAAGGGAGAAAAAACATCAAGGCTGGAAAAAAGAATTTCATGAAGAAAACCAATAGAAGTGGTCTATAACTGAATGTTTAACATACACAGGTAATTTGTATGTGTAATGTCGAATGTCTGTTTTGTAACCTAATTGATTTGTATATGCAAATTAGGTCTCATGAGCATTATTGATTAATGGGTTTTTCTTTTTTGTCATAAATATAATTTCAAGATTTGGAAAGAATAAAGCTTAAGACTTGCACTTGTATAACATTTTAACACTTCTCAAAGCACTCTACATATAATGAATTATTTAGAATGCAGTGACTGTATAGGTAAATGCAGAAGCTATTTTGTGCACAGCAAGATCCCACAAACAGCAATGAGATGAATGACCAATTAGTCTGCTGTTGGAGATGTTAGTTGAGAGTGAGGGGAAATGTTGGCCATTTGGAGAGATTCCTACTGTTCTTTGAATAGTACCATTGACCTCCCTGAACAGGTGGATGGGGCCTCTCCTATATTTTGTTCTGCTACATCCACAAAGTAAAAAGGTTTTCATTTTTGCAGTGCTGATGTGCTGCTACTAGATCTTACAGGGATTTGCAATACCTAGTCGTACGAAATGAATCCCTATAATTATCTTATAAGGATGGCTAAAAGCACTATTCATATCCTTACAGACTGTCCTAAAACTCTTTTGTCCCATTGTTTTACTTCTGTTTCTTTTGTACGGTAATTTGTTTATTTTAAGAGATGTTTTGTTTTTATATTTGTTTTAAATACGTAAAAATTTGCTTGATTAACTTATAAGGTTGGTTTCTTGTTTCACAAGTCAATCAGACCATTATTTTACGATTTTCTTAAAGCTGCACTCGGCAGTGGAAATTTGGTTGTGCAACTAAAATTATTTTCTTCACTTAAAAGTCTGACTAATAGACATACATCTATGGAACATTTAGCTTTTCTTTTACAGGTTGGGTGTGATTTATGTCCCTGTTGCTGTGGTTGCCACCATAATTCGATTGATTGCTGTTTTTGTCAGGATTATGAAAGAGAGTCAGGGTCCAGGTCAATTCCGATACTCTTTGTGGACTCAATAGCCTTGAGTCAGGAGACAGAGCTGCCACTGATCCTCTAATAAGAGGTCTGACGCAGTAACACAGTAGTTCTCTCAGATGGAATGCCGGCTAACTCCTCTAGTAAATCAATAGAGACAAAGAAAGGGAAAAGGAAACCAATGGAAAGCAGAAATGTGAAGTTATCTTGATGCTCTGCTTCACGCCTGGGTAAATGGTATTTGTTGGAGTTATAAAATGAAGCCATTTTTGTTTGAGTTTTATTTTAGTTAATTAAAAAAGTGTCAGATTGATCCTAATCATACTGATGATAATTCTTAGTTGTAATATTATACACAAATGTAGCAAACCTTAAACCAGATATTAATTTAAGCGCGGCATTACTGTCTTCAGATATGATGAATTTGCTATTTATTAAGATTCAGACTTGAGCTGACTAACACTAGCCCCAGTAACTCCGGGCTTCCACAGTGCAATGTCAGCTGATAGACTAGCATATTTAATTGGTCTTTTGCATCCTAGACATGATTGAGTCAGATAAAGGGGTATAGATGCCTTCATCTAAAGGTCCTATTCCGGCTGTGGCAACATGTCCACACTACAAATGTGTGGATGGTGACCTTGCAGAGATCATTTGTATGTGCAATGAAGTCTGTTTCTGTGCCTTACTTACAAGATTTCAGACTTTTTTTTGGTCAAAGACAACTACACAAATCTTTCTGTAAATCTGGAGCCACTTTACCCTATTTCTTTACCATATTTAACCCATATACTATTTTGAAATAAATTTATCTCTGGAAGTCAGAATCTAGTGCAAGAAATACTTATTTTTCACCATTCTTAAATCAGTTGAAAGTACCATTAACAGAATCCACAATGAACAAGTTCCATGCACAGGCATCGCTATCATCTGGGTGTTGTGAAAGCCCTTAGAAAGGAGAAGTAGAAGATAAGAATATTTGAGAAGTATCCATCTGATGGCCCTGAGTGACATCCTAAATCATTACTGCTCAGTTAAGCAACTGTTAAAGGAGCTTTGTGCAGGGCTCCGTGAGAAGGCTGAGTCGCACACAGCCAATGACAATCAAGATGACTGCTAGCCATTGTTGTTGGTAGAAACAAGTCCACCACATTATATTAGGGAGCTTATTTTATCAAGAACTGCAGAACAGCTTTCCTTTGGACCTTTCACAGCAACAAATACCATAAATGGGAGAGCTACATCTGGCTTTCTTTTTTGTTGTTGTCGTGCCAATTTTGCTCTCCTCTTCTCTTGGAGTCCAGTTCCACAGATGGAAACCACTTTATTTTCCCTTGTCTAAATCACCATTATTTGTGTGTGAGCCGAAACAGTGAGTGGTTGGCAGGCTATATTACCATACAACACGATTAGGCTCAGCTGTCTGATATTTTGAATATCTTGAAAGCTGATAACACTGCACACATTTTTTCCTGTAAACACTTTCTTTTAGGGTGAGAAAATTTACTTTGAACATAAGTCTTACCATTCAGTGAACATGTGGGTGATGACAAATGCAATGTGACAAACACAGTAGTAACATTTCTAGGGTCATGCCCCTTAACAGTGCTTCTGAAGCCTCGAGAAAATATGCAGCATATTCCTGCTGCATTTCAATTTGAACAGCACAGTTGGTACTTGTGGAACATGGCCTGAATTTTCATTGCGGCAAGATCCTCATTACAACAGTGCAGACCAGCAGATTTCAAATGAAATTGACATCATTGAACAAGCTAGGAATACAGCAAACACAACTTGCATTTATATAGCGCCTTTGACGTAGTAAAATGTCCCAAAGCGCTTCACAGGCGCGTAATCAGGAAAAATTAACACTGAGCCAAAGAAGGAGACGTTAGGATAGGCTTCATCAAAGAGGTAAGTTTTAAGGAGCGTCTGAAAGGAGGAGAGGGAGGTGGAGAGGTTTATTCCAGAGCTTAGGGCTTAGACAGCTGAAGGCATGGATTTGAACATGAGGATAAGAATTTTAAAATTGAGTCATTGCTGGACTGGGAGCTAAGGTAGGGCAGCGAACACAGGGGTGATGAATAATTCAAAACAGTTATATTATAATATTTGGGGGCACCCACAAGGATTGTAATAAGCTCCTATCAGAAGATTCAGAAGTGGTGCTTGTGGATATTGCCTTATCCTGTAATGATGATTGTAGTGATGGATGCATGAGGTTAAAAACTGCCAGGATGGCACTGGGGACATTCAGGGAGCCTCCGATCTGTCGCAGTCTAGTGCTGTGCCTAATAGGTTTAGACCTTAGCACTGAGTTCCTCCAAGTATTGGAACTCCAATATAATCGGTAACTCATCCTTTGGCCTTTGTAAAGCATAGTACTTATTTGCAATGCTTTGAGACAATAATTTCAAGCAGTGGTATAAAGCATGAAGGCACTATTCTTGAATTTTCCATAACTGGTTGGGTGTTGCAGTGATATAAAAATGGAAGCAATAATATGTTGATTTTCATTAGTACGTTTAATAAAATGAACATGTCTCTGTCCAATACTGATTATAGACAAATATACTTCTGATATTTCACACCTCACAGAAATATATAAGGAGGGCAACATGAAAATGTACAAAATAAATCTGGCCAAGAAGTTTTTACTGGACCATAATTAAAGGACAAGACAATATGGGTTTGAAAGGAAGATACTGGAGGGGGTCATGTGAGGGCAGTCTTCCGATTGGCTAGGATCCACCTCAGTAGGCAAGTGTACAGGGTAGGCTTAAAGCACCTGATGGTGGCAGAATAATGACCTGCTGCTGTGGCAGCTGTTGAATCTGACTGAAAGGTTTCTTGAACCAAATACGTATTATTAATTATGGCCAAAAATAGTAACTTTATGTTGTATGGGCTTCCTGGCCAGAAAATGTAATTTTTATGTTGATGGATTCCCAAATGGAGCTGGTAATTACTACTTTAGGGAAGGTACTGGCTCCAGTAATGTAATCACACCGTTTGTGACTTTAAAAGAACTACACATGTAGAGCCTCGTGCATGTGCAGTTATTATAAAGTGAGTCCATCTGCTGTAAAACTGTCCCATGGTACGAATATTTCTACAGCAGGAGAAGTAGCAGCGACTATTGGAGAATTATTTAAGGATCCAGTTCCCCAACATAAATACAAAATTGAATAGCAGGCCGAGTTTAACACTTTTTTTTTCTTGTTCTATGTCTGAGTTATTAAGTGTGCAGGAGCATATGAGGTGTGATATTATTTGGGCTTTTGCCCAACATTCTTTACTTTTATTCACAGCAAAATCCATCAGCAGAACAGCACCTCCTATGTTTTTACAGTTACAACGGTATACTTGTCGTGAATGGGATGGTGTGCTGCAGGACCGTGTTTGAACTTTGAAGCTCTGATAAAGATTGAAGATTTGATGGATAAAAAGAAGAAGCAGAGTTGGAAAAGCACCTCTCTCTGAAAGATTGTTATGAGAAGTCGCACAACACCAGGTTATAGTCCAACAGTTTTATTTGAAATTACGAGCTTTCGGAGCGCTGCTCCTTCGTCAGGTACAGTGAGGGAACACAAATCGGTTACAAAGTATATATAGACAGAGAACAATGTGTCTGCAGAGATACAATCCGTCAGGGAGGCATTACATCAAAGACACAGCAGAGTACAGCTAAGACAATGAGGTGGGGTCACAGGGGGTCCAACGTGTCAAATGCTGCAGTCTGCAGTTAAGCTTTTTACTTTTTTTAAAAACTGGAAATCACATCTGTGAACCAGACAACGACGTTGAGTCACGTCCTGTAGCGTGACATGAAACCGAGATCCCGGTTGAGGCCGTCCTCATGGGTGAGAAACTGTACCTGACGAAGGAGCAGAACTCCGAAAGCTCGTAATTTCAAATAAAACTGTTGGACTATATTGTGCAACTTCTCATTTTTGTCCACCCCAGTCCAACACCGGCATCTCCGCATCAAGAAAGATTGTTGTTTAGGTGATGCAATGAAAAGGTGAACAGTCCATTTATCAAGACCGCATGTTTGCATCCTCTGAGGAAGTCACTCATCCAGTCCAGCAGCTCACCAGATAGATCATAAAAGGCCAAATTCTCAATGAGGATAGGAACTTTATCACTATTCAAGCTTCATGCTGGTCATTGAGAGAATCACTGCAGAATGCATTTTGAAGGGTTAGTTGAGCAAGTGTTGCTTTAAGAGAGTGAAGAGTGTAATGGTGCCCAGAGTAGACAAGGAACAAAAGGGAAAGGTGTGCCAGCTTGCCTGCCCTGCTGAGGATGTGGAACTTCTTATGGCACTGTTCTGCAGTCCTGGGGATGAGGGAGTTGGCAGTTTTACACACCATGAGTATGCAAATGAGCTGGCCCAGAAGTTTATGTGCCAGTGGTCCCTTGCTGAATGTGTCATGAGTAATAATTCTGGATGACTTGGTGGCAGCCACACCCAAGAATCTGTTTGTCCTGTCTTCAATGCCCTTCCCACCCACCAGGAGGGCTTGAGGTTTGAATGAGTGAAGTTGTACATTCTTCTCCTCTAACTTGGTACTATGCCTTCTGGGTGACGATGGTGCTTGAGTATTCATAATTTTGTCTAAGTATAATAAAAATATTGGTAAGACATGGAGTGAGGTTATTAGAGAGTGAAGTGAAACAGCCAAGCAATGTTGCTCTCTTAAATAAAAACAGAAAATGCTGGAAATACTCAGCCAGTCAGGCAGCATCTGTAGAGAGAGAAACAGAGTTAACGTTTCAGGTCGATGACACTTCGTTGCTCTCTTACCTGCTTGTCCCCTAGTTTGCTGTTGAAGAGTGCCGGCTGAACTGACTTTTTAAAGGCTGCACAGAAGTTTCCTGGTAGTTCAGCTTCTTACACTGGTTTTACATCAATGCCTACACCATGGGAGCGAGGACGAGGCCCAGGAGCGAGGACGAGGCCAGGAGCGAGGACGGGACCCAGGAGCGAGGACGAGGCCCAGGAGCGAGGACGGGACCCAGGAGCGAGGACGAGGCCCAGGAGCGAGGACGAGGCCCAGGAGCGAGGACGAGGCCCAGGAGCGAGGACGAGGCCCAGAGGCGATGACGGGACCCAGGAGCAGGGACGGTAGGAGCAGTGAGGTCGGGACCCAGGAGCGAGGACGGGGCCTAGGAGCGAGGTCGGGACCGAGGACGAGGCCCAGGGGCGAGGACGGGGCCCAGGAGCAAGGACGAGCCCAGCAGCAAGGTCGAGGCCCAGGAGTGGTGCAGCGTGGACCAGCAGCGGGATCGGGAGGACCACACTGCAGCCTATGAAACCCAGGCAGAGAGGACCTGCAGGAAGGAGGGAGGAGGACAGTAGAAGTATGTTTGTGTGTGTGTGTGCTAGGCCGATGTAGCAGAGCCTGGTCTCCAATCGTCTTGGGTCCCATTGCCATTAGACCAAGACCTTGCTTTGTCAAGCCCGTGTGGTAGCTGGTGTGCAACGGCCACCCCACGTTAAAAGAATTCACGCATAGGCATCTTCCACCCTTTAAAATGAAGTTCGGAACCTGGAACGTCAGGACCCTCATGGACAATCCCAACAGCGACAGACCAGAACGCTATACTGCTATCGTTGCCTGGGAGCTCAGACGTTTCGACATTGACATCGCCGCTCTAAGCGAGACCCGGCGAGCAGGGGAAGGCCAGCTCAAGGAGCAAGGTGGCGGTTACACCTTCTTCTGGAAAGGCAAACCTGAAGAAGAACGCCACCTCCATGGGGTAGGCCCTGCCATAAAAAATGAGCGAGTTGAACATCTCAAAGACTCCCCTTGTGGAATAAACGAACGCCTCATGACTCTACGGCTCACCCTAGCCCAGAACCAGTGCACTACGGTCATCAGTGCGTACGCCCCAACACTGGAAGCCACAGACGAGACCAAAGAGGAATTCTACTCCAGCCTCGAACAATCCCTGTCCCAAGTTCCAACGGGTGACAAGCTGATCCTCCTTGGCAACTTTAACGCCAGAGTTGGAAAGGACACAGACCTCTGGGGAGGTGTGATCAGCAGAGAGAGGGTAGGGAAAGCTAACTCCAATGGTACCCTCCTCCTGTCGAAATGCTTAGAACATGGCCTTGTCAAAACCAACGCCTTGTTCCGTCAGAGAGACAAGTACAAGGCTTCATGGCAACACCCTCACTCCAAGTATTGGCATCTGCTGGACTACGTCATTGTCCGAGCAAGGGACCGCTAGGACATCCACATCACCCACGCCATGACAGGAGCTGACGACTGCTGGACAGACCACCGCCTAATCCGCTCTGTCATCTCCATCAACGTAGCCCCAAAACAGCGGCGGCAACAGAAGCAATGCCGCAGGAAAATCAACACTGGAGCACTCAAAGACCCTTCTAAGAAAGCCCTATTCAGCCTGCGCCTCACAACCAACCTCACGACTCCCAGTGATGCAGAGACACAGAGTGTCCACAGCGCTTGGTCTGCACTCAAGGCCTCCATAATCAGCACCTGTGAAGAGATGCTCGGTCACTCGACCAGGAAACACCAAGACTGGTTCGACGAGAATGACCAGGAATCCAGGAGCTAATAAGCCGCAAGCGCAAGGCATTCCTGATCTGGAAACAGCAACAGAACTCGAGAGCAAGAAAGCAGCTCTACAGATGCCTAAAGGCCGAGGTCCAACAAAAAACTCGCGACCGAAAGAACAGATGGTGGGTGGAGAAAGCGCAGGAGATCCAGCAGTTAGCTGACAACCATGATGTGCGTGGATTCTTTAGCGCAGTCAAGACCACCTATGGCCCAAGCACCCAAAGTCCTACCCCACTGTGGGCCAAGAACAGGAGAGGTACTCATCAAGGACAGAGAGGCAATCAGTGCCTGCTGGAAGGAGCACATCGAAGATCTCCTTAATCGAGACTCTGTCTTCGATGCGAGTGTCCTCAACTCCATCCCGCAGCATGCTACCCGCCACCACCTCAGCACAACCCCAGCCCGGCATGAGGTTGAAAAGGCCATCTGACAACAGAAGAACAACAAGGCCTCAGGATCAGATGGAATCCCCACTGAGGCGCTAAAACATGGGAGAGAAGCACTATTGGCGCGAATACATGAACTCATTTCTCTTATTTGGAAGGAGGAGAGCATGCCAGGGGATCTCAGAGATGTCGTAATTGTGATCATCTTCAAGAAAGGTGACAAGTCCGATTGTGGTAATTACAGAGGAGTCAAACTGCTGTCTGCCACAGGGAAAGTCATCACAAGAATCCTCCTCAATCACCTTCTCCCAGTGGCTGAAGAGCTCCTCCCAGAGTCTCAATGCGGATTCCGCCCACTAAGGGGCACAATGGACATGATCTTCACCGTGCATCAAATACAAGAGAAATGCAGGGAACAGCACCAACCGCTGTACATGGCCTTCTTGACCTCACAAAGGCCTTCCACACTGTCAACCGTGAGGGGTTATGGATTGTCCTCCTCAAATTCGGCTGCCCTCAAAAGTTTGTCACCATCCTCCGCCTGCTTCACGAAGTCATACAAGCCGTGATCCTGACCAATGGATCCACCACAGACCTAATTCACGTGCGGACCGGGCTCAAGCATGGCTGTGTCATCGCACCAACGCTCTTCTCGATCTTCCTGGATGCAATGCTCTAGCTCACCCTCAGTAAGCTCCCCGCTGGAGTGGAGCTAATCTACAGAACAAACAGGAAACTGTTCAACCTCCGTCGCCTCCAGCCCAGATCCAAGGTCGTCCCATCCTCTGTCATCGAATTACAGTATGCAGACGACACTTGCGTCTGCGCACACTCTGAGGTCGAACTCCAAACCATCGTCAACACCTTCACTGAAGCGTACGAGAGCATGGGCCCTACACTAAACATCTGTAAGACAAAGGTCCTCTACCAACCTGCCCCCGCCACACAGTACTGCTCCTCGATTATCAAAATCCATGACGAGACCTTGGACAACGTGGACCACTTTCCATACCTTGGGAGTCTACTGTCAACAAGGGCAGACTTCGATGACGAAGTCCAACACCGCCTTCAGTGTGCCAGTGTAGCCTTTGGTCGCCTGAGGAAGAGAGTGTTTGAAGACCAGGACCTCAAACCCAGCAACAAGCTCATGGTCCACAGAGCAGTAGTGATACCCGGCCCTCCTGTATGCTTCAGAGACATGGACCATGTACAGCAGGCACCTCAAAGCACTGGAGAGGTACCACCAACGCTGCCTCTGCAAGGTCCTGCAAATCCATTGGCAGGATAGCTGCACCAACATCAGTGTTCTCGCTCAAGCCAACATCCCCAGCATCGAAGCTTTGACCACGCTCGATCTGCTCCGATGGACGGGCCACATCGTCCGCATGTCCGATACGAGACTCCCAAAACAAGTGCTCTACTCGGAGCTCTGACACGGCAAGACAGCCCCAGGTGGGCAGAGGAAACGCTTCAAGGACACCCTCAAAGCCTCCTTGAAAAAGTGCAACATCCCCACCGACACCTGGGAATCCCTGGCCCAAGACCGCACAAAGTGGAGGAGAAGCATCCAGGAAGGCACTGAACACCTTGAGTCTCTTCGCCGGGAGCAAGCGGAAGCCAAGTGCAAACAGCGGAAGGAGCGCACGTCAACCCAAGCACCCCACCCACCCGCCCCTTCAACCACCGTCTGCCCCACCTGTGACAGAGACTGTAGGTCCTGCATTGGACTCATCAGTCACCTGAGAACTCATTTTTAGTATGGAAGCAAGTCATCCTCGGTTCCGAGGGACTGCCTAAGTAGAAGACACCATGGGCATTCAAATGAGCTGGCCCAGGAAGTTGTACCTTCCCCTAGAGGCCACCGGCAGACAAAGCACTTTTTTAGTGGTGCAACAGCAGTGTAAGACATTTTGAGGAAATTCTAGGTCGACATAATTTCCGTTTCTTTGAAATGCCATTTAAATGTTTTTGAACATCAGATAGCTGACGAAAGGTCATCGACCTGAAATATTAACTCTGTTTCTCTCTCCACAGATGCCGCCTGACCTGCTGAGTATTTCCAGCATTTTCTGTTTCCATTTCCGGCATCTGCAGTATTTTGCTTTAGAATCATTTGTTGCCTGAAATGTATTCAGTCACCAAGCAGCCTCTTTATTCCTGTTCTAAACACAGAGACTCTCTTGGCCAATGTCGTCTTCACCATAGGATTGACCTCCTGCTCAGAAAATTTGGATCATCTGAAGTTTTTAATCACAGCTACTGTTTGCTGATCAGCTCTGCCAGTGGTACTTCCAGGGGTCATGGAGTCCTTTGCTGGCTTGCTCCTGTGCTTACCTGCTAATTTTACTAATCACTGATAATTGATGGTTTAACATTGAGACAGTGGGCAGAACTTTCACCTTCAGTGGGGGTGTAAAATGAGTGGTAGCAGATCAGCTGCCTGTTATACACCCCTCCCGATTATCCTTTCCTTTGAACCACTACAGACACATCTCAGACACCTGTCTCAAACTGCCAGAAATTCCAGCACCTGACCACCATCGGGAACCCCAAGCAGCAACAACAACAATTTGTATTTATATAACGACTTTAACGTAGTAAAACGTCCCAAGGCGCTTCACAGGAGCGTTATAAAACAAAATTTGACACCAAGCCACATAAGGAGATATTAGGGCAGATGACCAAAAGCTTGGTCAAAGAGGTAGGTTTTAAAGAGCGTCTTCAAGGAGGAAAGAGAGGCGGAGAGGTTTATGGAGGGAATTCCAGAGCTTAGGGTCTAGGCAGCTGAAGGCACGGCCACCAATGGTGGAGCGATTAAAATCAGAGATGCTCAAGAGTCCAGAATTAGAGGAGCGCATATATCGCGGGGGCGGGGGGCGCAGGCTGAAAGAGATTACAGAGATAGGGAGAGACGTGTCCATGGAGGGATTTGAAAACCAGGATGGGCATTTTAAAATCAAATTTCAAACTGTGAGCCAATGTAGGTCAGCGAGCACAGGGGTGTTGGGTGAACGAGACTTGATGCGAGTTAGGACACGGGCAGCCGAGTTTTGGATGACCTCAAGTTTACGTAGGGTAGAACGTGGGAGGCCAGCCAGGAGTGCGTTGGAATAGTCAAGTCTAGAGGTAACAAAGGCATGGATGAGGGTTTCAGCAGCAGATGAGCTGAGGCAAGGGCGGAGACAGGCGATGGTACGGAGCTGGAAATAGGCGGTCTTAGTTATGGTACGGAAGCTCATTTCTGGATCAAATATGACACAAAGGTTGCGAACAGTCTGGTTCAGCCTCAGACAGATGCTCGGGAGAGGGATGGAGTTGGTGACTAGGGAATGGAGTTTGTGGCGGGGACCAAAGACAATGGCAGTAGTTTGCAAGGGCAGAGGGTTCAAGGGTTTTTGAGGAGAGGGGTGATGACGGCAGATTTGAAAGAGATTGGGACAGTACCTGAGGAGAGCTAACCTGGGAGCCAGAAAAGGAAGCGGACCCTCCCCAGTCCTCTGTATATGGGGACCAATCCTAATTTTTTTGATTTCTCTCCCCCCCTGCCCCCTTATCTTCAGACGTCTGGACTGCTTACTATGCTGGACCTCACACACTGCGTCCGGCCCTCCCCCCCCAAATCAGTGGGGGCTACTTCTGCAATTGTGGAGGCTGGTATACCTCATCTCACTCGTACTTTCCTCCGGCCTTAAACCTGGTCCCTTGTGGGTCCCCACTCCAGCCTCACCCGCTCTGCATCACTAGTCTGGGGAGCGGACGGCTCCACTCCTTAAAGGGCCAAGCGGGAAAACCCAACTTAGGCTGGGAGCAGGTGTATCGGAGCAGTTCTGCCTGACTGCTGTCAGAGTTAGAATGGGAATCTGGCAGAATGGCTGAGAAAATTTAGCCCTGGTGAAATTTTTCAATCATTTCTGTGAGATTAGGAAAACAGTCTTAAAAGACTGAAAGTCACAATACAGTCTGTGAGAGTTTGTCAAAGTTGTTGCTGTCATAGAATTTCACAGCGCAGAAGGGAAGGGAACCATTCAGCCCAACACGCCTGCACTGGCTCTCTGGAAAAGCTTTCTACATAATCCTATTTCCCTGCCCATACCCTTTTAAATTGTTTCTTTCTTCCAATATTGATCCACTTCCCTTTTAAACGTTATTATGGATTTTGTTTATTATGGATTTTGCTTCCACCACTGTTTCTGGTGGGCTATGCCACATCGTCACAACCCTCTGCGTAACAGAATTCTCCGAACCTCTCCTAATTTAAGTCTGGGAAACCAAGACCCCATTATGTTTGCAGGAACTTTTCAGTCCACTCTGCCAATAGCCTAACCTTATTGGAATAACAATAGGTGTAGGCTGCTGAACTTGACTAGTGGCTGGAACTTCTCAGTTACTGGCAATGTTCCCATTTAAAAATCACTATTAAGGCTGGTTTTAAAAAAACACAATTTTGTGTGGACATAATTTTGATGAATATGTCTTGGCCCACTTATTCTATTGGGGAACAATTATTATTTTAATTCCTGAGTTGAGGTAATATGTTTCTCTTTATTCAGTTAGAAAATAGGTCACTAGGTGAGTGTAATACAGACAACAACCTAAAGGTCCCATTGTTTTTGAATATGGGCAAGAAATGACCCTTGAAATTGTGCCATTCATCTTGGGAAATTGGTCAGAAAACTGGGAGGATGTGGCAATGATTACTCAATTCATTAATTAATGGCAAAATACTGCTCACAATTATAGGTCATCTTGTGGGATTAAATACAAAGGCTTGTTAAGTTTTAAAGTGAAAACAGCTGGTGGAAAACTCCCATTGCACTGTAGCAGCTGTCACAAAACCATTAGCAAAACTGCACTTTCCCTAAATTAAATATCGTGTTTATTTTGAAGTGAAAACCTTAAAAGGCTACGAGAAAAGGAGGTGGGGAAAACCAGGGTTAAAAAAGAAGTTGCTCGATAGAACCAGGTGAACAGACTGAAGGTTTTCTTTTGGATTCATATGTTTGGAGTTATTGAGGTAGAATTTTCAATGCATCTTGCACGTTTTTGTGGTTCACAAAGTCAAATTCTGCAGCATGACCTTCCATACCGGAAAGGCACTGGAAGTGCTTGCAACATCATATTGGTTGGCTCGATATTTGACTGCATGATCTTGATGCCGTGCGCGAAGACATCACATAAGTTGGAGCTGAACCCATCTATGCTCGCCGACATTGTGTGCAAGCTCACTGGCAGTCAGATCAGTGCACTTTGAAGGTCCCTGTGGATTGGCACCAGTTTTCTTGTGTATGGTGGGCCCTTGATGTCTTCATCTGTACCCTGTGCAGCAGGGCTAGGAGGCGAGCTCTCCCTCCGGCGAGGTGCTTTCTGGTCCTATCCCCCTGACCTTTCTGCGCACTCATGCTGGGTGCATCTCCACATGCAGCCCTATCTAGCCTACTGTCTGAACTATGTGGGGTGCCAGTCTCTCAGCTGGTGTCTGCAATTGTAAGGTCGAGTGACACTTCATCTTAAATAAAAACAGAAAATGCTGGAAATACTCAGCAGGTCAGGCAGCATCTGTGGAGAGAGAAACAGAGTTAACGCTGCAGGTCGATGATCCTTCGTCAGAACTGGAAAGAGTTGGAGATGGAACAGGTTTTTAAGCAAGTGTAGGGGCAGGGAAAGGGGGGAGGGGAGGAAAGAACAAAAGGGAAGGTCTGTGATTGGATGGAAGGCAGGAGAGATTAAGAGACAAAAGGGATGATGGTGCAAGGCATCATCTCCTCCCTCAGAGCTGTGTGGAGCTTCTGGACCTGAAATGGAAGAAAGGGACAAAGATTAGAATTTAGTGACATAGCTAAACAGAGACAGATGAGTTAGTTCTGAAATGATGGTTAAAAAGATTTTTTTCTAACTATATATGTGCACAGTAAAACCATTATGTGATATGAAATTCAGTGCTCCAAAGTATGTCTGTTCTTTTGTTTGCTTTCATGTTCGAGAGGGGTTTTGGATTTCAGTTTGAAACAGAGCACACAGTTCCTTCTACATCTCCTTACTGAACCATTGCTTCCTTAAGCAAACTCTTCTGAGATGTCATCAAGGGAGTCTGTAGACTGCCATGGAAGGGTACTCCTAGTTGATCGTCTTCTCCTCTGGTGTAGCTTCATCCTACTTGCCTGTTAATTCCTCTTCCTCCTACTGCTGTTCTGCCTCCATTATGAGGACATATATGGGGATGGCCATAGTGAACCCCATGGTAAGGACTTCATGACGGAAGATGGGAAGCAAAAGTTTTATTTCCCTGCCTAAAACTGCCGAAAGACAGCTTGCAGAATCCTTTGCTAACATCACAGCTGAGAAGAGTAGATGTGTCAAAAATATGCCAAGACCAAGCAACCACTGCAGCTGCAGACGTACGAGGATAGCAAAGGCCACCTCAATCCTAAGACTCTAAGTAGTCAGCACCTTGCTTACTCCTGCAACTGGTAGAGCACCGAGAAGGAGCACTAGGTTAAGTTCTGCAGACAAAACACACACGGCCCCCAGGGTGAAGCACACAGATCACTTTTCTCTGATTGTACAGGATGAAGTATTAGCAAATGAGAGGATCAGCATCCATGGTAATTGATCTAGTACAGAGAGAAATTGTGTTGGAGATTTATTGGGCTAAAACATGTTGTACATGTTGGAGAAGACTGTTAATCTATTCAAATAGTATGTGGATGCAGCACCTAATGAAATTCTAGATGAGAACCTCCCATATGGCTCTTGCTGCCTTGAAAGGTGCTTCAGCAAGATATCTTCTGGCTCATTGTCAGGATCCTTTTCTGCCCAAGGCTGCGGGTGAGCCTCCTTCTCTTCCACATGCTCTATTGTTGGGCCATTGTGGATGGCAAAGCTGTGCAGTGTAAACCAGCCTATGATAACCTTGGAAACCCTGGCAGGGCTGCACAGTGAGATGCCCTTGCCTGTCCAGGCACTGTATTTCTAGATGCCTCTGGTTTGATAATGATCCAGGAGGCTGTTGCAATGGTGTCATGATCCAAGGTTGAAGGAGTGGACTTGGTTGCCTAAAAGCCAATCCTTGCTGTCTGCCTTCTCTTCAAATAGCCCACACATACAGGATTAAGATGAAGGCATCATGACTGCTGCCTGGGAAGCAGGCATTGACCTGGATTATTTTGTATTGCTAGTTACTGACCACCTGAACAATGAGGGAATGGAACTCCTTATAGCTCATGAAGGCCATGGGATTGTATGTAAGGATCTGGACATACAAATGACTACTCTCAATAATGCCCAGGACATTGGGAATCCTCCAATGTGAAAAAATTAGAGTTCTCTCATTCTACTGCCAAGTTCCAGGGGCAATGATGAAGGTGTTTGGGCCAATGAACAATGGATCAATGCCCCGCTTGATACACCTGTGCTCTGTGATTGACTGTTACTCATGTCCCCAATGGCAGTTTGGGGTGAGCATGAGGCATAAAGGTTTTGGGCTGTGATAAATTTGACTGCAAAGTGATGGAGCTTATCTACAGGACAGTTTCCAGCAGATGGCAAAACTCCATCACTGCCTTCCTGATGAAGCGAAGTTTCTAAAGCCAGCTTTCCTCAGACATTTCCATGTAGCTGTGCTTAGGTCTACATCATTGCATGGCTAAGGTTGAGTGCAGCCTCTGGGCCAAATGAATCTGTCTTACATCCCTATGTTCATCCTTTCCTTCCTCCTTCAAATCACACAGAAAGAGATGAACTCCCAAAAGAATTCCTGTATTTCAATTTTTAATTAGAACATTCAAAAATGTTGCTGTTAAAAAGTTGGGGAAAAATATTTTAAAACAAACAAAATATCCAAAAGGCCAACAAATGCAACTCTCAGAACTCCACTATTAATGTTGGATCTTTACTGTATACATCTCCCAGCAATTTCTATTTATTTTGAATTATTACAGAAATTATCATCCCTAATCAATAGTCAATGGGGTAATTTTGTAAGTTAGCATTCCCAATGCAGAGCTTCGTTCGATGGGACAGTAGATCGATTTATTGGGTGAAGACGTCAGCACTCAGCATGCACCAATTTCCTGGTTATTAATTTTAATGACAGCACAAATTGGGAGAGGTCATGAATCAGATGTGCTGACCTTTGTGCTCGACTGTACAATTGACCTCACCTTACCTCTTTCCTTCTGATGAAGTGTTAGGCTTCCACTCTGCATCTCTTCTTGATGAGATTGGAAACGTTGCAAACCATTAGAACAGAGCTACATCCTACTGATTCATGCCAGAGTGTCTGGAATTTCCTGTTGCCAATGAAGGAATTGTTTTTGAGGTTTACATGAATCCGTGTGGTAATTCCAAAGAACTTTGCTGTATGATTAACCCAGCGCCAATTTTCATGACAAAACAAGAGTTGACAACTTCCAACTGATCCTGCAGTTTAAACAAAATTCTTGACTTGCTAAGGACTGATGTGCCAGGAAATTCCTGGCAATGTCGTCACATATTTCACTTCTGTACTTAACTAATACTACAGTTGAGGAGAATATGATGTCTGCCTACCGCTCTGATTTTCAGTGTGAATGGGACAGTAGCAGCACAAGAGTTGGGAAAAAATGCTGTGCTGAAATCACAACAGATGTCTGCCTAATGTGACTTTCGAGGAGGCCTTGGAATAGACGGCCAATGCTTCTGCCCAATAAACATCTACAGGAGCCTAATTAACATCTGTAAATCAGTTTAATAACCCAAATGCCATTTAGTTGCCCTCCGTGTTGATATTGACAGTTCTACAACCTGCCCACAAACCATGGGTGGTACAAATAGGGAAGATGCCATTTTCAGCGTTATTTAAAGGAGTCCACAGCTGACTTTTGGCTTGAGAAACATTGTGACTTTTGGCTACTTAGAACTTTTGCAACTGCTAGTCCTGCCTCTATACCATTGACAAGTGGTAAGGGGCTTCTGGCAACCAACGTTTGGCATCATGGGGGCCCTGCTGCTAATTCCACCATGGCTGGCGGAGGAAGAGGAGCAGCAGCAGCAGATCGGGGCAGACAGCTTTCAGCTGCAGAGGGAACAGGCAGAAGAAGAGCTTGCAGGAATCCTTACCCTGCCAGAGTGTTCAGATCCACCCCACTATACCTGCAGTTCTCAGTGGAGCACAGCAGAAGGAGCCCGTGCTGCTCCAGGGAGACAGTGACAGAGTTGTGTTGCCACCTGCAGCAAGACCTGCAGTCAATTGCCACAGCTAGCACACCCTTGTCTGTTGCAGTCAAGGTCACTGCTGCCCTGAACTTCTTTGCCTCCGGCTCCTTCCAGGCTGCAACAGGGGGCATCAGTAACAAAAATCAGTCTGCAGTCCATGCCTGCATCAGGTAGGTGACTGATAGCATATTTGTCAGAGCAACCACATCCATCACTTTCCCCATGGGCAAACAGAAACAGCAGGATAAGGTTCTGGGTTTGCACAAATTGCAGGCTGCCCCAAGTCCAGGGCTTCATTAATTGCAGACACATTGTCCTGCAGGCTCCATCAGCGGACCCTAGTGCACACATGAACTTCAAGGGCTTCCACCGTCTGAATGTCCAACTGGTGTGTGATCATGCAGGTCTGGGCCCACTACCTGGAGAGAAAAAGAGATGTGAAGCCAGGCGGGCAGTTAAAATCGCCCAGGAGACTTACCCACTGATGTCTGCTATCTTCCCGCAGTCTCTGATTTTAACCTACTCTTCTAAGCAAGTGTGAAGGGGGGGTCCATCTTTAAATATGAAGATTGGGCCCCGATGATGTCATCAGGGCCCAACTGCTTTTATAACCATGGGCCTGAGCAGGGAAGCTGTCCTGGCTTTTCCGCCAGGAAAGAAGAGTCGGGACCAGAAGAGGCCCAAAGAGGTAAATCTATTTAACTTTTATTTATTTTCCTTGTAAGGCCAGGAGGAGCAGGAGAGTTGCTCTGGGCCCCACAATGAACTTTTAGGCCTCCCCTGCTATGGGCTCAAACCCCTTCCCCAATTGTGAGACCCTCTCGAAACCCCCCCCCCCATGACTTACCTGAGTGCCGGGAATCGTTCTTTTGGTGTTATTTGATTTTTCAATGGTCTTGTAGCATTGGTCATGGACCTTTACTGGCTCAGGCACTATAACTCATTGGGGTAAAAATTCAGTTGGTTGCGCCTCCCGTTAGCGCCTTAAGAGGGCGCTAATGGGGCGCAAAGCCGCTAACGCCCGGGCGCAGCGATGTTTGCGCCGCTCGGGAACTTAACTAGACATTGTGCGGCGGCGCTAAAACTTACCGCTGCGACCACCTGCGCGCGCAGATTATGACGTCGTTCCATGGTGCAACGCCCTTGTGGCGCCCCGGAGCGGAAATTGAGTGGCGCCCCCTGCCTTACCGCCTGGCGCATCCAACGACCAGAAGACTGGAACGCTATCAATCGCTGTGGGGCTGGGGGGGGCGCTATTTAAAGGGGGCCTCTTCCTGTCTTTTATTGTTGGTGGCATTTTTGAACTACGCATTCTGAGAGAGAGAGGGAGAGACTTCTGGAGAGATTCAACATTGTGTGAAGGAGTTTTGGGTACTGAGCAGCACTTTGCAGGTTCATTTTGATTTGCCATTCCTTGTATCGATTTAGCAGAGACTGTGGGAGCTGCACTCTGAGCTCTTTGCCTGGTACTCTCCATTGTTCTTTCCAGCACATTTGATGTGCAAGTCTCTCCAGGCCGAGATTCAAGGCTGCAATGAACAGGATGTGGATGGAAAGCAAGATTAACCATCCCCTTTAAGAACTGACCCGTGCCATTGTGTGTGTGTTCCATTGCTGACTGACATTACATGAGCTTCGCCAGCGCTCTGAGTTAGCGCCTCACTCCTTGGCCTTTGCGCCTTAAGACAGGTGTGCAGCGCCTGATTTAGCGCTCCACTCACCTCCCGGGGCGGTAAAAGTGAAGTTTCCAGTCAGTGCCGATAATTAGCGCCAGGCGCTAATATTTGCGTCCAGACGATATTTGCGCCCCAAATGGGGCGCGACCTAATTTTTACCCCTTTGTTCCTTCTCCCGCTCAGCAGCCCTGAGCTTGCAATAGACCAGAGATAAAGCAAAATAGAAAGTAAAATGGAAACAAAAAGATCATAAAAGTGTAAATAACCAACAGAAAGCCCAATCTCACCAAATAAGAGATAGGATAGAAAGCTGTAATCATGACCGCACAAGGGAACTCATGCAAAGTAATCAATAAAGGAAACCACAAAGAAAGTTGTATAAAGCAAGCAAGATAAAGAGGGAGAAGAATAGTATTGTGCCAAGAGAATAACATTGTCTGCGACTGTAATATATCGATGAACCGACCAGGAGTGTACCACTCTAAATAACGAATATGAATTCCTCTTGTAAACTGTTGAAATGTAACACTGGCCTGATCATGATTGTGCCACTTTAAATTATTCATCAGTACTGCTGTAAAAAAAATAAACTTGTCACTGAGTCCATGAAACAGGTACATTTGACAGTTAGTAACATAGGATATTGTCTTTCGCCACCTGTTTATCTTCATACAACTGATGTAGCACATTTATAGCCACTAGCAGCCAGGAGTGTTTAATGGCATATGTGAGAAACAGAGGCATACTGGCATAAATTTAGAGACTCTGCCTGTGGCTGCCTCATGTCTCTATGTGTCTGGCAGAAAGGAAAATATTTAATTTGGATCAAATAATCAGCATAAATTAAACTTGTCTGTCAGCATTTTTACTGAAATGTTAATTGCTTAATTTATTTGTGCCTAGTGTTGTTTTAATTTGAAGCTCTTGGGGGGGGGGGGCGGTGGGTGGGGGGGGGTAGAACTCAGGAATCCTTCAAAAGCCCGATTCACCAGTACAACAAGATTTTGAAACTCAGGGACAACCGGCAGTTGACAATTGTTTAGTTAAAGTGAATGGATAGCTCTAGGGTATGTTTTTCAATTTCATAGACATCGCAGATATGGAGGCTTTTGTTTTTTTGTGGGCTGCATAAGTGAACCATGGAACGTCAGCACCCCAGGTAAGGAGTGTTTTTCCAAGTATGCACTGGCACCAGCGAACCACCTCCACTGGTATTACACTTTGGAAGACCATAGGCAGTGCGTCAGCAATTTTCCAATATGCCCAGTCGGTGGGCAAGGTTCTCCACTGTCAGCTCGTACACGTATCAAACTGCTGATACTAACAGATCTCAGTGTCCTGATTTAGGATTTATTCACCAATCAGGCAGCAAGAGCTAAGAACGGCCCTTTCCAAATTACCAAGGCCACGAAATCCAAACAAGTCACTCCAGTCAATAAGAAATATAATACCAGATACTAACCAGAAGTACTATGTTCTTTACTCTGTTCAACATCCCAAAGCAAAATGTGTAAACTTTATAAAAGACTGGTTAGTACACAGGGTTGCAACATGGGCCTGGATTTTCCGGGGCCTATGACCGTGTATGCAGTGCATACGCGGCCGTAAGTGCCCCGCAAGTTCTGGGTTTCCGCGTGTGATGCGCATACGCGAAAACCCGAAACTTGCGATCTGTCAAGTTTCAGCTTGACGGATCCACCGCATCCCCGGGAAATAGGCATTTGCTGGCGGAGAGTTGGGCCATGAAAGCCCGTGAAACTCTTACGCCTGGTAAAAACAGGCGTAAGGCCTTCCTTTACCAGCGTAAGTGTATAAATAAATATTAAAATAATTTAAAAAAAATTATTTAAACATAAAAAAACCTTTAAAATTAGTTTAGGTTATTTTTAGCCCCTTTAAAACGTTTAAATTTATTTTTCAAAAGATTCAAATTTTTGTTTTAAATGTTTAATTAAATTGCATTTGAATTAATTTTGAACATGTGATGATTTATTTTTATTTAACTGGTGTGTAATTGTGTTTTTATGGGGATTCCTATTCATGTTTATGGGGATTCTGTACGTAAATGGAATCCCAATAAACATAATGGGGATCCCCCTTTTTGATTAGTTGGCCTTGCACCCCTGGAATACGTGGGCCTTTATGCAGGCATACATGTAGAGGCCCAGGAGCGCAAGTGTCCGAACCTCCGGGACCATCAGGTAGGTTCGTACTTTTCTTGCAGTTTGGAGGCGTTCGCCCGCGGGGAAGCCTCCGACCGCAAATTCAGGCCCATTATATTTTTATCTCTCAGACGTGGACCTCAGTTCAACCCAGTCTTGTCTCTATTGGCAGTCTTGAGCAACCAAGTTCTTATTAGGTCCAAATTGACAGCAGGAAACTGACTACAGTTGAACAAAAAAGGGGAAATCACACTGATTGGAGTGTACTATAGACCCGCAAATAGTCAGAGAGAGATAGAAGTGCAAATATGTAGGAAAATTTCTAAGAATTGCAAAAACAATAGGGCAGTAATAGTAGGGGATTTCAACTACCCTAATATTAATTGGGATAGAATCACTGTAAAAGGTATAGAGGGTGCAGAATTCTTAAAATGCATTCAGGAGAACTTTTTTAGCCAGTACGTAGCAAGCACAACAAGAGAGTGAATAGTTCTGGACTTAGTTTTAGGGAAGCTGGGCAGGTGGAAGGGGAATCAGTGGGAGAGCATTTTGGTGGTAGTGACCATAATTCAGTTAGATTTAGTGCAGTTATGGAAAAGGACAAAGATAGTCCAGGAGTAAAGGTTTTCAATTGGGTAAAGGCCAATTTTACTAAGCTGAGGTGTGATTTAGCAAAAGTGGACTGGAAACAGCTACTTGAAGGTAAATCTGTGTCAAAGCAGTGAGAGGCCATCAAGGAGAAGATAGTGAGGGTTCAGGGCAAATATATTCCCACAAAGAAAAAGGGTGGGACTCCCAAATCTAGAGCCCCCTGGATGTCAAGGGTAATTAGGGATGTGCAATAAATGCTGGTCTTGCCAGCAACGGCCACATCCCGTGAACAAATTAAAAAAAATACAGGGTAGGATAAGGAAAAAAAGGGAAGCTTATGTCAGATACTGTGAGCTAAATGCTGCAGAAAGCCTAGAGGAGTGTAGAAAGAGCAGGGGTGAAATTAAAATGGAAATTAGGAAAGCAAAAGGAGGGCATGAAAAAATATTGGCAAGTAAAATCAAGGAAAACCCAAAGATGTTTTATAAATACATGAAGAGCAAGAGGATAACTAAGGAAAGAGTCGGGCCTATTAGAGACCAAAAAGGTAATCTGTGGGTATGGTTCTTAATGAATACTTTGCGTCTGTTTTCACAAAAGAGAGAGACGATGCAGACATTGTAGTTAAGGAGGAGGAGTGTGAAATATTAGATGTGATAAACATAGTGAGAGAGGAAATATTAAGGGGTTTAGCATCTTTGAAAGTAGATAAGTCACCAGGCCCAGATGAAATGTATCCCAGACTGTTAAGAGAAGCAAGGGAGGAAATAGCGGAGGCTCTGACCATCATTTTCCAATCCTCTCTGGTTACAGGTGTGGTGCCGGAGGACTAGAGGACTGCTAACATTGTATCATTGTTTAAAAAGGGAGAAAGGAATAGACCGAGTAATTACAGGCCAGTCAGCCTAACCTCAGTGGTGGGCAAATTATTGGAAAAAATTCTGAGGGACAGTATTAATCATTTAGAAAGGCACGGATTAATCAAGGACAGTCAGCATGGATTTGTTAAGGGAAGGTCGTGTCTGACTAACTTGATTGAATTTTTTGAGGAGGTAACAAGGAGGGTCGATGAGGGTAGCATGTTTGATGTAGTCTACATGGATTTTAGCAAGGTTTTTGACAAGGTCCCATATGGCAGACTGGTCAGAAAAGTAAAAGCCCATGGGATCCAAGGGAAAGTGGCAAGTTGGATCCAAAATTGGCTCAGTGGCAGGAAGGAAAGGGTAATGGTCGACAAGTGTTTTTGTGACTGGAAGGCTGTTTCCAGTGGGGTTCCACAGGGCTCAGCACTAGGCCCTTGCTTTTTGTGGTATATATCAATGATTTAGACTTCAATGTAGGGGGCATGATTAAAAAGTTTGCAGATGATTCAAAAATTGGCCGTGTGGTTGATAGTGAGGAAGAAAGCTGTAGACTTCAAGAAGATATCAATGGACTGGTCAGGTGGGCAGAAAAATGGCAAATGTAATTCAATCTGGAGAAGTGTGAGATAATGCATTTGGGGAGGGCTAAAATGGCAAGGGAATACACAATAATTGGTAGGATACTGAGAAGTGTAGAGGAACAGGGAGACCTTGGAGTGCATGTCCACAGATCCCTGAAGGTAGCAGATAGATAAGGTGGTTAAGAAGGCATATGGGATACTTTCCATTATTAGCTGAGGCATAGAATATAAGAGCAGGGAGGTTATGCTTGAACTGTATAAAACACTAGTTAGGCCACAGCTAGAGTACTGCGTACAGTTCTGGTCACCACATTACAGGAACGATGTGATTACATTAGAGAGGGTACAGAGGAGATTTATGAGGATGTTGCCAGGAGTGGAGAATTTTAGCTATGAGGAAAGATTGAATCGGCTGGGGTTGTTTTCTTTGGAGCAGAGGAGGCTGAGGGGAGACTTAATTGAGGTGTATAAAATTATGGAGGGGCCTAGATAGAGTGGATAGGAAGCACCTATATCCCTTAGCAGAGAGGTCAATAACCATGGGGCATAGATTTAAAGTAATTGGTAGAAGGATTAGAGGGGAGTGGAGGAGAACTTGTTTCACCCAGAGGGTGGTGGGGGTCTGGAACTCACTGCCTGAAGGGGTGGCAGAGGCAGAGACCCTCATCACATTTAGAAAGTTCATGCATATGCACTTGAAGTGCCGTAACCTACAGGGCTACGGACCAAGAGCTGGAAAGTGGGATTAGGCTGGATAGCTCTTTGTCGGCCGGCACAGACACAATGGGCCGAATGACCTCCTTCTGTGCCGTAAATGTCTATGATTCTAAGATTGGTCATTGATTACACTAAACTGGTCCAGTGCTTGTCAGGCAACGAGGATAGCTGGCTTTGGGAAAACTGCAGGATTATTGTGTGAAAACTTCATTTATGGTGAATGTAGCAACAATTTGAAGATAATTGTTGGATTATCCAAAATTAAGAATCTGGACTATAAATATCCTCTGCAATGAACAGATTAGTGATGATCTATCTATTTCTCTATCTCTCTTTCTATCTATCAATCTATCTATCTATCTCTCTGCACTGGATTGTCAGCCTAGATTATGTGTTCAAGTCTCTGGACTGGGACATGAGTCCTCAGTAGAGAAAGTGAACTGAGGCAAGGCTGACACATATACCAGCAGTCAGTGAGGATAATCCACTGCAGGTAGCTAACTAATGTATTTCATTTATTTAAAAAAAAATCTTATCTATGTATCCATGGGAAATCCATATATAAAAAGGAATTGTGTCCAGTCTGTTTGTCACACATTCGAAGTGTCCACCGCACAAAAAAATCCTGAATTGCTAAAAATTACCAGGAATAAATTAAAACACACTTGCATCACTATCTCTGAGTATATCTCTTACAAACGTCTGTCTAAATCAGTGTCCTCCAGTGCCCCCTCCCTCCTCCAGATACCCCTTTCAGTAGCATAACTTATAACTTCTGGCTCACTACATGCCGTGCCACAGAAAGTACTCTAGTAAACACTTCGGCTTCATACTTTGTCACACTTAAATGGAAAAAATAATCAGACAGTGTAAAACGGGCTGCCGATTCACTGTTGCCAGTTTTGTGCTACCACACAAGACCAATTTCATCCCCCACCTCTCCGTAATGACCCAAGGTACTTCTCAGGTAATGAATTACGTTGAAGTGCAGACACTGTTATGTAGGCAAAATAATTAAACAAAGGAAAATATGATAGAGATGTATAATAGACTGCCAGCACAAGTAAAATTGTGTTGTGTGAATTGACTTATTTAAACAGAACTGATTAATAACATAATTGAAAGCTGAGGGTAGACAGAGATGAACACGGAAATGTTGTTTGTGGTGTGCAACTGGTCAGGATTTCAATAATGCAGGTTGCAATTCTAGATCGATATCCCTGCAAAATATTCTCAGAGATAGTAAGAGCTTTATCTTCTTGTTTTGCCTCTAGATTTTCACTTTTCTCAGGAGATTAACTAAACTGAGTAGAGTCCATGACCGGAATCTTTACCTTCGGGTCGGGTACCCGAAGATTTGAACAGTGTGTTCTGCACTGCGCGTTTAACTTAATGGCCCCAATTAAACCAGAGATGCGCGTTTCCCGGCCCAATTAAATGGAGCAGGTCTGATGACATCATCGATGACTCATTTTAGCACAGATATTTAAAGCAGCCTTGCACACATCCCATTTGAAGGTTGATGTAGGAGTGCATAAGGTGGTTTCAAGAGCTCTAAATTACGGAATAAGACTGACAAATCTGTGGGTCATGGAGACAATACAGAAGGCAGATTCCTCCCTGGAAGTGCTGGTGCAGGCAGTAAGAGCATGCAGGAAGGTCCTTTTCCCTGGGGATGGACGAAAACAACCACCTAAAGAGACAAAAAGGGCAGGGCTAGAGATCGCAGTGGATGTCAGTAGCAGGGGTGTCGTGAGAGGGACGTAGATCCAGTGCCACAAGAGATTCAATGATCTCATGAGGTCAGGAAAGGTGAGTACAATGCCACACTCACCTTTATCCTGATGTGCGTGTCACCCCAACCCCCTCACTCTGCCTTCCCAAGTCTACTCCTGCACATCACACCTCACACCAACCTACCTTGCAGGTGCACCCATCCCTCTCTGTCTATGTACCTACTCACATCCCCATCTGACCATCCACCACTGACACTCACCCTCATCCTAATACAATCATACCAACTAACAACACACAAGGAGGCCATTTGACTTTGGCACCCCACTCCATCATAGTCAACAACAACAACTTGTATTTATATAGCGCCTTTAACATAGTAAAACATCCCAAGGCGCTTCACAGGAGTATTATAAGACAAAAAATTTGACACCGAGCCATCTAAGGAGAAATTAGGGCAGGTGACCAACAGCTTGGTTAAAGAGGTAGGTTTTAAGGAGCGTCTTAAAGGAGGAAAGAGAGGTAGAGAGGCAGAGAGGTTTAGAGAGGAGAGATGAAAGGAGGCATGACGACGGGAGAGAGCTGTCAGGGAGGGATAGAGAGAAAAGGAAAAGAGGGGGAAAAATTGGAAAAGTATTGACTGGCTCGGGTTCGGAGCAGCAGCCAAAGTGCGCATACGAATGGACCTGGGGAAAAGCTCAGGTTACCATGGATACAGTTGAAGAGAAGAGCAGCTTAGAAAGGAGCTGCCAGCCCAGGGGCCATCTTTCAAGTCTCACCCTCTAAAGATGTAACCCATCCATTCCTTACACTCATTCCATCTCTCTCACTCAACCTTCTCTTCTTTCCCTCCTTGCAGGAAAAGAGAGTCCACAATAAGAGGGAGAGGGAGAGAACCGGAGGTGGAATGCCATCATTGACGACCCTCACAACAGCAGAGGAGGCTGCCTTAGAAGTTTCGGGAGTCGCCGAGCAGCTGGAGGTGGGAGACGGAGAGAGGGGGACATCTCAGCAACCTGGTGACAGAATTACATCTCATACAGCCACATGGCATACATCAGTCACTCATATGGGGACTGATGTCATCAGCCACTGAATGGTCATCATGTGCATAATGGTATCTGTACTCAATCTTCATATGACATATCTAATTCATCTCTTTACTCATCCACAGGTCCATCAAGTGCCCCACCATATTTATGATGCACATAAATTTAATTCTTTGTACAACTTTCCCATCTTGTCCATTTTTGCCTGCTACCTGGGAAGTGGCTTTGTCACTTGGAGTGAATGGTGAGACGTTACTTAACCTCGAGCAATGGGGGTTTGGGTGACTGGAATGGCTTGGTCATTGTAGGACTGCTTTGTGGTGGTGTTGTTGGGGGGAGCAGGGGAAGTTAGTCCAGCATCTGAGAGCCATATGGGTGCACTGGTGCAAGTTAAGTAAATCAGGCCATTATGAGGCCATCCCGGGCCTCCCGGGCAGCAACATGTGCTGCTGCTGGTGCCATCTCCACGTCAGGTTCCTCCTCCTCCTCCTCATCTTCCACCTGTTCCTCCTCCTCCTCCTCGTCTTCCACCTGTTCCTCCTCCTCCTCCTCGTCTTCCACCTGTTCCTCCTCCGTAGAGGCCTGTGCGCTCTGCTCCTTGCTCCTCCTGCAGTTCCAATCCTCGCTGCTGTGCTATGTCGTGCAGCATGCAGCAGACGACGATGATTCTGGAGACCCTGGCTGGTGTGTACTGAAGGGCTCCTCCCGATCTGTCAAAGCATCTGAAGCGCATCTTCAGCAGGCCTATTGCTTGCTCTATGACACATCTGGTGGACATGTGGCTGTCATTATATCGCTCCTCGGCCTCATTACTTGGTCTCCTCAAGAGTGTCATCAGCCACGTCTTCAGTGGATAGCCCTTGTCTCCAAGCAGCCAGCCGGTAAGTCTGTTTGGAGATGCGAAGAGTTGAGGGAGGGTGGAGTGGCGCAGCACGAAAGAGTCATGAGAGCTGCCAAGGAATCTGGCGCACACATGCATAATCGTCTTTTTATGGTTGCAGAACAGCTGCACATTGAGGGAGTGGAAGCCTTTGTGGTTCACAAACAATCCTGGGTGATGTGGGGTGCCCTGATGGACACATGTGAGCAGTCGATGATGCCCTGCACCTGTGGGAAGCCAGCCAGAGCTGCAAAGCCGACTGCCTGCTCAGTAACACTGGCTTCATCAGTGGCAAATTTTACATAATTGGCTGACTTGTCAAACATGGCATCGGTCAGTTGGTGGCCGACTGCGAGATCCTGCAAATGTCTGCTGCAGATCCCTGGAAGTTGAGGGCGGTGGTGACTTTGACAGCCACTGGTAAGGCATGTCCACCAGGTCCTCGAGGCAGCAGGTCTTGTTCCAGCAAGCTACAAATGTCTGCGATGACCTGGCGCGATAGCCTGAGCCTCCTGAAGTACTGCTGCTCAATCATGTCCAGGAAGCTCATCCTCTGCCTGTAAACCCTGTGTTGGGGGTATCGCCTCTGCGCAGGTGCAGCCCTGTGCTGACACCCTCTCTCCTGTGCAGCATCAGGTCGTTGAGGAGAAGGCTGGTGTTGTGGTTGCTGCTGCTGCTGGTGTTGTGGCTGCTGCTGCTGGTGTGGCTGGTGTTGTTGGTGCTGGGGCTCATCTTGATCCAATTCTGAGGTCCAAGATGAGACAGCATAAGCGGCACCCATGCTGATCTAATAGATGGCAGGTCAAGTGGAGATCAGAGGCCCAATCCCTCAATGCTGTGATAGTGACTAGCAATGTGGTGCGAGTGGCTTCCGAGGTTGCAGAAATGACCTGCAAACTGCTGACAGCTAAATCACCGCACAAAATGGAGTCAGCAAGAGCCTTTCCATTAGCCAAGGAATCAGGTGTAATGTGGGAGTATTTATGTGTTTTTTCCAGCTTAATGGACTCGCACAATGGCCACTGAGCTTCCGCCTCCCCTTCACAGACGAGGTTCCCGAGGTGCGTGAATCCCGTGCTCAAGAAGTTAAAGCCAAAACCTGATGTTAAAAAGCCTCTTAAGGATCTCTCAACAAGCATTTCTGTCATCGAATTACAGTATGCAGACGACGCTTGCGTCTGCGCTCACTCGGAGGTCAAGCTCCAAACCATCGTCAACACCTTCACCAAAGTGTACGAGAGCATGGGCCTTACACTAAACATCTGTGAGACAAAGGTCCTCTACCAACCTGCCCCCGCCACACAGTACTGCCCCCCGATTATCAAAATCCACGACAAGGCCTTGGACAACGTAGACCACTTTCCATACCTCGGGAGCCTACTGTCAACAAGGGCAGACGTCGATGACGAAGTCCAACAATGCCTTCAGTGTGCCAGTGGAGCCTTCAGTTGCCTGAGGAAGAGAGTGTTTGAAGACCAGGACCTCAAACCCAGCATCAAGCTCATGGTCTACAGAGCAGCAGTGATACCCGCCCTGCTGTATGCCTCAGAGACATGGACCATGTACAGCAGGCACCTCAAAGCACTGGAAAGGTACCACCAACGCTGCCTGTCGCAAGATACTGCAAATCCATTGGCAGGATAGGCGCACCAACGTCAGTGTTCTCGCTCAGGCCAACATCCCCAGCATCGAAGCTTGGACCACATTCGATCAGCTCCAATGGACGGGTCACATTGTCCGCATGCCCGATACGAGACTCCCAAAACAAGCGCTCTATTCGGAGCTCCGGCACGGCAGGAGAGCCCCAGGTGGGCAGAGGAAACGCTTCAAGGACACCCTCAAAGCCTCCTTGAAAAAGTGTAACATCCCCACCGACACCTGGAAATCCCTGGCCCAAGACCGCACAAAGTGGAGGAGAAGCATCCGGGAAGGCGCCGAACACCTCGAGTCTCTTCGCCGGGAGCAAGCGGAAGCCAAGCGCAGGCAGCGCAAGGAGCGCACGTCAACCCAAGCACCCCACCCACCCGCCCCTTCAACCACCGTCTGCCCCACCTGTGACAGAGACTGTAGGTTCCGCATTGGACTCATCAGTCACCTGAGAACTCATTTTTAATGTGGAAGCAAGTCATCCTCGGTTCCGAGGGACTGCCTAAGAAGAAGAAGAAGATGTACTTCAATGAGGCTGCCTGCCTCTCCCAAGCGGATCTGTGATGCGCTGGGAAACGCGCCCAAGTTAAATGCGGAAGTTGGCAGGATAACGGTGGGTTCCCGACGCACTGGCAATTTCCGTGATTTTTTTACTGCTGACTCGCCCCTCGGCACTTGGAAAATTCCGGCCCATGAGTGGGAAAATCTGAATGGACGGTGGAGGGAATGCATGTATTGGAGTAAATGTTATTTTTCTTTTTCCATCTCTTTTTAGTTTTTACTTTCTGATCTGCTAGGTTCACGAATCTCGGTGATTGCTGTTACCCCTCCAGTGTAATTTCTCGGCTGTATGTTTGTTATATCCACTCTTCTTATTGGAAGTAATTTAACAATATTTGACTGTGATCTATGCCAGTAATCCAAGTCTCTGACCTTTCAAACTGCATTTGCTATGTTAGCAATTTCTGCCCAAGCAACTCAACATTCATGAGATGGGCATGTTTCTTACATCCAAAAATAATATCTCTCCTTTATGAAACTTCATCAATTTATGCCTCATGCTGCTTCATTCTATCTGACATATTCTGCTATCGTCCGCCTACAGATCTAATGCCACATCCATTTGTCCATGGTCAATCGGCTCATTTTTTAATAAAATTTTTATTCGCTTATGGGATCTGGGCATCGCTGGCAAGGCCAGCATTTATTGCCCATCCCTAGTTGCCCTTGAGAAGGTGGTGGTGAGCCACCTTCTTGAATCGCTGCAGTCCGTGTGGTGAAGGTACTCCCACAGTGCTGTTAGGTAGGGAGTTCCAGGACTTTGACCCAGCGACGATGAAGGATCGGCGATATACTTCCAAGTCAGGATGGTGTGTGACTTGGAGGGGAACTTGGAGGTGGTGGTGTTCCCATGCACCTGCTGCCCTTGTCCTTCTAGGTAGAAGAGATCGCGGGTTTGGGAGGTGCTGCCGGAGAAGCCATGGCCAGTTGCTGCAGTGCATCTTGTAGATGGTACACCCTGCAGCCACAGTACACCGGTGGTGGAGGGAGTGAATGTTTAAGGTGGTGGATAGGGTGCCAATCAAGCGGGCTGCTTTGTCCTGGATGGTGTCGAGCTTCTTGAGTGTTGTTGGAGCTGCACTCATCCAGGCAAGTGGAGAGTATTCCATCACACTCCTTACTTGTGCCTTGTAGATGGTGGAAAGGCTTTGGGGAGTCAGGAGGTGAGACACCCGCCGCAGAATATCTAGCCTCTGACCTGCTCTTGTTGCCTCAGTATTTATGTGGCTGGTCCAGTTAAGTTTCTGGTTAATGGTGATCCCCAGGATGTTGATGATGGGGGATTCGGCGATGGTAATGCCATTGAATGTCAAGGGGAGGTGGTTAGACTCTCGCTTGTTGGAAATAGTCATTGCCTGGCACTTGTGTGGCGCGAATGTTACCTGCCACTTATCAGTCCAAGCCTGAACGTCGTCCAGGTCTTGCTGCATGCGGGTATGGACTGCTTCATTATCTGAGAGTTGTGAATGGTGCTGGACACTGTGCAGTCATCAGTGAACATCCCCATTTCTGACCTTATGTTTGAGGGAAGGTCATTGATGAAGCAGCTGAAGATAGTTGGGCCTAGGACACTGCCCTGTGGAACTCCTGCAGCGATGTCCTGGGGCTGTGATGATTGACCTTCCTTTGTGCTAGGTATGACTCCAGCCAGTGGAGAGTTTTCCCCCTTATTCCCATTGACTTCAGTTTTACTAGGGCTCCTTGATGCCACACTCAGTCAAATGCTGCCTTGATGTCAAGGGCAGTCACTCGCACCTCATTTCTGGAATTCAGCTCCTTTGTCCATGTTTGGACCAAGACTGTAATGAGGTCGGGAGCCGAGTGGTCTTGACAGAACCCAAACTGGGCATCAGTGAGCAGGTTATTGGTGAGTAAGTGCCGCTTGATGGAAGGTGTCACCGACAGTGCTATCACTTTGCTGATGATTGAGAGTAGACTGATGGGGCGGTAATTGGCTGGGTTGGATTTGTCCTGCCTTTTGTGGATAGGGCATGCCTGGGCAGTTTTCCACATTGTCGGATAGATGCCAGTGTTGTAGCTGTACTGGAACAGCTTGACTAGAGGCCCGGCTAGTTCTGGAGCACAAGTCTTCAGCAATACAGCCGGGATGTTGTCAGGGCCCATAGACTTTGCTGTATCCAGTGCGCTCAGCCGGTTCTTAATATCACGTGGAGTGAATCGAATTGGCTGAAGACTGGCTTCTGTGATGGTGGGGACCTCAGGAGGAGGCCGATATGGATCATCTACTCGGCACTTCTGGCTGAAGATGGTTGCAAACGCTTCAGCCTTGTCTTTTGCACTCGCGTGCTGGGCTCCACCATCATTGAGGATGGGGATATTCATGGAGCCTCCTCCTCCAGTTAGTTGTTTAATGGTCCACCACCATTCACGACTGGATGTGGCAAGACTGCAGAGCTTTGATCTGATCCATTGATATTGGGATCGCTTAGCCCTGTCTATAGCATGCTGCTTCTGCTTTCAGGTTGTTGAACTAATTAACTAGTTTGCTTCCAACTTGTGTGTGATTCGATTGGATAAATCACTGTTAGCAGGTTTAACATCATATGAAAATTGATACAGTACACATTAATAGTAATTCAGCAGATTTCATGCAAAATGACCTTCATGTCTGTCAAGATGGAAATCTGGGTGGTGTGAGAATGTGAGCAAGAGAAAGTCCGACAGTGACTATACTTCCGAAAAGTACTTCATTGGCTGTAAAGCGCTTTGGGACATCCTGAGGTCGTGAAAGGTCCTATATAAATCTTTTTTCATTGTCAACAAGGTTAATCAAGTGCTGAGGGACATGTTAAGACCATTTGATTGTAGGTTATTATAGCGATGTATAAATCATTGATAGTACCAATATTGTGCAGATTGAGCAGTCTACCTTGAAGAGAACATTGATACATTTTACACAGCATCTAACCTGTGTAACTCCTGACCTGACAATTACACCAGGTTTATGAAGCATCGTAATCTGTTTGGTATCACTGATGTCCTCTACCTTATGAAAACAAAATTTTACCAAAGTAATTTAAAAATAACATAAAATCATTCAGTTAACCATGAGGAGACAGCAGATTTTTTTTGATGTTTAGCTTTAACATACCTCCTGTCCTTACTACATGTATTTGTGTTCAAAACTACAGTATCAAGTTAATATGCAGCTCACTTCGAGAAGAGAGGAAAGTGGAACCCGGAAAGAACAAATCCCTAGCACTGGCACTAGCCTCATCAGGCCTATATTATAACCGTATGTCTATATTATTAAAACTTTTGTGTCTCTGTCTAAGTAGGGATCGCTGGATGAATGTAGTATTGCTGACATAGTATTTAAAAGAGTCGGATCATAGAAATTACAGCAGTCGAGGAGGCCATTTGGCCCATTGCACCGTGTCGGTATTAGTTCTTCAACTGGAGCTATCTACTCTAATCTCATTTCCCTATATCCTTGTATATTCTTCCTTTTCAAACGCTTCCAATTCCCTCTTAAAGGATGCTATAGTCACTGCCTGAATATCCTTCTGTGATAAAGCATTCATTCCATAATCCGGTCTGCAAACGTTTTTCTAATTTCCCTCTTCGTTCTTTAATGATACTCTCCAGTCTATACTCCTTGTTACTAATTTGCCAATCAGTGGAAACAATCACTATTTTCCCACTCAAAATCTTGCATAATTAACATTCCCCTCATAACCTGTCTGTTCCAGTGAAAAAAAGCACCAATTGTTTGAGCTATATCCACATTTGAAAGGACCTCAGCTATTCCTCACTTCTACTGTTGAGCTGCCTAACTGACTGACTGAAGCTGTGCCTATTACTCTGTTAAAACTTTGTTCAATTGCTGCAGTAATTGTTTTTGGTTGCTGTAGTAAATGCAGAGTCAAATGAGGGCTGAGTATTACTGGTGGTGTAATAGAGGCTATTCCACAACGACTCACTATAACAAAATAATATTCTGTTAGGAATTTAACCTCAACCAACAAGTGAGGGAGGTCAAGCACATGGTTGGTCTTTAGTCCTCAGGTGAATCCCTGGAGATTGTCCTATTTTAACCATAATGTTATTCAGACCCACCCCAGGGTACATGTTTGCAGTTGTGGAGCAGTACTTAAACAGATTCCACTGATGTGGGGAAAGTTAGCCTTGTTGCTAGCAGCAGAGTAATTTAAATTGTTACTCTGAACTATGGATTGTGGGATAAAAGTGCCACAGCCTTTTGGCATTAAGATGTAGATACTACTAACAATTAGTACTCAGGGTAATAGGTGCTGTGACTGGCAAACAATGAACTAATGTGAACATGGATCTGACCAAGGAGTGGGACCTGAACTAACAGAGGAGTGGGTAATGTGTGTGACCTGGGCTGACAGTGAACGGGATCTGACATGGGATTGAGTTGGCAGAATGGGTGCTACATAAAATCTAAACTAGCAGAGAAGTGGGTGATGCACAGAATCTCAACTGACAGAGGAATGGTTGTCGCATGGGGACTAGACGGAGGGAAGAGCAGCTGTTCTGTAGGATCTAAATCTGAAGAGAAACAGATGCTGTCAAGGACAGGTGTATGCAAAGTGTAAGTGAGTCTGGAGCTCGGAGCCTGGTTTATGTGAGGTTGAGCCTAATAATAAAGCAGGTCAGGGTCTGTGTACTCTGTAGATATTGGTGTAGGGCATGAAAGCATTAAAAATTACCACTGAGAGCCTCAAACCAATCCAGGTCCTTTTCAGAACCCAGATTTAGCAAGTGATTTTTGACATGTCAACAGGTTAGGAGTACAGTATAAAATATTCTTTATCAGCACTTACTAGTCAAATGGGTGGCATCACCCAATTTATAGAATTCAAGGTGGAAAAGCTTGAACTTGGGAATTGGGAAGATTCACTAGATTGATTCCTGGGATGAGAGGGCTGACCTATGAGCAGAGGTTGAGTAGAATGGGCCTATATTCTCTGATGTTTAGAAGAATGAGAGGTGATCTGATTGAAACGTTTAAAATTCTTAGAGGGCTTGACAGGGTAGATGCTGAGAGGTTGTTTTCCCAGGCTGAAGAGCCTACAACTAGGGATCACAGTCTTAGGATAAGGGGTCGGCCATTTAGGACTGAGATGAGGAGAAAATTCTTCACTCAGAGGGTTGTGAATCTTTGGAATTCTCTACCTCAGAGGGCTGTGGAGGCTCAGTCGTTGAGTATATTCAAGACAGAGATTGATAGATTTTTGGGCACTAAGGGAATTAAGTGATATGGGGATAGGGCGGGAAAGTGGAGTTGAGGTAGAAGATCAACCATGATCTTATAGAATGTGAGAAGTCGCACAACACCAGGTTATAGTCCAACAGCTTTATTTGAAATCACAAGCTTTCGGAGCGCTGCTCCTTCGTCAGGTGACTTCACCTGACGAAGGAGCAGCGCTCCGAAAGCTTGTGATTTCAAATAAAGCTGTTGGACTATAACCTGGTGTTGTGCGACTTCTCACATTTGTCCACCCCAGTCCAACACTGGCATCTCCACATCATGGATCTTATAGAATGGCAGAGCAGGCTCGAAGGGCCAAATGGCCTACTCCTGCTCCTATTTCTTATGTTCTTATGCTCTTAAAAGGTTGACAAGACAGGCAGTTAAGGCCAGGATACGGCATTCATTTAAGGAACAGCTAAATATTTTCATAGGGAGATGGTAGAATTAGTATTATGGAAAAAGGAGATCAAATGGGTTAAAGACCTTTTTCATTCAAACGTGACATGATCTTGTGAAATAAACAGCTTAAATGTTCTTTGGAAGAAAAATGCCAGAGTAGCAAAAATTATGTTAAATCAAGTAATGAATTTAATCAAATTCGATTGCACCTGTTCACATGGGTGCAGGGACCACACACAATTTGTGCTGCATCCTCGCTATCGTACGTCAGGTATGCAGCCAGCATTGCTTATTGGCTGTGCGCCTGTGTGTGTGTGTGTGTGTGTGTGCGCCTGTGTGTGTGTGTGTGTGTGTGTGTGGGGGTGGAGGGGGGGGGGTGGTGCATGGGGCGTCTCTGACACCATTTAAAGGCAACCAGGTTTTCTTAAAGAAGAGGTGCACCTTGGCTTGAGCCTGCAGGAAATGTTGAAAGGTGCAAAATGGCCCCATGAGGTCCAAAGGTGACATTCAGCTTCTCTAATGCAGCGTTGGAGGCTCTAGTCCAGGTGGTACACAGGAGGAGGGAGGTCCTGCTCCCTCAGGTGGCATAAAGCCTTCCAAGCAATTCCTTCCCCACCAGTAAGAAGAGGTGCCTGAGGAGGGTAATACGATGAGCTCAGCTCGCAGGACATGGCTGCAATGCTGAAGACGTTTAATGACCTCACCAGAGTTGTCAAGGTAAGAATCCTACTTGTCACCTCAATTAATGTCTCCTCACACCTGCACCACTTGCAGCCCCACCACTCACAACACTGTCCCCCTCCGCCTCCCTTCGCTCTCTGACAATCACTACACCACACGTCACTCGATCTCCTTCTCCTCATATTCACACACTCTGCACCTTACTCTCAGCACTATTGCAACCCTCACTTCCCCACAGCTCACATCTTGCGCATAACATCCACACCATTTGACCATAATAGGCATATTCTCAAAACAGCTCACAAAGCTGTCCCTAACACATTCCATTCTTTCTTGCAGCAGAAGGTTACACACAACATGAGGCAGAAAGCAGCAACCAAAGGAGGCTGAGCCCACCTGCACACCCTTTCTCTACTCACACTCTGCATAACAAACCGCACCTGCCTTCAGTAGCCACTTCACTCCATTTGCTCCCCCTTCACACTAAAAGCTAACCCTTGTCCCTCTCTTTCACTTCAGCTGCTGTAAATGTCAACACCCCTGGTACACTTCCAGCGCGGGTAAAGCACACTTGTGCCGCTCACCACATTGAACCCTGAGGTGCCTGTTTTATGCCTGCACAACG
Organism: Squalus acanthias; assembly: GCA_030390025.1. NCBI lineage: Eukaryota > Metazoa > Chordata > Chondrichthyes > Squaliformes > Squalidae > Squalus > Squalus acanthias. The sequence goes on along the minus strand of CM059433.1, from coordinate 76,460,549 downwards.
GGCACGGTGCAATCAAGCCTCAAGGTCATTACCTTTTTGCTACCCCATCCTAAAATGTTTGCACTGCAGAACAGATTTGAAATCCACAGACTGCAGGAGGTTGTTCTTATAATCGTTTGCCCAAGTTTAGAGAGTTCAACGAATTATCCCTAGGTTGGTCTGAACTTTGGCTGCTTTTTCTTCCCACCTAATGCTTTTAACATCTCCATGAATGGCGTACAAGCATTTTCTCAGTAGAGATGTGATGCACGATGGGACAGTTGAGTAACTATGCAACGCACGGCTTTTAAGCAGTGCTGAAATTTGTATTTTGTACCAAATTGCATCATTATCAGTGCTTATTTATCCACTGTAATTGATCCATCATTGCACTGAATAGCAGACCATCCCACACATATTGATCAAATTAAAAATAACTGGAAATCTGAAAGAAAAACAGAAAATGAGCTCTGATGAAGAGCTCACATTCAAAATGTCATAACCTGTCTTTTCTCATTACAGATGCTGGCTAACCTGTGTATTTCTAGTATTTTCAATTTTTATTCAACACATATTGGGGTAGATCTTGAAGTCAATGGAAATAAAAATTGCACAAAGTCAAGATTTACCCTATCATATTTTGATTAAATCTAATGGTACCAAATCACATCATTATTAATTACAATGCTTGTTCATCCACTAAAATTAATCCATCACTACATTGAATAGCACGCATAAAGGTGAAAAAGCTCTGTTTAGCATTATTCACCTGAAGAAGGGGCGATCGATAGCTCCGAAAGCTTGTGATTTCAAATAAAACTGTTGGACTATAACCTGGTGTTGTGCGACCTCTCAATTTTAGCATTATTAATCCATTTAACTGCTCAATTGTTCAAGATGGTCAAAACATGTAGCTAGAATCTTCAGTGCAAATAAAGGCAGTGTTCAGGAAAAAGCTTCTTGATGTCCTGGTTACCAGGGAAACTTGAAGGTCCAAATTGCACCATCACAGGAACTGGCTCCTAAGATTAAAATTTAAGGACAGAATTTATCTTCTAGATTTGCCGCTGGCTTCTTGTCTTAAGCCACAGCCCCTCCAAATGTGCCTGCAGCTACCTGGGAGATTGGAAAGTGTTGTAAAGGCTGAGAAATGTGGCAGGAGATTATGTTCATGAGAAACTGAGGGAGTCTTGAATCAAAAAAAAAGGGTTGTTCCCCGCAACAAAGCCGATAGAATAGTGGGTTGTCTATCTGAGAAACTAACTAGCAGATGACATTTCATTTAAGATACCGACTAGCCTGAAACTGACCAGCCAAGTTCGTTCAACTAGAAAATGGAAGAATATTTATGAAGAGTCTTTCTAAAAATTGACAGAACAGAGTTAACAATGGCAGGTGGAATGAAGAAAAGAGGAAAACAGAGAACTGGAGGCGCATTTTAGAGAGCAGCTTTTGGAAAAAAGTTATGAGACTCAAACAGAGTGAATTGTAGACTGTTTAAAGCGGAGGACATAGAACAGTATTTTAATATGAATATTTGCTAACTTACCCCTTGCCTTTCCACCAGACTATTTATAACAAAAGTCTGACCCTTGATATGATTAAATATTTTACATGCACTACACAGTGCTAGTATACAGAGAATGATTGGCCATTGAGTACTAAGCAAATGTTAACTGTGTTATCAAAAATAGGTTAATAAACAGAGATGCTAGTTCATAATTTCCCTGTCTAGCTTCTAGACAATAAAAGCTAACTCACTGACTCACAGGTATACATAGAATTACATAGAATGTACAGCACAGAAACAGGCCATTCGGCCCAACTGGTCTATGCCAGTGCTTATGCTCCACATGAGCCTCCTCCCGCCCCTTCTTCATCAATGCCTATCAGCATATCCTTCTATTCCTTTCTCCCTCATGTGCTTATCTAGCTTCACCTTAAATGCATCTATAATATTCACCTCAACGACTCCTTGTGGTAGCGAGTTCCACATTCTAACCACTCTCTGGCTAAAGAAGCTTTTCCTGAATTCCCTGGCCCTGAAGATTTGTGTGCCTTCCAGTGCATTCCTGTTGTAAATCCAGGGCTTGTCTCAGGTGCAACCTAGGTCTGCCTCAAGCATGGTCCTCTGGATTAGAAGGGGCGGGGACTTCCTACGCTGGGACCTTCCTGTCCACAGCCTCAGTGGGACCCAGCCTAAGTATGAAGGCCAGTACACTAAGTGAGATCAGGTGGACCAGCCTCCGGAATTGTGTAAGTAAACAGCACAGGGTGGGAGGGGTAGGGTAGGGAAGAGGTTCAGGCTGGGGAAGAGTTTCAGGTTGGGGTCTGGATCAGGGCCTGAATCCCCAAAGACAAGGTAAATTCTGTAAAACATTTTTATTATTGTCCTCCTTTTATAGGGAGCTGAAGGGGCTAAAAATTGTTTCTCCTAGAAGGGGGGATGGGACAAAGCAGGCACCAAAGTGTCTGGCCGGGGCAGGTAGGGACAAGCACCCATGGTCAGACCCCATCTGGAGTACTGCACCGCAGGAAATATATATTGGCCCTGGGAGGAGAGGTGGGAGTGGGGGGTAGGGAGGATGTACAGTGCAGATTCACCATAATCAAACCAGGGCTTAAAAGATTAGACTTTGAGGACAGGTTGCATAAAGTTGTCTTGTATTCTGTTGAGTTTAGAAGTTTGAGGGGTGATCTAATTGGGGTGTTTTCAATGATAAAAGAATTCAATAGAGTATATACAGAGAAACTATTTCGTCTGGTGGGAGAATCAAGAACAAAGGGAGAACAATCTTAAAATTAGTGCTAGGCCATTCAGGAGTGAAATCAGGAACAACTTTTTCACACAAAGGGTAGTGGAAATCTGGAACTCGCTCCCCTAAAAGGCTGTGGATGCTGGGTCAATTGAAATTTTCAAGACTGAAATTGACACATTTTTGTTGGGTAAGGGTATCAAGGGATATGGATCAAAGGCAGGTAAATGGAGTTGCAGTACAGATCAGCCATGGTCTAATTGAATGGTAGAACAGGCTGGAGGAACTGAACAGCCTACTCCTGGTCCTATGTTTCCTAATTAGGTGCCCTCCCCCTGACCCTGCACACTCTGCCAGTTAGTGCTGGAGTGTACCAGCGGGCCTGGGCCCGGTTTTAAAATAGTGGGTGGTGGTTTTGTATATATGTTAACATAAATTAAAATGGTCAATGAAAAACAGTTCAAGCCAGCCAATGTTTGGAGCAAACACATTTTCCTGGACATGAACGGGTAACTCTCCAGAAGGTTCCTAAATGAAGAGCTAGAGGCTTGCCTGGTTCCTTGCAACTAATGTTGCAATGTTTATCAGTTTAGCTATCCACAGCTTTCTTACATATGTTATTTGGGGTTTTGCTTGCCCAGGGTGGTGAAAGCAGCAATCTGATAATATCCACAGTTTTCCTATAATGGGCATAAAAAATATTAAAGTCCCATTTTTAATCTAACCCACCTGGCAGGAACAGGGTGGGTTTGAGTCAGATTGCCGATTTACACCCTGCCCAATTTTACACTTCGTTGAAGCCAATCAGACTTTCCTATCCGTGTGTTAACTGGGCATCTGACCTGAACCCACCCTATTCCCATCGGGTAGGTTAAGTTAAAATTGGGGCTTAAATATATTTTTAAGATACTAGAATTAACAACAACAACTTGCATTTCTTTAGTGCCTTTAACGTAGTAAAACGTCCCAAGGTGCTTCACAGGAATGCTATCAAACAAAATTTGATACCGAGCCACATAAGGAGATATCAGGACAGATGACCAAAGCTTGGTCAAAGAGGTCTTTAAGGAGTGTCTTAAAGGAGGAGAGCGAGGTAGAGAGACAGAGAGGTTTAATTCTAGACCTTAGGGCCTAGGCAGCTGAAGGCACGGCCGCCAGTAAAGGATTAAAATCGGGGATGCGCTTGAGGCCAGAATTGGAGGAGCGCAGAGATCTCGGAGGATTGTAGGGCTGGAGGAGGTTACAGAGATAGGGAGGGGCGAGGCCACAGAGGGATTTGAAAACAAGAATGAGAATTTTTAAATTGAGGCGCTGTTGGACTGGGAGCCAATGTAGGTCAGTGAGCACAGGGGTGATTGGCGAATGGGACTTGGTGCGAGTTAAGATACAGGCAGCAGAGTTTTGGTTGAGCTCAAATTTACAAAGGGTGCAAGGCAGGAGGCTGGCCAGGAGAGCATTTGAATAGTCGAGTCTAAAGGTAACAAAGGCATTGATGAGGGTTTCAGCAGCAGATGAGCTGAGGCAGGGGCGGAGACAGATGGTGATACGGAGGTGAAAGTAGGCGGTTTAGGTGATGGAGAGGATATGGGGTCGGAAATTCAGCGCAGGCACCTGCCACTTCCATGCTGTGCCAGAGTGAAATTAATTTTTTCTTTCTGCTAGTTGAAGCCCAAAATTGTTATCTGTGCTTCAACATGGGCCAAAAGCTTTTAAGTTAATGCTACTACATGTTAAATTGGGACACTTGTGCATGTGATAATTGCATCATATTTGGTAAGAGTCAACTGTCTTAGACATGAATAAAATGCAGAAAATTCCAAGGTGATACCTATAGTGTATTAGTTTAAGAACAGAAAGAGTAGTTTGTACTGCTAAGTGGAAATTAATACTGTGTAACAATTTGGAAGTTTGTTAAAGGTTTGCATTTTTATAGCGCATGCAATTGACTAAAGGTTTCTGTGGACACTGATCAGATTAGCTGTCAGAGTCAGGCACTGAGTGCACAGCTAAGCCATCAACCTGAACAGATTTATGCAAATATCTCGTATGACTGTAAAGCTTGTTATGGATTTGGAAAAACACAAGTAGGCTTATTTGTTTGTGAGTAGATAAAGAAGTTTTTCAAGCACTGGAGTGTTTATGTAACTCAATACATAATCATACTTTTAGTTAGATGTTTTGATCAATCTAGGCTTCCAAAATCCTGGAGAGTTTTATTCCCTGTGTTAATTTGGTTATCTAAATATCACTGTAGCAAAAATGCATTGTTTAAAATGTCTAGTGCTGTGCATTTATGTCAGTTGTGGCTGTACCAGATTCAACTTGCATTGTTCCAGCTATGACATCTTCCCAAAGTTTATATTAAGACTAATTCAATTCTCTACGACCAACTATTTTAGGATAATCCAAACATTACCCCAACAGCCAAAAAAACATGGACCTCCATTTAAAGGCAGACTGCTTCAAAAGGCTGTATTCTCTATTATCCGAATTGCAGCTTTGAAACCTTTACAAATTATAGTTAATACCTAAATGCAGTGGATTCAATAACTGCCAGCATGGTAACATCAGTCTAAAGAATTTCTGTCTTCAAATCAGTACACAGCCTTTAAAGAGGAGGAAACTGGAGAAAAAAATTCCTAATGCCAACATAATTGGTGATTTGACGATATCACTGAGCACTTTTTGTTTCCAAGCTCCCATAAAATGACTATATCAGAATGACTGGCCGGAATTTTACTGTCACTCAGAGTGCGGGTTCGGAGGTGGGTCTGCTGTTAAAATCAAAAAGATTGACAGCGGGTCGGTATCCCGCTGTCAACCCGCCTCCGTGTCAGTCTCCCAAGTGTCGGGTCTATCATCCCTGAACAGACCCAACACCAAGTGGTGGGTCAGCCAATTCAGATACTTAAAAGCTTGTTAAAAGGTACTGAAGCAGCATTTTCCCATGTACTTACCATTTTACCAGCTTTTTCACGAGGTTCCCGGAGAGCGGAGATCACGTCAGCTAAGTATGTCGTGTTCTCAATGACGATCCATTGCTGTGAATGGGTGACAGCTGCAAAAGTGGTATAAAACCTACCATTTCACAGCTGTTCACTTTCCAATCTTAGAAGCTGGAGCCTTCAGGATTTGGAACACACATTTGAGCTTTATGCACTTTGGAAGCGTTTGGAATAATCTCTCTATCCACTGTCACCTCCTTGGAACAACCAATCTCAACATTGACAGATTGCTTCTGTCATCTCAACTTCAGCTGCCATCTATTACATCACAATAGGCACGGTTTATGCTCTCTGACCTTGGTCCTATGAATCTGATGATGATCAGCCGCAGCAGCAGCAGCAACAACAAGAGCACCAGCCTTCTCCTGAACCACCTGAATCTGCATAGGGCAGAGGGCATCAGCGCAGGGCTGCACCACGCTGCAAGGCGATGCCCCCAACACAGGGTATACAGGCAGAGGATGAGCTTCCTCAACATGACGGAGCAGCAGTGCCAAAGGAAGCTCAGGCTATCGCGCCAGGTCGTTGCCGACATTTGCACATTGCTGGAGCAAGACCTGCAGCCCAATGGAAGGGGTGGACACTCCTTACCAGTGGCTGTCAAACTCACCAGCGCCCTCAACTTCTTCACCTCAGGGTCCTTCCAGGCATCTGCAGCAGACATTTTCGGAATCTCGCAATCGGCCGCCCACACATACATCACACAGGTCACTGTTGCCCTCTTTAACAAGTCCGCAAATTATATCCACTCTGCAAGTTATGAAGGCAGTGTCAATGAGCGGGCGCTCAGCTTTGCAGCTCTGGCTGGCTTCCCACGGGTGCAGGGTGTCATCGATTGCACGCATGTGGCCATCAGGGCACCCCATCACAACCCAGTAGTATTTGTCAATCGCAAAGGCTTCCACTCCCTCAATGTGCAGCTGGTCTGCAACAATAGGAAGATTATCATCCATGTGTCCGTCAAGTTCCCAGGCAGCTGCCATGACTCGTACATCCTGCGCCAGTCCACCGTCCCTCAGCTCTTCGCACTGCCAAACAGTCTTTCCGGCTGGCTGCTTGGAGACAAGGGCTATCCCCTGAAGACGTGGCTCATGACACCTTTGAGGAGGCCAACAAGCGAGGCTGAGGGATGTTATAATCAAAGCCACATCTCCACGAGTAGACAACAGGCATGCTCAAAATGCACTTCAGATGCCTCGACAGATCTGGAGGAGCCCTTCCGTATGCACCAGCCAGGGTCTCCTGAATCGTCGTGGTCTGCTGCACCATGCACAACATAGCACATCAGCGAGGATTAGCGCTGGATGAGGAAGATGGCACAGAGCACACATCCTCTGAGGAGGAGCAGCATGACTTTGAAAATGAGGATGAGGAAGACCTGGATGAGCCGGAGGTGCCATTGCGAGCAGTACGTGACCACATTGCTGCCCGTGACGCCAGGGATGCCCTAATCAATGGCACATTTACATAACTTTAAAAGCTCAGACATGTGTCTGGCACAGGCGTACACAGGTTGGCATCACCCCACACCAACAACATAGAGCAGTCCAACAATGACCATTTCATTCGTTTCACTCTCACCGCCATTGGTGGAGGTCAAATGAGCCCTGACCGTTCACTCTGCCACTTCCATTTGAGCACATACATTTGGCAAGGACTGCAAAGTTTGAAAAATAAATGATTTATTACAGTTGCATCATAGAATTTCAACATCACATTTATACTGAAAAATATACCTGTGTGACTACCCTTGTGACTGTTTGTGTGGCATCTTTCTTTTCTGAGTGCTTCTATGTGATGCTAACCCTGTGGTATCAGCAGAGGTAGACGTAGCCTCCTCGACTCCCTGCTGCGCCTGCTTCGACGCCTTTGGCGGTCGTCCTCTGGGTTTTAGAGCCTGTGAGGGCCCCGCCAAAGTCTGCTGCTCTTGCGACTGTATAGGGGCAGACTCGGCCATCTAGGGTTCTGACCGAGGGGTTGGTAAGGGGGTGGCAGTCTGAACGCTTGGAGAGGAGCCCCCTCTTCCATGTCCCCGCCCACCATCATCCCGCTCATGGGCCACCCGCACTTCCCTGCTAGCAAGTAGCTGGAGAGCACCTTGCTGCACCTCAGTGGGGTCATGAGGGCTCTCGTCTATACTGACACCTCTTATAGAAAGGACGTCTATGAACCTCTGGTTTCTCTCCTCCATAGATGCCCAACTACTATGAAATGAAACCATGTTCTCATGAGACTGTCACATTATGTCCTCCATGCAGGTGGCCATCCTATCCATGGAGGAACTTAAAGTTGCCAGTGAGTGCGCCACAGTGTTGCTCATGCTGGAGATGGACACCTCCATTCTCTGCACACCCGCAGTTATCGTAGTCGCAAAACCAGTCAGAGCCTCCTGCACTTGTTCCTGCAGCTCCAGGATCGCCCGCTTCCTGGATGGCCCCCGAGGCTCAGCGTCTGCATACAGCTGAGCAGAGCTAGGAGACTCCTGCGCCCTCCGACGAGGAGTCTCCACTGCTGTCCCTGTCTCCACCATCTGCTGATGCTCACTTGTGAGCTGTGGGACACCAAATGACAACACTACTCTATCTCGTGAGAGACCCACTGAGGTGTGTGTCTCTGCGCTGGTGCTGGCTTGCCTTGTGTGAGGTGACGCTGTGCCCTCAGGTAGGCGGAATCAGGGCCACTATGTCCCTTTAACATGCTACAGAATTTAGCCAAAAAATCATGTACACTGTCTCATATCATACATATATTACATGCATGTCTAGTCTCTGGATGACATTTTCAGTTTGTGATATGCACTTACCCATGGCAGATCAGACCTCAGTTGGCCTTAAAGCCACACACATTTGCTCAAACTATTTCTTTCTTTCATATAATTAATCATTTCACCCTTAGAAAAAGAAACTGGAAAATCTCAATACTTATTTTCATTAGAAAATGTTTACCTTTTTAAAATCCAAATTCTGTTTGAAGATTAGCATTTCTGGAACTAAACTGTAACAAGATGATCGCTCTGGTTTATTTTGAGAATCCAACGTCGAAGAAATGTGGTCTCTACTTTCACACAGAATTCTGTTGTGCAATGTTCAGAATTACACATTTCAATGAAAATTATTCAACAGATGTTATATAACAGAAAAAGGTTTGATTTGAAAAAATGGTTGTGATTTTTAAAATTGCACAGGAGGATTAGTACTTGAATGGTTTATAGAAACAGTTCAAAAACTTTTAGAAGTTCATTAACCTCACAAATTGATTTCAACCAAATGAGTAAAGATTATAGAAAAAAAATTTAAACTCATCAGAATATAAACTCAATCATGTTTTACAGATCAATTGATCATTTCTGCCTGTCTGGCTGAACATAGCTGTATATTGTGTATCTGATACCCCCCTTTATAAGACAGCACTATTGCTACGCTAGCAGCCCAGCCTTCGATGGCAGAGTTGTAATGTCAAGGAAATGATGCTACTGCTTCTGGAAGAGCAAGGAGATGCCTTTCTCTACCACTGAAGGTAACAAATCTAAACGGTGATATTTATGGTGCCACCTGCCACTTTTTTTTAAGAAGCAGGTGGTTCAAGCAATCAGCTTGCCAGTACAAGCCAGGAACCATCAGCATTTTAACCCAGGTGTCCTCTTAGTAATATTTCATGGCCAAAATCTGCCTTTTTCCACGAGGATTGAATGTTGTCAGTAATGACAAACAGATAATTAGTTCTAACATTTTCCAGGGTCACCTTCCAATCAGATCAGTTGCAAGATGGGACTGAAGCCAATAGAACAAATCAATAAGATGTTACTTTTATGGAATGATAGAATCATAGACTGGTTACATCTCAGAAGGAGGCCATTCGGCCCGTCGCGCCTGTGCCAGCTCTCTGTAAGAGCACTTCAGCTAGTCCCACTCCCCCGCCCTTTCCCCGTAGCCCTGCAATTTTTTTTCCTTCAGGTACTTATCCAATTCCCTTTTGAAAGCCATGATTGAGTCTGCCTCCACCACCCTTTCAGGATCCTAACCACTCGCTGCGTAAAAACGTTTTTCCTCATGTCGCCTTTGGTTCATTTGCCAATCACCTTCTCGACCCTTCCGCCAGTGGGAACAGTTTCCCTCTACCTGCTCGGTCTAGACCAATCATGATTTTGAACACCTCTATCAAATCTCCTCTCAACCTTCTCTGCTCTAAGGAGACCAACCCCAGCTTCTCAAGTCTATCCATGTAACTGAAGTCCCCCATCCCTGGAATCATTCTCATAAATCTTTTCTGCACCCTCTCTAAGGCCTTCACATCCTTCCTAAAGTGCAGTGCCCAGAATTGGACACAATACTCCAGTTGAGGCCAAACCAGTGTTTTATAAAGGCTCATCATAACTCCCTTGCTTTTGTACTCTATGGCCGGAATTTTGCCGGTCCTCAGAGTGCGGGATTGGAGGCGGGACCGCTGTCAAAATCGCAAAGATTGACCGGGCAGGAAACCCACTGTCAACCCGCCTCCAATCAATCTTCCCAAGTGTCGGGTCCCCGATTTGTGCATGGACCCGACACCTAGCGGCAGGAAGAGAATTATAGACACTTACCTGCCTGTTAACAGGTACTTGATACTTGTTAACAGGCTCTTTTTCAATTTTGCCACTTCTGCCTCGGGTTCCCCGACGTCCGGACACCACGCCAGGTAAGTGTGGCGTGTTGTGAGTCTGCTGTAGTGTTTCTGCATTGATGACAGCTGCAGAAGTGGTGTGAAGGATCCAATGGTGCACTGGTGAGTTTCAGAGGTAAGGAAATGTTGGGAAAACCATTTTTAATGTGTTTACATTTTTCTGTGGGTAACAAGTTTTGAATTGGCTGTCTAGTCCCACCTCATTGGGAGAACCTCTCTCACCAGTGACAGATCGTTTCTGTAACCTCACCTGCAGCTGCCATCTGTTCTAGCCTAAGGAGGGAGTCACTGGAGAGCCTGGGTGCAAGAGCTCACCTGTGAACAGTCATTGTCAGTGTTTGCAGCACCTCAATGCTGTCAAACACTGAGAAATGAGCTGTCAAAGAAAAATTGTGCATGGTCCCTTTAAGAAAACCGGCAGATGACGCGTCATCAAATCGCGTCATCTGACCGGGTTCTTCTTAATTGGCTGGCAAGCCCACAGGGCGGGCTTAACAAGGCCAATCGACGTAAAATCATGTCCGTTGGCCAGATGCAGGCGGGACTGGAACTCGGAAACCAGCTGACCCGCTCCCAAGCCGCATCCATTTGCAAAATCACGGTCTATTTATGAAGCCCAGTAACCCGTATGTTTTTTTAATCGCTTTCTCAACCTGCCCCACCACCTTCAACGATTTGTGCACCTATACCCCCAGGTCTCTCTGTTCATGCACCCCACTTTAGGATGTACCCTTTAGTTTATATTGCCTCTCCTCGTTCTTCCTACCAAAATGTATCACTTCACACTTTTTTGTGTTAAATTTCATCTGCCACATGTCCTCCCATTTCATCAGCCTGTCTATGTCTTCTTGATGTCTATCACTATCCTCCTCACTGTTCACTATACTTCCAAGTTTTGTGTCTTCTGCAAATTTTGAAATTATGCCCTGTACTCCCAAGTCCAAGTCATTAATATATATCAAGAAAAGCAGTGGTCCTAGTACTGACCCCTGGGGAACACCACTGTATACCTTGCTCCAGTCTGAAAAATAACCATTCACCACTAATCTCTGTTTCATGTCACTTAGCCAATTTTATATCCATTCTGCCACTGTCCATTTTATTCCATGGGCTTCAACTTTGCTGGCAAGCCTATTATGTGGTACTTTATCAAACGCCTTTTGGAAATCCATATACACCACGTCAACCACATTGCCCTCAACAACCCTCTCTGTTACGTCATCAAAAAAATTCGATCAAGTTAGTTAAACACGATTCACCTTAAACAAATCCGTGCTGGCTTTCCTTAATTAATCTACACTTGTCCAAGTGACTGTTAACTTTGTCCCTGATTATCGGTTCTAACAGCTTCCCCACTATCGAGGTTAAACTGACTGGCCTGCAGTTGCTGGGTTTATCCTTACACCCTTTTTTGACCAAGGGTGTAACATTTGCAATTCTCCAGTCCTCTAGCACCACTGCTGTATCTAAGAAGGATTAGAAGATTATGGCCAGTACCTCCGCGATGTCCTCCTTAACCTCCCCCAGCATCCTAGGATGCATCCCATCTGGTCCTGGTGACTGATCAACTTTAAGTACAGTCAGCCTTTCTAGTACCTCCTCTTTATCAATTGTTATCCCATCCATTATCTCCACTACCTCCTCTTTCACTATGACTTTGGCAGCATCTTCTTCCTTGGTGAAGGCAGATGCAAAGTAGTCATTTAGTACCTCAGCCATGACCTCTGCCTCCATGATTAGGTCTCCTTTTTGGTTCCTAATCAGCCCCACCCCTCCTTTTACTACCTGTTTATCATTTATATGCCTATAGAAGACTTGAATTCCCTCTTATGTTAGCTGCTGGTCTATTCTCATACTCTCCCTTTGCCCCTCTTATTTTCTTTTTCACTTCCCCTCTGAACTTTCTATATTCAGCCTGATTCTCACTTGTATTCTCAACCTGACATCTGTCATACGCGCTCTTTTTCTGCTTCATCTTACTCTCTATCTCTTTCGTCATCCAGGGAGCTCTGGCTTTAGTTGCCCTACCTTTCCCCTCGTGGGAATGTACCTTGACTGTACCTGAATCATCTCCTCTTTAAAGACAGCCCATTGTTCGATTACAGTTTTACCTGCCAATCTTTGATTCTAATTTACCCGGGCCAGATCCATTCTCAACCCACTGAAATTTGCCTTCCTCCAATTAAGTACTTTTACTTTAGATTGCTCCCTGTCCTTTTCCATAGCTAATCTAAACCTTATGATACTATGATCACTGTTGCCTAAATGTTCCCCTACTGACACTTACTCCACTTGACTCACCTCATTCCCCAGAACCAGATCCAGCAATGCCTCCTTCCTCGTTGGGCCGGAAATGTACTCATCAAGAAAGTTCTCCTGAACACACTTCAGAAATTCTTCCCCCTATCTGCCCTTTACACTATTACTATCCCAGTTTATATTAGGATAATTGAAGTACCCCATTATTAATACTCTATAGTTCTTGCACCTCTCTGTAATTTCCCTGCAAATTTGCTCCTCTATATCCTTCCCACTAGTTGGTGGCCTATAGAATACACCTAGTAGTGTAATGGCACCTCTATTATTTCTTAACTCTAACCAAATAGATTCTGTCCTTTACCACTCCAGGACATCCTCTCTCTCCAGCACTGTAACATTCTCCTTAACCAATACTGCCACCCCACCTCCTTTCTTTCCTTCCATATCTTTCCTGAACACCTTATATCCAGGAATATTTAAAACCCAATCCTTCCCATTTTTGAGCCAGCTCCCCCAGCCATCAGGGACCATAGCCAGAAATCAAAAGTTACAATTTGCCATTTTCAAACAACTGCAGATTCCACAGTACCGGAATGTCACTTGGAACAGAAAGTGTAAAGGAAAACTGAGCGGTGTAACCATTCCACACATGACTATGTCTTTTCAACCAGAAACAAATTCAGCAATTCCAAGCTCAGAATACCGCCTAATGGAAGATATTCATTATATCTTGTCCCGTTTTACTTAATCAATTATTTAAAAAAGGTTTTCTTGCATCGCACAAAATTAGCTCATTATAACTAAAGGAAAACATAGGGAAACAGCCAAAACAAACTAAGTTAGAAAGAGATCCGTCACTGACACCTTGAATAAGGACATGTTGAATTGTTATTGTTGTTGATGAATAAGAAAACAGATCCTGTGAACATTTTGAAATCATTCCTTTATGTCAGATCGTTGTCCGTATCACTAACTTACTATTTTATACCTAGTTCAGGGTTGATAAACATGCCAACTCTTGTGTATTCAAACATACATGCCAGCCTAGAAAACTAGCAAGAGCTGACAAACAACCTCAAAGTAGCTGATGCAGCCACCCCCCAAAACGATTTGAATGTATGAAAACAAGTAATTGCACTTCAGATGCAGTGGAACAAGGGCTTAGGTATACCAAATAAGAATGATTCCATGATCCAGCACTCCCAGCAGAGAGAGCCACTCATGGAGAGCCCATGACTTTCTATACATTACAATTAATGGACAGAAGACCATGGGCTTTGAGCCTATGGTTTCTCCAGACGCACTCCTGTGAGCACTGCTCCTCACTGGGAGCACCGTATCGCAGAATCACCTCCAATATTCTTTCACTCGTATTCGAGGAAATGAAGCAGAAGTTTATGAAAGCCTAAAGGGAGATAGAAGTGATGAAGATATAAAAATTATTTTCCAGGAAGTCAGGAGATATCCACTCCCCCAAATTTTGATTCATGATTCTATATAGCGCACATTTCAGTATTTTGGAGACTACAATGTACAAGGGCATTGCATTTTTTATTTCATTTTCTTTGTTTAAAAAAAATTGGCTAATACTAAATAAGAGATTTGAACCTGGACTCATTAGGGAAGATTTTACTGAGTCTGCGTTCAGGTGCACTGTTTATTGGATAATCCAGCAGGATAGAGCGGACGCCTGTAAAGGAGCCCGTCTGATTTTACTTTTATTTAAATTAACGGCACTTCATAAATAGGGTAAGGAAATGGACACTGAGCCAGGAAGGGAGAGATTAGGAGGGTGAAGCTTGGTCGAAGGGATCGGTTTTGAGAAGATTTTTAAAGGTGGAGAGCGAGGTGAACAGATGGAAAGGTTTAGGTAATCTCTCCTTACTCCCCAGTGCCAGCTAACACCATACATGCCAAATCGAAAACTTGAAATAGCTGACCAACAGCTTCAATACAGTTTGCCACAGTCCCCAGAAAGCTGACAACTCAAGAACAACCCTAATTATAAGCCTATGACATGTGAAAACAAATAGTTACATGGGCTTTGTAACTTAAGCTGCAGGTATACACAACATTCCTTCACTTGTATTGGAGGGGAAAAAAATACAAGCACTGTCTCCATGAAAAGTGTTCAAAAGCCTTTTCCATTGGAAAGGGGGAGGGGCCATAGGAGCTCTGCATCACTTTTGTCGCAATGACATCACTCAAAAAAGGAACATGATGATGCAAATTAAACCTTTGTATTCCATGTCTGTTTATGTAAAAAAAGATTTTGCCAAACACTTTCTCATTAAAAATAAGTGCTGCTTTGCAAGGCGTATGTGCTCCATATATCCAAGATCAGGAACACTGAAACCCACAGACAAAGTCTTCAAAACCTGATGCTCTTTATAGCCTACGAATGACTCGTTGTAAATGAAGGGTGTCTCTTCTTTACGTTTGCGTTAGGGATTATGGGGGCACCTAGAAACTGAGCACACTACGTGAAGTCAGCTGATAGACAATAGTCGGCCTATTTTTACAAGTGAAGTAAAAAGATCAACTGCTTTACTGAATATAAACTTTCCATTTTCTGAAGGGATAAAGTATGCACGGGAGTACAGATGTCATCCATCAAAACTGAGAAGAATCATCTCCTGAAACATACAAATTATGTTTTAGCTTTCTGTTGATCTTGGTTGCTATGAGGAAGTTTTGGCATGGCCGTTAAACCCCATTCAGCTTAAAGCCTGCAAGACACACTGAAAATACCTCAGAGCCATTGCAATTCTCTGGTTTGTGCCTCTAATATCAACAGAAGTACAGTGAGACCATTACTTTGTGCAGCAACGGTTTGTTTATTTTTGCTCTATTCATTAATTTATTTACTTTTTCCAAGATGCATTCCCTGAAAAATCTGAGGGTGATTACTATCTTTTCAGATGTTCTTGGCACGTGTCCTCTTGCATGGTCTTATACCTGTGAATAATTAGGACTAACTGTTTTTGCTCAGTGAATAGTACTGAACCTGACATGTAATCCGAGGATGCTGGTAGGCATGTTGTTGATAGATTCATTCAAGGTTATCCACAGGGTCAGCTGAGGAAAAGAATTCCTGAAAGTAACACCTTCCAAAAGTACTTATAGCCCGCAGCTGAAAATTACAGCTTTGTTTTGCTGTTTTATAAACATTGTTAACTTTATAGCAAACTAAGCCAACTTAATTAGGAAATCATTACTCTGGGTTTGTGTAATGAAACTTTCCTCGTAAAAGTAAACGGCTGTGTTGTCTCCAGGTAGAATTAACAGTCTACAATTGGCTGGGCTTCTTCAGCTAGATGTAAGTAACAGACTTGTAGGAAAGCCAACATCATTTTGTATGTTTTCATTAAAAAAAAGGCTTTGAACATCAAGGTGAACAAAACTGCAGTGATTTACAAATTTTGTGTTTATAGATTTAAAAAAAAAAACACATTTCAGTCTATTTCCATATGTAAAATGATATTGCATTTGATCATAATTAGAATTTTATGCAACTAAAATGTGTAAGTGTTTCTGTGCTGCTGTTGTGTGCTTTTGCCCTATTTCAAATGCTTCAGAGTTTGGGTAAGTTTGAGATTAAACAACAATGGAAAGAGAGCAGAGAAAATGTTGTGGGATAATGATGGTGGTGTTTAAAATCAACAAAACCGAGAGCAGGAAAAGTACAACTGGGAACTGATTTGTAACAGGAATGTATGATTTGAAAGTATTAACAGCCATGGGGAACACTCAGCTCTAAACTGCAAAACTCACATTAATACTCCAAAATTGTACATCGATTAACCCTTAGAAATCTAAATTATTATTAGATAATGGGGGTGATTCAGCAATCTGGTGCTCCCGGAGAGCACATCTGAGGAAGCCGTGGGTGGGCAGCCCCTTATTTTCCATCTCCCATTATACTTCTGACCCCATATTCCTGAAGATGCGTTCCCTGTAAGTGCTGGTTCATGGAATCACCCATAATAATTTTCTGTTTATAGTTCAGATTTCCAGCATCCGCAGTATTTTGCCTTTTGTTTTAGGTTATGTTAAAACTCTGGTAACGCTGATAGTAACAATGTATTATGATGTGTTTAATCATTTGATTAAATGTGACAATTTATTTCAGTTTAGTTGATGTCAGAAAGACTTCCAAACTGGCATGGGTTGTCTATGGAGTGGGGCTTCATTCCACCTTCTCACTCAGGGAAGAGTGCTAACATTGAGCCAAGATCAACCCCCTTCCCACTTGTTGAAACCTACTCGGCCTTTCCATTGCCCAACCCCTGAATTAGCCTTTCTTCCTCCCCCTCAGCACTGCCGGCCCCTGCCCTGCTCTACTCTGCCTTGACCGCTGCCACTTCCCTCCATTCTGACTGCCTGCTCCACCGTATGTCCATCTGTTTACCTGCTGTTCCTAATGAGGGAATATCAACAACAACTTGCATTTATATAGCACCTTTAAAGTCGTAAACTGTCCCAAGCCACAATCCTGGCCATGAGCAGGAACTGGCTTTAAGTTGTTTAAGCATTTACTGCGTTTTTGCTATGAGAGTAAAAAGAGCAATAAGCACTTTAAGGATCTTTAGACGGGTTTCCCATCTAACATCATCCATAGGAGTGCAGTCACCACAAGGACGGCAGTGGTTCTAGGAGAAGGCCCACCATCAGCCTTGCAAATGTTGCTTCTGTCCCGAGAACCAAAATGAAAAAACAATTAAAGTACATTAAGACTCAGGGATGCCAAGCCGAAACTGCACAGACACAATGTTCATGGTTGACATATAAAAAATAATTGAGTGAATGATTGAACCTTCTGTTTTACACATTTGCTTTGCTTATGATAAAGGGAAGCAGCTACTCTGGGCCAAAAATGTGAAATGTGCCTGTTAACATACTCAAAATCTGACCGAAACAAGATAAAAAATTACAGCTGCATCCATGAGGAGTCTAGCGTGCAGGCAAAAATCTGTCCTTTCTGTGCATCTTTCCTCTGAATATCACACTCATGTCTGAGGTCAGATGCTCATAAGCGCAATCCTACACTAATATATCCTGTAATTTCCTGTAGCTAATACCAGTCTGGATCACATTCGTGTCCAGTTTAATTATATCATTCACATATCTTTCCCTTTTCCGTCTTTCCTTCTGTCGTCTTTCAGTTCTTCCAGCATGAGCATCTTGCCAAAATACTCTCGTCTCTTCTGGCCAAATTGTACTCCCATCATCAGTGTTCCCATTATATTATGTATCACTTAACTGTGAGAATTTTTATGGGAGTCGGGAGAGCAATATACCACACTGTGGCTTAAATTTTGCTGGCACTCAGAGGGCGGGTTCAGAGGTGGGTCCACTGTCAAAATAGAAAAGCTTGACAGCGGGTCAGGATCCCACTGTCAACCCACTTCCATGTCAGTTTCCCAAGTGTCGGGTCCGTCTGCGCTTTACAGACCCAACACCAAGCCGCGGGGAGCCAATTGACATAGTTAAGAGCTTGTTAAAAGCAGCATTTTCCCGTGTACTTACCATTTTTCCAGCTTTTTGACAAGCTTCACGGCGCGCGGGGATCACATCAAGTAAGTAGGTCAGATTTTCAATGACTCTCCATTGCTCTGAATGGGTGACAGCTGCAAAAGTGGTATAAAAGCTACCATTTCACAGCTGTTCACTTTCCAATGTTAGAAGCTTGAGCCTCATGATTTGGAATACACTTTCCAGCTTTATGCAGGTTGCAAGTGTTTGGAGTAAACTCTCTATCCACTGTCACCTCCTTGGAACAACCTCTCTCACCATTGACAGATCGCTTCTGTCATCTCAACTTCAGCTGCCATCTATTCCCGCAGCATTGGTACCCTTGAAAAAATCTCACCTTGGTCCTCAGAATCCCACCACGATCAGCCCCAACTTCAACATCACCAGGCACACCAGCAGTACCAACAACAACACCAACCTTCTCCGCAATCACCTGATGCTGTACAGGACATCAGCACTCGACCACATTGCCGCCCGGGAGGCCAGGAATGGCCTCACCATGGCCAGATTTACTTCACTTGACACTGTACACCCTGGCTGCCACATGATGCACCAGGTTGGCACCACCCCACACCAACACCATAAAGCATCCCTGCAATACCCAAGCCATTCCTTTCACACTCATCACCATTGCGGGGATTAATGTTATGTCTCATCATTCACTGCAACTCACTAAGCCACTTCCAAAGGTGCACACAAATCTGTCCAAGAAGGCAAAGTGTGGAAAATAAAGATTTCAATGTTTGGCAATATATCAACAGAAACTTTACATGAACATTGACGAAAACACCCAAGTGCCTACCTTTGTGCGTTGTTAGTTGGAATGATTGGACAAGGATGAGGGTGAGTGTGTGGGGTGGCTAGTGAGATGGGGAAGTGATAATGTAGATAGAGAGAGAGGGATGGGTGGAGGTGCACGGTAAGTTGCTGTGAGTAAGGATGTGCAGGAGTAGGGTAGGGAAAGCAGAGTGATGGGGATGTGATGAGTGGCACAGCAGGATGAGGTTGGGTGTGGCTTTGCAGTAACATTTCGTGATCTACTGAGATCATTGAAAGGTTTGCGCCACTGCAGCCAGGTCCTCCTGACGACATCCCTGCTTGTGCCCTCCTGTGCAATGTGCAACCAGGCTGCATTGGTGTCCTGGGGAGGTCTCTTCCGCCAATTGGAAGGGAAGAGAACCTCCCTGCATGCTGCGACTCCCTCCATAAGCATATGGAGGGAGTCATGGGAGAGCCTGGGTGCAGCCCTGCACCTTTGTGCAGTGCTTGTCAGTGTTTGCAGCACCTCAATGCTGTAGAACACTGACAGCACAAATGTCAAAATGAATGTGGCAGTGGTCCCTTTAAGGAAACCGGCTGATGACGCTTCATCAAATGACGTCATCAGACCTGCTTCCTTTTAATTGGCCAGGAACCTCGCAGGGCGGGCTTAACAAGCCCCATTAATGGAAAATTCTACTCACAGAGCGGAATGGAGTGGGGTCACCACCCGCCACTTACCTCGGCGGCACTGAGCCCGCCTCGGTAGAGGAAATCGCGGCCTGTATGAGGCAGCGAAAGAGAGGAGTAAACTGAATAGCTGTTCAGGGGAGCAGAGGAGTTTCTTATATGTGGCTCTCCTTACATACTGTTTCTTTTCATATCTTTTGTCAGTTCAAGAATAAGCCAATAAAAGATTTTAATAAAATGAGTATGAAAGGAGAGCCACACATAGGAGGCACTTCCAGTCCTCCAGAACAGCAATCTGACTGCTCTTCTCTCTGATTCTGCTGCTATTTTATCCATTTCTTCCAAAAATGACACCCAACTGCTGCCATTTGACTACAATCGCACAAAAAGGATTTGGAAAATCGGTTAAATTTACGGATTGTGTTTTAAAGCAAAGTGTATTGACATAAGTTTGTTTTTAAAAAGGCACCAATGCTAATGAGTTAGATTTTGAAGTTGTTTCTCCAAAGCAATTTCTCAGCCTGTCTTGAGATACGATAAACACCTCACACCCCCTGTGTCGGTAGGTCCCTGGTCTTGGACACTCAGCAGGGATTGTCTGGCATAGGATCTGGCTGCGATCACAGGGAGGTAAATAAACAGAGGGGGGCAGATACAGTTGATCAGGTTTTTAAAAAGAAAATTGTGAGGGCAATCTTTTGCCAGGCTCAGAAGGTTAGAATGCAGGAGAGTAGTTAAAAGTAATTTTAAGTCAGACAACATGACTCACTGATGTGGGGAAATTATTTTGTATTATTATTCAAAGACAAGTTGTACTGACTGAATTAAGTGAATCCGATCATAACTGTATATTCACTTGATGTGATATAAAGCAGCTGATCAATCCATATTCGATCTTGTCTTACCAAATGTTTTCTCAGACTCTCTTCAAAAAGATTGGAGAGGCATGACCGGGTGGTTGTATAAAGACACGACTATCCAGTTCAGATCACACGAGGGTCCGATTTTTACACCACTGGGATATGCTATCATATAGTCAGATATTGAGCAGGATGGGCACACTCCAGACTGCTTACTGGAGTGGCTAGCGCCACAGTACCCGAGAGAATATCTAAGGCAAGACCCTAAACCTACAACAGAGCCATATGTAAGAACCTTCTCCACTTCCCTGAAAACACATCAGTGTTTTCCCCTCTGCAGCAAAATTAGTCTTGAGGAGCAGAAACTCGGCAGATCTGAATTCCGTCCCAAATTACGACACCTTTCGGGATTGCGCCACAATTCCACCCCCATGGATTGCGTGATTTCCGGGCATTTGTTTCCAACTTGTATGCCTGCCAAAATGCCTTAATATGCTTTTCTCACAATCCTCTTGGAATGGGTATTGAACAGGTGAGGCACAGGATGCATCCCAGTCTGGTTGTGTTTCCCTATCCTGGAGTCCTTTGAATATTTTCATGATTGCACTCTGTTGTTGTAAAGATTCTTCAGAACCCTTGCGAGCTGTTCCATGGTCTCCCATAGAAGTTCATGTGTGACTGAGTTATCAAGCATGAAGTGGATGTACAAAATTTAATTCCTGTGCTTTCTCCAAGCCCAATCTTTGGTTGATAACCTGGTCAGGAGTTCCCACTCCTGTCTCAAAGCCAGTTTGCTCACTAGAGATATCTTCATTTATCTGACACACACTTCTATTTCTGATGACTTTCACTGACTTGTAATGACTTGCTGGCATGTGGACTGAGAACTATGATTCTTTAGTTTATCCACAGTCTTCTATCTCCCTTCTTGGGTATTGGTACAAGCAGCACCAGTCTCCATTCATGCGGCCATATTCCGATTTCCCATATCCTCCTCCAGATCTTGGTGAACTGTCTGATCATTTCATTTCCTCCTTTTTTTTTATCAACTTGCCTGAGGCTTACTTGACTTGTAGGCCTCTGTGTGCTTTCAACAACTATTTATTTAATAATTCAAATAAAGCCATGGTTTTATCCTGGGGCGTTCATGGGAGATAGACCCCTTTATTTTTTTTCCTTGAGAAATAACTTCTAAGTTAATTTAAAAAAAACATCAGGGCTGCCTTCACATATGAACTTCCAAGGCTGAGGTCTGGACACAAGGGCCTAGAAATTTGATTGCGTAGCACCTGTCTTCTGGTGAAAAGCGTATGCTGCGGGACCCAGTATGGTGTGTGCGTGCTCATTCCGTGTTTGTAGTGCGCCACATGCCATAATGGTTACAGTGCCCTGTAGTCAACCAGGGCACCTGCCTCAAACTGATGTTAATCCACTGCTTATGCAAACTAAGGGCCTAACACCTGTTTCAGGCCCCTTTGTGAAATTTGTTTGCCCGTACATGCTCCATGCAGTTTTTCCAGGCACACACCAGTCAAACCAAGGTTTTTAAAGGGATTGCTGGAGTCTGCCACCCAAAAGGTACGGTTATAGTTTTTTACTCCCAGCTTCACATTAAAACCATGGGCGACTACTTGCCAACGCTCTTCCCCTTCCCCCCACCCCAATTATCACTCACCCCCCAATTATCTCTGCCCCGCACCCTACTCCCCTGAACTCACCTGAGGCCCCTGGCTGGCATCCGAGCTGGCCAAATTTGCTCCCCATCTGTGACCAGCGAGCTGCTTCTGAGGCCGTGACTGGTGTCCGCAGCTCACCAGAACTATTCTACCGAGGCCGGCGGACCTATTTGCCGTGGTTTGCCGCTGGCCTTATTAGGCATGTGCAGAACAGGCTTCACCGGGCTCACGCCCCTATTTGGGGGCGATCTCATTTCTAGGCCAAGGTTCCCAGCATTGCCTGATGTTCACTGCTGTCTGTAAAGTAGCATTGGATGCTGCGAGTCTAAGGGCAATTGAAGAAATGTCAGATTTCTCCCTCTACTGTCACAAATGCTGTATTTTGTTTTTCTCCCCGGTGAATACATGAGGATGAGACCATTGTAAGAACCTATGTTTGAATATTGTTGAAATGATTTACCTAACTACATCTAAGAAACTTCATTATAATTAGACTCGACTCTTCAGATATAAGTTCTTGTTTTCCTGAACTGTAAGGTAGCAGATTTATTATTATGTTGCTGAACTGCTTTTGTAAACCGTTATTTAAAAATTGATGAAGTTGCCTGGGCTTCCATTTTTCTTGGTGCAGTGAGAGGCTGCTTTCCATCCACATTCGAAGTGGTGCACATCATCCAACCAACTGATCTCTCATAATAGCTCCCCTGTGATGACTGAGAAATGCAGGAGACAAAAACACTGTATTTCATTTAGATATATTGCTAGTTCCTGAATTATTATTAAGTTGTGTTGCAGAATACTGAGTTTCATTGAAGAATTTGTGTGCATGTGTCTCTGTACGTTTGTGTGTCTGTCTGTGCATGCTGTGAAATTGGTGCATCGCACTATTTTTATTTTTGTTGTGACTTTTGTTTCTTTTTTTTCTCTTTTCAGCCACTATACGTATTCCTGTACCTTCCCTTGGTTTCCACCATGGTCAGACAAAAGAGTGAGTTTTAAAAGCATCAACCTAGCTTGATTGTCTTTGGGGATCGGTGAGCTTTTATGCTGAATTTTCCCTCAGTGGCTAGAGTCTATGATAGGGTTGACTGTACATAGTTTTTAATGGAATGGGGTTGATGGTGCAAATGACTTTTTCATTGCCTGCTTTCCTATGTTTCCTTTCTGTTTTCCGGGACCATGCACTAACTGTAGCTGAGAGCAGGTGGGCAACCTCCTCCAAGGCCTCTGCCAATACTGCTGTCAACCGGCAGCTCGGATCTGTGTCATACCAACCTAGGGATGGTTGTCTCACTGATATTCTCTCTTAGGGTAAGTACCTGACTATTGCTCAGCACCTCTCCGTTGCAATACACTTGAGATCAGGAACCCAGCAAAGTGGGAGAATGGAACCTGTATCTCAGCACTGAGGTAGTACTGCACTTCAATGCTGCAACATCCTGCACCACCACACTGTGCGAGAGGGCAGTTTTTAAAAGGTTCCGCCATCATTTCCATGTAAATGGCTCACTGTACCAAGGCGGGTAGATGGAGTTAAGATACAGATCAGCTATGATCGAACGGAATGGCGGAACAAACGCGAGGGGCTGAACGGCCTACTCCTGTTCCTATGTTCCTAAGTATGCTGAGCAACCTGATAGATCTTGGTGAAAGAAGCACTGATTTTGCCAAAAGACAGGACAAATATGTATAATACATAAGTATGCACTTAATCAAAAATGTTAATATTAGGGCTGAATCCCCAAGTGCTGATCGGGAAATCGCAGGCTCACAGCCCTTAATTTTCTGTCCATTCAAATAATAGATGATTAAGGTTTACGGTTCTGACCAGTGCTCCCTCTGAAGGCTGCTCCTTGTTGAAGTGCCTGGTCAGAGATTGAGCACTATTATTCATAATATGAATAGACATTTTAATATTCAATAGATGGAAAGTGTCCAATCTAGCACTGATCAGAACTAAGAATCCCTTGAACTTGAAATCTGTCACCTTTAGCACCCATCACTGCTTATGTACCTGGTTAACTAGCCATTCAGTCTCATAATTGACTCCTCCATAACAGAAAAAAAATGTTCAGGATATCACAGTAAATGGTGAAATTCAGAATGACACCATTGCATGTTGAACCTATTGACTTTTTATGTGTGTGTTTGTGTAGAGGGCAAAGTGCAGTAGTTAGTAATAGCATAACTGAAGTCTGGCCTCTATTTTTCTGCTGATGATAGTATCTCCTCTGATTTGAGTGCAGAAAGGAACCAGCTGGTTATGCTTGTGCAATGGTCCAACATATGTACCTCTCCTTATTTTAATTAAATAATCTAGTTAAGGAAATGACTGAGACCTTTAGTACATCAAGAGCTTCACTGTTTAAAGTTTCAGCAGTTCAGCTTATGGACGTAGGATTTGTAAATGTACATGAAATAAAAGCAGTTGATCAGAGTGAGAAAATTAGGCTGTTCTGTTGTGTAAGTACTAACAAAGCATTGATATTGTTTGTTTTCCTAAGTTGGACCTTCTTATTGTTTTAACAGTGAAAACCTATGTTTTTAAACTTATAAAGGAATGGTGCTTGGCAATGACGACAATCAAAGTTCACAGAAGTTTTTCAATCATTTCCGCAGAACAAAAATGTAACAAACTCCATGTGATACAGTATCTGTCCTTTTCGCTGAAAATCATTCCTGTTGAAGACCTATAACCATCTGTGCTAATTTAGCACAGACTAAATAAAAGTCTATACCTGTTATTGTTACTTTGCAAAGATTAGATTTAAATTCCTCCTTTGTCCTCCAGAATGTTCGAAGCATGCTATCGCTCGAACATGGCTCAAGCAATTTGCCCCAAGAAAAATGAACCTCCTTCCGTGTAGCTATTAAAGGGTGGTGGAACTTTTCCTCATAACTTTTTTTTTGCTTCATTTACTCAGACAACATTCTAATCACCCCCACACCAAAAGTTTCACAATAGAAAACGTCTTAAGAATGTTCTAAACTATAGATAAAGAGTGTCCAGCCCCTGTGCAATTACCTCTTTGAAAACAGATATTCTTGGAAAGTGAATCAAAGATTCAATTGTGTTAAGGCAGCTGTAATAGATTTTACAAGAAAAAAAAAGGTCATAAAATGAGAGTAGACATTCGGAAGTGACCCTTACCAATAGTGGTCATTTTCAGCATCATCACAACTAACAGATCAGTCTGTATGCTCACTGAAATTTTAAACCAGCCCATTAGTGAATGTGGGTTTGTTTAATTTTCAGGTTATATTTGCCAGGCTCTCTCTGAGGGCTGGAAAAAAAAAACCCCTCTGAACTGTAAACAAAAAAGCGAATCACAGGAGCCCTGATGCAGGGCCGTTGGCAGATCATGCTGAACTTGTTTCAGCCAGAGCACACTCCGACTTCATGGTCAGTGCAAGTCTTAGAGCTTCAAAGGTGTGCCCTGTGCTGGAAGCGAGACATTGCGGTGACCCCAAACTCCTGGCAGATTCAGTTACAGTTGCTGGAATATTCTCAATAAACTCAAAGCACTCCAGCTGCCTGGAGACTCAGTAAACTGTGGCATTCTTAAAGATACGGTTTTCAAACCAACATCAGCAACTGAGCAAAAATTTGCAACTTGAATTTTGCTCGAACAGATGTTATCTGCTAGCAATTACCACACTTGTCATCACTTGTGGAAAATGACACAGAAATCTACAGTTTTCAACCACAGACGACCCAAAAGACAATACAATCACTCAATGAAGTTTCTGCACTAACTGTAAAATATACAAACACTTACAAAGTCTGTAAGCTACAGAACATTTCAGAACCTTCTCAAAAGCTTGCCTTTTTACCTTAGTTAACCAGGTGGTAAACTAATATAAATAATGAACAATGTTTTTGTTCGCTGAGTCCGCTGAGTGAGAGATTTGATTGGAGGCTTACAAAGTGCTACAATTGAATCGTGAGCTCAGGAAAGGAGTCAACAAGAAAATAAATCTTTTCGTCATTCCCTGGTGATACTTTGGTGTAGATTTTCGTCTTCACCGCCTGGACGGTAATGCGGTGGGCTCTATAAAGGGCGGGTGATGCGCTCCGCCAGATTAACTCCCGGGTGGTGAAGATGAAAATCTACCCCCTTATCTCTCTTAGTCTCACTTGTCTTTTGCTCCAGTTGTTAAACATGGAGTTAAGTGGTCCTGTCCAGCCATGAGATGCAGAAATGTTGAGATCTTCACAGCTGCCCAGTCACTGAGATTACACACTCCACAGGATAAAGGGATATGGTGCAAAGGTGGGTAGATGAAGTTAAGAAAGAATAAAAAATGATGGACTGTTTGGCCTAATGCACTTTCTTGTACTTAACTACAGCCTCACCTCAGCCTGCTCAGTAACTTGCTAACCAGGGGGTCTCGGCAGGTTACACATTGTTTCGCACAAATGGGCAGCTGTGATATATATTGGTTTAGTTCAGTGATATCACTCTCGCCTCTGAGTTAGAACGTTGTGGATTCAAGCCATATTCAGGGCATAAGCACATAGTCTAGGATGAAATTTCGGTGCAGTACTCAGAGAGTGTCCCTAGTTTAAATGAGTCTAAGGGGGCACAGCGCATATTCACCAGAATTTTACCAAAGCTTAAAGGGTTAATTTATGAGGACAGGTTGCATAAACTTGATTTGTATTCCCTTGAGGTTAGAAGGATGAGGGGTGATCTAATTGAGCGGCTTAGAATGATCGTGTAGATACAGAGAAACTATTTCCTCATGGGGGCATAACCTTAAAATTAGAGCCAGGCCATTCAGGAGTGAAATCAGGAAAAACTTTTCATACAAAGGGTAGTGGAAATCTGGAACTATCTCCCCCAAAGGCTGTGGATGCTGTGGGAATTGAAATTTACAAGACTGAGATTGATAGATTTTTGTTGAGTAAGTGTATAAAAGAATATAGAACAAAGGCGGGTTAATGGTGTTGTGGCACAGATCAGCCATGATCTAATTGAATGGTGGAACAGACTCGAGGGGATGAATAGCTGCTACTGTTCATCCATATGTTGTATAAATAGATAATGATTTGCCTTTGGGTGCACAGGGCAGAGGCACTGGTGAGAAGGTTGTATCACTAGGGGAGCAGACAGGCATTT
The DNA here is from genome assembly GCA_030390025.1 of Squalus acanthias. NCBI lineage: Eukaryota > Metazoa > Chordata > Chondrichthyes > Squaliformes > Squalidae > Squalus > Squalus acanthias. The sequence continues at coordinate 76,433,248 of CM059433.1, read as the reverse complement.
CTGCGGCTGCAGATGTGACTCCAGGATGGTATGTTGCCTCCCTGGTGCCAGGGTCAAGGATGTCACCGAGTGGCTGCAGAACATTCTGAGGCGGGAGGGTGAACAGCTAGAGGTTGTGGTCATATCGGTACCAACGACATAGGTAGAAAGAGGGATGAGGTCCTGCAGGCAGATTTCAGGGAGCTAGGAAAGAGATTAAAAAGCAGGACCTCAAAGGTAGTAATCTCCGGATTACTCCCGGTGCCACGCGCTAGTGAGTATAGAAATAGGAGAATAGCGCAGATGAATGCGTAGCTGGAGAGATGGTGCAGAAGGGAGGGCTTTAGATTCCTGGGGCATTGGGACCAGTTCTGGGGGAGGCGGGAGCTGTACAGGCCAGACGGGTTGCACCTCAGCAGGGCCGGAATCAATATCCTCGCGAGAAGGTTTGCTAGTGCTGTTGGGGAGGGTTTAAACTAATGTGGCTGGGGCATGGGCACCAGGTTGTAACATTAGAAAGGGGAAATAAAGTGTTCAAAGGATTGGGAGAGGCAGAGAGCACTAAATGAAGAAATAGTAAGGTATTAGAGGGGGGTCAAACTAAGAGAGAATACAAGATGGTCTAAGATGGGTTTACAGTGTATGTATGTGAACGCACAAAGCGTAGTAAACCAGGTAAGTGAACTGCAGGTACAAATAGCCACATGGGAATATGATGTTGTAGCAATAACTGAGACCTGGCTCAAAAAAGGGCAGGATTGGGTATTAAATATTCCTGGTTATAAAGTGTTCAGGAAAAATAGGGAAGGAAAGATAGGAGGTGGTGAGGCAGTATTGGTCAAGGAGAATGTTACAGTGCTGTAGAGGGAAGATGTCCTGGAGGGGTCAAGGACAGAATCTATATGGATAGAGTTAAGAAATAACAGAGGTGCCATTACACTACTAGGTGTATCCTATAGACCACCAAATAGTGGGAAAGATATGGAGGAGCAAATTTGCAGAGAAATTACAGAGAGGTGCAAGAACTATAGAGTAGTGATAATGGGGGACTTCAACTATCCTAATATAAACTGGGATTGTAATAGTATTAAGGGCAGAGAAGGGAAAGAATTTCTGAAGTGTGTTCCGGAGAATTTTCTTGATCAGTATGTTTCTGGCCCAACGAGGAAGGAGGCATTGCTGGATTTGGTTCTGGGGAATGAGGTAGGTCAAGTGGAGCAAGTGTCAGTAGGGGAACATTTAGGGAACAGTGATCATAGTATCATAAGGTTTAGATTAGCTATGGAAAAGGACAGAGAGCAATCTAGAGTAAAAATGTTTAACTGGGGGAAAGCCAATTTCAGTGGGATGAGAACGGATCTGGCCCGGGTAATCAAAGATTGGCAGGTAAAACTGTAATGGAATAAAGGGCTGCCTTTAAAGACGAAATAGTTCAGGTACAGTAGAGGTACATTCCCACTAGGGGGAAAGGCAGGGCAACTAAAATCAGGGCTCCCTGGATGACGAAAGAGATAGAGAATATGATGAAGCAGAAAAAGAGTGCGTATGACAGATATCAGGTTGCAAATATATCTAAGAATCAGGCTATATACAGAAAGGTCAGAGGAGAAGTGGAAAAGAAAATAATAGGGACAAAGAGAGGGTATGAGAGTAGAATGGCAGCCAACATAAAATTTAATCCAAAAGTCTTCTATCGGCGTATAAATAGTAAAAAGGTAGTAAGAGGAGGGGTGGGGCCAATTAGGGACCAAAAAGGAGACCTACACATGGAGGCAGAGGGTATGGCTGAGGTACGAAATGAGTACTTTGCATCTGTCTTCACCAAGGAAGAAGATGCTGCCATAGACATAGTAATGGAGGAGGTAGTGGAGATACTTAATAGGATACAAATTGATAAAGAGGAAGTATTAGAAATACTGGCTGTACTTAAAGTAGATAAGTCACCAGGAGCAGATGGGATGCATCCTAGGATGCTGAGGGAATTGTGGGAGGAATTTACAGAGGTACTGGCCATAATATTCCAATCCTCCTTAGATACGGGGATGGTGCCAGAGGACTGGAGAATTGCAAATGTTACACCATTGTTCAAAAAAGGGTGTAAAGATAAACCCAGCAATTACAGGCTAGTCAGTTTGACCTTGGTAGTGGGGAAGCTTTTAGAAACAGTAATCAGGGACAAAATTAACAGTCACTTGGACAAGTGTGGATTAATTAAGGAAAGCCAGCATGGATTTGTTAAAGGCAAATCATGTTTAACTAACTTGATTGAGTTCTTTGATGAGGTAACAGAGAGGGTTGACGAGGGTAATGCAGTTGACGTAGTGTACATGGATTTCCAAAAGGCATTCGACAAAGTGCCACATAATAGGCATGCCAGCAAAGTTGAAGCCCATGGAATAAAATGGACAGTGGCAGCATGGATAGAAAATTGGCTAAGTGACAGGAAACAGAGAGTAGTGGTGAATGGTTGTTTTTCGGACTGGAGGAAGGTATACAGTGGTGTTCCCCAGGGGTCGGTTCTAGGACCACTGCTTTTCTTGATATATATTAATGACTTGGATGTAGGTGTACAGGGTACAATTTCAAAATTTGCAAATGACACAAAACTTGATATAGTGTAGTGAACAGTGAGGAGGAGAGTGATAGACTTCAGGAAGACATAGACAGGCTGGTGAAATGGGCAGACACGTGGCAGATGAAATTTAACGCAGAAAAGTGTGAAGTGATCCATTTTGGTATAAATTAAATGGTACAATCCTGAAGGGGGTGCACGAACAGAGAGACCTGAGGGTATGTGTACACAAATCGTTGAAGGTGGCAGGGCAGGTTGAGAAAGCAGTTAAAATGGCTTACGGGATCCTGGGCTTCATGAATAGAGGTATAGAGTACAAAAGTGTGGAAATTATGATGAACTTTTATAAAACACTGGTTCGGCCCATACTGGAGTACTGTGTCCAATTCTGGGCACCAAACTTTAGGAAGGATGTGAAGGCCTTAGAGAAGGTGCAGAAAAGATTTACGAGAATGATTCCAGGAATGAGGGACTTCAGTTTCGTGGATAGACTGGAGAAGCTGGGGTTGTTCTCCTTGGAGCAGAGAAGATTGAGAGGAGATTTGATAGAGGTGTTCAAAATCATGAGGGATCTGGACAGAGTAGATAGAGGGAAACTGTTCCCATTGGCAGAAGGGTCGAGAACCAGAGGACACAGATTTAAGATGATTGGCAAAAGAACCAAAGGCGACGTAAGAAAACATTTTTTTACGCAGCGAGTGGTTAAGATCTGGAATGCACTGCCTGAAAGGGTGGTGGAGGCAGACTCAATCTTATCTTTCAAAAGGGAGTTGCATAAGTATCTGAAGGAAAGAAATTTGCAGGGCTACGGGGAAAGGGCAGAGGAGTGGGACTAGCTGAAGTGCTCTTGCAGAGAGCCGGCACAGGCTCGACGGGCCGAATGGCCTTCTTCTATGCTGTAACCATTCTATGATTCTATGAAAGAGAGGTAGAGAGGTGAAGAGGTTTAGGCAGGGAATTCTTGAGCTTTGGGCCTAGGCAACAGAGGCATGGCCATCAATGGTTGAGTGATTATAATGCGGAGATGCCGGTGTTGGACTGGGGTGGACAAAATTGAGAGGTCGCACAACACCAGGTTATAGTCCAACAGTTTTATTTTAAATCACAAGCTTTCGGAGTTACAACTCCTTCGTCGGGTGAAGGAGTCACCCGACGAAGGAGTTGTAACTCCGAAAGCTTCTGATTTAAAATAAAACTGTTGGACTATAACCTGGTGTTGTGCGACCTCTCAATTGAGTGATTATAATCAGGGATGCTCAAGAGAGCAGAATTAGAGGAGCGCAGATATCTCGGGGGGTTGCGGGGCTGAAGGAGATTACAGATATAGGAAGGGGCGAGGCCATGGAGGGATTTAAAAACAAGAATGAGAATTTTGAAATCGAGACGTTCCTTAACCGGGAGCTGTAAAATTCGCAATTATCGCGATTCGAAATAACGAGATAAAGCAGATTCGTTTCATCAGTTTTATTTCAACGAAATGCTGTCATGATTAAACAGGACACAGAAGCCTGTAAAATGGCCGCCGAGCATCGTGGCAGAAGCTTCCAGATTACAGTGGGCAGACAAGATGGCGTTCGAATAAACATTTCAGTAGAAGATTGGTTAATAAGCAGCAAACACTGATAAAGACAGGATGCAACCTGTCTGCATTCGACACAATAGCAAAGATATAAGTGCTGGAATCATTTTCCATGCACAAGTAAGGACCATTGTAATGGGCAATCGAAGGCCCATCCAGACACAGCAATACACATATCAGTATTCGAGAAGGCCCCAAACCCAGTCAGGGAGACTCCTAGCCGGCTCGACAATGGGGAAAACATTAACGGATAGTTGGCCAGTTTAAGGTGCTACTGAAACCCATTAAAGGAAAGAATCGCCCCATGCTGGGAGTTTTGTGCACCAGTATTACACAAAGGACAAACATCAAGATTTGAGCGGGAGATAAGGGAACACAGCACTATAACTATAGTGAACAAATGTCCATCAAGGGCTTATTCTCTTGATTCGACTCTTGACTCGGGCTGAACTCTTGCTTATTATTCTCTTATCTGGCTGAGGACTGCTGAACTCTTATTCGCTTGCCGCTTCATGGACTCGCTTGACTGGTGAGCTTTTGATTGTCTCTCTGGACTTCTACAACCGTGTCCGAGCACTGTCGAGTTCTTCATGACAACGGGGAGCCCAGCCTGCTTGCCGGAGCAGCGAAGATAAACAAGTGGGGTACAGAGACCCCTTCCAACACGTGACAGTCAGGTGTCGCAGCGAAACAAGCCGAGAGCACCGTTTTAAAATTCTCCGAAGTATCACGAGTGGTGAGCATGTTTCCTCGATCCTACAAATCTAGATTAGTGTAGGTATTAATAGGGGAGGGTGGTTTTATTAAGGATAAATATAATGTGTTCCCCTTTTTACAATGTGCCGTGCGATCCTCATTACCCTAGACCAAGTTTTATGAATGTATGTATACTTGTACTGTCATTAATTTGTACCTATGACATGTACTTCATGATTTTGGACGTTATGCAATAAAGATTTTCCATTTCGTACTATTCAACCGGGTCTACCTGAGTTTTTCTCTGCATTTACTGCTCTCGCACCTAAGTCCAGTGTCAGAACCGTAAGGGCGAGTGGGTCGAACCACTCACAGGTGTCTAGTGCTACCAGGCTGGCTGGAGACCAGAACAGGCAACAAGGCCTAACCCCGCACTAGCACCCAGGCTAAGCACAGAGCCGCCCGAACCCCTTACAGAGCCAATGTAGGTCAGCGAGCACATGGGTGATGGGTGAACGGGACTTGGTGCGAGTTAGGACACGGGCAGCTGAGTTTTAGATGAACTCAAGTTTACGTAGGGTAGAATGTGGGAGGCCAGCCAGGAGTGCGTTGGAATAGTCAAGTCTAGAGGTAACAAAGGCATGGATGAGGGTTTCAGCAGCGGATGAGCTGAGGCAAGGGCGGAGACTAGCGATGTTACGGAGGTGGAAATAGGTGGTCTTAGTTATGCCCCGGATATGTGGTCGGAAGCTCATTTCAGGGTCAAATATGACACCAAGGTTGCGAACAGTGTGGTTCAGCCTCAGACAGATGTTAGGGAGAGGAATGGAGTCAGTGGCTAGGGAACGGAGTTTGTGGCGGGGATCGAAAACAATGGCTTCAGTCTTACCAATATTTAATTGGAGAAAATTTCTGCTCATCTAGAACTGAATGTCGGACAAGCAGTCTGACAATTTAGAGACCGTGGAGGGTTCGAGAGAAGTGGTAGTGAGATACATGTGGAAACTGACACTGTGTTTTTGGATGATGTTGTCAAGGGGCAGCATGTAGATGAGAAACGGGAGGGGGCCAAGGATAGATCCTTGTGGGACACCAGAGGTAACGATGCGGGAGTGGGAAGAGAAGCCATTGCAGGTGATTCTCTGGCTACGATTAGATAGATAAGAATGGAACTAGGCGAGTGCAGTCCCACCCAGCTGGACGACGGTACAGAGGTGTTGGAGAAGGATGGAGTGGTCAACCATGTCAAAGGCTGCAGACAGTCAAGAAGGACAAGGAGGGATAGTTTACCTTTGTCACAGTCACAAAGGATGTCACTTGTGACTTTGATGAGAGCCGTTTCGATACTGTGGCAGGGGCGGAAACCTCATTGGAGGGATTCAAACATGGAGTTGCGGGAAAGCTGGGCACGGATTTGGGAGGCGACAACACGTTCCAGGACTTTGGAGAGGAAAGGGCTGTTGGAGATGGGGCGGTAGTTTGCAAGGTCGGATGGGGTCAAGGGTTGTTTTTTTGAGGAGAGGGGTGATGATGGCAGATTTGAGGGAGAGGGGCATAGTACCTGAGGAGAGTGAACCGTTAACAATGTCAGCTAACATGGAAGCCAGAAAAGGAAGTTGGGTGGTCAGCAGTTTGGTGGGAATAGGGTCGAGGTAGCAAGAAGTGGGTCTCATGGACAAGATGAGTGCAGAGAGGTCATGAGGGGAGATTGGAGACAAACTGGAGAAAGATATGAGTTCAGGGCCAGGGCAGGGGGGAACCTTAGAGGAAGTTTGACCGGGTGGGCTAGAGGAAAGAAGGGAAGTGGCAGAGGCAGCTGAACAGATGGTCTCAATCTTAGAAACAAAGAAGTCCATGAGCTCTTCACACTTGTCGGAGGTGAGGGTGGAGGAGACAGGGGAGAGGAGGTTAAGAAGACGGTTAGCAGTGGAGAATAGGAACTGGGGTTTATCTTTGCATTCCAGAATGATTCTGGAATGTGAGCAATTTTGGTAGACGAGAGCAGGACCCGATAATGCTTTATGTGGTCCAGACAGATCTGGCGGTGAATGGCTAAACCAGTTGTCCGCCATATCTGTTCAAGTCTGCGTCCCTTGGACTTAAGGGAGCGAAGATGAGGGCCGTACTAGGGGGAATGGCCAGGGTGAGAGAGAGTAATTGTTTTAATAGGGACTAGGGCATCAAAGGTGGTGGTGAGGGTGTGGTTGAGCAGATCGGTAGCTGCAGAAATGTCGTGGTGAATGGAGGGCTAAAGGCTGGACAGTTGGGATTTCATAAGTGCAGTTGTAAGAGAGTTGGGAGAGAGTTTTTTCCAGGGGCAGACACAGAGGAAGTAGGGTTGGGGGCGGTCGGTCTGGAAGGGGGTTGTGGGTGGAGAGCGATACGAGGAAGTAGTCAGAGATGGTCTTATCTGCGATTGACACGATGGGAGTAGCGAGGCCACGAGAGATGGCAAGGTTGAGGGGTGGCTGTGAATATGGGTTGGGGAGTTTACATGGAGGGAGAGATTAAGGGAGGATAGGAGGCTAGCAAACTGAGGAATAGTTGTCTGTATTGAATTTACCACTGAGAACATGGCAACATCAGTAGCATCTGCAAAAGAGGTCACAGTTTCTCATAGTAGAAGCATCATGAATAATATTAACTGGTGCTGTGGGGGCTTTGGAGTCCAAACCTCAAGAGATAGCTATTTCCAGCTTCAACTTACTTAAAAATTATTACAGTCAACAATGAGAGATTGAGAGAGGGATTCAGACAACATACAGATGGCCACTGTTCTATGCTAAGACACATCAGTGGGCCTCATGAGTTTATGCTCTCCAGCAACGACATGAATGGAGTAGCAAAGCAGCCACTTGGCCCTCCTGTCAGTGACAGTTCTATCACATAGCCCTAAACAAGTGACAGGCACTGCCTGAAAAAGATGCAGTTACAAATAGTGGGTTTTCTGTAATCTGCAGCCTTGTAACATCATAGTCATAGTCTGAGGATAAGGGGTCGGCCATTTAGGACTGAGATGAGGAGAAATGTCTTCACTCAGAGGGTTGCGAATCTTTGGAATTCTCTACACCAGAGGGCCGTGGATGCTCAGTCGTTGAGTATATTCAAGACGGAGATCGATAGATTTTTGGACACTAAGGGAATCAAGGTATATGGGGATAGCATGGGAAAGTAGAGTTGAAGTAGAAGATCAGCCATGGTCTCATTGAATGGCAGAGCAGGCTCGAGGGGCCACAAGGCCTACTCCTGCTCCTATTTCTTATGTTCTTATCATCAACTAAAATCACAGCTCATTAACATGGAATGCAGCACGGGCCCTTTATGTTTAGCCACCGTGGCTATACTTACAGTTGCTTCTCCTCTTCAAGAGAAACTCGAGGTGATTGCTGCACCCTTGCTGTACGGCACAAGATTATTTTCTGTTAATACACCTCTGCGCTACTCTTCAAAATCTTCCTGTTCATTAACCTGATTAATGCTGTTTGATCTGATGTTAAATAGTTACATTTCGAAGAGCCTCCATTGATATGTAATTGCGCATGAGTTTCCCATGATTGACTTTGACAAATACAAAACCTTTTCAACCTTTCCAGTGCTGATTAATCCATTTTTAGACAGTAAGGGGTAGAAATTAGGTCGCGCCCCATTTGGGGCGCAAATATCGTCCGGACCTACTCGTCTTTTAGCAGTCTAAAAACAGAGGTCACAAATTTTTTGGTCTCAGTTTCTTTTCAGCAGGGCAGGAACCGGGAGGAGCGGGAAGTCGGCGTAGGACCAAGGGGACACAAGACCGGGAAGTCAGCGGAAGACCAGGGAGGTAAGACTAACTGGTAAGTACTTTCCTCAAACCTTCCTAGAAAGTAAAACTAAAACTAGTGGGATTTGGTTAGTTTAAAAAGGAATAAGAGGAGTACAGTATACATTGGTCTAAGTAAGCTTCGGGAAAACAAAAGTCAATAAATAAACTAAAACTAGAAAATTAAAAAGTAATATAAGGGTTAAGTCATGGCAGTAGAGCTCGGACCTGTGTCATGCTCCTCCTGTAACATGTGGGAAATCAGGGACGCTTCCTGTGTCCCTGACAACCATGTGTGCGGGAAGTGTGTCCAGCTGCAGCTCATGTGGGACCGCATGACGGCCCTTGAGCTGCGGATGGACTCACTTTGGAGCATCCACGATTCTGAGAGGGTTGTGGATAACACATTTAGTGAGTTGGTCACACCGCAGGTTAAGGCCAGCGTAGATAGTACATGGGTGACCAAAAGGCAGAGCAAGGGCAGGAAGGTAGTGCAGAAATCCCCTGGGGTTGTCTCCCTTAGCAACAGGTTCACCGCCTTAGGTGCTGTTGTCGGGGGGGATGACTCATCGGGGGAAGGCACCAGCAGCCAGGCTCATGGCACCATGACTGGCTCTGTTGCAAAGAAGGGAGGGAAAAAGAGTGGCAGGGCTATAGTAATAGGGGATTCGATTGTAAGGGGAATAGATAGGGGTTTCTGTGGTCGCGACCGAGACTCCAGGATGGTATGTTGCCTCCCTGGTGCAAGGGTCAAGGATGTCTCGGCGCGGGTGCAGAACATTCTGGAGGGGGAGGGGGAACAGCCAGTTGTCGTGATACATGTTGGTACCAACGACGTAGCTAAAAAAAGGGAAGAGGTCCTACAAGTAGAATTTATGGAGTTAGGAGCCAAGCTAAAAAGTAGGACCTCGAAGGTAGTAATCTCTGGATTACTACCAGTGCCACGTGCTAGTAAGAGTACAGAGAACAGGATAGTTAGGTTAAATACGTGGCTTGAGCATTGGTGTAAGAGGGAGGGTTTTAAATTTTTGAGGCATTGGAACCAGTTTTGTGGTAGGTGTGACCTATACAAAAGGGACGGTCTACACCTGTGCAAAGATGGAACTGATGTTCTCGGGGTAATTTTTGATAAAGCAGTTCGGGAGCATTTAAACTAGTATGGCAGGGGGCTAGAAACCTATGTAGTGAAATAGAGGAAAGTGAAAGGCAGACAGAAATAAATGGTAAAAGGGTGAGGAACAAAAAACAAAGGGCCAAACTAATTCATAAAAAATGTGAGCATAAAAAAAGCCTGAGGGTTTTATACCTTAATGCGAGAAGCATCAGGAACAAGGTAGATGAATTAGCTGTGGAAATAGAGGTTAATAATTATGATCTAATTGGGATTACGGAAACATGGTTGCAGGGTGAGCAGGGCTGGGAGCTTAACATACAGGGGTATTCAGTATTTAGGAAGGATCGACAAAAAAGAAAGGGAGGAGGGGTAGCATTGCTGGTAAAAGAAGGGATAAATGCAATTGAAAGGAAGGATATTAACTCAGTTAATACAGAATCTATATGGGTGGAGCTAAGAAATAGCGAGGGGCGAAAAACATTAATAGGAGTGGTATATAGGCCTCCAAATAGTAAAATAGAGGTTGGGGAGGGCATCACGAGGGAAATTAGAGAAGCGTGCAATAAGAGCACAGCTGTCATCATAGGTGACTTTAACTTACATATAGATTGGAATAGCCTAATCAGTAAAAATAATGAGGAGGAGGAATTCCTTGAGTGTTTAAGGGATGGTTATCTGGATCAATATGTCGAGGAACCAACTCGGGAACAGGCTATATTGGACTGGGTACTGTGCAATGAGAAGGGACTAATTAGTAATCTTGTTGTACGGGGACCCTTGGGTCAGAGCGATCATAACATGATCGATTTCTCACTCGAAATGGAGAGCGAAGAAATTGACTCAGATACTAAGGTCCTGAATTTAAACAAGGGGAATTATGATGCCATTGGACGGGAACTGAGTAGGTCTGATTGGACAACGTTCCTGGGAGGACTGGAGGTAGATAAACAATGGCAAGCATTTAAAGATAGAATGACAAAATTGCAAAAATTGTTTATACCAATCTGGCATAAAAGGAAATCTAAAAAGGTGACTCAACCGTGGATAACAGGGGAAATTAGAGACAGCATAAAATCCAAAGATAGGGCATATAAAATAGCCAAAAAAAGCGCCAGAGCGGAAGATTGGGAACAGTTTAAGATAGAGCAAAGGAGGACAAAGGGCTTAATCAAGAGGGGCAAAATAGCTTACGAAAGCAAGCTGGCGGAAAATATAAAAACTAACTCCAAAAGCTTTTATAAGTATATCAAGAGGAAAAGACTGGTGAAAACCAAAGTTGGCCCATTGCAGTCAGATACGGGGGAATATATAACGGGAAATAAGGAAATGGCAGACCGACTAAATGCATACTTTGGGTCAGTCTTTACGAAGGAAGACACAAAAAACCTCCCTGGGATATCGGGAAAAATAGGGACATTTGCAAAGGAGGAACTGACGCAAATCAATATCTCTAAGGATATGGTGTTAAGGAAGCTAAAGGGATTGAAGGCGGACAAATCCCCAGGGCCTGATAACATGCATCCTAGGGTGCTGAAGGAGGTGGCCCTAGAGATAGCGGATGCACTAAGTATGATTTTTCAGAATTCATTAGACTCGGGAACAGTGCCCATGGATTGGAGGGTAGCTAACGTTACCCCACTATTCAAAAAGGGGGGTAGGGAAAAAGCAGGTAATTACAGACCTGTAAGCCTTACATCAGTTGTGGGCAAAATGCTGGAGTCCATCATTAAGGATGAAATAGCGGAGCACTTAGCAAATGGGGACAGGATAGGACAGAGTCAACATGGATTTACAAAGGGTAAATCGTGCTTGACTAATCTATTGGAATTTTTTGAGGGAGTAACTGGTAAAATAGATGGGGGAGAGCCAGTAGATGTGGTGTACCTGGACTTCCAAAAGGCCTTCGATAAGGTCCCACATAAAAGATTAGCAGGGAAAATTGAAGCTCATGGGATAAAGGGGAAAGTATTGACGTGGATAGAGAACTGGCTGTCAGATAGAAAACAGAGAGTTGGAATAAACGGCTCATTTTCTGAATGGCAGGCAGTAACAAGTGGGGTACCACAGGGATCTGTCCTGGGTCCCCAGCTGTTCACAATTTACATTAATGACCTGGATCAGGGAGTCGGATGCAGCATTTCCAAATTTGCAGACGACACTAAACTAGGAGGGGGGGTGGGCTCAGAGGAGGAGACCAGGAAGCTCCAGAGCGATTTGGACAGACTGGGTGATTGGGCGGATAAATGGCAGATGCACTATAATGTGGACAAGTGCGAAGTTATCCACCTTGGGTGCAGGAACGGGAGGGCAAATTATTATTTAAATGGCAATAAATTGGGAGAGGGGGAAGTACAGAGAGACCTGGGTGTTCTTGTACACCAGTCACTGAAGGCGAGCATGCAGGTGCAACAGGCGGTCAAGAAGGCAAACGGTATGCTGGCCTTCATAGCAAAAGGGTTGGAATACAGGAACAGGGATACCTTGCTGCAGCTGTACAGGGCACTGGTGAGACCACACCTCGAGTACTGTGTACAGTTTTGGTCGCCTCATCTGAGGAAAGATGTTCTTGCCATGGAGGGGGTGCAGCGGCGATTCACCAGGCTGATACCAGGAATGGCGGGATTGACCTATGAGGAGAGACTATGTAGTTTAGGGATGTACACACTGGAGTTTAGAAGATTGAGAGGGGACCTCATAGAAGTGTATAAAATTCTGACAGGTCTAGACAGACTAGATGCAGAAGGAATATTTCCCTTGGCGGGTGAGAACAGAACTAGAGGACATAATTTACGGATAAGGGCTAAACCATTTAGGACAGAAATGAGGGGGAATTTCTTCACTCAGAGGGTGGTGAACCTGTGGAACTCATTGCCACAGAGGGCAGTGTACGCCAGCTCATTAAATATATTTAAGAGGGAATTAGATATATTTCTACAGGCAAAAGGGGTTAAGGGTTACGGAGAGAAGGCGGGGACGGGATACTGAATTGGAGGATCAGCCATGATCTCATTAAATGGCGGAGCAGGCTCGAAGGGCCGGATGGCCTACTCCTGCTCCTATCTTCTATGTATCTATGTATCTATGTATCTATGTATTAGCGCCTGGCGCTAATTATCGGCACTGACAGGAAACTTCACTTTTACCGCCCCGGGAGGTGAGTGGAGCGCTAAAGCAGGCACTGCACACCTCTCTTAAGGCGCAAAGGGCGAGCAGTGAGGCGCTAACTCGGAGCGCTGGCGAAGCTCATGTAATGTCAGTCAGCAATGGAACACACACACAATGGCACGGGCCAGTTCTTAAAGGGGATGGTTAATATTGCTTTGCGCCCCATTAGCGCCCTCTTAAGGCGCTAACGGGAGGCGCAACCAAGTGAATTTTTACCCCTAAGACTCTTCTTTGAAGCATTAAGCATGGCTAAATATTACTTTCTCCGCAAATTCAACCACTTTTTACTTGCATCTATTTTTTTCCACTAAAATTAGTGAAGGCAGAATTTCAGATGCTGGTTGCCTCTTGAACCCATTTATGCCATTTCCTCCAATGTCTTTCACTGGTAACTTGTTTTACAAGTGTGTTCATTACCTGTTATGAAAACCTTTTCCACTTTGTGCTCCCAGTAGGGAACCTTGCCCACCAGGAGTGCATAGCAGAAATTTAAGCATGTTTTGCGTATGATTTTCCGACCATTTAAAACGAATGGTTAGCAAATTATGCACAGTATGCCCACCACCTGAATTTATGATATCTGGTTCTAGCAGGTAAGGCTCCTTGCTGGGACCATATAGTCAGAAAATGACCTTGATTGTGTTTTCTTTGACTTCCCTTCTTGCTCTTAGCTTCCTAGTTTTTAACTTTTGTCTCCTGATATTTGAGCCCTTCACCATCGTGAACAAGTAGCCTCAACCAGCTATGTCAATACTCTTTAGAACCTGATATGGAAGGTAATAATAACACATGATGCTTTGTTGAGTTTCGACACTACGGCTAATCTGTGTTTTTACATCCACTAGTGCCAAGAACCTGAACACCAAGTAACAATCCCACAATCCTGCTATACCGAGGATTCTACATATGCAAAGGGTTTAGGCTGAGTGATGAATAACACACAAATGAAGAGCAGTCCAACCATTATTCTAACTTGAAACAACCACAGATGAGGGTCTTTACTCTGTTGCAACCTTACTTCCTTCCGTGCATCCCTTTGGCATTCTTGACTCTCAGCCTAGATGGCTGAACTCTTGTTGCTTTTGGTTGCATTGCAGTGGAGTCCATCTAGTACAAACCTGAGGTGCAAGGAGGAAAAGCCTATTGCCTATTATAAGGAATGCTTTAGTAGAAGTTGGGAGTGAAATCTACACCCTTCCAATCTCCCTGACATTATTCTGATTTCAGGGGGCTGACATGATGTATCCAGGGCAATCTATTTTAAAGTTTTAACCTAAGGCTTGTAAATTTTTCTTGCTGCCAGGAATCACTTTTACTTTTCACACAAGGGTTAGGAAAGAGCCAAGCGTCACTGGTGTTTGACTGGAGCTGGTAGTCTTGCCCAGCAGCTAGCATTGGAGCATGAATCATTGAATCATAGAATCACACAGCACAGAAGGAGGCCATTCAACCCATCATGCCTGTGTCGACTCTTTGAAAGAGCTATCCAATCAGTCCCACTCCCCTGCTCTTTCACCATAGCCCTGCAAATTTCTCCTTTTCATGTATATATGAGAGAGTTAGTACTGGGTCTTGAATGCAGCTTAGAGTCAGGTCTCTCCTCCATCATAATCTTTCAATGGGCTGCAGCAGAACATGAGAAATGTATCGTTTAAGTGGCAATTTACAAGTTTAGGATTTTAAAGAATATTCTTTGTAACTTTTCCATATTTTCTCCTTCGATATTCACATTTTTATTATTGTTCAGTCAGTTGTTGGAACAATGGAGCTGCTGAAAATGCATAGGCCTGTGATCCCAGGAATTATGCCAGGATCACACCCAGGATCCTCCACCTATGACCCGACTGGACTTCACGGGATCAATTCTTGGGTGTATCGGCTGCCACTGCACCACCAAACTTTATCACAGAGGGTGACTGAAGTGAGCTCAAGGCATCTTTTAAGGGAAATGTGAATAAATATTTGAAACAGAGGAAGATACAGGGCTATAGGGAGAGCGCTGGGCAGTTAGATTAACATCATTACCTAAAGCTTCCTTTGTCTGAACACAAGTGGGAAGTGTCATGACAGCTTCATCTCAGGGTATTGTTTTTGCTGGAATGTAATTGTGTAGTTTTTTTTTGGTAGAATGTCATTGGACAGAAAATTGAAATGGGAGAGAAATGTTTTTTGTAATAAGATTAGTAGATAACAAAAGTAGATAATCACCAATTAAAATGGGGGGATAAAAACCAAACAGCGGGCTGGATTTACCTTCCTGCTGGAAGTGCGTCAAATTAGGCCTCCTGCCCACCAGTGTAACCTCACACTGATCCCAGGGCCAGGCTGATTAAAATATGATGCATTTAAGAGGAAACTACACAAGTACATGGAGGAGAAAGGAATAGAAGGATATGTTGATCGGGTAAGATGAATTAAAGTGGGAGGAGGCTTGTGTGGAGCATAAACACCGGCATAGACCTGTTGGGCTGAATTGCCTGTTTCTTTGCTATAAATTCTTTATAATTTTATTCATGTATGACTCACCTATATAGGGAGTGGGGGGGCGTTGGTGCGGTGGACTGTGCACAATTTTTCGACCATATAATGGGCACAAAATCATGCACAGTATGCATCGGAAGCACAAAGTTGGAAAATTACCCCATAATCTTTGCCTCAAATAATCCAATGATTTTGCCTTAGTGAAAAAGCCCCAATTTTTCAAGCCTTTCTTCATAACTGGAGGCTTCCATTCCTGGTATAGTTCTGGTGAATCTTCACTATACTTTTTCCAAGGCTCTAATATCTTTCCTATAATGGGGAAGACTGACAAAAGTTTGAAAATATCTAGATTTGCAATGCGCATGCATCACTCTCAAAACCTTTAAGATTTTTTGATTTTGTTTTTTTTTATCTTTACCACAAAGTCAGTTTGACTTGGAGGGAACAGAATCAAAAAGCAGTTCTCTGCTCTTATGTCCACTAACCCTTAGTCATCGTATTACTTTGAATTTGGATAATTTCAATATGCTAACAACCACTGATGAAGAAGAAAATTGACAGTCTGGGCAAACACAATGTAATCAATGATCATCACATGGACAAC
Source organism: Squalus acanthias (assembly GCA_030390025.1). NCBI lineage: Eukaryota > Metazoa > Chordata > Chondrichthyes > Squaliformes > Squalidae > Squalus > Squalus acanthias. The sequence goes on along the minus strand of CM059433.1, from coordinate 76,417,262 downwards.
AGTCACATCTGACACAATAAATTACATTCAAAATATTTACTCTAATTACCTGACTTGTGTTGGTTAGCAATTGGGAAAGGGTCCTGTATCTGACCCACTGGACCTGCAAATGCCCCTGTGGTCAAAATAACATGAAGATGTTAGTGGTGAACTTTTATCCTGATCCTTCTCTTGTGGTTTAGGTGTTCTTATCTCATAGTTAAAAGCTTTTGTTGTTTTCTTTTTTCAAGGTAATCCCAGTGTTCTTGTTAATCTTTCCTTTGGTGGTGTTGAAAGTATTGTTGATGTTCTGAGTGGCCTCATCCCATACTTTGATCTCCTTGGATGCCTTCTTTTGTCTTGTACCAAACAGGCATTTCTTGTTTTCACAATTTCTTCTCAAAGGTCCATCTCAATGTATACAGTTTTGCTTTACATCTCCAGCACTTGCTAACGCAGTCTTTGCCATTTTGATAGATCCTTGGTAAGTACAGGCAGCCTGTTCTGCGTTTAGGTTTTCTCTGCACTCATTTAAATGTCTTTTACATATGTCCTATGATTGGTTTGGAACAGAAATCCTTCAATGTAAACCACAGTGCATTTGGGTTCAGGCAGAATCTCTAAACAGAAACAGGGAATTGTAAGCATGTCACGGTATTAAAATAGATATTTTCTACATCATACAAATATTTAATTTAATTAATTAATGTGTTTTGACAGGATCCAGGACAGTGCAACAATGAATGTTGCATTTGTCTACATAATAACACTCCAAAAATAATGATGTGGAAGGCTTTGAAGAGTTTTGATATGCTAAGACTTTATATCAATGTAAATGAATACATTTAAAATGTTGCAAGATCTTTGATAATAGACTATTAGTTCTAAAGTACAGTTTCTGGAGTGGATTTTGAACCCTCCACCTTCTAACTCTGAGGGAAGAGCATTACTAGTGGGCCAAGCTGATACTTGAAGCTGAAGAAAAGAAAGCTGCTGGCCAAACAAGCCAATCATGTTACAGCGGCATGTGTGCTGGGGGCCTTTGATAAGGTGGGAAGGTGAATGCCTCACATTGACTGATTTGGGGAGGGAGTGGCTCACTGAACCAAATGTTCAGCTTGCACCCTGTAAGTCTTTGTCAGTGCAGCATGCAGATCACAGAGGAGCAATTCAAGGAACTCAAGCAATACAGATGCAATAAGATGGGACACCAAGCAAACATTTGCTGGTCTGAAAGAGAGTTCAGGGCACTGTTGCTGAGGTCAATTGCTGCCGTGAGACATGACACTACTGGTATGTAGTAACTTTGGATCAAGGCAAACTAGCGATCACCACAAACCAATAACCAAAAGAAGACTTACATAACAGAGGATTTAGTCGGATGCACATCTGATATGGAGCAATCAGTACATGGAAGGCAAGAGTGCCTGTCTTCATGGCATTGTGAAGAGGATGGATATGCCCTTAGTCAAGCTGTGGCTAGTGTATTCAACATTGACATATGGAAATGAAGTGATTTAAATGATCAGGAATTAGTAGCCAACCTGTTCAGTTGGGAAAAGGATGGGATTGAGACACAGCCAATCCTAATGCAAAATCAATGCAGTTGGCTGCAGGGTTGTGCATCCCTGACTTTGGCTATAATTAACATGATGTGGAGATGCCGGCGTTGGACTGGGGTGGACAAAAATCAGAAGTCGCACAACACCAGGTTATAGTCCAACAGATTTATTTAATTTTACAAGCTTTCGGAGCTGTTCGCTCCTTCTTCAGGTAAGGTAGCTGTGAGAGAATCTCCCAGAATTCACAATATAAACACAGAAAAAATGTATTCAAATCTTTCCCTACATCAAAGACACACTAAGAGCACAGCCAAGACAATGAGATGTGTCCCAGGGGGTCCAACGTGTCAAAACACCTGCTGGCCGCATATCCTCTCCATTTGTTGTGTCAGCTACCTTACCTGAAGAAGGAGCGAACAGCTCCGAAAGCTTGTAAAATTAAATAAATCTGTTGGACTATAACCTGGTGTTGTGCGACTTCTGATTTTATAATTAACATGAAATGGCATAAACAGCTGCTGTTAGTAGTGCTGGATGTTGTAAGTCATCATTTATTTTGACTGTTGTGGGCTTAGAGTCAGCCTGCATTTATGGGACAATAACACAGTATTCACATTTCTGACCTACACAGACCTTCTCCAGTCATCAGGAAAGGCCCACAGCCAGAACATGTCGGTTTAAACAACTGTTGTACATGTGCAGTTGTTTTTGTGTTGCCATCCTCCACACAATATAAACAGGGTGGATTCTAGAGCATCAGCAGCCAAGACAAATAAATACAAGTGGTTCTGTACAACATAAATTAGTTATTATAGTGAGGAACAGTGGCACATAACAAATGATATACAATTTTTGTATGGATTTCTTTACCACATAATATTCTAGCCAGCTCAGCAATTGTCAGTCCTCTTGGATGAGCTACTCCTCTCGTGTGACTAAAGCTATTGGCACTAACAGCTGCTGACAACGCAAGTTCCTACCAAAGACAAAATAAAAACCTTCATATTAAATGTACATTGTAAACAGTTACAAGTCCCAAAGAGTGATTTTATGACTCTAACCCAATCGTGATATTGAGACAAGTGCAATAAAATGCTTGAGCTTTACTCTTACAGTTTATTATAGAAATCAGTTGATTAGATTACTACTTTGGAATCAATCCCAGGTATCCATTAGTCTCTTCACTAGTATGAACAGGATACTTACATGTGAATAAAATCAGTAAAAATACAATAATCTATAATAGATTAAAAATAGTGGAGCTGAAATTGAATCTCCTTGTGCTCTTTTTCCAGGTGGAAAACAGGTGCATCGAGGTCCAATTTAGGAGGCCAACCTCCCAAGCCTGTACAGCATCAGAAATACGCCAACTCTATATTGGTCCGGATGGTGTAGAGACATAACAACAGAAAACACTGGAAAAACTCAGCAGGCGAGGCAGCATCCGTGGAGAGAGAAACAGAGTTAACGTTTCAGGTCGATGACCTTTCGTCAGAACTGGAAACAGCCGGAAATCAAATAGATTTAAGGCAAGGATAAAGCTGGGAAAGGGGGGAGGGGATGAAAGAACAAAAGGAGAGATTAAGAGACATTAAGAGATATTCAAGGCAAGAGGTGGTGTTAATGTGACAGGTTAAGGCTGAAAGAAGTGTGAAATCCACTGGCAGAATGAAGGACAGCTGCCAGCTTCTAGGAGGTAAAAAAAAAGGGGGGGGCCAAATAAAAGGGTGGATGAAAAAATAAAATATAAATGTGATTGGGGCTAAGGTTATGATCTAAAATTGTTGAACTCGATATTGAGTCCAGAGGGCTGTAGCGTGCCTAAACGAAAGATGAGGTGCTGTTCCTCGAGCTTACGCTGCGCTTCCGTGGAACAGTGTAATAGGCCGAGGACGGTGAGGTCAGAGTGGGAGTGGAGCGGAGAATTAAAGTGACAGGCGACCGGGAGCTCGGGGTCCCCCTTACGGACTGAACGGAGGTGTTCCGCAAAGCAGTCACCCAATCTGCGTTTGGTCTCCCCAATCTAGAGGAGACCGCATCGTGAGCAGCAAATACAGTATACTAAATTGCAGGAAGTACAAGTAATGGTGTAGAGACATCCCTGGCTGCCGCCTGAAACAGACATTATCCCCTTGAACATGTTAATAAGGGGCCTGATGCCTGTTTTAATTGGTATTGGTTTTCCCTGAACATTGGGCCTGCTATGTTCAGGATTAGCAGGTCTACATAAGGCCTAACCAGCAGTCCATAAAGGGACCACTGGGGGCCACCACCAAAAAGGTAAGTTTAAAAAAAATATTTTCCTGAATGTGGAGCCGGGAGGAACAAGATTGCCTTCCCCCACCTCCCGACTCATCTTAGGTCCTCGGCCGGCGTCCCAGCCAACAAATCCTGCTGCCCCTTCCATTACCAGGCAGCTGCCTTTGGGGGCACAACTGGCATCCGCAACTAATGGGCACGATACTAATGAGGTCAGTGGACCAATTTTCCATAGTCCTGTCACTGGCATCACACTCTGATTCCGGCGTGATCCAATTTCTAGGCCAGTGAGTGAACTCAGAATTCCAAAGGTACTACCGCTGTATTACTATGTTACAGGTGCTATATAACTGCAAGTGGTTGTTGTTGTAGATAGTGCTGCCAATGTGACAAATTGGAAACAATTTGGAAACCACTAAGGACAAAGCCCACAGACATATCTGCAAGGCCTTTGATGTCCCCCTCCTCACTCAGACATTTCTCAAGGACCATCACCAAATCACCCTAAACCCCAAACAGTGTGCAGTTTCCAAATTGTACATAACATACTGACTACCCAATTGTGCCAATGCATACCTTTGTATGTGTGTATCAAACTGTGCAATGGTTGCATTAAAATTTATGGATGTACCTTTTATGGTAGGAATTTTTTTTTTTATAATTAAAATGTGACATCATACTTAATTGTTGATAAACAAGAATTGTGAAGTTTTTGAGGGTACCATGGATGATTCGTTTCATAATACCTGAGAGAAATACAGTAATGGCCTGCTTCTCAGCACTAATAACTACTTCAATCATATTTCTATTTCTATTTTTAAGTTCTTTTGCTGGGTAACATTTAGGCTCATTTTTATTAAAGGGATGAGTGTTTATGAGCAGAGTTTTGTGACAGAGCATTTATCAAACAGCTTTGGGAAGAGGTTGGGTCACAAAGTTCAACTAAGGTTTCTTCCCAGTAACTTGATCCAGGTGAATCAGTAGGTGATAAATGATGGTCGCAAGAAGCTTTTCAAGAATCTACGTGAATGACTAAAATGTCATTATTAGTCGATTCAGTCAACTTTTTAAAAATGTAGCTTTTACATGGAGTTTCTCCAACACTCTTCTAATAATTCCTCATAACTGACTAATATGTTTACAGCATTTCACCACTGGATACAGCTCACTGGCAAGAGCATCCCACTGTTGTTATCAATGCTGCTTTTACCTTTGTTGTATGCAACAAGGGGGTGAAATTACTCTTAGACTATAGAAAAAGTGTTAAATGAGCAGTACAATTGAATATCATAATGGAAATATCACAAGTTTTTTGATATCTATATTCCTGTCTATCCACATGTAATAACAAACTGACTGTCCATATGGCAAACTATACCCTTACTTTGGTCAAAATGAAAAAGATGCAGAACAACATGTTGAGGTTGAAGAATTATTGTTTTGGAACTTGGATAAGAATCTTGAGGATTTATGGTGCACATACACTTCAAAAAAAGCAAACAAATACCCTATGCATATTAGTCATGCATTCTCCAAAGCACTAAGTAAGGTAAGACATTGCAAGGTCAGGTCTGGCCACAGTAACTGCATTCCCTACCTTACAGTAACAACAACCATAGATCCTGTGTGAGTCATATCCTTTCCCTAAATTACAGTACTAGTTCACATGTATAAGATCATCTCTAATAAACTGATAGGTGTCAATGAGAATAATGGTGACCAAGGCATTGCCTTTCTCACAAGTGTACAACAGCTGCCCTGTATAGTTACTCATCCACAATCTCATGGTGGAACATACCTGGTTCCTCAGCACCAGACTGTTTTTATTCTTTGTTTTTCTTTGTTTTCTTCCCTCCCCTTTCCTCTTCTCCTCATTAGACATTTTGGGGGAAAAATTCGGTTGCTTTGTGCCTCCCGTTAGCGCCCTAAGAGGGCGCTAACGGGGGGGCACAAAGCAACTAGCGCCCGGGCGATGTTTGCGCCGTTCGCGAAATTGACCACACATTTTGCGGTGGTGCTAAACACTACCGCCACGATCTCCTGCACCCGCAGATCGTGACGTCAGTCGAGCGTGCAATGCCGCGGAAGCACCCCGGACTGGATATTGAGTGGCGCCCCCTGCCTTTCTGCCTGCCGCTAGCAACGACAGGTTGAGGGGAACATTTTGCAGTCGGGAAGGGACTGGGGGAGCGCTATTTAAAGGCGACCGCTTCCTGCCTTTTTTTGTCGGCGACATTTTTGCACCACGCATTCTGAGAGAGAGAGAGAGACTTCTGGAGAGATTCAATGCTGTGTGAAGGAGTTTTGGGTACTGAGCAGCATTTGCAGGTTCATTTTGATTTGACCTTCCTTGCATCGATTTAGAAGAGACTATGGGGGCTGCACTCTGAGCTCTTTCCCTGGGCATCTCCATTGTTCTTTCCAGCAGATTTGATGTACAGGTCTCTCCAGGCCAAGATTCAAAGCTGCAATGAGCAGGGTGTGGATGGAGAGCAAGATCGACCCTCCCCTTTAAGAACTGGCTGGCGCCAGTGTGTGTGTGTTCCATTGCTGACTGACATCACATGAGCTTCGCCAGTGCTCTGAGGTAGCGCCTCGCTCTTCGGCATTAGCATCTTAAGAGAGGTGTGTAGCGCCTGATTTACCGCTCCAATCACCTCCAGGGGCGATGGAAGCCAAGTTTGCAGTCAAAGGCGATAATTAGCGCCAGGCGCTAAACTTTGCGCCCGGCCGATAATTGCGCCCCAAACGGGGCGATACCGAATTTCTCCCCCTTTGTGCCTAATCCATGTGACCATTACTTATATGCGAGTCTTGATAGTGAGCATTGGCGGGGTATTTGCTCATGGGGGCTTTACTTGCAAGCCATATTTGTCCTCACCTGATGTCCACACATGCAGCAGAACTTGTTGGGTAATGATTAAAAGGAGAGCCTCTGGTCAATTTTCGGGGTTTTAGGGCCAATGTAATGCCCCTGCCACCAAGATCAATTAGCTCAGCAAAGACCAGGGAACAGGTCTGAAATCTTCTAGCCTGCATTGCTTTGAATGACACAAGCAATGCACCCACTAGTACATTGGAGGAGCTGCCTGCAGCATTTAAACTACAGTCTTTTCTAGGATGCTCCAAAAGTGCAATGACTGTCCTCAAGCTGCCTTGGTTAACAATCAGGACAATAAGGTTGGCTTGAAAAGCCCTGTCACCGAGGCTTCAATTTACGGGTCAATTATCTTTCTGAATATGTTAAAAAGACGCCATACACTAGCAAAATGATGTTATTTAAACAAATGCTTGAAGCACTTCATACAAGTAGCCCCCAGAACTACAGACAGCAATATTTCTTCCTGTCAGTCAGATGGGCTAGTCTAACCAGTACGGCGACTTGTCTCACCTCTTCTCTGTTGGGTCCAAAAGTAATTTTTGCTTCATATGCTCGTACACCACTGAATTGGAGAAAACCCCTTGTCACTGTAAATAGGCATTCTGGTTCATTTTCCTCCGAACCCTTTCTAACAGTTGTTTTGTGAAATATTTTGTTTGACAGTAACCATCCAATCAGTAATCTGTATTCACTTTTATTCAAACATGGAGTGGGGCCATTTTCAACATGTCCTCCTTGTCCTTAAACACCCCGGTGTTTAGCTAAATGGGTTATTTCCAGTATAGGGCTAGAACTCTGGGGCCTAGAAATTGGATAAGGCCCAAAAACGGGCGGGGGCACTGCCCAGCGCTATTTGCCTGCGCCTCTTCTAAGTGGTGCAGGCAGCATACAAAATTCATGCTGCCTGTTCATTAACATGATTGGAGTGCTGATTTCAGCGCTAAACGCGCTGCTGATTGGCCTAGCACTCAATGGGGGGGGGGGGCCAATATCGGGTGCAGTCTAATGTCCAGTAAAGTTTGGCCTAGGCTCTCTCCACTATCAAAGGGGAGGTGCTTTGTTGCAGAAGCACCTCATTGTCAGATGGAAGACACAATGGCCCAACAGCCAAGAGAGAGCCAGACGTTTTCTCAATGCTGCATTGGAGGCCTTGGTCCTGGAGGTCCAATGACGACGGGCTGTCCTTTACCCGCAGGGAGGCAAGAGGACATCGAAGCTCACTACCAAAAGGATTTGGGAAGAGATTGCACAATCTGCCATGGCCACCAGTGTTGTCCCAAGGACATGGATCCAGTGCAGCAAAAAGTTTAATGACCTCACACGGTAGGTCAAGGTGAGCGAAGACTTCAGAAAATGCCATATCCCACCATCTGCACCACAAGCCTCACACACTGCTCAATGCACCACAGCCCCATCATCACCTACCAACAATCTCCACCTATCGCCACTCATACCTCACATTCATGGCTTCATTTCACACTCACACACTTACCACTGCTGCAACACTCATACCTTGCACACACTGACAGCTATTCAACCATGGCAGGCACATCACCCAAATACATTGCACCACATGCACTGACACACTTCCCTTTCTCTTACAGGCAGAGGTGGCACACAACAGACGTGAGCAACAACAGACTGGAGGCGGCCAAGCCAAGATTGAGACTGTAACCGACCTCGAGGAATCCATCTTTGAAATTATTGGAGTGGCAGTAACAAAGTCTGTGGCCAGCAGAGAAGTTGAAATTATTGCTGATGATCATGGTATGGTCATACCTAATCCTTCTTCTCACATTCCACTTGCCCCTTATCCCACAATTTCTTCTCACTTACAAGCTGCTGATGGTGTATGCATGCATATCTTGCTTTCCTCCCACCTCCCCTCACCACTACCCGACCCTTGTGCCCTTCTGCTTTCAGATACCCAAGAAGAGCCACCAGCACAGTCTGTCCCTCATCATGTTCAGCAAACTGATGGAAGAGAAGAAGAAGAAGAAGAGGCACCGTCACTCGATCTGACATTCGCAGACACCAGCTCAGAAAATGGCACTGCGCGTACTTGAGAGGGCAGTATAGAGGCGGGATCTGCACATGGTGAGTCACTGGGCATGAGTGGGCTGCAGCCAGACCAGGGGGAAAGGGTAGCTCGGGTGTCAGCTCCCCAGAGGGTGAGTTCGCACATGAGTTCTGCTCCACAGGACTCAGATGATGACCTCGATGGGGTGGCCTCCAGAAGCAGGGTGATGGGTTTGCACACAGAGATGCTAAGTGCTGTGGCAAGCCTGCCAGAGAGCCTCTTGTCAATGTCAAGGAGTATGGAGGAGTCCAGCTCCAACATTGCACGGGGATTTGTGCAGGGCTTGGAGCCCATGATTCCCAGGATGGAAATGATGGACAGCTCCAGGAGAGAGCTTGTGGACCCATGGATGATGCTAGATATGATGGGCAATTTTGCAGCTTCCATTGCAGCACAGACGGAAGCAACCCAACGTCTCAGTGCTGCAGTGGAAGCACAGACTGCTCTCCTGCAGACTCAGCCTGCAGCCATGCAACCTCAGACTGCTGCCATCATCACTGGGTTTACAAGTGTCGAATGGGGCTTGCAGGATGTCGCAGCAGTCCAGCAATCTGTGCTCCAAGAGATTGCTGGGAATGCTGAGGCGCCACCCTGGGAGAGTGGCAGTGTGTCTGTGGAGCAAGAACGTGCTGTCTTCTCTCAGGATGACCGCATTCCTACTCCCACCACTGCCACTCCACCATTGCCCTTGCTGTTGCCTATCAGCTAGCCAGCTCAGACTGCTGCCACTCATGCTGAGGTGGTGCAGTCTCCAGCTGGGCCTTTCAGGCCCAGAGCTGTTCGAGATCATCCTGCAAGGCCATCTGTAACTCCCCAGTGAAAGTCAGCAGCCTTCCACCAGCCATGCTGCCGCCATTGGGGGAGCACTGTGTAGGAGCATTAGAGTAGGCAAAGGCACACGAAAGACAGATACTAAGGAAATGCACAAGGGTGAATAGTTGATATTGTCATTGTGATTGGATTTTGATAAATTTATCCATTTTGTTTGGAATGTGTGTTTTGTGATGGCTCTCATTTCAGCTTTGTTCCCAGGAGGATTTTTTGTTTTTATCCATTCCTGGGATGTGGATGTCGCTGGCAAGGCCAGCATTTATTGACCATCCCTAATTGCCCTTAAGAAGGTGACGGTAAGCCGCCTTCTTGAACCACTGTGATGTTCCATGACAGAGGGCTGGTACGATGGGGATGTGGTGAGCAACGGGGATCTGGGGTTTCATTCAGTCGAATTGGAGTCTGATGAGGTGCTCACGGACAGCCCGTCCGGAGTGGGGATTTACTGCCTGCCTCCTCTCTTCCTTTTCCTCCTCCTCCTCTTCCTCCTCATCCTGAGGTAGTCCTGCAACCTCTAGTGGCAAGGGATGAGCCTTCATGATGGCCAAGTTGTGGAGCTTGCAGCAGACCACCACGAATTGGGACATCCGCTCCGGTGAGTACTGGAGGGCTCCTCCTGAGCGGTCAAGGCAGCGGAACCATTGCTGGTGGCAGCATGGCTGTCATTATATGAGTGCTGGCCATGTGTGGTAGGGTTGCGGAGGGGAGTCATCAGCCAGGTGCAGAGCGGATAGCCCTTGTCTCCGAGCAGCCACCCTCGGGTTTGACTTGGTGGCTGGAAGATTGCTGGCACAGCGGACTGGTGCAGGATGAAGTCATCATGACTGCTGCCAGGATGGCGGGCATTCACCATCATGATGCGTTGGGCGTGGTCGCACACCAACTGCACATTAAGTAAGTGGTAGCCTTTGCGGTTACGGAACATCTCAGCAATGTTTCACGGTGCCTGCAAAGCTGTGTGTGTGCAGTCGATGGCGCCTTGCACCATGGGGAAGTCTACTATCCTGGCAAAGCCACATGCACGCTCATCCTGCTTCTCTCTATTCAGAGAGAAGACAATAAAGTCCCTTCTCTTGGAGTAGAGAGTCTCTGTGGCCTCCCTGATGCAGCGATGGATGGCGAACTGTGAGATGTTTGCTATGTTGGCTGCTGCAGACTGGAAGGATCCGCTGATGAAAAAATTGAGAGCCATGGTGACCTTGAGGTCCACTGGCAGCGCCGTCGACACCCTGCTCTGAGGCTGTAGGTCTGGTTCCAGGAGGTGGCAGAGTTCTGTGACCACCTCCTTGGTGAAGCGGAGCCTCCTAATACACTGCTCATGGATTAAAAAGAGGTAAGAGAAGTACTCTTGGAAGAACCTAGGTGCGTAAGGCCTCCTGCCGAGAGCCCTCCTGGTCCTCCTCCTCCCTCTGTGACCATCTTCTTCGCTGCCTCCACTCCATCGCCCTATGATACTCGAGCGCCAGTAGGACTGTAAGTAGAGCCCCCATGACTGTGAGCAACTGGTGTGAGCAGTAGCCTTTAAATGAGAAACAAGGCGTTCTCCACTTGCAGTAACACTCCCTGTGACCTCAGCAACTTTAAACAAGTTTAGAAAGCTCCAAGAGTTGCAGAAACATAGACAGGGCCAGTACAACTGAAAAAGCATGTCAGCTGCAAGTTGTTGATGATGATCCCTTTAACTAACGCTGCTGGGGGCTCCTCCCTGCTGCTGAACACTTGCTCAGCTGGCCGGGATTAAGAGAGGGCGGTAAGTTAAGTGGCGAGGCTGGATGGCATTTATTTTAATGCAAGGAGTCTTGCGAGTAAGGCTGATGAATTGAAGGTGTTGATGAACACATGGGAGTATGATATTGTTGCTATCACAGAGACATGGTTGAGGGAGGGGCAGGACTGGCAGCTCAATATTCCGGGGTATAGAATCTTCAGGCGAGACAGAGGGGGGTGTAAAAGAGGAGGGGGTGTCGCAATATTAATCAACGAGTCAATTACTGCTGTAAGGAGGGATGATATCTTAGTAGGTTCCTCTAATGAGGCCACATGGGCAGAACTTAAAAACAAAAAGGGAGCAAGCACTTTGCTGGGAGTGTACTACAGACCCCCCAAACAGTCAGGGGGGGATAGAGGAACAGATATGTAGGCAAATCTCAGAGAAGTGTGGAAATTATAGGGTAATAATAGTAGGGGATTTCAACTTCCCCAATATTAACTGGGATAGTCAGAATGTGAAAGGCTTAGAGGGTGCGGAATTCTTAAAGTGTATCCAGGAGAGCTTTTTGAGCTTTTTGTACAAAGTCCGACGAGAGGGGGCGGTACAGGACCTAATTCTAGGGAATGTAGCCGGGCAAGTGGTAGAAGTGTCAGTCGGAGAGCATTTTGGTGACAGTGACCATAATTCGGTGAGATTTAAGGTAGTCATGGAAAAGGACAAAGATGGACCGGAAATAAAGGTTCTAAATTGGGGGAAGTCTGATTTTAATATGATAAGGCAGGATCTGGCCAAAGTGGATTGGGATAAGCTACTTGTAGGAAAATCCACATCAGAGCAGTGGAAGTCTTTCACAAAGGAAATAGAGAGAGTACAATGCCAACATGTTCCCGTAAAGGTCAAGGGTGGGACCAACAAGCCCAGAGAACCCTGGATGTCAAGGGATATACAAGAATGGATTAGGAAAAAAGGGAGGCTTTTGGCAGATACAAAGGACTAAAAACAGTGGAAGCCCTAGAGGAGTATAGAAAGTGCAGGGGGGTACTTAAAAAATAAATTAGGAGAGCGAAGAGGGGGCATGAAAAAACACTGGCGGGCAAAATAAAGGAAAATCCCAAAGTGTTTTATAAGTATATTAAGGGCAAGAGGATAACCAGGGAAAGAGTAGGAACAGCACCTCATCTTTCATTTAGGCACGCTACAGCCCTCTGGACTCAACATTGAGTTCAACAATTTTAGATCATAACCTAGCCCCTATCACATTTATATTTTATTTTTTCATCCACCCTTTTGTTTGGCCCCCTCCCCGCCCCCTTTTTTTCCCTCCTAGAAGCTGGCAGCTGTCCTTCATTCTGCAAGTGCATTTCACACTTCTTTTAGCCTCAACCTGTCACATTAACACCACCTCTTGCCTTGATCATCTCTTAATGTCTCCTTTTGTTCTTTCATCCCCTCCCCTTTTCCCCAGCTTTATCCTTGCCTTAAATCTATTTCATTTCCTGCTATTTCCAGTTCTGACTAAAGGTCTTCGACCTGAAACGTTAACTCTGTTTCTCTCTCCACGGATGCTGCCTGGCCTGGTGAGTTTTTCCAGCGTTTTCTGTTGTTATTTCGGATTTCCAGCATCCGCAGTATTTTGCTATCATAAGAGTAGGACCCATTAGGGACCAGAGTGGCAATCTGTGTGTAGAGCCGAAAGATGTGGTTGAGGTTTTAAATGAATATTTTGCATCTGCGTTCACTATGGAGAAGGACGATGTAGGCATAGAAATCAGGCAGGGGGATTGTGATATACTTGAACAAGTTAGTATTGAGAGGGAGGAGGTACTAGCGGTTTTAGCGGGCTTAAAAGTGGATAAATCCCCAGGCCCAGACGAGATGTATCCCAGGCTGCTGTGTGAGGCAAGGGAGGAGATTGCAGGGGCTCTGACACAAATTTTCAGAACCTCTCTGGCCACAGGGAAGGTCATGATGCGGAGATGCCGGTGTTGGACTGGGGTGGACAAAATTGAGAGGTCGCACAACACCAGGTTATAGTCCAACAGTTTTATTTGAAATCACAAGCTTTCGGAGCTATCGATTGCTCCTTCCTCAGGTGAAGTAAATTAGATACAGAATCGCCAAAGCATATATAGATAGAGAACAAAGCATGTGTACCTTACAATTGCAGACCACTAAATTAAATCATCCTGACTATCTGCCGAGGTGTGATAAAGTTAATTAAGTCAGCCAGGAAGGTACCACATCAAAGACATAGCAAGATACAACTGAGACAATGAGGTGTAGTCGCAGGGGTTCTAACGTGTCAAAAGCTGCCGTCTGTATGTAAAACGAAAAGCTTTAAAATTTTTACTTTTTTACTGGGAAAATTTTTACTTTTTTACTGGGAATCACATCTGTGAACAAGCCAACGACGACTTGAGTCCGGATCACGTCATGTATCGTGACATAAACCCAAGATCCCGGTTGAGACCGTCTTCATGAGTGCGGAACTTGGCTATCAGTTTCTGCTCGATGATTTTGCGTTGTCGTGTGTTTCTAAGGTTGCCTTGGAGAACGCTTACCCGCAGATCCGAGGCTGAATGTCCTTGACTGCTGAAGTGTTCCCCGACTGGGAGGTAACAATCCTGCCTGGCGATTGTTGCGCGGTGCTCGTTCATACGTTGTCTCAGTGTCTGCATGGTCTCGCCGATGTACCATGCCGCGGTGCATTCTTTCCTGCAACGTATGAGGTAGACAACGTTGGCCGAGTCACATGAGTATGTACCATGTACCTGGTGGGTAGTGTCCTCACGTGTGATGGTGGTATCTGTGTTGATGATCTGGCATGTCTTGCAGAGTTTGCCATGGCAGGGTTGTGTGGTGTCGTGGTCGCTGTTATCCTGAAAGCTGGGTAATTTGCTGCGAACGATGGTACTTCTGAGGTTAGGCGGCTGTTTGAAGGCAAGTAGTGGAGGCGTGGGGATGGCCTTAGCGAGGTGTTTGTCGTCATCGATGACATGTTGAAGGCTGCGAAGAACATGGCGTAGTTTCTCCGCTCCGGGGAAGTACTGGACGACGTAGGGTACCCTGTTGGTTGTGTCCCGTGTTTGCCTTCTGAGGAGGTCTATGCGATTTTTCGCTGTGGCCCGTCGGAACTGTCGCTCGATGAGTCGAGCGTCATATCCCGTTCTTACGAGGGCGTTTTTCAGCGTCCGTAGGTGTCCATCGCGTTCCTCCTCGTCTGAGCAGATCCTGTGTATTCGCAGGGCTTGTCCATAGGGGATGGCTTCTTTAACATGGTTAGGGTGGAAGCTGGAGAAGTGGAGCATCGTGAGGTTGTCCGTGGGCTTGCGGTAGAGTGAAGTGCTGAGGTGTCCGTCTTTGATGGAGATTCGTGTGTCCAGGAATGAGACCGATTCTGAGGAGTAGTCCATGGTGAGTTTGATGGTGGGATGGAACTTGTTTATGTTATCGTGTAGTCTTTTCAGTGATCCTTCGCCATGGGTCCAAAGGAAGAAAATGTCGTCGATGTATCTGGTGTACAGCGTTGGCTGGAGGTCCTGTGCAGCGAAGAAGTCTTGCTCGAACTTGTGCATGAAGATGTTGGCGTATTGGGGTGCGAATTTGGTCCCCATGGCTGTTCCGTGTGTTTGGGTAAAAAAATGGTTGTCGAAGGTGAAGACATTGTGGTCAAGGATGAAGCGGATGAGTTGTAGGATGGCGTCTGGAGATTGGCTGTTGTTGATGTTGAGTACTGAGGCTGTTGCAGCGATGCCGTCATCGTGGGGGATACTGGTGTAGAGTGCCGATACGTCCATCGTGGCAAGGAGTGTTCCTGGTTCAACTGGTCCGTGGGTGCTGAGTTTCTGTAAGAAGTCTGTAGTGTCGCGACAGAAGCTGGGGGTTCCCTGTACGATGGGTTTCAGAATGCCCTCGACGTATCCAGAGAGGTTCTCACACAGGGTTCCATTGCCTGATACGATAGGACGTCCGGGTGTGTTGGCTTTGTGTATCTTTGGGAGGCAGTAGAAGTCTCCCACGCGGGGAGTACGTGGGATGAGAGCGCGTAGGATGTTTTGAAGGTCTGGATCGAAGGTCTTGATCAGTCTATTGAGTTGGCGGGTGTGTTCTTTGGTCGGATCTGCGGGTAGCTGTCTGTAATGTTCCTGGTTGTCCAGTTGTCGGTATGCTTCTTTACAATAGTCCGTTCTGTTCTGTATGACGATGGCTCCTCCTTTGTCCGCTGGTTTGATGACAATGTTGCGGTTGGTCTTGAGAGCGTGGATGGCGTTGCGTTGTGCTCGGGTGACATTCTGGACTGTCTTGTGAGTGCGGCTGATGAATCTGGCGTTGATGCATCTCCTGACAGCTTGAGCATACATGTCAAGCTTGGGGCAGCGACCCTCCGGAGGGGTCCAGTTTGACTCTTTTTTCTTCGGTTGCTGCACTGCGAGTCCCTCTGTCTGCTGTTCTGGATCATTGATTGTCTCATTGGGTTTGTTGCTGACATCTTGGGATTTGTGGAAGTATTCCCGGAGCCTCATTCTCCTGATGAATTCCTCCGTGTCTGCCGCGAGACCGATGGGGTCCATTTTGGTGGTTGGGCAGAACTTGAGCCCTAGGGCGAGAACTTCGATTTCGTCTGGTTGAAGGGTATGGTTGGACAAGTTGACGATGGACTTCCCTGTGGTTGCAGCCGTGGTACCGGGGGAGGCTTGGTTGCTGCTGGTGGTGATGCCGAGTTTCTCAAGCTTCCTGTTCTTGATGCGCATGTAGGCAGCGTAGTTCCGTTGCCTCGTCTGTTTGGTGGTGTCTCGTAACTGGTCTGCTGTGTCCTGAGCACAGGCTGAGAGCATGGACTCTATCTTGGTTTCGAGGTTGTGGCGTTTGCTGTAGAGCTGGTGTACGAGATGGTTGAGGAGTGTGCGAGAGGTACGACGGCAGAGTCTCTCAGCGTAGTCTGTGTTGTATGTCGACTTGAGTGGGTTCGTGATCTGTAGTCCTTTCGGGATCTTGTCTGCTTTCTTGCATCTCTGTAGATACTTGATGTCGGTGTCGATATGCGCGATCTTCTTGGCGATTCTCTCCACTTTGAGCCGGCAGTTTGTGGTGTCGATAGTGGTCATGATGCGGAGATGCCGGTGTTGGACTGGGGTGGACAAAATTGAGAGGTCGCACAACACCAGGTTATAGTCCAACAGTTTTATTTGAAATCACAAGCTTTCGGAGCTATCGATTGCTCCTTCCTCAGGTGAAGTAAATTAGATACAGAATCGCCAAAGCATATATAGATAGAGAACAAAGCATGTGTACCTTACAATTGCAGACCACTAAATTAAATCATCCTGACTATCTGCCGAGGTGTGATAAAGTTAATTAAGTCAGCCAGGA
Organism: Squalus acanthias; assembly: GCA_030390025.1. Lineage (NCBI taxonomy): Eukaryota > Metazoa > Chordata > Chondrichthyes > Squaliformes > Squalidae > Squalus > Squalus acanthias. The sequence continues at coordinate 76,400,589 of CM059433.1, read as the reverse complement.
AGGTACCACATCAAAGACATAGCAAGATACAACTGAGACAATGAGGTGTAGTCGCAGGGGTTCTAACGTGTCAAAAGCTGCCGTCTGTATGTAAAACGAAAAGCTTTAAAATTTTTACTTTTTTACTGGGAAAATTTTTACTTTTTTACTGGGAATCACATCTGTGAACAAGCCAACGACGACTCGAGTCCGGATCACGTCATGTATCGTGACATAAACCCAAGATCCCGGTTGAGACCGTCTTCATGAGTGCGGAACTTGGCTATCAGTTTCTGCTCGATGATTTTGCGTTGTCGTGTGTTTCTAAGGTTGCCTTGGAGAACGCTTCCCAGTAAAAAAGTAAAATTTTTAAAGCTTTTCGTTTTACATACAGACGGCAGCTTTTGACACGTTAGAACCCCTGCGACTACGCCTCATTGTCTCAGTTGTATCTTGCTATGTCTTTGATGTGGTACCTTCCTGGCTGACTTAATTAACTTTATCACACCTCGGCAGATAGTCAGGATGATTTAATTTAGTGGTCTGCAATTGTAAGGTACACATGCTTTGTTCTCTATCTATATATGCTTTGGCGATTCTGTATCTAATTTACTTCACCTGAGGAAGGAGCAATCGATAGCTCCGAAAGCTTGTGATTTCAAATAAAACTGTTGGACTATAACCTGGTGTTGTGCGACCTCTCAATTTTGTCCACAGGGAAGGTGCCAGAGGATTGGAGGACAATTACCATTATTCAAGAAGGGTAGTAGGGATAAACCAGGGAATTATAGGCCAGTGAGCCTAACATCAGTGGTAGGGAAATTATTGGAAAAAATTCTCAGGGACAGAATTAGTCTCCACTTGGAGAGGCAAGGATTAATCAGGGATAGTCAGCATGGCTTTGTCAGGGGGAGATCATGTCTAACCAATTTGATTGAATTTTTCAAGGGGATGACTAGGTGTGTGGTTGAGGGTAGTGCAGTTGATGTAGTCTACATGGACTTCAGTAAGGCTTTTGACAAAGTCCCACTTGGGAGACTGGTCAAGAAGGTAAGAGCCCATGGGATCCAGGGCAATTTGGCACATTGGATCTAAAATTGGCTTAGTGGCAGGAGGCAGAGGGTGATGGTCGAAGGTTGTTTTTGTGACTGGAAGCTTGTGTCCAGTGGTGTACCGCAGGGATCGATGCTGGGTCCTTTGCTGTTTGTAGTGTGCATTAATGATTTAGATATGAATGTAGGAGGTATGATCAGTAAGTTCGCAGATGACACGAAAATTGGTGAAGTGGTAAATAGCAAAGAGGGAAGCCTCAGGCTACAGGACGATATAGACGGGTTGGTCAGATGGGCAGAACAGTGGCAAATGGAATTTAACCCTGAAAAGTGTGAGGTGATGCATTTTGGGAGGACAAACAAGGCAAGGGAATACACAATGAATGATAGGATCCTAGGAAGGACAGAGGATCAGACGGACCTTGGTGTGCATGTACATAGATCCCTGAAGGCAGCAGGACAGGTAGATAAGGTGGTTAAAAAGGCATATGGGATACTTGCCTTCATTAGCCGAGGCATAGAATATAAGAGCAGGGAGGTTATGATGGAGCTGTACAAAACGTTAGTTAGGCCACAGCTGGAATACTGTGTGCAGTTCTGGTCGCCACACTATAGGAAGGATGTGATTGCATTGGAGAGGGTGCAGAGGAGATCCACCAGGATGTTACCTGGGCTGGAGCGCTTCAGCTATGAAGAGAGACTGGACAGGCTGGGGTTGTTTTCCTTAGAGCAGAGAAGGCTGAGGGGGAACCTGATTGAGGTGTACAAAATTATGAGGGGCATAGATAGGGTAGATAGAAAGGAACTTTTCCCCTTAGCAGAGGGGTCAATAACCAGGGGGCATAGTTTCAAGGTAAGGGGCAGGAGGTTTAGAGGGGATTTGAGGAAAAACTTTTTCACCCAGAGGGTGGTTGGAATCTGGAACTCACTGCCTGAAAGGGTGGTAGAGGCAGGAACCCTCACAACATTCAAGAAGCATTTAGATGAGCACTTGAAACGCCATAGCATACAAGGCTACGGACCAAGTGCTGGAAAATGGGATTAGAATAGATAGGGCTTGATGGCCGGCGCGGACATGATGGGCCGAAGGGCCTCTTTATGTGCTGTATAAATCTATGACTCTATGACTCTATGATGTCCAAAATGGCAGATCATGTGTCAAATCAGCATTGAACACTCATTGACGTCATGATCTGCCTAATCTAAAATCTAAATGTCTGCAGCGAGCGCAGGCAACGGCAACGCTGCTGACCTGCCAAAAAGCGGCCATCGCGGGACCTGCTAGAAGTGGGCGGAAGCGAGTCGGCCCCTCTTTTTTCTTCAAAACGGGCCTTAACGGCCAGTGCTAAACCCCCGACTTTCTAGGCCTGCCTGTTTTATTCCTTCTTGCAAGAAGAGCTCCAGTTCTAACCTGAGCTCCATAAATAACACCAGCTCAAGAACAAGTTTTTCGATCAAACCTTATAAAAGTCCATACAAGGTTACTTCCTAATCTGATGTAACATTTATTGATCCATTACTCTCTAAAAGGCTTGTATGCTTTAAAAGAGAAGTATAGTCTATTGAATTGACTTTAGGGTAATTCTGCTTTCCCAGTGGGAAATGTGCTCTAAGTGATTGCAGATTGGAGATAGAGTACAACTACAGTAACTATTCTCTGATGCACACTTCCTTTGTGAGGAACTGGTTAATCTACTTATTTCATCTTCCTCCTGAGGACTGGCTTTTACCAATTGCCTGGCTTTCTGGGGGTGCAGGGAGTTATTGATTGCATGGACATAAACATCCAAGCCCTCACCTGCAATCCGGGGCTTATGTCAACCTCAAGCAATTTCAGTGCCTCAAAGTATCGATAATTTGTGACACCCAACACTGTAACATGCTTTACAATGCCAAGTTCACAATGCCTTGATTTTGTGGAAGTATTCCTTTCCCTTCTTTTCAATAGAGATGACAGGATGGAACGATAGCTTCTGGAGAACAAGGGTTACACTGTGCTACCATGGCTCTGATCTCCACTGAAGAACCCCTGTACTGAGCTACAGAATTGATACATAAAGGAACACATCAGAGTCAGAGCTTAAAACTTTTTCAAGAGTGATTCCCACTCTTGGCAGTCTACTGATCATGGAGACAGATGATTTATGGACACATCCATGACTGGCCAAAAACCTCCTTTTGAAAGATTGTCCCCATAGGTTGGAATTGGGAAGCAACGCCACAGGGCTGATGGACATGCAGAACCTTCGTATAGCACGTGACTCTCCAAAACCTTTCTTTTCAACCATGGCTTTAATCCCATCACTCTAAGAATTTCTGTTTTCTCTAACCCTTCCAGCTCAGCATCCACTACTTCTTTTGTTCTTATTGTAAAGCACTCTGAGACATCTTTTTGAATATGAAGAACCCTACATAAAAAAGTAAGTGTTGTTATGGTTACATTTGCTTGTCCCACTATATTACTGACCGCTCTAACTCATTTATTTTTCATGAGTTAACTTATCTTCATAAAAATAGCAGATGAAGGAATTTCATAAGAATGTGCCAATTGATTTGTTAGTAATATCTCAGATCACAGTTTCAAATGGTTTAATACTGTTAGAACCATAGTAATATTGCCATGGGATACAATCAGAGGTAGTCTGTATTTTAGAGTGTGTTTGAATAATGATGTTAAGAGTATAGCTTTAAAGAAACAGGTGGAAACAGGCTAATTTGCATAGTTCCAACCAAATGGAATTGGTTTGATATTCTCCCTTGATTAAAGGTACACGCTCCACACACATCCATCTATGGTACCCTCCTCAGTCTCTTCAAAATGCGGTGCCATTTTGAGGTGTTTGAACTGAAAGACCTTTTTAAAGCTGTCTATCCCACATGGACAGGCTTTTTAAATGTAAAACAAATGTATGGAGGCCCATGTTTCAACTCTAGGGCCTCAACAAGCCATCAGTAAAAGACAGATCTGTCATCACGAATCATTCTACCTGCTGCTTTATTTTCAAGGCAACTGATAAAAAAAATACACAGTGATAATTCATTACATTTAACTTGACATCAAATCTACTCCTGCCTTTCATTTCCCTCTCTCTATTGAGTTAGCCGATCCCAGCTGATGCAGCAGTTAGAGTGCTACAATTGGCCTCAGTGCCACTGGTCGAAAGAGTGCAAAAAATCATCCAGAATTTCCACGCCCTACATGGGCGCGGATATCAGGTGAGGACAGAATCAGACTTGATTCTTATAGAAAGGAAGAATTTGCATTTATGCTCCAATGATTGACTAGTCTGTCAACACTAAGCCTTCTTGGTGTGGGTTGGGCATTCATCGGGTTCGGCGAGTTTCCTGCCCATCGGAACAAAAGATGGCTGACTCCACCGATTCCTCGGGGGTCGGACGAATTCTAATATTTTCAATGAGCTTCCACCATGAAATATGTCTGTCATTGGGAGCATGTTGATTCTGGGCTGGCATATCTGCTGCTACACGAAACTCCTTAAAGTAGAGAAATCTGTAGTAACATTTTGAAAATTAGTCAGGGCTTCTTTTTACCCAATCGGAGGAGAGAGGTGCCTCCGTACTATGTGGGCCAAAATATTTAAGAGCTTCTGTGGAAATATTATTCAAACTGCAGCTGATGAAGACCTTCTTTTTGACTTGACTTCTGTGACCCATCCTTGTTGACTTTCACCCTTCATAAACTCCAACTCATCCCAAACCCCACTGCCCACATCCTGTTCGACACTACATCCCACTCTACCATCACCCCCATGCTCACGGACTTACACTACCTCCATGTGCCCCAGTGGATCAAATTTAAAATCTTCATGTTAATGTACTAATCCCACAAGGCCTTTCCGCAAATTACCTACACAACCTCTCTGGTCTTATGTCCTCTCCTGTGTGCTCTGGTCCTCTAACACTGGCCTCCTGTGCATTCCCCTACTTACTCCACTGCAACGTCAGTGTCAGAGCCTTCTGCCACAGCAGGCCTCTCTGGAACTACCTCCCCCATATCCTCTACCTCATTATCTCCCTCCTCACCTTTAAAAGCCTTCTCAAAAATAATTCCTTCAACTAAGTTTTCTGCTACCTCTCCTAAATCTCCCACAAAGACTTGGTGCCAGCTTCTCTTTTACTTTGTGAAGCACCTTTGAACATCTTCTATGTTAAAGGCATTATATAAATACAAGTTGGGCCAACATTTGCAGTCGGAGTCTTCCCGCGGGCGGATGCCTCCGACCTGCAAAAAATCTACGAATGTACCCGGTGGCCCGGGAGATATGGAGACTCGCGCTCCTGGGCCTCTCCGGGTGCGCGGAGGTAGAGGCCCACGTATCCCAGGGGCGCAGGCGGTTCGTAGGATCACGTGGGCCATGCCAACCAATAAATGAAGGGAATCCCCATTCATACTTATTGGAGTTCCGTATGTACGGTAGAGGATTCTTGACAGATCGCAAGTGCTGGGTTTTAGCGCATGCGCTTCGCATGCCTAAACCCGGAACCTGCGCGGCCCCTACGGACGCGTACGCACCCATAGGGGTTGCAAAATACGGCCCATTATTGTGGCTACTATTTAGCACTGCAGGCTACCATCCACACAAGAGACCAGCATAGAGTGCTTGGAAGGATCCCTCCAGGCATACCAATGCAGACAGTAATACCTATCTGGCTGCCAATGTTTGGAAATGTCACCAGGTCAGCCGACGTGGAACTACCCACCAGTTCCTTATGATCTATGGCTCAAATAATGCAAACACCATGAATTGCTTCAAATCATTGTGACTGCTGCCTGGGCATTGACCTGATTATTCTAAGCTGATGATTGCACATGACCTCCGTGTTCAGGAAGGGTGGATCTTGTCGTTAATCAAGGCAATTTAATTATAATTAGGGTTCCATAAGGCCACAAAGGGCCACCAATAACATCCTATTCTCTGGGAAAGCCTGCCATATGGAAAAAATGCACAGCCTCTCATACTGCCGCAGTTGTTCATGGGAAATGAGATGAACTGGTTTGCTCTTGCAAAAAAAACTTTCTCCACCTGCACACTGCTGACTGACTCATGTGACTGGGTTCTCCTGTGGAATCAAGGAAATATCCTGAGGCATAAAAATTGAGAATCTTGTCCACTTTCCTCATGGTTTATTCAGTCAGCTCACTAATTGAATACTCGCTCCAAATAACATTCAATCCCATTAATAATCTAGTTGGTCCATTGGTGTTATCCAATCCATGGGATAATCGTTTGAGAGATGATTTTCATGAATAGCATGTCAAAAAATAGTCCAATTACTCCATGTTTGAAATTATTCTCTCGGTAAGTCAGCCACTTTATAAGAAATCTATTTTTTCTTAATGATTTTAATAATAAGGTCCAAAGTTTGTCCCCAATTTTCCTCCTTCCTCCCTAAGGCATTCAGAGTTACAATTCCACAGCCCTTCCAGGCCTCCAGGACCTCACCCACGTGGGCAGTTTGAATTTTTGAATTTGTTCTCAGGATGTAGGCAAGGCTGTTTTTATTGCTAATCCCTAGTTGCCTTGCGAAGATGGTGGAGGGGCTTGTCCTTGAACTGCTGCAGTGCTTGTTGTTATGATGCTCCCACAATGGGATTAGGTAGGGAATTCCAAGACATTGCCCGGTGACAATGAAAGAATGGCAGTACATGTCCAAGTCAGGATGTTTATGACTTGGAGGGGTACTTAGAGGTGATGGTGTTCCCACAACACTGATGCTCTTGTCCTTCTCAGTGGCAGAAGTTGCAGGGCAGGGAGATGCTGTCAAAGTAACCTTGGTGCATTTCTGCAGTGCATTCTGTAAATAGTGCATACTGTAACCACAGTGCACCTGTGGTGGATGGAGTGGATATTGAGTCCAGTGGCATGGGCTCTGATTAAGCGAACTGCTCTGTCCTGGATGGTGTTGAGCTTCTTGAATGTTGTTCCGGCTACTCCCATTCCAGGTGGCTGTTGAGTATTCCATGACACTTCTGACTTGAGCTTTGCAAATGGTGGATAGGCTTTGCAGGGTCAGGAGGTGATCCACTTGCCACAGAGTACCCAACCTCTGCCCTGCTCTGGTCTCAATAGGGCTGATCATCAATAGTGCCATTACATAACAGCTTTATCATCATAAGGTCAGGTATGGGGCTGTTCACTGATGATTCCACAGTGTTCCACTCACAACTCTTCTGATAATGAAGCAGTCTATGACTGTCTGCAGCAGAATCTGGATAGCAAGCAGGCATGTCTTTGTCTTGGCTCAGTGGTAGCACTCTTGCATTTAAGTCAGAGAGGTCATGGGTTCAAGCCCCACTCCAAAAGATTTAAGTGCATAAGCTGGGCTGGAAGTTCAGTGCATTACTGAGGGAGTACTGCACTCTCAGAGGTAGTGTATTCTAGACCAACCATACCTTCATGTATAAGCCTAGATAGTAAGTGGTGGCACACTATTTATGCATGGAAGGACATCAAAGTCAACCCTTATCCAATCCTCACCAGATATCCCAATGCATCCCAAAATATCTCAGAGAGGTGCAACAAATAAATACCTCTCTTTATATAGAGCCTTATCAGGCTTTCGGAAACATTCCAAAGCGTTTCACATAAATTACTTTTAAAGTGGAGTCACTGTTGTTATTGGGGGTTCAGCTCCTGATGGTTGTCAACGGACACCTACTGGAAGTGCATGTATGGATATCTGGTGAGAAGAAGATTGTAATTGTTCGCTCACTGTTCAGGTTCATAGGTGAGCAATCACTTGGGTGAGGAGAAAGTGGCTGCACGAATCTGCAAGAGAGGAAGGATCATTTTTATTTTTATCCATGGGGCGTTCCACATTCACAGAAACCCATTACCACTTTTAAGGGATTCCAAAACAAACATTACTGAGAAATTCACATAAGTAGTTTCAGTTTGTCTGATATAGTAAAACAGGAGACTTGGCAGATAGCTATTGGTAATAATGTTATCATCAGGTGGACTCAATATCATAACACAAGAGACACCACCTCCTCATGCACTGTATAGTACAGTTTAATATCCCCACCAATAAATACTGCACCTGAAATGTTCCTACCATTTATACTCTATTGACAACACTTGCAGGAACTAATATCGCCAGAAATATTAAAAACACATCACTAAACAATTTCCTCTGATTTTACTAGCTGAAAAGAAATTTGCAATAAATACTTATAATTTCTCCCAATTGCAAACATAGTACAACAGTTACAAATAACACACAACACAGCCAGCAGTGAGATGTGATAAAGAACTTTGCTCATGAGGCTGAATATAACTCACTGATATTTTCATATCTCAGTGCTTGTCATGACACAGCCTTGCTACATACTTACAGATGTAAATATATTTTGCACATTATACTTAAGTACTAACATGAAGTTACTATTAGTTGTTCAATATGTTTTTTATAACTTTACGATTGATCAATTGGATAATTACTAGCATGCCATGGGAGGGGTACAGTTAAATTGGTTCTCTTACAAAGAAAAGCCCAATTGTATCATAGTGCTAAGCACTTTGAATTTCTCTTTGCTATTGTATCTGGGTCACTCTTTGCAAATAAAGACATACTTATTTCTTTTATTTTGGCAAATGAATGTTATGACTTTATGAGCTGATGATATATTTACAGCGCAGTGTGAAAATATTGCTAACAAATTTTCCTGATGTGATTTTGTGTAATAAACAAACTGTCATAGGGTTAAACAGGGCTTCTAGTATTCCCTGCTGATATGCTCGTTGACTGCTGCAGTCATGAGAACTAATGGTCAATTAGGTTTGCCCCTCATGCAGTACATTCCTTCTTCCTGAAGAGGCAGGATTAAGTGACCTAGTAACTTGGGTCTCATTACAGAGCTACTGACAGACAGGCATATTTGTTGCTGCCAGTGTGTGTGTGAACAGAGATGGGGGGAATATGGCATTAATTGATGGACGAGTCTCTCACATGCAGCAGCAGCTGTTGGGATCTGGGCACCCACGTCTCACAGGAAGGTGCAGTGAGATAAGAAAATCAGCAGCACAGGATGCCCCCATCACTCAATCAACTTCTTCATTAAAGTGTGGTGTAGGTCTAACCCTGGGAATACTAAAAGGAACATTTCTGCGCACGGGTGGCAACTGTAACAAGGCTAGTGCTTCAGCTCCTGATCAAACACTGTTAACAACGCAATGCCTTGTGTGTGACTGAAACTAAATAGCCAGTATCACTTCTGCGAGTCCAGCTATTCTAGATTTTTTTTTTAAAAAGCTGTATTTGTTAACCCTTACAGTGCCACCATCTCCAGAGAACTCTAGCTTTATAGCTGGCCTTTTAAACAAAATTCCACCCCATGCATTGTGACATTTTTTATTTGAAAAACCAATATTTTGAAAAGTGTAGATGAACAGAGAGACCTTGGTGTACATATACACAAATCCTTAAAGGTGGCAGGGCAAATTGATAAAGTTGTTAAAAAAAAGCATATGGGTTACTTGGATTTATAAGTAGAGGCATAGAATAGAAAAGCAAAGAGATCATGCTAGAACTTTATAAATCGCTGGTTAGGCCTCAGCTGGAGTATTGTGGACAATCCTGGGCACCACACTTCAGGAAAGATGGAAAGGTCTTAGAAAGGGAACTGAGGAAGTTTACCAGGATGTTACCAGGGATGAGGGACTTCAGTTATGAGGAGAGGTTGGAAAAGTTCAGACTGTTCTCCTTGGAACAGAGAAGGTTAAGAGGTGACCTAATAGAGGTTCTCAAGATAATGAGAGGTTTTGATAGAGTAGATAAAGAAAAGCTATTCCCTCTGGTGAGTGGGTCAATAACCAAAGGTCATAAATTTAAAATCATTGGCAAAAGATCTAGAGGGGAGATGAGGAGAAATGTTTTCATTCAGAGAGTTGTCGGGATCTGGAACGCTGTACCTGAAAAGGTGGTGGAAGCTGATTCCATAAATAATTTTAAAAGGGAGTTGGACAGGTACTCGAGGATGGGGAACTTGCAGGGTTACAGACAAAAAGCGGGGATGTGGAACTAAGCACGACTGCTCTTTCAAAGAGCCAGCACAGGCACGATGGGCCAAATGGCCTCCTTCTGTGCTGTAAGTTTCTATAATCCTATGAAGATGAAAGTCCAAAGCTCTTACTGCAAGACACCAAAAAGACTGAAAAGAATAGAAAAGATGAGGCAAGTCAGGAAGTAGTGAATAGGAGACTCAAAACTTGGGTCTTAAATGCCTATTAGAGATAAGCAGGAAAAAGGAAAGACAGAGAGAGGTAAGGAGTTCAACAACCTTGAGGCCTTGGAAAAGAATAAGCTAGAGGAGGAGATTGTACATTAAGCCTTATTTAAACACAGTGGGTATGAAGGGAGGAGGAACTGCATGTAGGATAGCATATTGGAAAGTTAGAAGGAACAAGAGAAGGAAGTTCAGAGAAGGAAGTTCAGAGAAGCACTGACCATTGTATAAAATAGAGAAAGCATGAAATATTGTTGGGGGAGGGGGGATTCTCCTCTCCTCTGTAACTGCCTATTCTCCTAGGTGAGCCCTCATTAAGTATGCTTGGCGAGTTCCTGTCGAGGTGCTGCCAGAGGGAACCTGCTGGAGGTGATGTTGCAGCAGTGATGACATTGCAACACCAGAAGATTTGCTAAGGAACCTTAAAGCGGCAGAAGCTCCATGGAAATATGCAATGAAGACCCACGGAGACTGAGACTTCAGCAGGCAAGTTTCTAGGGACGACTGGAGGGAGACGTGGCCTCTACAAGGGCCTCTCTTCTATTGGGCAATCACTCAGACTTTACCATCACTTCCTGGTACCTATTGCCATCTTCCACAGTGTGATCGTTCTTAGCTGCAGGTGTTAGGATGGTAGTGTGTGGGATTCTAGAACGATTGACCTTTCAGGTTGACATAATTGGCATTTCTATCTGTACACAAATTGCTTTGTGAGCAACAGGTATTGATGGTTGTGGATTATGAGTATGTATACATGGGCAAGACAAATACTATCACATCAGCTTCAAGTGTCAGCTTGGCTCAGATGGTAGCAATCGCTTCTGAATCAGAAGGCTATGGGATTTGAACACATGATGTAGACTGATGCTTCAGAGCAGTACTGAAGGATCGGTACGTTGTCAGAGCTCCTGTCTTTTAGATGAGATATTAAATCGAGGTCCTGTCTGCCTGCTCAGGATGTAAAAGATCACGAGGCCAAATTTCTGTGAACCTGGGTTGGTAACTGGAGCCCTTTCTGGATGGGAGGGGGTGAAGTTTGGGTTGGGACCTAGTTATACTGAGTCCATGCCGCTTTTTCTGCCTGTGAGAATTTCTGGCCAATGGTTGGGGCAAGCACATAATATGCCTACCCACAACTAAGCAGATGTATTTTGACACCATGCAAATAAGAGAGATGTTTCATGTGACTTTTTTCAAATTGAAGCCAGGATAATGAAGCTGTGGCAGTGTGCTACAGCAGCACTCTAGCCTCTCCGGTGAGGAGGGTTCCCAGTTATGCCGTGAATGGTGTGGTCGCCCACCCAATGTATCATGTTGTTTTGTCTGTGTTCTGTGGATTGTGCAGTGAGCTCAGCATCTCAACGGGGCCAACTAGAGAGGCATTTCCCCACAGGAAGTCTGAATTCGACACCATCCTATTCCAGCAAATCGCCTCACATAAGAAACCCTGGCAAACTTGATGGGCCGAACGGCCTGTTTCTGTGCTGTAGCGTTCAATGATTCCATATGGATCTTGAGATGTACCTGGAAAGCAAGCATTCACCGACATCACATTATAACAGTGGCCACATGTCATTTGCACATTCAGCAAATAAAATCAATTGCTATAAGGCAGGGTTTTAGTATGGTTTCTCTGTTAGTGAGGTAACTATAGAAAATGGGGCAAGCTATATCAAAAATGTTGGTTTCAAGAGTTTTATATGTTTGCTTTGTTGAGTCATGTTTATCCCTATTAGTGGTAATCCTTATAGTTTTCCAGTCCTATAACCTCAGGTGGCGATGTAACACGATATCCTCAGCAGCTATTTTTAATAAACTGTGTCTACCTGGTTTTCCGCCCTGTCATTCCCTTGCAAATGGAGACAAGCTTGTGACATTTCCTGCAACCTATCAAGCTGACCTTTAAATTGGCAGCATGAAAAGCAAATCCATGTGAGTGTAATAGACCAGTCTCTCATTGGCTCATGGTTCATGCACTGCTAGGACCATAAATGAGTCACCTGTGGAATGCAACTGCTCACAGTTCTAAATGTGGCCTGTAAGCTTGGATTAGTACCCTGGAGTTTGGTTGATTACCCTGAAAGCCGGGGGAAAAATTTCACAGAGGTTTAATCGCCTGTGGACATTTACCTGTGGCTCATTCAGTTCCCACGGTAGACTCATGGGGTTAAGTAGAGTCCATCGCAGGGAATTTCTTTGAGGGTTCTGCCGATCGGCCCCTGTAACTTTGGCAGAAGATCAGCAGAAACCCACTTTAATTGTCCATCCATGGTTACTGCAGCTGATTGGGAGATCTCTCAAGGAAGTTCCTGGCAGATGACACGATCGACCATACCTGGTCTATGGAGGGAATGAGATTTTTGTAAGAACTGCCTTTTCTCATTCCACAGTTTTGGTAAGTCTTTATGTTGTTTGTAAATACTGCGCCCAGTGAGTGAACACAGAACCAGGCCTTTCTCTAGTCACTAACACATAAAGTACTTTTTGCATTTACCATCAACTTCTGCTTTCGATTTCCAAAACATTTCAGTCCAGCTGGATGATTTGGCATTAGTTCCATAAGCCTTAGCTTTCTTTAAAATCCTCATATTTAAATTTTATCAAATGGTTTCTGAAAATCTAAGTAAATGATATCTCCTGGAGACTCCTTGTGTACTGATTGATTGCACCTGTGCTGCAATCATTGATGGTCTTAAAATTTTGAACCTCAATTGGTTGGAAAATTGACCTTTAGAACTGGTTTTAGAAAATCAAAGGCCAATTTTAAACATGTGGATCAACTTCTAGAATAGATTATGTAATCCTGGAGGTAGAAGAAGCCAGTAAACAAAATATTTCAGAACTGAAAATCAGCAGGGTGCGATCCTGGCAGTTAAGTGAGGATCACGCGCCTGTCAGTGCCTTCCAGAACTGACCCTGTTGGAGTTTGTTGAATCCTGGTATAGGGAGACCTCACCCTGACCCCTGACAACATTTATATTGTCAAAGTAAAGTTAAAATAATAGAAAGAGAGAGAGAGAATTGGGAAGGGGAGGAAAGCACTGCAGTAATCGAGAAACTCCTGAGATGAACCTGAGGCTGTGGTGCTGAATTTGTACAGTATTCCTGTCTGGCCACAGCTGAAATATTGCATTCACTTCCGGTCACTGAGCTATAGTGCAATCACACCTGCGGCGTTATGTCTGCACCAGTCAGTGTCCCAAAATCTGAATTTAGACAACTCGACACTCTTATGTGGATATGTCAGAGGAGATCTGTCTTCACTGCCTTTGATTTGCTAAAGAGGCTGCCACTGGTCTATGCCACCTCCTCTAGGCTGGCCTGTGCCATCTCCTCTAGGCTGACCTGCAGATAACTTCTGCCTCAGGAAATGTAAAGGGAAGCACAGTAGTAAGTTTTTATGCTGCAGGATCCTTCCAAACCACTGCAGGGGATACCTGCCAGATTAGCCAGTCTGCAGTTGATCGATGCATCAAGCAAGTGATACCATTGGGCCAGAAATTGGACTTCGATGGTTGCCGCGGGGGTAAGGATCCCCCGCGATATCGCACTCCGCGCCTGCCTTTATGGTTTTGGCCCACACAAACTTCAGTTCCTGGGCCTCTCCCTGGTGCCGGCGCGCAGTGTGTGCGTGTCCCAGAGGCGCAGTTAGTGCGATGCGCCCTCTGGGATCACGTGGGCCAGTTAGAACCAATGGCAGCACACCATCTTTCATTCATAGTTTTGACAGGAAGAGCTGTCAAAACTATGAATACAACAAGCCCCCAAAAGAACAGCTAAACCTCAATTAAATTTAAAAAAAAAGCCATCACATTAATAAAATAACTATAGTTAAATAAATTAACGGGGGAAAAATTAGGTCGCGCCCCATTTGGGGCGCAAATATGGTCTGGACGCAAATATTAGCGCCTGGCGCTAATTATCGCCACTGACTGGAAACTTCACTTTTACCGCCCCGGGAGGTGAGTGGAGCGCTAAATCAGGCGCTGCACACCTGTCTTAAGGCGCAAAGGCCGAGCAGTGAGGCGCTAACTCAGTGCGCGAGCGCAGCGCAGGTGCTGCCAGTTAGCGAGGGAACACAGACACACTGGCGCCGGCCACTTCTTAAAGGGGGGGGGCCAACTTGCTCCCCAGCCACACCCTGCTCATTGCAGCCTTGAATCTCGGCCTGGAGAGACCTGTGAATCCATTTTGCTGCAAAGGATGGAGAGGGTGAGAGAACGAGCTCATCGCTTCACCGAGCGGGCCTTGGATGCTCTGGTTGGCGCGGTGGAGCGCAGAAGATGTATACTCTTCCCTGAGAGTGGCAGGAGGCCTTTGCCATGCGAGTACAGAAGAGTGTGGAGGGAGGTGGCTCAGAGCGTCTCCTCCAGGAGCATGGTGCCCAGGACCCATGTTCAATGCAGCAAAAAGTTCAACGACCTCACTCGGGTCGTCAGGGTGAGTGGCTTTTTCTCAATACCTCTCCATCCCTCCATCTCAACCTCACTCTATGGCCAGAGGGTCTTAAAACACCAATGCACAACACTCATCCAACACCTATGGCCCTCTCATGAAACACACACACACATTCCACACTTTGCATACAGTAAGGGCTATTCACCTTTGGGAGGCACATCAGGCAAGACCATGGCTGCATACAGTAATGGCTATTCACCTATGGGAGGCACATCAGGCAAGACCATGGCTGTATATTTACTCAGATGCTGTCCTTTTTCTTACAGGCCAAGCTGGCGCATAATCGGAGACAGCAGCAACGGACAGGTGGAGGGCGGCCTCAGCTGCAACCCCTCAGCGATCTTGAGGAGCGCGTCCACAGGATTGTGGCAAGCCGGGTGATCGGTCCCGTCGCCACTGGAGACGCCGACCCCGTTCTGGACAGCAATGGTAAGGTCATCACGTTTTTGTCCTCTGTCCTTCCACTTGTCCCTCACAACACCAGCCTTTGACACTTTCAATCCAACTTGCTAACTCGCTGCACTTATTCCTCCCTTACTGCCACCCTGTCCTCACGCTAAAGCCACTCTTGTACCTCCCTGCTTTCAGATGGTGATTCACCAGCTGAGGTGACGGGCCCTGAAGCTGCCACTGGGAGTGAAGCTGCAGCCGAGGAGGAAGAGGAAGCCGGAGCATCAGTGCCACCCTCTCCCGAGGAAGCCCATGCCCACACTGGGAACACGCCTTCCCTGGAGGGGAGCAGGGGGGAAGGGTCTGATGAGGGTGAAGCTCCAGGACCCAGCGGGCTGCAGCAACGCCATGGGGGTAGGGAAGAACGGGGGCCTTCTCCCCAGAGGGAGAGTATGCCAGAGACTCCTACTGCAATGGACGCAGAGGAGGAGCGGCTGATCGCAGAAATGAACACCCAGGCGGTGGGCATGCACACTGAGCTCATGGGTGCAGTGGGAAGGGTGCCCGAATGCATTGAGTCACTGGCAAGGAGTGTGGAGCACTTCGCTGTAGCACAGGCGGATGCCACACTAACGCTTAGTGCTGCAATTCAGTCACTGGCTGCCGTGATCCCATCTCTGACTGCTCTCATGCAGACTCAGATTGAGGCCAGGCGAGCACAGACTGCTGCCAACCTCGATGGTTCGTTCACATGTCCCCGGGGCTCTCACCGCGCCGCAGCAGGCCAGCAATCTGTTCTCCAGCAGATTGCTCCGGATGCTGAAGTGCTGCCCCGTGGGAGTGCCAGTGTGCCGGGCGAGCAGGGAGTTGCTGTCCTCTCTCACGATGACAGCATTCCTGCTGCCAACACTGTCACTTCTCCACTGCACTTGCCATCGCCTGTAGGACAGACTGCTGCCGCCCATGCAGAGTTGGTGCAGTCTGCAGCCGGGCCCTCCAGGCCCAGAACTGGTCAAGGCCGTCCTTCAGGGGCATCTGCAGTGTCAGGGTCTGACGATCAGCAGCCTTCCACCAGCCTTGCTGCAGCCACTGAGGTCCCATTACGGAGGAGCAGTAGGGTTAGAAGGGGGGAAGTGCGCAAGGGAAGGAGATCACCCTCGAAGGGCAAAAAGTAGGAGGCGTGACAAAATGCTGGTCATTTTTTTATTGAAGGCCGAGGTTCATGGTCCAACTTTTGTTTAGTGTTTTGGACATTATCTCCAGGTTGTGAGAACCAGTTATGTTATTGACTGTTTTTTTGTGTTTATTTCTATGAGTTTGTCATGAGGAATTGACACACACAGAGTTTGTAAAATAAATAAGTTTCTGTATTCAAAATATACATGGTTGGTGTTTGGAATTATTGGTGCCTTGGCCGGCTTAGGGGTTGCGTGCTGGGTTCATTGATGTTGTTAGCAATGGCAGAAGCCATTTCCACAGCAGGGGCCCTAGAAGCGGCTTGCTATTAGCCGTTGACGGACGGCCCTTGCAGTTTCACCATTGTGGGCCGCCCTCCCGCCTTGGTGCTGCTGATGATCATCCTCCTCGTCCTCTTCCTCCTCTCCTCCTCCTCTGGTGGTGCTCCAAGGCCTGGTGGCATTGGCTGGGTCCTGACGATTGCCATGTTATGCAACATGCAGCACACAACTACGAAGTTGGATACTCGCTCAGGCGAGTACTGCAGGGCTCCTCCAGAATGGTCGAGACAGCGGAACCGTTGCTTCAGCACACCGATTGTGCGCTCAATGATGTTCCTGGTAGCTTGATGGCTCTCATTGTACCGCAGCTCAGCAGGGGTGTTGGGCGTACGGAGCGGTGTCATCAGCCAGGTGCTCAATGGATACCCCTTGTCCCCGAGAAGCCAACCAACTGGCTGATGCGGTGCCTCGAAAAGTTCTGCCACAGTAGTCTGGCGCAGGATAAAAGCATCGTGGCAGCTGCCAGGATAGTGGGCATTGACAGCGAGTATCAGCTGTCTGTGGTCACAGACCAACTGAACATTCAAGGAATGGAACCCCTTTCTGTTCCGGAATTCCTCGGCATTCTCATGTGGAGCACGCAAAGCCACATGCGTGCAGTCAATGGCGCCCTGCACCATGGGGAAGCCCGCTATCCTCGCAAAGCCCAGAGCGCGGTCACGCTGCTTGTCTGGGGTCATGGGGAAATAGATGAACTCTCGTCTCCTTTTAAAGAGGGCATTTGTGACCTGCCGGATGCAGCAATGCACCGCGAACTGGGAGATATTGGCGAGGTCCCCAGCAGCAGCTTGAAATGAGCCAGTAGCATAGAAGTTGAGAGCCACTGTGACCTTCACTGCCACCGACAGAGACGTCCTGGACCTCAGTTGAGGCTGCAGATCTGGCTGCAGCAGGTGGCAGAGCTCAGTGACCACCTCCTTGCTGAATCGCAGCCTTCGCAAACACAGCTCCTCAGACATATGAATGTAGGAGAGCTGTTCACGATATACCCTGGGAGGGTAAGCTCTCCTGTACATACGCCTGTTGGCCCTCCTCCGTCTGGCCATCATTGCCACTCTCTCTCTGCGTCTCTGTTTCCTCCGATTCAGCTGGAGCAGGACGACGCCCCCAATCAGTGCAGTCCCCATAGTCTCTTTGCAAGCAAAGTAATGAAGGACAGCAACCAAAGTACGAGCGAAGTTAGGATCAGTAGGCAAAACTACCTCACAAAGCGATGAGTCAATGCAGAAGTCTCTCTTTCTCTCTCTCCGAATCTCTCTCTCTCTCTCAGAATGAGTGGTGCATAAATGTCAACCACAGAAAAAGACAGGAAGAGGCCCCCTTTAAATAGCGCCCCCCCCAGCCCCACAGCGATTGATAGCGTTCCAGTCTTCCGGTCGTTGGATGCGCCAGGCGGTAAGGCAGGGGGCGCCACTCAATTTCCGCTCCGGGGCGCCACAAGGGCGTTGCACCATGGAATGACGTCACAATCTGCGCGCGCAGGTGGTCGCAGCGGTAAAGTTTAGCGCCGCCGCACAATGTCTAGTTAAGTTCCCGAGTGGCGCAAACATCGCTGCGGCCGGGCGTTAGCGGCTTTGCGCCCCATTAGCGCCCTCTTAAGGCGCTAACGGGAGGCGCAACCAACTGAATTTTTACCCCAACCACTTTAAACAAAAATTTAAATTTTTGAAAAAATTTTAATTCTTTTTAAAAGTTATAAAAATAAACTTACCTTTCTTTAAAGTCTCTAAAAAAGATAAACCTGTTGAAAAAAATTTAAAATAATACTTAATTAACTACTTACCTTGTTAAAAGGGGGTCTTACGCCTGCTTTCTTCACGTGTAAAATCTTCAACACTTACCTGCGCGTTCAAACCTGAAAAAAAAACTAAGTGTGCTGCGTGCGCACAACCTGTAGCTCGCACGCGGTTCACTTAGGAACCGCCCCCTTCGCAATACCCGAAGTGCCGGTTTCCCGCGCATGCGCAGTGCATGCAGGAAACCGGCACTTCGGGACCTAATACGCGAGAGTACACAGTGCGTAATCTCCCGTATTAGGTCTAATTTTCGGGCTATTGACCCAAAAATTAGTGCCGCTACGCGAGAGTACGCACTGTGTACTCTCGCGTATTCCGTCTCCAATTGCCGGTTTTCTGCATGCACTGCGCATGCGCTGAAAACCGGCACTTGGTGAATGGAAAAGGGGGCGGGTCCTAGGTGAACCGCGTGCGCGCTACAGGCTGCGCGCACACTGTGCACTTAGTGGTTTCAACGCGCAGGTAAGTACAGAAGATTCTACACATAAAAAAAGGAGGAGTAAGACCCACTTTTAACAAGGTAAGTAGTGAATTAAGTATTATTTTGAATTTTTTTTAACAGGTATATCTTTTTTACAGACTTTAAAGACAGGTAAGTTTATTTTTATAACTTTTTAAAAGATTTTAAATTTTTTCAAAAATTTAATTTTTTATTTCAAATGGTTAATTTATTTAACTATACTTATTTTATTAATGTGATGGTTTTTTTTAAATTTAATTGAGGTTTAGCTGTTCTTTTGGGGGGCTATAGTATTCATAACTTTCACAGCACTTATGTGAAAGTTATGAATGGAAGATGGTGTGCTGCCATTGGCTCTAACTGAGTCACGTGATCCCACAGCTCGCACGAATTAACTACGCCGGTGGGATACGCAAGCCCAGCACAGCAGCTGTCCAGAACATCAAGTTCGTGCGAGCTGGAACTGAAAAAGCCAACGCGGAGTGAGAGATCGCGGGGAGGCCTTACCCTCGCACGAAGGCTTCCTCACGAATTTTTGGGCCATTATGTATGGGGTGGATAAAACAATGCTCAACAACCCAGCACTGATGCACATTGGGTGCAGGTGCTAAGGCCTGCTGTGCTCTGAGTGGACATAGTGTTTTAATGCTAAGGGCCTGTGCACCACGCTGCAGCCAACATTTCTCCCTTCACCAACACCACAAAAACAGTTGATCTGTTCATTCATTCATTATCTGTTTGTAGAAAGCTGCTTTGTGTAAATTGGCTGCCAATTTTGCCTGCATAATGACAATGACTGCACTTCAAAAAGTCATACATTGGCTGTGAAACATTTTGGGGACCTGATAAATCACTATATAAATGCAAGATTTTTTTTCTTTCTATTTTCCTAAGACCTCAAAAAATAGTTAATGAGGTCTTTGCTCCATAATGGTCTCTGAACCAGAACAGCACTGTGGCGCTCACGTTAAGAATCATAGAAATTTACAATACAGAAGGAGGCCATTCGGCCCATCGTGTCTGTGCCAGCCGAAAAAGAGCTATCCAGCCTAAGCCCACTTTCCAGCTCTTGGTCCGTAGCCCTGTAGGTTACGGCACTTCAAGTGCATATCCAAGTACTTTTGAAATGTGATGAGCATTTCTGCCTCTACCACCCTTTCAGGCAGTGAGCTCCAGACCCCCACCATCCTCTGGGTGAAAAAAATTTCTCCTTGACTCCCCTCTAATCCTTCTACCAATTACTTTAAATCTATGCCCCCTGGATATTGACCTCTCTGCTAAGGGAAATAGGTCCTTCCTGTCCACTCTATCGAGGCCCCTTATAATTTTATACACCTCAATTAAGTCTCCCCTCTGCCATGTGGGACCTTGTCAAAAGCCTTGCTAAAATCCATGTAGACCACATCAAATGCACTACCTTCATTGACCCTCCTTGTTACCTCCTCAAAAAATTCAATCAAGTTCGTCAGATACGACCTTCCCTTAACAAATCCACGCTGACTGTCCTTGATTAATCCGTGCATTTCTAAATGAGGATTAATACTGTTCCTCAGAATTTTTTCCAATAATTTGCCCACCACCGAAGTTAGGCTGACTGGCCTGTAATTACTCGGTCTATTCCTTTCTCCCTTTTTAAACAATGATACAATGTTAGCAGTCCTCTAGTTCTCCAGTATCACACCTGTAGCCAGAGAGGATTGGAAAATGATGGTCAGAGCCTCCGCTATTTCCTCCCTTGCTTCTCTTAACAGTCCGGGATACATTTCAACTGGGCCTGGCGATTTATCTACTTTCAAAGATGCTAAACCCTTTAATATTTCCCCTCTCATTATGTTTATCTCATCTAATATTTCACACTCCTCCTCCTTAACTACAATGGCCCAGATATTCCGATCCCTACGGGTGAGTGTGCGCTGTGTACCCACTGTAGTGACATCAGAAATGCCGGTTTCATGCATGCACAGCGCATGCGCTGAAAACCAGCATTTCCAATCTGTCAAGAATGGTCTTGACAGATCCTCTGGCTGCCCGAGAGAAGGGCCTCTGCGAGCGGATAATTCCGCTTTTTGGAGTCCCTCCGCCCACAGAAAACCCTTACAATTCTTACGCCTGGTAAAAGCAGGCGTAAGGCCTGCTTCTATCAGGATAAGAGTTGAAAAAAGTAATTTAAAAAATTTTCATTGATTTATCATTTAAAAATACTTTTAAAAAAGGTAAGTTTATTTTTAGCCCCGTAAAAAAAAATTATTATTTTTTTCAAAGAATTAAATTTTTGTTTAAAATACTTAATTTATTGTAATTTCAAGTCATTTTAAAAATGTGTTTTTTTTAAATTTATTTAAAGTTTTACTATGTTTTTGGGGTGATATCCATTCATATATTTGACAGGTCTTCCTGTCAAGTGTATGAAGGGAGATTCCCTTCTGTGATTGGCTCCCCATGGCCCACGTGATCCCAGGGACGCTGCAAACTACATGCGCATCTGGGATACGTGGGCCCTGCGCACTTGCAGTTTGGAGAGGCCCAGCATCGGAACTGTGCGCGTCATGGGAGCCCTCTGGTAAGGGCGTAGATTTTTCCAGATCGCAGGCCTCCGCCCGCGGGAGGCCTGCGATCGGAAAATATGGGCCATAGTCTGCATCGTCCCTCTCTGCTGTGAAGACAGATGCAAAGTATTCATTAAGAACCATACCCACGTCTTCCGCCTCCACACACAGGTTACCTTTTTGGTCTCTAATAGGCCCTACTCTTTCTTTAGTTATCCTCTTGCTCTTTATAAAACATCTTTGGGTTTTCCTTGCCAATATTTTTTCGTGCCCTCTCTTTGCTTTCCTAATTTCCTTTTTAAATGGGTGCTAGATGGTTGGTCTCTTTTTAGTCATGTTCAATCATCCACAATACCTGGAAGGATGCCAAAGCCATGGAAATGGTACAGAAGAGACTTACTAATACAAACACCAGGGGATGAGAGGCTTTAGTTATGAGAAAAACTAGAGAAACTGGGACTCTTTTCACTAGAACAGAGAAGATTAAGAGGTGATCTGATGCATATGTTCAAAAATGATGGGCGGTTTTAATAAAGTAAATAGGGAAAAATTATTTCCATTGGTTGGTGAATCGTAAATGGAAGATCATCATAAAAAGAGCAAAGGAAGAAGTTAGGAGAAATGTTTCTATGCAGATGGTTATTAGGACATGGAGGACCCTACCAGAAACAGCAGTGGAAGCAGAAACTAAAATTGCTTTAAAAAGGAGGGGGATAAATATTTGAAAACGTAAAACATTAAAAGAGTATGAGGAAAGGGCAGGAAATTGCACTAAACAGATAGCTCTTTCAGAGAGCAGGTGGAGTGAGTAGAACGACCTCCTTCTTCGCTGCAAAATTCAATGATTCAGTGTGAGCTTGAGCAGTCTGGGCCGCCTGGCTGACGGGCAACTGCAAGGGCGTTGATGAAGTGGCAGGGGAGGAAGAAGGAATGCTGCCATCCGGAGAGAGGCCAGTCGGTTCCTGCTCCATGATTCCCACGCCACTTTTTTAAAAACTCATTCACAGGATGTGGGCATCCTTGAGAAGTGCCCCTGAGAAGGTGGTGGTGAGCCAGCTTCTTGAACCGTTGAAGGTACTTCCACGTCCGTTCAGCCAGCCCAGTGATCTGCTGGAGGACAGATCTCTGGGTAGTTGAAACACTCTGCAAGTCCCTATCAACTGAGGAGCCCAAAGCCAACATTGCAGCTGGCTGAGCTTCCATTGCAGCACTTTGCCGTTCCATGGAAGCTGCAGTGGAAGCTGCGACCTCAGTCATCAGACCCTTCATGATGTTGGGCTCCACAAGTCGCTGAATGAAATTGGCCAGCCTCTTCACGCTGGACAGGATGGGTCCAAGGCTCTGCGTCAAGCCACAGACCAAGGTGGAGGTGGACTCCTCCATCCCCCTAGCCACGTCCCGTAAGCTTTCAGGCAGGCTCTCCATTGCACCAAGCATTTGGTTTGTCAAACCCATCAGCCTTCTTCTTAAGCTTGGCCCTGCGAGGTCTTCATCTGACTCCTCTACAGCAGAACTAATATGCGACCTCGCCCCCCACCCCCAGTTCACCTGTGGTGTCCCTTCCACCCGGTGTGGCTGCTGCCCGCTAGTGCCCAGTGCAGGGCACTGTGATGATCCCTGTTCTACCCTAGCCTCTAAAATACACGAGGTGCCAGTCTCTGAGCTGGTGCCTGCGACAGTGGTAGCAATTGGCGCAGTGCCTTCTTCCTCTCCCCTTGGGGGGGCATGGGTGAGGTGACTCTTCCTCCTCCTCCAGTTCCTCCGGGGGCCGAGGTGGATCTTGCTCCTGGGAGCCTGCAATCATAAAGCTAGAAGGGTTAGGGTGCAGCATGTGTGGCCACTATAGGAGGATGTGTGTGATAAGAGCATATGGAGCTTGTGAATGAGGATAGATTTGGGGGACTGGGGATCAGGAATAGTTGTGGATATGTAAGGAAGCTTGCGTGTCCACATACCTCTAATCGATATGTCCCCTGCTCTGCCTGTGGCCACGGCGCCTGCTACTCCCCTCCCGATCTTGGCCAGCATGGCCTCCTCAAGTGGAGTGATATCATGCAGTCGTGCTTCCCCTCCCCCGGTGGGGGTCTTGCTGCCGCCTGTTATGTGCTATCTTATCCTGGAAGAGAAAGAGTGGTGATTGTGAATGAGTGCATTGGCAGGTGTGTGTGTGTGATGCCTCACATGGTTGAAGAGCTGTGTGTTATGTCTGAGGTGTGAGTAGTGCCTGTGAAGGATGCAATAGTGTGGGTTGTGTGAATGTCAGTGTAGAGTTAAATGTTGGATGCAGTGTGTTGAGGTTGTGATGCTGGTGGTGGTGCAGTTATTGAGAAGTGTGTTTGTGAAATGGGATCTTACCTTGACCACTCGTGTCAAATCATTATTTTTTTGCGGCAATGGAGCCATGTCCTGGGGGTAGTGCTCCCGGCTGTGACCTCCTCTGTGATCTCCTCCCACATCCGCTGCATTAGTTGCCTCTGTGGCCTCCTTCACCCCTGGGGGTACAGGACATCCCTCCTCCACTGTACCTCCTCCACCAGTGCCGCCTCTGAGAACCTGTGAGCCCGCTCCCTCGGTGCCGAAGCCATCCATGTCTGTCAGCCAGCGCACTCCACACCTTCAGCACCTACCACTCCTGGAAAATTGCTCCTAATCAGCGCTTGTGAGCTAAACGTGCCGGTCTCCATTTTAGCACCTCCAGGCACATTTACATCATGGTAATCAGCAATTAGCCCCAAAATTGCAGGCTAAAACCAGACTTTTAAACAGGCTTACTAGCACAGCACCCACTTAGCAATAGCAAAATACTGCGGATGCTGGAAATCCGAAATAACAACAGAAAACGCTGGAAAAACTCAGCAGGCCAGGCAGCATCCGTGGAGAGAGAAACAGAGTTAACGTTTCAGGTTGAAGACCTTTCATCAGAACTGGAAAAAAGCAGGAAATGGAATAGATTTTAAAGCAGGTTTAGGGGCTGGGAAATGGGGGAGGGGATGAAAGAACAAAAGGGAAGGTCAGTGATAGGATAGAAAGCAGGAGAGATTAAAGAGACATTGAGAGACATTAAGAGATATTCAAGGCAAGAGGAGGTGGTAATGGGACAGGTTAAGGAACAAAGGATGGCTCTAGATGAAGTGTGAATTGTGCTGGCAGAATGAAGGACAGCTGCCATGTGGGAGGGAAGAAAAAAAGGCCAAACAAATAGTGTGGGAAAAAAAATATATATGTGATAGGGGCCGAGGTTATGATCTGAAATTGTTGAACTCTATGTTGAGTCCAGAGGGCTGTAGAGTGCCTAATCGAAAGATGAGGTGCTGTTCCTCGAGCTTACGCTGAGCTCCCGTGGAACAATGCAAGAGGCCGAGGACGGTGAGGTCTGAGTGGGAGTGAAGCGGTGAATTAAAGTGACAGGCCACCGGGAGCTCAGACTGAACGGAGGTGTTCCACAAAGCGGCCACCCAATCTGTGTTTGGTCTCCCCAATGTAGAGGAGACCACATCGTGAGCAGCGAATACAGTATACTAAATTGCAAGAAGTACAAGTAAATCGCTGTTTCACCTGGAAGGGGTGTTTGGGGCCCTGGATAGTGGGAAGGGGGGAGGTATAAGGGCATGTGTTGCATCTCCTGCGCTTGCACGGGAAGGTACCGGGCGAAGGGGAAGGGGTGCTGGGGTTGGTAGAGGAGTGGACTAGGAAGTCGCGGAGGGAGCCGTCCCTACAGAATGCTGAAAGGGGAGGTGAGGGGAAGATGCGTTTGGTGGTGGGATCACGCTGGAGGTGGCGGAAATGGCGGAGGATGATCCGTTGAATGTGGAGGCTGGTGGGGTGAAAGGTGAGGACAAGGGGAACCCTGTCGTGGTTCCGGGAGGGAGGGGCAGGGGTGAGGGCAGAAGTGCGGGAGATAGAACGGACATGGTCAAGGGTCGTGTCAACCACAGTAGAGGGGAATCCTCGGTTGAGGAAAAAGGAAGACATGTCGGAAGCACTGGTATGGAAGGTGGCATCGTCAGAGCAGATGCGGCGGAGACGGAGAAACTGGGAGAATGGAATAGAGTCCTTACAGGAGGTGGGGTGGGAGGAAGTGTAGTCCAGGTAGCTGTGGGAGTCGGTGGGCTTGTAGTGAATGTTTGTCAATAACCTATCCCCAGAGATGGAGACGGAGAAGTCGAGGAAGGGAAGGGAAGAGTCGGAGATGGACCATGTGAAGGTGAGGGAAGGGTGGAAATTGGAAGCAAAGTGAATGAAATTTACTTTGCACCTGTTTTCACCCTTTCCCCAAAATAACCCCCGATGCCTTTTAAAAGAGGTAAGCCATTCTGCTGTTGTGTAATGTATGCCTCTGAGTTATTGAGTGAGAGTGTGTGTAAGGGAAAAAGAGGAGTGGCACAACTCCAAACTCTCCCTCCACTACTCCTTCCACAGACTCTGGCCAAAGATGCCCAGAATCATCTCCTCAAATTTTGAAAGGTTTTTAAACAGGGAGGACCACTGCCAGTGCACATTCAGGGCTTGTGGTTGTGAGCAGCCTTCTCCTGGAAGCACACACAAGACACCCAGATGCTGAAAATTGACAGAGCACCAGATGGCCAAGCCTGTGGTCAGTTCACATCACTCCTTGTGTGAATGCAATCCAATGCAGCTGCATGTCGTCCTGGTGGCAGTGCTGGTTCGGAGCACACTTATGTACTACAGTGTAAGCTGTTCGTGTGCCCTCAAAACGTTGTGCCTTACAGACTTTCAGCAGTAAAAGAGTGCTGAAAGGGGGAAGATTGTTTCCGTGCTTTGCGTGTTACGTCCTTATGAGAGCTGCAGCTCACACTTTTGGTTTGTGTCTCCACAATCCACACTCGCGGTGGGGTGCAGCACTCACACAGAATGTGTCCTGGGAAATCGCAGCCTGCGCGATTTTCTGTCCATTAGAAGTAAAGTTGTTTGTGTCCAGGTCTCTGACAATTGTAAAAATAATAACTACAAGAGAGAGACGTGAGCGCAATAATAATAGAAAACCAAATTATGGTTATAGTTATGGGTGTCTGTGTGAAATTCCTTCATCCATTAACCTGTTTATTTTAAAGGGGTTAATGCTTTTGCTAGAATAGTGGACCGAGGAATTTGATGCAAATACGTTAACATGTCACCGTAAACCTGCCGATGAACTGCAGTCCATCCTAGATTTACTGCCCAAGTGGTGGCTTTCTAGTACTGGCACTGGAGTGTGGAGGGGGAAGAGGTAATTGCAACTCTGGTGGTGCTAATCTTGCACTATCATCAGATATAAATTGCCCTTGCATTGGGCCAGTAAATCCCTCATGTCTCAGCTCAGTGACTTTATTATTTCTCTTAATGATTCCACATTCCAGGTGGCGCATACTATCAAATTCCTAGGAATTCTCTTGGACTCCTCACTGACTTTTAATCAGCATGCCAGAATGCTTCAGGAGAGCATCTTAGGGTTATTCAGCTAATCTCAGCATATTAAGACAATTTTTAGTCAAGAGTCTTTAGTTATTATATTTTGCCACAATTAAATTACACAGATGGCCTATTTAATGTCATAGACATGCTTAAAAAGTCTAATTCTTCCTTTACCAAATCATCCACCAAGAAGACAAAAACATTTCCATCAGTAGAAAATTAAGACAAAATAATTGACAATTACAATCCTAACTAGTGCAAGTAAACCTTTTGACTTATGCGAATGGTGCTTTTTGGTGCACATCGGTGTTAAACAAACAAAAAAGGCACCCACTACAAACAAACAATGCCTAGCTTCTGCACAGTGGATTTACAAATGCTTATGAAACAATCCACAAACTTACAGGGCCAGAAATTCGGCTGTTGTCGGGTGAGTATGCGCTGTGTACTCACCCGTAAGGCCATCTGAAGTGCCGGTTTCCTGCATGCACTGCGCATGCGCGGGGAACCGGAACTTCCGTTCCCCTGAAGGGAGGGGTTCAGAAGTCAAACGCGTGCGTGGGAGAGGCTGCGCGCACGCAGCGAACTTCGATTTTTTTTTCAGGTTTCTCCGGGAAGGTACGTATGAAGAAGCTGCACTTTTAAAAAGGAGGCGCAAGGCCTGTTTTTAACAATATAAGTGGTTAATTCATTACAATTTAAACATTTTTTCAACAGGTTTATCCTTTTTAGATACTTTAAAGAAAGGTAAGTTTATTTTTAGCACCAAACATGGGTCAAGCCCTTTGTGTAAGCTCCCTTGATGGTTCAGTTGGTAAAGTACTGTGTACAGACAGGAAGGTCCCAGGTTTGATTCCTGGTATGTGCTGAGTTAACAACCTGGGTAGTCATAGATGTGCTACAATTTGCCTTAATGCCCCTGGGCTAGAGGGTACAAAATCAGCCAGAGCTCCCTATTAAATAAATAGCTAAATGCCTATTTAATGATGCCTGCCAGAATGGGCATGTGAAAACATCCAACTCAGCTGTGATGCTCTCAAACACTCACAGTTGAATAGCCAGCCAACACTCTGTCTAAACTCATACATGAAAAATGGACACTTCATACAGCATGTTGTAATATTATGGAACAGATTTGCTGCATATCATCACCTAGTCAATGGGATGCACATGTTCCAGTGTTCCACTGTTAGTGTGTCAGGGTATCATCAGTCAGAGTGAATTGAAAGACATTTTGAGGGAAAGATTGGTGCATCAGTCTGTGGTACTCTGACTGACAGCTATTCCATCTTCAGGGGGACCAACAAATGATGCATAATCATGCAATTTTACTTTCAGCAAGCTATGCTTGGAAGAACTGTGACAGATCGAATGGATTCCTTATAGCGGACCCCACAGTACAACCTGAAGGATCAAACCTTCCTCGCAAACAGTGGACAACCATCAACCGCCTCAGAACTGGTCATGGTAGATGCTGCCACCTTCTCCATAGATGGAAGATTAAAGCATCCCCATCATGTGACTATGGAGCTCCGAATCAAACCCTGGAACACATTGAGCACTGCCCTCGGAGGAAATTCACAGGCAGCCGACAAGATATCCACACTGTTACACCAGAAGCTCTGGCCTGGATATCTGACTTAGATATTGACATTTGATTTGTTTTGCTGCTGCCATACGAAAGAAAGAAGAAGAAGAAAGCTATAATTTATCTTCCTCAGAGTTCTTGTTTACTGTTAGTTACATTTTTTACAATTGGAAGTTACACTGATTTAGATGGGGGTCCTCTTGCACTTGAAAATAATGCGACAACATTTATGCATTTTTTGTAGATATTTATGTTTTTTAAGATATTGAATACAACATCATTTAACTTGCATGGCACGCATAATCCAAAGTTTTTCTATTTTCTTCATGGTTTGGAATAAAGGTTTCATATTAACCACTAACTTGTTCTGTGTCTCTTTCTTCTGACGAATATATATAGTTTTCCTTTGCTTGTTGTCTAAAAGTTGCACAAATCCCAACCTTGATGAGTACCTCTCCGTTCTTGGCCCGCAGTGAGGTAGGACCTTGGGTGCTTGGGCCGTAGGTGGTCTTGACTGCGCTGAAGAATCCACGCACGTCGTGGTTGTCAGCTAGCTGCTGGATCTCCTGCGCTTTCTCCACCCACCATCTGTTCTTTAGGTCGCAAGTTTTTTGTTGGACCTCGGCACTCAGGCGTCTGTAGAGCTGCTTTCTTGCTCTCGAATTCTGTTGCTGTTTCCAGATCAGGCATGCCTTGCGCTTGCGGCTTATTAGCTCCTGGATCTGCTGGTCGTTTTCGTCGAACCAGTCTTGGTGTTTCCTGGTCGAGTGACCGAGCGTCACTTCACAGGTGCTGATTATGGAGGCCTTGAGTGCAGACCAGGTGCTGTGGACACTCTGTCTCTCTGAATCACTGGGAGTTGTCAGGTTGGTTGTGAGGCGCAGACTGAATAGGGCTTTCTTAGCAGGGTCTTTGAGTGCTCCAGCGTTGATTTTCATGCAGCATTGCTTCTGTTGCCGCTGCTGTTTTGGGGCTACGTTGATGGAGATGACAGAGCGGATTAGGCAGTGGTCTGTCCAGCAGTCGTCAGCTCCTGTCATGGCGCGGGTGATGCGGACGTCCTTGCGGTCCCTCACTCGGACGATGACGTAGTCCAGCAGATGCCAATGCTTGGAGCGAGGGTGTTGCCATGAAGCCTTGTACTTGTCTCTCTGACGGAACAAGGTGTTGGTTATGACAAGGCCATGTTCTAAGCATTTCATCAGGAGGAGGGTACCGTTGGAGTTGGCTTTCCCTACCCCCTCTCTGCCGATCATACCTCCCCAGAGGTCTGTGTCCTTTCCAACTCTGGTGTTAAAGTCGCCAAGGAGGATCAGCTTGTCGCCCGTTGGGACTCGGGACAGGGATTGTTCGAGGCTGGAGTAGAATTCCTCTTTGGTCTGGTCTGTGACTTCCAGTGTTGGGGCAGAGAGGCAGTCAGTGCCCGCTGGAAGGAGCACTTCAAAGATTTCCTTAACCGAGACTCTGTCTTCGACCCGAGTATCCTCAACTCCATCCCGCAGCATGCTACCCGCCACCACCTCAGCACAACCCCAGCCCGGCATGAGGTTGAAAAGGCCATCGACAACTGAAGGACAACAAGGCCTCAGGAGCAGATGAATCCCCGCCGAGGTGCAAAAACATGGCGGAGAAGCACTATTGGCGCAAATACATGAACTCATTTCTCTTATTTGGAAGGAGGAGAGCATGCCAGGGGATCTCAGAGATGCCGTAATTGTGACCACCTTCAAGAAAGGTGACAAGTCCGATTGCAGTAATTACAGAGGAGTTTCCCTGCTGTCTGCCACAAGGAAAGTCATCGCAAGAATCCTCCTCAATCGCCTTCTCCCAGTGGCTGAAGAGCTCCTCCCAGAGTCACAATGCGGATCCCGCCCACTAAGGGGCACAATGGACATGATCTTCACCGTGTGTCAACTCCAAGAGAAATGCAGGGAACAGCACCAACTGCTGTACATGGCCGCCTTTGACCTCACAAAGGCCTTCGACACTCTCAACCATGAGGGATTATGGAGTGTCCTCCTGTAATTAGGCTGCCCTCAAAAGTTTGTCACCATCCTCCACCTGCTTCATGATGACATGCAAGCTGTGATCCTGACCAACGGATCCACCACAGACCCAATTCACATACAGACCGGGGTCAAGCAAGGCTGTGTCATCACACCAACGCTCTTCTCGATCTTCCTGGCTGCAATGCTCCATCTCACCCTCAGTAAGCTCCCCGCTGGAGTGGAGCTAATCTACAGAACAAATGGGAAACTGTTCAACCTCTGTCGCCTCCAGTCCAGATCCAAGGTCGTCCCGTCCTCTGTCACCGAATTACAGTATGCAGATGACGCTTGCATCTGCGCACACTCTGAGGTCGAACTCCAAACCATCGTCAACAACTTCACCAAAGCGTACGAGAGCATAGGCCTTACACTAAACATCCGTAAGACAAAGGTCCTCTACCAACCTGCCCCCAACACACAGTACTGCTCCCCGATTATCAAAATCCACGACGAGGCCTTGGACAACGTGAACCACTTTCCATACCTCGGGAGCCTACTGTCAACAAGGGCAGACGTCGATGACTAAGTCCAACACCGCCTTCAGTGTGCCAGGGCAGCCTTCGGTTGCCTGAGGAAGAGAGTGTTTGAAGACCAGGACCTCAAACCCAGCACCAAACTCATGGTCTACAGAGCAGTAGTGATACCCTCCCTCCTGTAAGCTTCAGAGACATGGACCAAGTACAGCAGGCACCTCAAAGCACTGGAAAGGTACCACCAACGCTGCCGCCGCAAGATCCTGCAAATCCATTGGCAGGGTAGGCGCACCAACGTCAGTGTTCTCGCTCAGGCCAACATCCCCAGCATTGAAGCTTTGACTACACTCGATCAGCTCTGATGGACGGGCCACATTGTCCGCATGCCCGATACGAGACTCCCAAAACAAGTGCTCTACTCGGAGCTCCAACACGGCAAGAGAGCCCCAGGTGGGCAGAGGAAACGCTTCAAGGACACCCTCAAAGCCTCCTTGAAAAAGTGCAACATTCCCCACTGACACCTGGGAATCCCTGGCCCAAGACCGCACAAAGTGAAGGAGAATCATCCGGGAGGGCGCCGAACACCTCGAGTCTCTTCACCGGGAGCAAGCGGAAGCCAAGCGCAAACAGCGGAAGGAGCGCACGTCAACCCAAGCATCCCACCCACCTGCCTCTTCAACCACCATCTGCCCTACCTGTGACAGAGACTGTAGGTCCCGCATTGGACTCATCAGTCACCTGAGAACTCATTTTTAGTGTGGAAGCAAATCATCCTCGGTTCCAAGGGACTGCGTAAGAAGAGAAGAAATCCCAACCTGCCATAATAACTTGAAATGTGGCTGTTGAAGAGAATCTCCTTGAAACTGTCCCATGTGGCCTTCTTTCACTCTGAGTTCTACCATCACTGACATAGTAACATACCATGTGGTTTGGATTAAAGCAATTCATAAATACATTTACATTATTTTCCATAAATATTAATTTTCTTAAGAACCTTTTGCAAAGATGTTCTGCATCACACAGTGATATATGTGATGTAATAGTACTGACACTGCTTACAATATAAAATGACACCATTCAGCAATGTATGGAATAATGATTGCCTTACCCCAATAAGTATTTGTAAAAGAAGAAACAGTTGTATAACACAGTCAAATTTTTTCATTATGATAAAAATTCCATAGGTTTTTAATATAATAATTATTTTTTTTAAAGTTTGTTTATGATATTTCAGCTTTTACCTTAATCCCATGTGTATGTCCCAATCTTTATTTCGCTCTGTAAAATGTATAAAAAGTGAAGGATAATCAGTGCTTTTTAATTCCTGGTTTGCTGTCTATGAGAATTCTTCAATGTGATTGGCTGCTTAGCCTGCTTGATGACATAACTGTTGCTGGACACTGGAGAAATTAACATCGGGAAAGGTGAAATCCACGCCACAGAGATTACTAGATCTTAGTGGGCAGCTTTCTTCGAGGTCAGTGGCGAACGCCGTCACTTCACCACTGACCGCAAAATCCTGGCCACTTTATTTCATGAAATAAATATTTTCTCTGCAGATGGTGCAACTTTCAAACATACTTTCAGTAAGTTTAAATTCTGCACATGTTGGAAGAATTCAGTCATGCTGGATGATCCAGCTGAGTCCTATTTTGATCGGATCTGCCTTCTAATAATTTGCTATATTATGGATTTTAAGGCCATTCAGAAAAATATTCTGTTTAACTAAACATGGGCTGGACTTTCCCATTGGCTTGGTAGTTAGATATGGAGCCATACAGACTATGATGTTCTCAGGGTCCATGCTGTCTAGCAGTTCACTGGATAATATTTAGAAGCAGGAAACGTTGTTGATTTTTTCCCTTTCTAGCAGGGGGCGTTGGTGCCAATTGTAGTATCCCTACTGTCCCCATAGCTGAGATCAGCTAACTCAGTATCTGGCATCTAAACTGGGTCCTTCCAGGTCTGTCGTGCTCACACCAGGCAATGTGTTTACCAACTGAACCATTCAGGAAGCTGGTTAAATATTCTTGGTGAGTAGATAAATACACAATAGCCTCACTGTCTTACCATATAGAAATTCTGAGGCTAGCATATTTAGAGATTGCCACTTTGATGGAAATAGCCATTCTAACAACTACATAGTTAAAAAGTGCACTGGAACTTGGAGATTGTCACTGGGTTTTGAGGTGCTGCTGAAGAGAGAAAATTGACCTTCTATCCTCCCATATGACCACAGCACTAATGCTACCAGCGTTCTGACTTCCAAGCCAGTTAGCATCTCTGACTGAAGTGCGCAAAATAACTTTAATTTGAACAATTACTTTATTTTTACACTTTTTCCCCACCCCATTTTGCTTAGGAAGCCTGTCATTTGGACACAGCTTTATAAATAATAGTTGTAAAATAACCTTCTACTTAGTACCTTGAAAAATAATTACAGGATGGACCCAACTGTGTAAGTGATAAAAGGCCAAAGGAAGCTCTGTAATTACGATACTTTTCATGATAATTAGTGTCCTCCCAGTGAGTCCTTACTGTCAGACCATTGTTTGAGAAGAACGGTCAACAGCTGTTTTAATGACACACTTGCAAAGGATCTGTTAGGATTTTCTAAAGCTTAAGTGCCCAAAATAGCCTTGAAAATTGTAAACGGGTGTCAAATATGCTTCTTTTATACTATCATCCCTGGTGTTTCTACCTTCTCTTACGTCATATTGCAATTTTTACATGCCTAGACATTACAAAATACGAAAACAAAACCTTTCCTTAATTATAGTCATGGACAACGGCCAACTCAAGATGTCCAGAAATCACCTTAAAAGAACTTTTTTAGCATTGGAAAGTGATGTAATGGAATTTTATTACAAACAGCTGCATCATAACTCTTTGAGTTTAGGTGGGCTATGTAGATTTTTTGGAAACAGCAACTGTTTTTAAATCCCCCACCAGTGCGCCCCCCACCCCCCTCCCCCCTGCCCCATCCAAACAAATGCACACACACTTAAGTAACCTTTCAGCTAATCATATTCAGAATAATAGTGGAAATGTACTGAAAATAAGCCAACTTGACAGAAAATTAAAGCTGCACCACTGGGAATGTTTATTTTTAAGTTGCAGTCTTAAAATTTACCTAGGAAAATCTTGTTCCAACTTTTAATTCCTCTAGCTAGTCAAGAGTAACTCGGGGAGAGATTAATCCACGTTAAGCCAGTTTTTTGCACGTGAGGGGAAACAAATTTCCTGGCCCAATCTCTTGGTCACGATCCCACCCCAGATGTGCGCTGTCCACCATATTTGCAGCCAACGACTTTCGACTGCCTGTTATATCTAACCCTACTAGCTAGTCACTGGAAAGAATCTGGCAAATCTTTCCAAGCGTATTCTAAACATGGAATTTCAGAAGCTGGTTAGTAACATTACTATTCATCTTCAAGTGCCTCATCTCTAAAGTTACATTTCTTCATATAGGTGTTTTTTATTAGTCGCTCTGCTCTTGTTAGGGCTGGGGAATTTTAGCTATGAGGAAAGACTGGATAGGCTGAGGTTGTTTTCTTTGGAACAGAGGAGGCTGAGGGGAGACCTAATTGAGGTGTATAAAATTAGGAGGGGCCTAGATAGAGTGGATAGGAAGGACCTGTTTCCCCTAGCAGAGGGGTCAATAACCAGGGGGCATAGATTTAAAGTAATTGGTAGGAGGTTTGGAGGGGATTTGAGGAAAAATGTTTTCACCCAGAGGGTGATGGGGGTCTGGAGCTCACTGCCTGAAAGGGTGGTAGAGGCAGAAACGCTCCTCACATTTAAAAAGTACTTGAATATGCACTTGAAGTGCCGTAACCTAAAAGGCTACGGACCAAATGCTGGAAAGCGGGATTAGGCTGGATAGCTCTTTGTCGGCCGGCCTGGACAAGATGGGCCGAATGGCCTCCTTCTGTGCTGTAAATTTCTATGATTCTATGATACATTGAGTTTTACTGAACAATTTCTGATTAAGAGAAGTGTGCCAAACCTGTGATGTGACAAAGAATGTTTGCAATGTGCTATAGTGGAGGTCAATCCTGATTTAGTGCATCTCTAAGTTCACCCATTCTGAACTGACTGAAAGTCACCTGGATGGTGCTGCTCTGTGTTGTGACACAGTGGCCTGGAATTTGCGGTCCTGATGACGGTGAACTGGCAGCGCGCGCCGTCATTCGCCTTTGAAACTGACCGCAACTTCAGGATTTGGTGCATGGGCAGCCTAATGCGGAAATCCTGAAGTTGTGGTCTGTCATTCACAGCTCCTCCACAGGCTGCACTGTCCCCCCCACCACCACCCCAGAGCCGGCAACTAGTAAAATCTCTCAAATCAGTGAAACTGATATAAACTAGACTCTTCTGCAGTAATTACGCTGTTAAATACCCCATTAAAAGTTAGGCCCTTTTGGATTAGGTGGAACTGGGGTTTTAACTGCGTATTGACTGCTAAACAAAGGTTATGGCTCTGAAAAACTAATTTTGATTTTGTGCAGTGTCAAATCTATCCATTTTAATAAAAATAAAAAAATTTAAGAAACTTTAAAAAAAAATCTTTATTTCAGGTTTGCCTTTTCCCCATCTGAGCGCCCCAATCTTTGTTTTGCACTCTCTAACATTTTGAAAAAGTTAGAATTTTAAGAGCTTACCCATTTCCTGGTTCGCTGTCTGTGAGAATTCTGCGTTTTGATTGGCTGCTTAGACAGCTTGTTGAAGTCACAGCAGCTCTGCGCTGGGAATCCCCATTAACCTCCACTGATTTCAAATGCATGTCGGGAAAACCCAAAATTCTCAACACAGAGCTCGCGAGATCTTTGTGCGATGCTTACTTCGGGGCCAGGGGCAAATGCCTTCGCTTTGCAGCTGACCGCAAATTCCGGGCCAGAATGCTCACAATGATTTTCTTAACTTGCTAATACTTCCTCACTTTATTCCAGCATATTTACGGTAACTATATATATCGGCAGACTACACAATGGACAGTTGGCAGCTCTGCCCCTCCCCTGTACACGCAGGTTTGAAACAGCAGTAACAATCAGCCGTTACCAGCACAACAGTCCGCACAGCTCATCATAGTATAGGAAATAGTCTGTGGATTTGAAATTTACTTGGTCATCCTATGCTGTGAAACATAATAAACAATGAAAAAATACATTTTGTACAAGATACTGTAAATAAAACCTTTATGATACTGGCGCAGACACGATGGGCCAGATGGCCTCCTTCTGTGCCATAAATTTCAATGATACTCTTTTCCCTCTAACACGCTGATATGGCCCCGAAGTTCTGATGAGATGCCAGGGTGGAGAGCAGGCAAATTGCCCAACAAGCAGCGGCATTTGGGGTCGATTTCAGTTTTGCCCTGTGTAAAGTACTCAGTAAATGCTGGTGGGGAGGGAGCAAGCAAGTTTTCTGCCCACTGTCCGAGGTCAAGTGGATGTGCTGGGGCGAGTTCTCAGTCTACCCTGGGAATTCCACCCAGTGTGCCCTTATAACAACAACAACAATAGCAACTTGGACTTATATAGCGCATTTAACATTGAAACATCTCCCAAGGTGCTTCATAGAGGTGTTATCAGACACAAATGGTGGTGGACCATTAAACAACTAACGGGAGGAGGAGGCTCCATGAATATCCCCATCCTCAATGATGGTGGAGCCCAGCACCCGAGTGCAAAAGACAAGGCTGAAGCGTTTGTAACCATCTTCAGCCAGAAGTGCCGAGTGGATGATCCATATCGGCCTACTCCTGAGGTCCCCACCATCACAGAAGCCAGTCTTCAGCCAATTCGATTCACTCCACGTGATATCAAGAAACGGCTGAGCACACTGGATACAGCAAAGGCTATGGACCCCGACAACAACCTGGCTGTCGTGCTGAAGACTTGTGCTCCAGAACTAGCCCCGCCTCAAGCCAAGCTATTCCAGTACAGCTACAACACTGGCATCTATCCGACAATGTGGAAAACTGCCCAGGTATGTCTTGTCCACAAAAAGCAGGACAAATCCAATCCGACCAATTACTGCCCCATCAGTCTACTCTCAATCATCAGCAAAGTGATGGAAGGTGTCGTCGACAGTACTAACAAGTGGCACTTACTCACCAATAACCTGCTCACTGATGCCTAGTTTGGGTTCCGCCAAGACCACTCGGCTCCCGACCTCATTACAGCCTTGGTCCAAACATGGACAAAAGAGCTGAAATCCAGAGGTGAGGTGAGAGTGACTGCCTTTGACATCAAGGCAGCATTTAACCGAGTGTGGCTTCAAGAAGCCCTAGTAAAACTGAAGTCAATGGGAATCGGGGGGGAACAGTCTCCACTGGCTGGAGTCATAACTAGCAGAAAGGAAGATGGTTGTGGTGGTTGAAGGTCAATCATCACAGGCCCAGGACATCACTGCAAGAGTTCCTCAGGGCAGTGTCCTAGGCCCAATCATCTTCAGCTGCTTCATCAATGACCTTCCCTCCAACATAATGTCAAAATGGGGATGTTCGCTGATGACTGCACAGTGTTCAGCGCCATTCACAACTCCTCAGATTTAGAAGCATTCCATGCCTGCATGGACCTGGATGACGTTCAGTCTTGGGCTGATAAGTGGCAGGTAACATTCGTGCCACAGAAGTGCCAGGCAATGACTACCTCCAACAAGCAAGAGTCTAACCACCGCCCCTTGACATTCAACGGCATTACCATCGCCGAATCCTCCACCATCAACATCCTGGGGGTCACCATTGACCAGAAACTTAACTGGACCAGCCACATAAATACTGTGGCAACAAGAGCAGGTCAGAGGCTGGGTATTCTGCGGTGAGTGTCTCACCTCCTGACTCTCCAAAGCCTTTCCACAATCTACAAGGCACAAGTCAGGAGTGTGATGGAATACTCTCCATTTGCCTGGATGAGTGCAGCTCCAGCAACACTCAAGAAGATCGACACCATCCAGGACAAAGCAGCCCGCTTGATTGGCACCCCATTCACCACCTTAAACATTCGCTCCCTCCACCACCGGCGTACCGTGGCTGCAGTGTGTACCATCTACAAGATGCACTGCAGCAACTCGCCAAGGCTTCTTCGGCAGCACCTCCCAAACCCGCGACCTCTTCTACCTAGAAGGTCAAGGGCAGCAGGCGCATGGGAACACCACCACTTCCAAGTTCCCCTCCAAGTCACAAATCATCCTGACTTGGAAATATATCGCCAATCCTTCATCGTCGCTGGTTCAAAATCCTGGAACTCCCTTCCTAACAGCACTGTGGGAGTACCTTCACCACACGGACTGCAGTGGTTCAAAAATGCGGCTCACCACCACCTTCTCAAGGGCAATTAGGGATGGGCAATAAATGCTGGCCTGGCCTGCGAAACCCACATCCCATAAACGAATAAAAAAAAGGGATGCCAAGCCAGAGAAGGAGCTATTAGAAGGGGTGGCCAAAAGCTTAGCCAAAGAGTTAGAGGAATTAATTTGATGTTTAAACAGCGATTTGGAATGCACTGCCTGAAAGGGCAATGGAAGCAGATTCAATAATAACTTTCAAAAGAGAATTGGATAAATACTTGAAAAGGAAAAATTTGCAGGGCTATGGGGAAAGAGCAGTGGAGTGGCAGTAATTGGATAGCTCTTTTAAAGAGCCGGCACAGGCACAATGGGCCAAATGGCCTCCTTCTGTGCTGTATGATTCTTTGGGCTAGAAATTCATTATAACCCAGGAATGGGCGGTATCATTAGAAAAGTTGAAGAATTAGCGCCAGGCGCTAATGCTTTAGACTGCATGCAAAATTTGTGCTCACTGCTCAAAGAAATGATTGGAGCGCTAATTCAAGTCTTTCAGCCTAAGCTCATTGGCATTACACTCAAAGGGTGGGCCAATATCAGGTGCAGTCTAATCGCAAGTCATGATTGCCACAGACTTTTTCCAGTTCTTAAAGGGGAGGTTCATTGATGCTGCAGAACCTCATTCTCAGCATTGCTGGCTGTGCAGCTGCCTCAGCAAACAGCAGCAGGCCAAGAAGAAGGAGCCAGAGGACTGAAGCAGCTGTACTCATGGCAGATCCACGCCCCAGGGAGAGAGCCCGCAGATTCTGCGATCAAGCATTGGAGGCGTTGGTGTTCACTGTGGAGAGACAAAGGGCGGTGTTCTACCCGGCAAGTGGCAGGAGGCCCTCGCCGCAAGTCTTCCGCACCGTGTGGAGGGAGGTACCACAGCACATCTCGGGCAGCACTGTGGTCCCCAGGACCCGCACACAGTGCAGGAAGAAATTTAACAACCTCGCTCGGGTGGTCAGGGTGAGTGAATGATTTAACAAATGATGCATACCACCATCTGAACCACAGTCTTCACACACTGCCCAAAGCACCACACCCGCAGCACTCACTCACCAACAATCTCTACCTACCAACATTCACACCCACATCTCACACCTTGCACACAATGACAGCTATTCAACTATGACAGGCACATCACCCAAATACATTGCTCCACACTCACTCACACACTTTCCTTTCTCTAGCAGGACAAGGTGGCTCACAACAGGAGGGAGTAGGAACGCACAGGCAGGGGACAAGCCGACACCCAATCACTGTCTGCGCTGGAAAATAGAGTGCTGCAGATTATTGGGCACCAGGTGATGGGCGCTGTGACCACCGGCGACATTGACCCCCTTGGGGACAACAACGGTATGTTCATCCCTACTCCTTCTTCTCACATCTCACTTCCCCCTCACCCCACAAGCGTTTCGCACTTTCCAGCTAATCATGCTGTATGCATGCATTTCTCCCTTCCTGCCCATCCCCTCACCTTAACCCGACTCTTGTGCCTTTATGCTTTCAGATAATCAGCAAGCACCTGAGCAGCCTGTCCCTGAGGGCACCGCAGAGAGCGAGGGGTGAGAAGAGGAGGAGGAAGAACACACCGCGTCACTGCATGTCTCACCCGCAGGCACCAGCTCAGATACTGGCACTACGCGTTCTTTAGAAGTTAGTATAGCAGCGGGATCTGCACAGGGTGAGGCACCGGGGACGAGTGGGCTGCAGCAAGACCAGGGGGAAAGGGTAGCTTGGGGCCAGCTCCCCGTAGGGCAAGTTCACGCACGAGTTCTGCTGCACAGGACTCAGATGAGGACCTCGATGGGGAGGCATTTAGAAGAAGGGTGATGGGCATGCACACGGAGATGACAGGTGCAATGGCAAGGGTGCCTGAGAGCCTCTTGTCAATGATAAGGAGCGTGGAGGAGTCCGACTGCAACATTGAACAAGGCTCTGCGCACACCATGGAGCTCATCATTTCCAGTCTGCAAAGGATGGTAGACTTCCAGAGAGTCCGTGGCAACCCAGACCTGATGCCGCGTGTGATGGGCGATCTGGCAGCTTCCATTGCAGCACAGGCGGAAGCCACGCAACGTCTTAGTGCTGGAATACAGTCTCTGCTTGGTGGCATTCAATCTCAGACTGCTCTCATGCAGTCTCAGCTTGATGCCACGCAAGCTCTGACTGCTGTCATGATGGCTGGGTCTACCACCATCGACCGGGGCTTTCACAGCAGGCCCGCAATCTGTGCTGCAACAGATTGCTAGGGATGCTGAGGTGCTGCCCCAAGGGAGTGGCAGTGGGTCAGTGGAGCAGGAACCTGTTGTCCTCTCTCAGGATGACAGCATTCCTGTTCCCACCGCTGCCACTCCGCCATTGACCTTGTCGCTGCCTGTCATCCAGCCAGCCCAGACTGCTGCCGCCCATGCTAAGGTGGTGCAGTATACAGCCAGGGCTTCCAGGGCCTTTGAGGGCGTCCTGCAAGGCCATCTGAAGTCTCCCGCACGGACACTCAGCAGCCTTCCACCAGCCGTGCTGCAGCCACTGGGCCAACACTTCGTAGGAGCACAAGAGTATGCAAAGGCACAGTAACGAGGGGCACTAAGGGTTTGCTCAAGGGTGAATAGCTAATATTTTTGTTGTAAATATTTGCTCAGTGATTTTTGATAAATTTATTAATTCAGTTTGTATTCTTTTGTGGTGTGTCTCATTTCAGCTTTGTGCTGTGATATGGCCTGTGACAGGGATGGAATGATGGGGATGTGGTGAGCAACGGAGATCTGGGGTTTAATTGATTGGAACTGCAGTCTGATGAGGCGATCACGGACCGCCCTTCCGGAAGGCTGATTGAGTGGCAGCCTCCTCCCTCGCTCCTGTTCCTCCTCCTCCTCGCCCTCCTCATCCTCCTCTTCCTCCTATTCCTCCTCCTCTCCCTCCTCTCCCTCCTCCTCCTCCTGAGGTGGTCCCACAATTCCTGGTGGCAAGGGCTGGGCGCTCATGATGGTCAGATTGTGGAGCATGCAGCAGACCACGATGAAATGGGACACCCGCTCAGCCGAGTACTGGAGGGCTCCTCCCGAGTAGTCAAGGCAGCGGAACCGTTGCTTCAGTAGGCCGATGGTCTGCTCGATGATGTTCCTCGTGGCAGCATGGCTCTCATTATATGAGTGCTGGGCAGGAGTGTTGGGGTTTCGGAGGGGTGTTATGAGCGAGGTGGAGAGCAGATAGCCCTTGTCTCCGACCAGCCAGCCGCGAACTTGATATGGTGGTTGGAAGAAGCTGGCGCTAACGGGAGGCACTAAGGTACCGAATTTTTCCCCCTATGAGTCTATTCTATTCTATGAGTCTAATGGAGAATTCATTAAAGGCTTTGGGGAAAAATTCGGTTGGTTTGCGCCTCCCGTTAGTGCCCTAAAAGGCGCTAATGGGGCGCAAAGCAACTAGTGCCCGGGCGCGGCGATGTTTGCGCCACTCGCGAAATTAATTAGTTTTTGCGGCGGAGCAAAAGTTTAGCGCCCCAATCTCCTGCGCCCGCAGATCGTGACGTCAGTCGAGTGTGCAACGCCCTGGTGGCGCCCTGGACAGGATATTGAGTGGCACCCCCCTCCTTTCCGCCTGGCGCAAGCAATGACAGGGAGACTGGAACATTTCCCAGTCAGCGAGGGGCTGGGGGGGCACTATTTAAAGGTGCCCTCTTCCTGGCTTTTTCTGTGGCAGACATTTTTGCACCACTCATTCTGACAGAGAGAGAGATTCTGAGAGAGAGATAGAGAGACGCTGTGTGAAGTAGTTTTGGCTACTGAGCATCACTTTGCAGGTACTTTTGGATTTTTGACCTTCATTACTTCGATTGCCAAGAGACTCTGGGGGCTGCACTGATTCGGTGCATCGTCCTGCGCCTGCAGAATCGGAGGCAACAGAGACGCAGAGAGAGAGTGGCAATCATGGAGGAGGGCCAACAGGCCTCTGCACAGGAGACCTTACCCTCCCAGGGTATTCCGGGAACAATTCTCCTACATTCATTTATCTGAGGAGCAGTGTTTGCGCAGGCTGCGCTTCAGCAAGGAGGTGGTCGCTGAGCTCTGCCACCTGCTGCAGCCAGATCTGCAGCCTCAACTGAGGACCAGGACGTCTCTGTCGGTGGCAGTGAAGGTCACAGTGGTTCTGAACTTTTATGCCACCGGCTCCTTTCAAGCAGCTACTGGGGACATCGCCAATATCTCCCAGTTCGCGGTCCATTGCTGTATCCGTCAGGTCACAAATGCCCTCTATAAAAGGAGACGCCAGTACATCTCTTTCCCGATGACCTGGGCCAAACAGCATGAACGCGCATTGGGCTTTGCGAGGATAGCGGGCTTCCCCATGGTGCAGGGCGCCATTGACAGCACGCATGTGGCATTGTGAGCACCGCATGAGAATGCAAAGGTTTTCCAAAACCGCAAGGGGTTCCACTCCTTAAATGTCCAGTTGGTCTGTGACCACAGACAGCTGATACTCGCTGTCAATGCCCACTATCCTGGCAGCAGCCACGATGCTTTCATCCTGTGCCAGACTGCTGTGCCAGAACTTTTCCAGGCACGGCATCAGCCAAGTGGTTGGCTCCTCAGGGACAAGGGTTATCCACTGTGCACCTGGCCGATGACACCGCTCCGTAACCCCAACACCCCTGCTGAGCTGCGGTACAACGAGAGCCATCTCGCCACCAGGAATATCGTTGAGCAGACGATCGGCGTGTTCAAGCAACAGTTCCACTGTCTGGACCACTCAGGAGGAGTCCTGCAGTACTTGCCTGAGCGAGTCTCCCTCTTCATAGTTGTGTGCTGCATGCTGCATAACCTGGCAATCCTCAGGACCCAGCCAATGCCACCAGGCCTTGGAGCACCACCGGAGGAAGAGGAGGAGGAAGAGGAGGAGGAAGAGGAGGAGGATGATCAGCAGCAGCACCAAGGCGGGAGGGAGGCCCACAATGTTGAAACTGCAAGGGTCGTCTGTCAACGGCTGATAGCAAGCCGCTTCTAGGCCCCTACTGAGAAATGGCTTCTGGCATGGAGAACATCATGAATGAAAGCAACCCGCAACCCCAAAGCGGCCAAGGCAGCAATGATTCCAAAGGCCAAACCTGTACATTTTGAATACAAAAACTTTTTTATTTTACAAACTCTGTGTGTGTCATTTCTTCATGACAAACTAATAGAAACAAACACAAAAAAATCATTAATTAACATAACTGGTTCTCACAACCTGGAGATAATGTCCAAAACACTAAACAAAAGTTTGAACACGAACCTCAGCCTTTAATAAAAAATTTACCAACATTTCCTCACACCTCCTACTTTTTGCCCTTCGAGGGTGATCTCCTTCCCTTGCGCACTTCCCCCCTTCCCACCCTACTGCTCCTCCGTAATGGGACCTCAGTGGCTGCAGCAAGGCTGGTGGAAGGCTGCTGATTGTCAGA
This sequence comes from Squalus acanthias, assembly GCA_030390025.1. Classification (NCBI taxonomy): domain Eukaryota; kingdom Metazoa; phylum Chordata; class Chondrichthyes; order Squaliformes; family Squalidae; genus Squalus; species Squalus acanthias. The sequence goes on along the minus strand of CM059433.1, from coordinate 76,356,845 downwards.
ATCTGAGACTACAGATGCCCTTGAAGGACGGCCTCGACCAGCTCTGGGCCTGGAGGGCCCGGCTGCAGACTGCACCAATTCTGCATGGGCGGCAGCAGTCTGGGCTACAGGCGGTGGCAAGTGCAATGGGGAAGTGACAGTGGTGGCAGCAGGAATGCTGTCCTCTTGAGAGAGGACAGCAACTCCCTGCTCGACCGACACACTGGCACTCCCACGGGGCAGCACCTCAGCATCCGGAGCAATCTGCTGGAGCACAGATTGCTGGCCTGCTGCGGCGCGGTGAGGGCCCCGGGGAAATGTGTCTGAAACAGCGACAATGGCAGCAGTCAGTGCTTGCGTGGCCTCAATCTGAGACTACATGAGAGCAGTCTGAGATTGGATCACGGCAGCCAGTGACTGAATTGCAGCACTAAGCATTAGCGTGGCATTCGCCTGTGCTATAGCATAGTGCTCCACACTCCTTGCCAGTGCATCAATGCAATCGGGCACCCTTCCCACTGCACCCATGAGCTGAGTGTGCATGTCCACCGCCTGGGTGTTCATTTCAGCGATGAGTCGCTCCTCCTCTGCGTCCAGTGCAGCAGGACTCGCTGGCCTACTCTCCCTCCGGGGAGAAGGCCCCCGAGCTTCCCTACCCCCATGGCGTTGCTGCAGCCCGCTGGGTCCCGGAGCTTCACCCTCATCAGACCCTTCCCCCCTGCTCCCCTCCAGGGAAGGCGTGGTCCCAATGTGGACATGGGCTTCCTCGGGAGAGGGTGGCGCTGATGCTCCTGCTTGCTCTTCCTCCTCGCCTGCAGCTTTGCTCCCACTGGCAGCTTCAGGGCCCGTCTCCTCAGCTGGTGAATCACCATCGGAAAGCAGGGAGGTACAAGAGTGGCTTTAGCGTGAGGACAGGGGGCAGTAAGGGAGGAAGGAGTGGAGCGATTTAGTAAGTTGGATTGAAAGTGTAAAAGGCTGGTGTTGTGAGGGACAAGTGGAATGAGAGAGGAGAGAAAGCTGATTACCTTACCATTGCTGTCCAGAACGGGGTCGGCCTCTCCAGGGGCGACGGGACTGATCACCCGGCTTGCCACAATCCTGTGGACGCGCGCCTCAAGATCACTGAGGGGTTGCAGCTGAGGCCTCCCTCCACCCGTCCATTGCTGCTGTCTCCTATTATGAGATTGCTTGGCCTGCAAGAAAAAGGACGGCGTCTGAGTAAATATACAGCCATGGTCTTGCCTGATGTGCCTCCCATAATTGAATAGCCCTTAATGTATGCAAGGTGTGGAATGTGCATGTGTGTTTCATGAGAGAGCCATAGGTGTTGCATGAGTGTTGGGCATTGGGGTTTTAAGACCCGCTGGCCATAGAGTGAGGTTGAAATGGAGCGATGGAGAGGTATTGAAAAAAAGCCACTCACCCTGACGACCCGAGTGAGGTCGTTGAACTTTTTGCGACATTGAGTATGGGTCCTGGTCACCATGCTCCTGGAGGAGACGTGCTGAGCCACCTCCCTCCACACTCTTCTGTAGTCGCGCAGCAAAGGCCTCCTGCCACTCTCAGGGAAGAGTATAGATCTTCTGCACTCCACCGCACCAACCAAAGCCTTCAAGGTCCACTTGCTGAAGCGCTGAGCTCGTTCTCTCACCCTCTCCATAGTCCTTGGCTGGAAAATGTAGTCACAGGTCTCTCCAGGCCGAGATTCAAGGCTCCAATGAGCAGGGTGTGGCTGGAGAGCCAGATCGACCCTCCCCTTTAAGAACTGTCCGGCGCCAGTGTGTCTGTGTTCCATCGCTAACTGACATCAGCTGCGCTGCACCCGCGCTCTGAGTTAGCGCCTCGCTCCTCGGCCTTTGCGCCTTAAGACAGGTGTGCAGTGCCTGATTTAGCGCTCCAATCACCTCCAGGGGCGATAGAAGCCAAGTTTACAGTCGGAGGCGATAATTAGCGCCAGGCGCTCGGCCAATAATCACGCCCCAAACGGGGCGATACTGAATTTCTCCCCCTTTGTTGCTTGTTTAAGACTGTTGAAGGCTTTCTTGTAGACCAATTAAGAAAAATGAGAAGTCGCACAACACCAGGTTATAGTCCAACAGTTTTATTTGACTTCTCATTTTTGTCTTTCAAATAAAACTGTTGGACTATAACCTGGTGTTGTGCGACTTCTCATTTTTGTCCACCCCAGTCCAACACCGGCATCTCCAAATTAAGAAAAAGCTTGTGCAGAATCGCAAAAGGCAAATAAAAATAAAACTCACAATCAGACGCATAAGTTAGTTGAATTAAGAAAGTATTAAGAAAGAAAGAATGAAACAAATGTTTAGGATGGTACTGACAGAATTGAATAGCAACGTGATGTTTTTATACCAAAAGCATGACTGGAGCACCCATTGTCAGTGTCCTTCTAGGCAGTCACACAAGACTTCACAGGAGTCAGTTACTATTTCAGCCACTGCTTCATTAAGGAAGTAACTGAAGGCCTGTTTTGTCATGCACGCACCGACATACACTTTAGTGACCACTACACGCAGCGGCAGCTGCAGTTTTACCACATTGCTTGCTTCCCTGAGATACAAGATGTCATTGAGTTTACCCATTTAGCTACTCATGCGTTTACCAACAGTCCTGTGGCATACCTAAATTAGAAATCATCATGAAACTGTAGGCAACCGCTGCAAAAATGCACATCAAGCACACATCCCAAGGGGGAGCATAATGAATACATTCTGTTTGAAGGAGGAGGAAATATGGAAAGCTATCTCCTCAGAAATATGAGTTACACAGTGCAACCATAGCTTTAGCTAACTCTGCACAATCCCTGTAACCCAGAAGGGATTAGATGCATTACCACATGTGCAAAATCGCAAAAGGCAAATAAAAATAAAACTCACAATCAGACGAATAAGTTAATTGAATTAAGAAAGTATTAAGAAAGAAAGAAGGAAAAAAATGTTTTGGACGGCACCAATAGATGTGAATAGCAAAGTAATGTTTTCATACCAAACAGCACTGTTAGTCTCACTGTGATTCTCGTCACAAAATCTGGCCCAATATCTTCAGTTTGCTTTACATTTGAAAGTATCACACTTCTACTGCAAAATAAAAGAATGGCACCATACAAGATATAAGGGCCCGAAATTTGCGGTCAACGGCAAACCAAAAGCATTCGCCGCTGGCCCCGATGAAAACTGCCCACCGAGATCTCTATGGTGAGAAGTTTGCCATTTTCGACGTTCCATTGATTTCAGCGCTCTGTAATGGGAATTCCTAGTGCGATGCTGCAGTGACGTCAACAAGCTGTCTAAGCAGCTAATCATATTGCTGAATTCTCACAGACAGGAAACCAGGAAATGAGAAGCTGCCTTTATCCGAACCTTTAAAAAATGTTACAGAGAGTGACATAAAGATTGGGACTCACATGGGGATAAGGTAGAAACTGAAATATCATGAACAAACTTTTTTTTAATTCTTTTTATGTTTTTTAAAAATTGTAATTTTTATCATCATGGAGAATTTTGGCACTCCACAAATATAAAAATTAATTTTTAAAGCCAGAACAGTTGTTTACCTGTCAATACGCTGTTAAAACCCCAGTTACACCTATTCCAACAAGGCTTAACATTTACTGGGGTATTTAACAGTGATATTATTGCAGAAATGCCCAAGTTTTCATCAGTTTCACTGATTTCACTGATTACACTGATTGACGGCTATGGGGTGGGGGATGGGGGGGTGCGTGGTGGCGGGGGGGGTCCACAGTGCAGCCAGTGTCAGAGCAGTGAATGACTGACTGCAACTTCAGGATTTCTGAATTTAGATGTGCATGCGCTAAATCCTGAAGTTGCGGTCAGTTTCAGAGGGGTAATGACGGCGAACGCTGGTAGTTCGCCATCATTGCCCTCCACAAATTCCGGACCTCATTTTATTTTGTATATGTACACATGTGGCATGATTCTTCAAAGTATTTCTTCTAGTCACTTACTGACTGTAAAATAAAGCAGTTTACTGATTCTTTATAAGGCTATGTCTCACTGCAATGTTAATCAGTCTGCCTTTCAGAAGATTGGAGAGGCGGACAAGTGGAAAGATTATGGAATTCTGTCCATATCGCAAGGGGTCTCATTTTTGCAACCTCGGGTCATGCAATCATACATCTAAATATTGGGTAGTGAAGGTAAACTCCTATTCATAAGGGGGGCAGGGTCCACTTACAGGAGAGACCGGTGACATTTAACCTGAGAGAATGACTAGTGCAGGTGCAAAATTTGTCTGGCTTTCTGGTTTCTAACTTGTCTTCTTTTCTCTCTTTTCCCTGTCCTGCTTTTGTTAATTCATCATGTCACTTATGCTGTCTCTTGTCTGCACTCATGTTAGTAGAAACAACAGCTCTGAGATGCTCCAAGAAAAAAGGGCACGACAAACAGAGATAAGAAGCACATATATTAGCAGGAATTGTCATATGCCTGCCAGTATCTGGATAATATTAGGGTTCCCATTAATTCTGGGATCCCTATGGATCTCATAATGTTGTATAATTCGTGGTATATATGCTTACATCATTATGGAAGCTGACCTAGTAGAGGAAGTTAAAGATGCAATATCTTCACAAGATATTTGTATGGCAGACATTTTTTTATTCGAGAGAGAAAAAAGTTATGTATCATTCTTGCCATCACAATATAACTCACAGCAACATAGTAATGCATTCTGACATTTCTAAATAAATTAGAAAATGATTTGCTAAACACTTTATCATGAAGATCTTGCCCTTTAAATCTGTACTGTGCATAGCAATAGTACAGATTAAAATGAAAATTACTACTTGGCCTTTAATTATCTACTGGGTACTATATTTGAGAGTAGTAAAAGTAGTAACATAAAAGGGAATCTAACATAAAAGGAAATCCAAAAGTCTTCTGTAGACATATAAATAGTAAACGGGTAGTAAGAGGAGGGGTGGGGCCGATTAGGGACCAAAATGGAGACCTATGCATGGAGGCAGAGGGCATGGCTGAGGTACTAAATGAGTACTTAGCATCTGTCTTCACCAAGGAAGAAGATGCTGCCAAAGTCATAGTGAAAGAAGAGGTAGTTGAGATACTGGATGGGATAAAAAATGATAATGAGGAGTTACTAGAAAGGCTGGCTGTACTTAAAGTAGATAAGTCATCAGGACTGGATGGGATGCATCCGAGGATGCTGAGAGAAGTAAAGGTGGAATTCACAGAGGTACTGGCCCTAATATTCCAATCCTCCTTGGATACAGGGGTGGTGCCAGAGGACTGGAGAATTGCAAATGTTACCCCCTTGTTCAAAAAAGCAGCTACAGGCCAGTCACTTTAACCTCGGTAGTGGGGAAGCTTTTAGAAATGATAATCCGGCACAAAATTAACAGTCACTTGGACAAGTGTGGATTAATTAAAGAAAGCCAGCACGAATTTGTTAAGGGCAAATCGTGTTTAACTAACTTGATTGAGTTTTTTGATGAGGTAACAGAAGGGTTAATGAGGATGATGCAGTTGATGTAGTGTACATGGATTTCCATAAGGCATTCGACTAAGTGCCACATAATAGGCTTGCCAGCAAAGTTGAAGCCCATGGAATAAAAGGGACAGTGGCAGCATGGATATGAAATTGGCTAAGTGACAGGAAACAGAGAGTAATGGTGAAGGATGTTTATCGGACTGGAGGAAGGTATACAGTGGTGTTCCCCAGGGGTTGGTACTAAGACCACTGCTTTTCTTGATATATATTAATGACTTGGATTTGGGTGTACTGGGCACAATTTCATAATTTGCAGATGACACAAAACTTGGAAGTATAGTGAACAGTGAGGAGGACAGTGATAGACTTCAAGAGGACATAGACAGGCTGGTGGAATGGGCGGACACGTGGCAGATGAAATTTTACGCAGAAAAGTGTGAAGTGATACATTTTGGTAGGAAGAATGAGGAGAGGCAATGTAAACTAAAGGGTACAATTCTAAAAGGGGTGCATGAACAGAGAGACTTAGGAGTATATGTGCACAAATCATTGAACGTGGCAGGGCAGGTTGAGAAAGCGGTTAAAAAAGCATACGGGATCCTGGGCTTCATAAATAGAGGCATAGAGTACAGAAGCAAGGAAGTTATGATGAACCTGTATAAAACACTGGTTCAGCCTCAACTGGAGTATTGTGTCCAATTCTGGGCACTGCACTTTAGGAAGGATGTGAAGGCCTTAGAGCGGGTGCAGAAAAGATTTAAAAGAATGATTCCAGGGATGAGGGACTTCAGTTACTGGATAGACTGGAGAAGCTGGGGTTGTTCTCCTTAGAGCAGAGAAGGTTGAGAGGAGATTTGATTGAGGTGTACAAAATCATGAGGGGTCTAGACAGAGTAGATAGAGGGAAACTGTTCCCATTGGTGGAAGGGTCAAGAACCAGAGGACACAGATTTAAGGTGATTGGCAGAAGAACCAAAGGCGACATGAGGAAAAACATTTTTACGCAGCGAGTGGTTAGGATCTGGAATGCACTGCCTGAAAGGGTGGTGGAGCCAGACTCAATCATAGCTTTCAAAAGGGAATTGGATAAGTAGCTGAAGGAAAAAAATTTGCAGGGCTACGGGGAAAGGGCGGGGGAGTGGGACTAGCTGAAGTGCTCTTGCAGAGAGCTGGCACGGGCTCGATGGGCCGAATGGCCTCCTTCTGTGCTGTAACCATTCTATGATTCTCTGATTCTAGTGATTCTGGTGGGAATTTTACTGTTGTAGTGTAATTAAATCTCAAATGTAAGTAGGGATGTTCTAGTGCCATATTTCTTCAGCAGTTGGAGGGCACAAGACTCTCCTAATCTGATAAATCAGCTGATGAAATTTGTGCATATTTTAAATCTTTTGCCTGGCACAGTTTCTTCCACTATAAACATTTCTGCCAAGGAACAGTGCAACATCTTGGATCATTCAGTAACAATTGAAAGTGGAATTCCAGATAAAAGCAATCTTGGTGAAGCAATTTTTGTTGGAAAAACTCAGTTTGCTCTTAAGACTGTCCATCTGGTGGATTGTTTTTCAGATGTAACAGGTGACTTGAATTTATCACTGCAATTGTTAGAGAATAACCAATAATATCAAAGGCCTTCCAAATTGTTGTTAATTCAATGAGGAGTAAAGAGATACATACCTAGAGGGAGATGAAAATGGTCAAGTGAGTTTTAAACAGACAAGTGAGATAGATTAACCAAATATTCTGCTAGTAAAATCAAGGTCATATATTGACTGCCTACCTATTGTTCCTTTTATTTTAGTGGATTCTTCTGTATCATCTAAGGAAGCATAATTTGCTAAAATGCACAGCAATATGTTCACTCCAGTGACACTATTGTTGATATGTACTCATTATGAAAATACTGTACCATATTTCATTGGTACAGATATGACATGGAAGTTAGTGTCTGAGTTGGGGGAGGTGTGGGGGGTGGTGAATTCAGTATCCTGATAACGTGGGCTGGTCCTGTGAGTGTTCTTACCCCGCCAAGGAACATGAACATCTCTCCACCCCTATTAAACTATCAGATCTATCTACCGCCGCCCCATTCCTGCCCTAATCATGCCTTTCATACACATACACACTACCATTTTATTTTAAAAGAAGAGCGGCTCATCCAAATCCAGAGAACAATTTCTGAATAAATCCCAGTGCAGCTAAACTTTATTTGATGCTTATTCTTAACACCAAACAATAGTAATACTTCAGTTTATAGCACAAATATATCTAGGCCTTAGGCCTCTATTACCTTTATTGGTGAATCAAGCAGGTTTTCTAGCAGAGAGAAAGTTTAGTCTGACCAGATGAGTACAATAGTCTGTCAACCTGGTTTTTTTTTAGGATTTTTGAAAATAGAAATTCATGTCTGGTACCATTCCAGGCAAAATTTGGAACGCAGTAGTTGTGAGGCCCAATTATGAGCTGCACAGCCCTTGGTCTGGTTTTATTTAAGGTCTAATTAAATAGGTACTCTCCATGTTTATTTTAAAGAAAGATTTTAATTCTTAGTGAACAATGTTCTTTAAGCCATGAACAGATTTGGGAATCAACAGTTTTATACAAAACAGATGGTAGTGTACAGTAACACAGAGATAATAAAGCAGGTTTTTTTGTACTTACTGGTTATCCCATTTCCTTAGAAAGATGTAACACTGGCTTAACCCCATTTACCAATGCCTCGGGTAAAACAGCAGTTGCAGCCTCGGGATATCATGGAAACAATTTTTAAACTGGGATTAGAGGAAAGAAATGGCAAGTTTTACAGATGTCTGAACTGACTGGAAAACCTGGGGAAAAATGTTACCATAGCAGGGAAAATATGGGTTCAATCCAGTTCTGATTCTAATCATTTTACTTTCAGTAAAAAGTAAAACATTGATAAAACCTCTGTGATCTTGTCTAACATTGTCCAACTAGATCCTACCTTGTAAAAAGTATGGTTTATTACCACAATAATACAGCATGCTACTAACTAACATAGCAAACTATAACTACTAGCTAATATAGCGAACAACTAATTAATGTAGCAAGCTACTAACTTACGTAGCAAGTTATAATTCCTGGGTAATATAGCAAGCTACTAACTATTATAGCAAGCTATTACTACTAACTAATAATGTAAGCTATTATCACTGACTAATATAGCAAGCTATTCTTAATAACAAATATAGCAAGGTACTAACTAATATAGCAAGCTACTAAGCACTAAAACTAAATGGTCATTGGCATGTGACGCAATACTATTGCAAATGACAGAAGGATTGCTTACCCTAGAAATCGCACAATTTTAGAAAAATAATTTAATTCAGAATCCACTCCTCACCCTGCCCCCGTTCAGTTACATCCAGCTAATTTACAGTTTTCAATCTCTCAGTTTAAAGTGACCCTTCAGTCAATTATTCCTTTTTCTCTTGTTTTGTTGATTCTGTAACTTGAAAATTCATATTTTATTCTGCATACGTCATATGAAAGAAGCATGTGTGCTTTGAAAGCTGCAAAGGAAACACAGCACCAAGGGTTAATAAAGCAAATGTTTACACCATTGTTTTAATAAGTTGGTTATTGGAGTAAGCTAACTCCAACTGCTGCTTTCCATTCGATAGTAGTCCCTCCAGTGCAAGTATTATGTATGCACAACACATACACGAGGCTGCCAGATTCCTGCTTCCTAGTCATGTTCTCGGCTATGGTGCTGGACTGATACTGAGGTCTGGTTTACCGAGTGACAGTTTCACTAAACGACTGACGCAAAGCAGTTCTGAGTAAGTGTTTGCTTGACAGCCTCAGCCCTGATATCGCCCCATGGCTTATAGATTCCAGAGTTCACGGGAGCAGAGGAGATTTTCCCTGCAGATGCTTGACAGAATTTTGTCACTTGTCTTTTATTATTTTATACAAATTGGCTTCATTCATAATTGTTGGATGGGAACTAAAACTGCAATCAGCAAAGGTGAGCGTAAAGAGTAGTAAAGAGTGAGAGGGAACATGTAAAAAGTATCATTCTGAGGTATTTTACTGACTTCAGAAGTTTGTTCAGCTGGTTTTAATGTCTGCAGCTTCTTTGCCATCTGTTTTCAGTTTTATTATAAAATATTTGACCTGTAAGCAGAGTTTTGTTAAAATAATTATTTTGGCTTCTTTGTTGATTGCATGCAAAAAAGAAGTTAAAAATTCAGGTTTAATAAACATATCAGGTCACCTGATTAATCAGGAACATTCCTTCTTAATTTTCAAAAATGTAAGTGTTTTGAATTTCACAAGTCTATTTTCTTTGCCTCTCCTGAGTTTAAAAGACTGCTATTACAAGAATAGAATTTGACCATCATGACCACGAACTGTGATATTGAGCTGGTAATTTAAGTATAGCTATTATTAATTGTTTCCAGTTTGAAACATTTTATTTAAGCAGAATACCCTGATTATCTGTATTTTTTCTTTGTCGTCGCAATGCTGCTCTATTAAGTTACGTTTGATTGCAAATCTATGTTGTAACAGTAGCTGATTGCTAAAAAAAACTATGTTCAAGTAAGCCACGGCAAATAGGGACAGTGTGTGCCAACTGATGATGTGTGGACAAGCAGTGAGCTAAGTAAGTGTCGAAAAGGAGCTCCAGCTAAATCACGGCAGTCCACTATCTGACTAAATATTTCTAAGGAAATAGGGAAATATATCTGATTGGATGATGATCCGGTTCATTTCTCAAATTAATTGGCTAATAATGAATCGATCAACTATATTTCAAGAATTCATCATGGCATAATCCAAGCTTTATTAACTATGGGTTTACTTGTCTGATGCTCAACCCAGAAATGAATAAACTATAATATTTTTGTTGCTCCTTTTTCTCCCCTGTTTTGTTCCTCTCCTGAAGGCTTTGACTTCCTGCTGAGCTACATGGACACTGGGTACCTCACAAATATCAACAGCCCAAATTAATGCATTAACTTGCCTTCTAATTTTTCCAAAATCCTTGTGGAGAAGTGCCTAGACTCACCTCGTTAGGATGCCCATGATCAGAAGCTTGCCATATAGGAAACTGTGAGACCAGCCCTTTGAGACTGACTTGTTGACTGTCTTGCACACAAGCACCGATTTCCATAATATAATTTGCTGAGTAGATAAGAGATGCAGTAAGAATGGGACTGATGTGGATCTTCCTTCTCCGTTCCACTGCTGCGATGTTGCAGTTCACCATGACTGAAAGACTGCAAATTGATCTTTATGGATTTCAATTGAGAATAAGGATCCTGGCTACATACAATTGTCATCAAAGAAGAAAGGATGGCATCATGCCAAAAATAAAATAACAAAATCTCTTATAGGACAACGGGGTGGATTTACCCCCAGAGTGGTATCTGGGCAGTTGGCTGGCGGAGTACGTCATCTGGTCAGCTGGTAGTCCTGCCAGGAAGCCCGGCCTATTTTGAGAATGGGACCTCATTTGCATTGGGCCAGCGATCTGCGGCTAGGAACCAAGCATGCCGAGGCAGCCCACCGGCCAGGCTGTCACAGTATCGGGCGGCTCAGCCAGCCTCCAGGCCAGAGGAAGGTAGCTAGCTTCCTTGGTTTCCTGATCAACCCACAGCTGAGCTTCAAATCCCACATCCTAACCACCAGCAAGACCACTTATTTCCATCTCCATAACATCATCTACCTTTACCTCCAGCACATCTACACTGCCGCTGAAACCCTCATCCATATTTTTATCCCGTCTTGGCTCATTAGGGCAACTTTCCTCTTAATAGCATTTGGGTATTGAATAATCACCTGGGCGCAGCACAAAGAGGAAAATCAGGTGGGAGCATTGTGCGCCCATAATGGAGCCTGCCTGAATTTCTGCCCATTTTTTAAAATGGATGGAAAATTGGGATCGGCTCCATTATGGGTGTGCATTCCTCCCCACCCAACTTTCCGATCCTTTATGCCCAAATATTCTAATGGAAAATCAGCCCTAATTTCTCCAACATCCCCCTTGTTGGCCTATAATGCCAACTTGTCCAAAAGTGATACTGCCTGTGTCCTGGCAAGGAAATAAGAAACAAAGCCAAGGGAAGAAATTAATCTACAGGCAATGAGCAATGCGAGTCGTGGATGTCAGAGGTATAAGACACTAAATCATTAGTGTAAGAATGTCGACTACTATACATGCAACTAAATATATGAGTAATTTAAGATTTTGGTGGGAATTACGACATTTTTATATGTCTGTTGTGTTATAAATGTTATACATATCGCAACATATTCAACTGGGTCCGACATAGAAATGGCAGCTGGAACCACTTTGAAGAAATAAATTAAGTGGTGTGATGGGTTGAAATTGCAGGTGTTCAATTGTTTGTCTTTCTGTTAGCTTCTGTTGGATCTTTGCTGATCTATATTTCAGTGAATCGATATAGGTAAGTTGCTTACGGAGTCAAAGAGAAAAGAATGGCATTCATCTTTTTTCTGCTAGAGTCAAATATAATGTGCCATTTTACAGATGTGTGTGTGTGTGTGACATATGATATACATGATTTTTTAATTACATTGATAGATAGAACAAAGTCTACAGTCACTGTGAAGCTTGTCTCCCTGTACACACTATCACCAGGCAATGTTGAAAAAAACTAGAACATTTGATGGAACTTTCACATCTTAGAACATGTAGAACAATGAGACATACATTGCACTGTGTACAATGTACAACCAATGAGGAATTCACATGCAAAATTGCTGTCATCAAGAATCAATACAATGTTAGCTTAGAGCTCTAAATACAATTTGATGCTTTCTGCCTGCCGGCAAATAATTGTGCTAACTTACTGGCCAAGCTAAATGATTTCTTAGCAAATCCACTATTGCATGAGCATTACCACCTACATTATATATGTTGAATGTACATTTTGATGTGTTTGTTTTTGTCCAATTTCAATCTTGTGAGTATTTTATTTTAGCCACATATGGTTATCAGCTGCATACACTTCGTAGGCTTCCTGCATCATTTAATTTTTTTGCTATGTATTGTTTTCTGAAACTCTAGTATTTTATTGCAGTCCGTTTTTAACCCACGTGTCTTCATATCCAACTGTTTGTGTCTGTTTGGTTGAAAGATTGTTTTGTATTGTCCATTTCCAGGCCATTGTAGTACAATTGTCTGTTGTCTTTCTTTTTGTTCCTTTCATTTCTTGTTTGTTTTATCCAAGAGATTGGAAGATATATTTTGGAACAGTGAGACAGTGTTTAGCTTGCAGGTGCAAATAAGGGCTGATGGTTAGCAGAGATCACCTACCAGTTGTAACTGACACCTACTCAGAGGTATTATTCCACCTTCAACACATCACTGAAGTATGTCTGGTATTTAGTGTCTTGAGCTTGCCTTTAGTGCTCCTTGCAGTGTCATGTTTTTTTCACATATGACTGCAATTCCAAAACTTGAGTGATGAAAACTGCAGTTCAATAATCTTGCGGTTGTGCCATTTAGACAGAAAAACCATTGTTTTGCAATTAGCAGAATCATTATTCAACTATGCAAGTAGGACAATCTCAGGAGCTGTGCACTTTGACAAAATCTCAGATCTATGATGAGATTCTTCAGGTTTATGTTCCAACTAAGTCGATGTTGTTAAACTACCTGTAATTGGCAAGAAAAATGTCCTGAGTGTTATTTTAAAAGACGGCCTGTGACACAGACTTGGTGCAATAAATAATTGATCAATGTGATTTAGTTAAAAGAACATTTATTTTGTAATCAAAGATTACACTAGATAAGCGGTGCAACTGTCCCACAAAGAAACGAACTGGACAGACAAGGGGTCTCTATACCCAGACTACTTCCCAGTTTTTAACCAGCAGTATCACTCTGAGACAAAAGCAAAATACTGCGGATGCTGGAAATCTGAAATAAAAACTGAAAATGCTGGAAATACTCAGCATGTCAGGCAGCATCTGTGGAGAGAGAAACAGAGTCAACGATTCAGGTCAAAGAAACATTGTCCGGAATTTTCTTTACCTGGACGGGTCGGGACACCGTTCTTCTTTTCATCGCGTTCCTCAGAGCGACTTTCCATTAATGGCGCCTATTAAAGCCGCCCTGCTCGTTTCCCGGCCCTATTAAATGGTGCAGGTCTGATGACGTCATCCAGCTGGGATATTTAAAGGAGCCTTGGCCGCATTGCATTTGAAGGTTCATCTAGGAGTGTGCAGGCAGTACATTTCAGCATCTGTTTACTGCTCAGCCTTGCACACTTGGCTTCACAGAGGCAGAGGGCTGCACCCAGGTTCTCAGATGACTCCCTGCATATGCTTGTGGAGAGAGTCAGAGGACACAGGGAGGTCCTCTTCCCTTCTGATGGGTGCAGGAGACCTCCCCAGGAGACCAAAAGAGCATGGCTGGAGACAGCAGAGGAGGTCAACAGCAGGGATGTGGTGAGGAGGACCTGGGTGCAGTGCTGGAAGCGCTTCAATGATCTCATTAGATCAGGAAAGGTGAGTGCAAAGCCATACTCAATTTCATCCTGCTGTGCCTTACATCAAATCCCCATCACTCTGCCTTCCCAACCTACTCATGCACATCATCACTCAAACCAACATACCTTGCACGTCCACCCATCCTCTCTCTCTCTATCTACATTATCACATCCCCATCTGACTAACCACCTCTCACACTCACCCTCATCCTAATGCAATCATGCCAACTGACAACACACAAAGAGGTCACTTTGCATTCGAACTTTGGCATTGGCACCACATTCCCTCATAGTCACCCTCTAAAGATGTAACCCACACATTCCGTACACTCATGCCATCACTCTCACTCAAACATCTCTTCTTTCCCTCCTTGCAGGAGAAGAGAGCCCACAATAAGAGGGAGAGGGAGAGAACCGCAGGTGGCCCTCCATCATTCGCCACATTGACTCCAGCAGAGGAGGTCGCCCTGAAGGTCTCCGGAGTTGCCACGCAGCTGGCGGTGGGAGACGGAGAGAGGGGGACATCTCAGTAACCTGGTGGCAGAATTACATCTCATACAGTCACATGGCATATAGCAGTCACTCATATGGAGACTGATGTCAGCAGCCAGTGAATGTTCATCATATGCATAATGGTATTGGTACCCATTCTTGATATGGCATTTCTAAATAATCTCTTTACTCTCCCACAGATCCCCAAGAGCACCCCCGCGCCGCCACCCCCCGCCCCCTCCCGCCCCCCCCCCCCCCCCCCCCACTGTCCAGGTGGAAGAAGAAAACAACTCCTCAGAGGAGTCTCCAGCCTCTGAGGGAGCACCATCACCAGACTTAAGCACACCCATCACCAGCGCAGAGACGCACACCTCGGTGGGGCGTACGCGAGATAGAGTAGTGTTGTCACCTGGTGTGTCACAAGTCACAAGTGAGCAAGAGGAGATGGTGGAGACACGGTTACAGCAGTGGAGACGTCTCACCGGAGGGCACAGGACTCTCCCAGCTCTGCTCAGCTGAATGCAGATACTGAGGCTCGGGGGCCATCGAGAAAGAGGGCAATCCTGGAAGTGCAGGAAGAAGTGCAGGAGGCTCTGACAGTTTTTGCGACCACAATGTTTGCAAATGTGCAGAGAATGGAGGAGTCCATCTCCAACATGAGCACCACCGTGTCGCAGGCAATAGCGACTGTAAGGTCTTCCATGGAAAGTATGGCCACCTGCATGGAGCAGTTAATGCACCACTCACATGAGCACATGCTAGCTGTGGACAACAGATGGCAGGCGCTCATAGACCTCCTCTCTAGGAGTGATGTCAACATAGACTTGGGTCCTCATGGCCCCACTGCTGTGCAGCAAGGTGCTCTCCAGCTCCTTGCTAGCAGGGAAATGTGGGTGGTCCATGAGGGGGATGATGGTGAGAGGGGACATGTAAGTGGGGGCTCCTCTCAAAGCACTCACACTTCTCCCCCATTGCCTCCCCCTCAGTCATAGCCCCAAATGCCTCCTGGGATCCAGATGGCTAAGTCTGCCCCAGGACAGTCGCAGGAGGAGAAGACTTTGGCGGGGCCATCAGAGGCTCCAAAACCCAGAGGAGGTCCGCCAAAAGTGTCTACGCAGTCGCAGTAGCGAAGTGAGCAGGCTGCCTCTACCTCTGCTGAAGCCACATTGGTAGCACCTCGTAGAAGCATGCGTAAGTGAAAGATGACACACAAGTAGATGCATAAGGGTAAGCACATGGGTGTTTAAAGAAGTGCTTCAGTTAAGGTTCTGTTAATCTTATGTCACATATAAAATGATTTATTTTCACCACTTTCCGGTCATGGCCAATTCTATCTGCTACTTTGGAAGTGGCTTAGTGAGTTGGAGTGAATGGTAAGACATAACGTTACCTCCAACAATGGGGGTCACTGTGAAAGAAATGACTTGGTCATTGTAGGGATGATTTATGGTGTTGTTGGGGTTGGGGGGTGGGGGGAGCCTGGCACAGCATGTGGCAGCCATATGGGTTTAATGTGTAAAGTTAAGTAAATCTGGCCATGATGAGCACATCCCTGGCCACCCGGGCAGCAATATGCTCAGGTGCTGGTGGGATCTGGATCTCGGGTTCCTCCAGTTCCTCCTCCTCATCTTCCAGCTAATGCTCCTTCTCCTCCTCCTCTGAAGAGGTTGTGCGCTCAGAGATCAAATGCAGCGCTCCTCATGCAGCGCTAATCCTCGCTGCTGCACTATGTTGTGCAGGTCGCAGCAGACGATGACGATTCTGGAGTCCCGGGCTGGTCATACTGAAGGGCTCCTCCAGATCTGTCAAGGCATCTGAAGAGCATTTTCAGCATGCCTATTGTTTGCTCTATGACACATCTGGTGGACATTAGCTTTCATTATATCTCTTCTTGGCCTCAGTACCTGGCCTCCTCAAGGGTGTCATGAGCCACGTCTTCAGTGGCGAGCCCTTGGCTCCAAGCAGCCAGAAGGAAACTCTGTTTGGAGGAGCGAAGAGCTGAGGGAGGGTGGACTGGCGCAGGACGAAAGAGTCATGACAGCTGCCATGGAATTTGGCACACATATGCTTGATGATCTTCCAATGGTTGCAGACCAGCTGTACATTGAGGTAGTGGAAGCCCTTGTAGTTCACAAACACTCCTGGGTGATGATGCGGTGCCCTGATGGCCACATTTGTGCAGTCGATGACACCCTGCACCCGTGGGAAGCCAGCCAGAGCGGCAGGGTGGCCTGTGCACACGATCCCCAAGGCTTCTTGCTTTATGGAACTGAGCACCTAAATGGAAGCTGTCCCTCCTCCTGTTTCCATCCACTCATGGGTATTGTGTGCCAACTTTTCCTGCAGAACAATAGGGAGCTTATTAGTGCATGGTTCCATCAGTGGCTTGTGAATTTGTGTGAGGCATGGTGATGTGTTCATGAGGAGTGAAAGAAAAGAAAGACTTGCATTTATATAGCTCCTTTCACGACCTCAGGACATCCCAAAGTGCTTTAATGCCAATGAAGTACTTTTGAAGTGTAGTCACTGTTGTAACATAGGAAACGCGGCAACCAATTGGCACACTGCAAGCTCCTACAAACAGCAATTTGATAATGATGTTGATTGAGGGATAAATATTGGCCAGGAGTGCGGCATGCAGCAAGCAGTACGCAGGATGGGGAAATGTCACAGAGCAGGAAATGAGCAGGAGAGTAACATTTTCTGCCAAATACATTGGTGAGCTACCTGCTTACACTGGAAAACTCGTGTCATAGACTAATGAGACCCGATCATCAAAACAGTTTGGCCCTATCACGCATTTCATCAGATGGGTAGCTCGATCGCTTCGCCCATCAGGGGCTGATGAAGTCAAAACCTACCCTAAGTGCAGGTATGTTGTCCTGGGCCTATAAACTCTGTTGGGATGGTAAGAATTCCTGCAACCTCACCTCCTTATACTTGTAGCTGCAGCTCTATTTTCTCCTTTCTCCTGTGACTGCTGCTCCTCTTCCTGCTCTTCCTCTCGTCAGAGTGGAATTCCTAGAAGGATCCCCATGTAGAGAAAAGTGCAATACCAGCAGCCCCTTAAGATTTCAGAAGTTTGTACAGCCACTACAAGCATTTTTCAAAATCATCTAAGAAGCCAAAAACCACTATAAACTACCAGCAAAGTTTTCCTCAAATCTTTGCAGCGTTTTCAATGAGAGTAACTGAGCATCTCGTTAATGACTACTTCCCGAGCTGTACATCCATGGTTTGTGGGTGGGTTGAGGAAGTAGCGGGGGCAGCGCTGATTGACATGAAAATGACATTCGGTGTCCTGAGGACATCAGCTGAGCCCTATTTGAATATTGTAATTAGGACCCTGCCTATTTACGGTGGGAGTGCTGGCCGCCTGAATTAGGGTCTGCCTGAAAATTGGAATAGACGGACCTCCAGAGCTAAGTTAGTGGTTTTTTGCTCCTGATTTTTGTACGATCTCCCACCCCATTTCGGGGCCATAGTGAGCTGAAACTCGACCCCACTGAGTTCAAATAACAGGCAAATGTGGGCCTTAAAACTCTGATCACAAACCATTGGATTTAGCATTTCCAATAGCTTACAAGTTTTATTCGGTTATTTCTTTCTTTTAATTATCTGAAATTTAGAACACTTATTGTGTGCTTTTCTGTTTTCTTTTAACCAGAGATCTTAGTAATAATCCTCTTTTACAAATACTAACTAATGAGATTTTGAATGTAGCTGGTTTCATATGTAGTGCTTTTGTTCCATCTCAAATAATCGTGATAAATAAAATGTAACAAAAAATATACAGCTTCTACTCACTGCTGTAGGTTTAATTAAAAACCGGGTACTATCCTTGCCATCAACATTTCATTATTTATTTTCAGGTAACTTTGTTCTCACTCGGTGTCCGGTTGCAAGGCTAAGGAAGAATGCAAGAGTGGAAGGGCATTGTAGTGTCTTAATTAGGACAGCAGTTCCTTCAGTTTGCTTGTTCAGTTATCTGGAGTAAAGTGTTTGAAAATCCAGCAGTAATGACTTCCTTTACCAGTCTAATTGTGTTTATTGACTCAGGGAGCATTGTTGGGTGGCAGGTTTATACTGATCTATTGTTTTCTTCTTAAGAGAAGGGAAGGGGAAGATGTGGGAAAAAAAAGTTATGCCAAACTTTGGACCAAAATGTTTGTGTAGTTTTGTTCACTTGATTGGACTTTAAATAGTAATTTTTATTGACCTGTAATTAATTTTTAATAGTGGCATGTCTATTGCAACCACCACCAGCCCCCAACTCTGAAACATGATCGCCACCATGTAACTGAGAATATTATAGTGCTAACCTTCATATTTTAAGCAACATGCAGACTGTAAAGTTAAGTCTTCTGGCTTTTTGATCTATTAAAGCGAGACAGTTTCCTGGGTGTATAAATAAAAAATATTCACTCAAATTGGTATCAAAACTAGACTAATTCAGTAATGAGAATAGAATTTTCTGAAGGGGTTAATGTAGATGCTTTCTGGGAGATCAGCCTTGGTGGGATGTGGCATCACAGTCAGAACAGAATTGTTTGCCTGAGTCGTACTTGATTCATTTAATTTATGCTTTGAAGAACAAGTCTTGTTACTTTTCTTAAAATCCATTGGTGCTGCTTCACAGAAGTTAAAAGTCAGGCCAGTGAAGGAGGAAAGCCTTATTTTGGATTTTCTGTCTTCGGGTCGGGTACACACAGATCCCAACTGAGCCTACTGCATTCCCAAGGTCTTACAGTGCAGACCAGATACAATTTCAGCATTCGAGATGGCTCTTGTTTTGGTAAAAGCGTGACTTATTTTCATTAGGTGGTCACCTGGGGCTTGACCAAAGCTCGCCTCAATTCTTTGGTCTGACAGCACAGCCAGTTGCATTCAATCTTACTCCCAGTGGTACATATTGAGGATGTTTAGACTTTATGTTATGTTTTAGATGTGCTCAGGGAAGAATCAGGGCAACTGCTTTTATGTATGACAAACCATTATACATAGAATGAGTCAGAAAGTGGTGACATTAATAAAACTCGAGTGATGCCGGAAATGCTAAACACAACCAAAAACAAAGAAATCAGCGCAGGAAAAATTCCAATCATTTGAAAACACCTTCACAAATTATGATCAATATTTTCTTTTTCTAGAAATCAAAAATAAAATGCAGGACAGACTTTCTAAATTTATTTTGGACCTGAATTTTAATTTAAATAACTGAACACACACACATAGTTGAGGGCAAGTTCCCTGTTATTTTCTCCCCTGCATACTCCAGATCATACTGCAGTCAAGAGGATTGGCAGGTGACATGTTCCCAGGTGCCTGTCAGTGCTGCTCTGAACCAGCTGCTAGAATGCACTTGAATGTGTTTAGAGATGACTTTCCCTGCTGATTTTTCCTTTCCGGGGGAAGTGCCCATCCTCCGCTCAGTACCTTCCCACATTATTACAGTGGGATCAAACCTCTATTCCACCAGTCCATCTCACAGCAAGTGTCATTTTTTTTTTAAATGTCGTTTACAAAAGAATATTTTTGGAGAATTGTTTCAAAAAAAGAGAGCTAGAGGCACATTTGCATGTTTGTGTTCATAATTATAATAAAACTGAAACAACAGAATAAGTGTGCTGGAGTATTGTGTATGGTTTTGTTCTCCTGACCTAAGGAAGGATATACTTGCCATAGAGGGAGTGCAACGAAGGTTCACCAGACTGGTTCCTGGGATGGGGGGATTGTCCTATGAGGAGAGATTGAGTAGACTAGACCTATAGGGGGAAAAATTCGGTTGGTTAGCACCTCTCGTAAGTGCCTCCGGGGGGCGCTAACGAGGTGCTAGGAACTTAGCACCCGAGCGCGGCGATTTTAGCACCGCTCGCGAAATTGACCAGTCATTTTGTGGCGGCACTAAACACTACCACCACGATCTCCTGCGCCCACAGATCGTGACATCAGTCGAGCGTGCAACGCCCCAGTAGCGCCCCGACCGGACATTGAGTCGCGCCCTCTGCCTTTCCACCTGCCGCTAGGAACGACAGGTAGAGGGGAACGTTTTCAAGTCAGGAAGGGGCTGGGGGAGCACTATTTAAAGGCAGGCACTTCCTGCCTTTTCTTGTCAGCAAAATTTTTGGTAAAGGCAGGTTGAGAGGGAGAGAGACGTCTGGAGAGATTTAACGCTGTCTTAAGGAGTTTTGGCCCTCAGCACCACTTTTGAGGTTCCTAAGCGCCGAGCTCTTTCCCTGGGCCTATCCAGTAGTGCTTCCAACACAATTGCTTTGGAGGTCTCTCCAGGCCGAGATTCAAGGCTGCAATGAGTAGGGTGTGGCTGGACAGCAAGATGGCCGCTTCCCTTTAAGAACTGGACGGCGCCAGTCTGTCTGGCTTCGTTGGTTACTGACATCGCCTGAGCTTCGGTAGCGTTCTGAGGTAGCGCCTCGTTCCCCGACGTTTGCGCCTTAAGAGAGGTGTGTAGCGCCTGATTTAGCGCTCAAATCACCTCCAGGAGCGATAGAGGTGAATTTTGCAGTCGGAGGCGATAATTAGCGCCAGGCGCTAAACTTTGCGCCCGGCCGATATTAGCGCCCCAAAATCGGCGGTACCCATATTCCCCCATATTCTCTAGAATTTAGAAGAATGAGAGATGATCTCATTGAAACATACAAAATTCTTACAGGGCTTGACAGGGTAGAAGCAGGGAGGATGTTTCCCCTGGCTGGGGAGTCTAGAACCAGGGGTCACAGTCTCAGAATAAGGGGTCGGCCATTTAGGACTGAGATGAGGAGATATTTCTTCACTCAGAGGGTGGTGAATCTTTGGAATTCTCTACCCCAGAGGGCTGTGGAGGCTCAGTCGTTGAGTATATTCAAGACAGAGATCGATAGATTTTTGAATATTAAGGGATTCAAGGGATATGGGGATAGT
The DNA here is from genome assembly GCA_030390025.1 of Squalus acanthias. Taxonomy (NCBI): domain Eukaryota; kingdom Metazoa; phylum Chordata; class Chondrichthyes; order Squaliformes; family Squalidae; genus Squalus; species Squalus acanthias. Next base: position 76,335,483 of record CM059433.1, on the reverse strand, counting down.
GCAGGAAAGTGGAGATGAGGTAGAAGATCATCCATGATCTTATTGAATGGCGGAGCAGGCTCGAAGGGCCGAATGGCCTACTCCTGCTTCTATTCCTTATGTTCTTATGTTCTTAAACAGAATACCCACTAAAGTTTCAGTTGATAACATCAGAACCCAGAGGGGAAGAAAAAGAGCAAAATAAGTGTCAGAACATCCCAAAAGCTACATATTGATGACAACAGGGTTGAAGGGAATTATCCTATGTAGGGCACCTAATAGCAATTGGTTACTTACATCAAAGAAAAATGGTCTGATGCCAAATAATGAAAAACATTGGCCCGTAATTTCCGATCGGAGGCTTCCTGCGTGCGGATGCCTCCTATCGGAAAAAAATCTACAAACTTGCCTGAGGGCTCCCGAGGTCCGGACACTTCCGCTCCTGGGCTTCTCCAAAGTCAAAATGCACAGGGCCCACATATTCCAGGGGCGCAGGCAGTTCGCAAGCGTCCCTGGGATCACGTGGGCCAGGCCAGACAATAGGAGTAGGGAATCTCCCTTCATACTTTTGACACATAGACCTGTCCAATATATAAATGGAGATCACCCCAGAAATATACTAAAACATTAAATACATTTTTTAAAAACCATCACATTTTTAAAATTAGTTAAAATTACATTAAATTAAATATTTTAAACAAAAATTTAATTTTTTGAAAAAATAATTACAGTTTTTTACAGGGCTAAAAATAAACTTACCTTTTTTAAAAGTATTTTAAAATTATAAATGAGTGAAAAAATGTTTTTTTTAACTTTTTTTCAACCCTTATGCTGGTAAAAGCAGGCCTTATGCCTGCCTTACCAGACGTAAGATTTCTAAGGGTTTTCAGCGGGCGGAAGTTCTCCAGAAAGCGAAATTCTCCCCCCGCAGAGGCCCTTCTTCAGGGCAGGCGTCCGATCTGAGAGATCGGAAATGCCGGTTTTCAGCGCATGCGCTTTGCTTACCTGAAACCGGCATTTCCGATGTCCCTACAGGTGTGTACACAGCCCGTACACATCGCAAAATACGGGCCATTGTTTTATTCAATGTTCTTCAATGCAAAGTGTATTAGTAGCTTATTTTAATTGGAAAATAATAAACCTAAACAGGACTAGAAGAACAAATACTTCCGTGGAAGGATACTCCGTGGAGTCAGCTTCAGATAGAACAGGCATAGCCACAGTGCCGCAGTGGCATTTAAAGCTCCCTATCAGGATGGAAGTTTGATGATTCCAAGGAGATATGCAATGCTACGTTCTTGAAATACATTCATGTTGCTTTAGTTGTAAATGTGTCACTAAACTTTGAACATAGAACTGCCTAGGGTTTCTGGTACAGCAGTCCTATCAACCTTGTGAGTAAAAAAAATCTCTTCCCCTCTCTTTTCACTCATTTGGTGATTACCTTAAATTTATGCCCTCTGGTTACTGACTCACCGGACAGCGGAAGTAATGTCCCTCGATTTACCTTAAAACTCCCCTGCTACTATCTCCTCCTTCAATGAAGTATGAAACCCAGAAAAAATGAGTCAGAAATGTTCATACTAGTACAAAACCATTAACTGGGGTAGGAAGTTTTAAAACCCATGGTCAGAATGGTAGGAGTTCACACTTCATTCTGGAGTGGAATCTGCAGCTTCCATTCAGTACAGTGATGGACAAGTTGCGATGGAGATGGGGGAAGAAACAGTGTTAAAGAAATGGAGCAAATCATTTTGTTATTTTACAGACACATATCGCAGCAACTGGTATTTAAATATATCATTGTGTTGCTCGTGTGCCATCTAACCAGGCTCTTCTTGCCTCAACAAAAAAAATGCGTCAAGCACTTTTTTTAAGAAGACCGCCTCCCCTTTAAAATATGTAGCTGCATGTTTTGTAATACTGTGCTTGGTTGGTTAACATTTTACTTGAAAGGAATGTGAACAAGCATTTGCCAACACCTCAGATAGTATTTAACACTAGAACTATGATAAGGAACAAAGCTTTAATTTTGACTCTTTTTACGCACAATAGCCCCAAAATTACGGGGTTTTGGGGGGCTCAATTTGTACATAGTGGGAACGGAGCAGCACGAATTTGGGGCAGAGACCATTTCTGCCAGGTTTCTGTCTCTTTATGGCTTCACAGAAATATTTGAATGGAAGGGTTGTGTGTGTTTTATCTGGCTGCTCCCCTGCACCCCTCCCCCCCCCCCCCACATTGTGATGTCACTTTTGGAGACAATCCTGGCAGGATGCCAGTGGTATGAAGCAAGTGCACTTGTCGTACGATGGGCTATAAGTGGGCCCCACAATGCCATCTACAAATGGCAATGAATCTATGAGATTGGTGGCCATTTGAATATCTACAGACCAGTGAGGGAGCAACATGAAGGAACATCTAAACATTTTAAGACTTAGGCCAGACCGGCCTGAAGCTCCAGAATCCTGCTGGCCTCTTGGGATGGGCAGCACAGTAGCACTGTTAATGGCACTAATATTCCTGGGATTTAAGATGGGACCAGGGCAAAGTCAAACGGGCAGATGAAAGTCCTGCCACGCTACACTTACTGTCTAGTTCAAAAAATTTGGGGTTTAAAAAAAGACCATAGTTCTCTTTTAGAAAGAATCAAAATTGAGATTTGTTTACTGATGTTATGCATTGTGGAGAGGTTATAATAGAAAAGAAGGAGATTATGGATGAGGAGAGAGAATCTACAACCTACAAGGGAAAGACCACTTATTTGTCCCTTAGTGAGCAACAATGATTGTGGTGGTTTCATCTTACCAGAGATGCCATCAGCGATATAGTCTCGATCACCAACAGTTCTAGCTCTGACTACTTCCTCAACTCCATTACCACCCACATCTCCCTACCCTCCTCCAATCCAACTACTTTCACCATCCATCATTAAGAAAATTCTCCCCAAGTCACTTACAACCATATTCTCGAAATCCCAAATCTCTCACCTTTGGCCCTGTACTCATCATGACACCTCTGGAACTGTCATTTTGATAAACCCTTCCTTATCTCTATATGAAATGCCCATGTACAATTGTAAGGAGGTTATGAATGCCTTTGATCCAAAGATCAAGACCATCCCTGCAGCTGCCTTTGCCAAGTCCTCTCTTTCCCCTTATTCCTAGCCTTTAGGTGACCCAGCCCCCAGCCACCCCAGCTGTAAACTCCATGTCACTCTACAGTCAACAACTACAACTTACATTTATATAGTGCCTTTAACGTAGAAAAATGGCCCAAGGCACTTCACAGGAGTGTAATCAGACAAAAGTCAGCTTAAGCCATGTAAATTGTGAGCTTTGCTCTAACTCTGCAAACCTTGACAGTGGAGGTCTGGAGTTGGCACACTTACACTGAGATGCACTGCTCTGTGGATTTTTGGGGTCAATATATTAAAATCAGTACATCAGTAATGCACCCTTTTTTGGGCATTACCCGTCATACCTCTAGATAACAACAACTTACATTTATATCGAGCTATTAATGTAGACAAAGGTTCCAAGGTAGCACCTTGATAGGGTTTCTCATTATTAAATGAGCAGCGAGCTGTAATAAGCCTCCAGGCACATCAGCAGCTATATTCCAACATTAGTTGGGGCTTCAGAAACTACAGTTCCCAACAACGAAACCACCATTGTACAGGTTCAGAGCCTTCATAGCTCCAGGAAACAGCCAGAAATCCAAACTGCTTCCTGGATAATAGTAAGTTCTGAACACTTATTCGCCATTTTCTTTTTCTCTGACTTCAGTTTTTCCCCTTTAAATTTATAAATTAATCTTTTTACTTTTTTTAGCATTATCCATCATGAAACTCTTCCAGGTCAGGCATCCAGGGCTCTTCCTTAGATTTGAACTCTCCACAGTGTATTTTAATCTATAATACTTTGCTTTTTCTACCCTTTGGCCTCTCCCCAAGTTATGAATTTTTTCAAGTTTTTTGGTTCCATCAAATTCCTCTTTTAGCTGTTTTGACACTCAGTCCCATCCCCCCCAACCCCAATCCCAATTACTGTCTACTGGGAGGTCCAAAGCTGTCTCTCCAGTTTGCCCCCATGTAGACTCTCCACAACTGTTTTCATATGGATAATCATTTTATTTTATCCTGTTAAATTGATCAGTATTCATTTGATCACAATTTTCTTAATTTCCATTCATGAATATTTATTAACTGAATAATTCTTTATACCTAATTTTCAACTTTTCAATTCATACTTCTTAATTAATGTAATCATCTCCAATAATTAATAACTATTTTAAAAATTCCAATTAATTAATATTTTTCATTTGATCATCTTTAATATTTTATTTTTAAATTTTCAATTCATGAATACTTATACATTCATAAATTTAAATAAATTCATTATTTAATCCTTTTAAAATGTTCCTTAATAAGGGTAGGTTTGTGTTTCCAAGATTACACGGCAACAATCTCATGTGACTAACAGCATGATACCATGGGTTGTGACACAATGCAGTCAACATCAGCACCATCGACAGCTCCAGCAGGACGAATAACAGACTGTATCCTCTGACTCTCCAGGAGCAATGCCACAGGAGTCATGTGAGTGGATTGGATTAGTAAATTGTTGACAGGGGAATGTGTGAAGAGTAGTTTGGGTTTAGAAGCAGAAGATCATACAATGATCAAATATTTGTACTCCACAATATCATAGAAAAAGCCATGAATAAATAAGGTGGCAGCTTCATCATTAATTTCTTTGGAAAAGCCTTGATAGACTAGATAGATTTACACTGACAATTTGTACACTGATATGGATTTCATCAGAAATACATAAACATTAGGAACTCTATGATGAAATGGAATGTTGTGTTAAACTGGAGGATAGATCATAGGAGTGGTTTAAAGTCTGGTGCCCAGCAGGGATCAGTCTTGTCACCCTTGTTTCTAGCAGTAGACCTAATAGTCTGCAGAGTACAGAGCAGGAAAGGAGTGGTCTCGGAGGAGGAGACAGCAAACATTTGGAAAGCTAAGGGTAGATTTTTTTGAATTCACACTGGGAGTTAGGACATGGCGGTCAGCAGGCAACACAGGATTTTCTGTTCATTGAACTGAAAATCCTTTGGGACTCACTGACCTCTGTGCCCAAATTCCTGAGATGTGCTCCCAGCATGTGAAACTTCTGACAAGAGAACAAGTTCATAAAATCTGCTTATCTAGACTTTCCAGATGATATACCACTATTGGCAGAAATGGAAGAAGAAATGCAAAGTACAACAGACATTGTCTACAAAATTAGACAATGGGGTAAATTTTTGTCTTCACCACATGGCAACAGTCTGACAGCAGTTTGCCCACCCTGTGGGTTATAGAACCCATTCGATTTAATTTAATTGACCATCACTTCTGTTCTCACTGGCTCCCGATCCCCCGACGCCTTGAATTAAAAATGTTCTTCCTTGTGTTTAAATCCCTATGTGTCCTTGCCCCCTCCCTATCTCCATAACCTCCTCCATTCCAACAGCGCCCCTCTCACACTCTTCATTCCTATGACTCAGGCCTCTTGTGCACCTGCCCTCCCTTCACCTCACCATTGGCAGTCTTGCCTTCAGCCACCTAGGCCTTAAGCTCTTGAATTTCTTCCCTAAACTTCTCTACCTCACTATCCTCCTTTATGACCATCCTTAACAACCACATATTTGACGAAGATTTTGGTCACCCCCCTCCCCCACCCCACCCCGTCCAATATCTCCTTCTTTGCCTCTGTGAAGCACTTTGGGACATTTTTCTATGTTAAAGGTGCTGTATCAATGCAAGTTTTTGTTGAGTTATCAGCTAGAGTTGGCAAAGTACATGGGGGGAAAAATTCAGTATCGCCCCGTTTGGGGCGCAATTATCGGCTGTGCGCAAAGTTTAGCGCCTGCCGCTAATTATCGCCTCCGACTGCAAACTTGGCTTTCATCGCCCCTGGAGGTGATTGGAGCGCTAAATCAGGCACTACACACCTGTCTTAAGGCACAAAGGCCGAGGAGCGAGGCGCTACCTCAGAGCGCTGGCGAAGCTCATGTGATGTCAGTCAGCAATGGAACACAGACACAATGGCGCCGGCCAGTTCTTAAAGGGGAGGGTTGATCTTGCTCTCCATCCACATCCTGCTCATTGCAGCCTTGAATCTCGGCCTGGAGAGACCTGTACATCAAATCTGCTGGAAAGAACAATGGAGAGTACCAGGCAAAGAGCTCAGAGTGCAGCCCCCACAGTCTCTTCTAAATAGATGCAAGGAAGGGCAAATCAAAATGAACCTGCAAAGTGCTGCTCAGTACCCAAAACTCCTTCACACAGCGTTGAATCTCTCCAGAAGTCTCTCTCTCTCTCTCAGAATGCGTGGTGCAAAAATGTCACCAACAAAAAAAGGCAGGAAGCGTTCACCTTTAAATAGCGCTCCCCCAGTCCCTTCCTGACTGCAAAACGCTCCCCTCAACCTGTCGTTGCTAGCGGCAGGCGGTAAGGCAGGGGCACCACTCAATATCCACTCCGGGGCGCTACCGGGGCGTTGCGCACTCGACTGACGTCACGATCTGCCGGCGCAGGAGATCGTGGCGGTACTGTTTAGCACTGCCGCAAAATGTCTGGTCAATTTCGCGAGAGGCGCAGATATCGCCGCGCCTGGGCGCTAGTTGCTTTGCGCCCCATTAACGCCCTCTTAAGGCGCTAACGGGAGGCGCAAATCAACTGAATTGTTCCCCCTTAGTGTTTTTGACAAATTGGATAAAATCTGGAGAAATGTTCAATATGCCTCAAAACAAAGATCTAATTATACAGGAGAAACATCTTACTCAGTCCACATATGGCACTGAACTCTGTGACAAAGGACATGGAAAAAAACTTGACACTTCTGACATCAATTTCTTTTCAAGGTAATTAGAATTGGCTGGATAGATAAAGTGATGAACGAGATAGTCAGGGAAGGAACAAAGCAGTTGCCAGTAAGCCAAACTGCTAAGCAATAAACCTGGCAACTACAGGCCAGTCAACCTAATGCCGGTCAGTGGTGGGGAAACTTTTAGAGACAATAATCCAGGACAAAATTAATTGGCATTTGGAAAAGTATGGGCTAATAAATGAAAGTCAGAATGGATTTGTTAAAGGCAAATTGTGTTTGACTAAGTTGATCAAGTTCATTGATGAAGTAACGGAGAGGGTTGATGAGGATAGTTTTGAAGAGGTGACTGAAGTAGTGGACAGGGGAATGTCTATGGATGTTATTTATATGGACTTCCAGATGGTATTTAACATAGTCCCACATTAGAGACTGTTATCTAAGGTAGAAGCCCACAGAATTGAGGGCAAATTATTGACCTGGTTAGGAAATTGGCTGAGCGGCAGGAGACAGAGTGTAGGGATAATGGGCAGGTACTCTAATTGGCAGGATGTGACGAGTGGTGTCCCGCAGGGATCTGTGTTGGGGCCTCAACTATTCACAATATTTATTAATGACTTAGATGAAGGCATAGAAAGTCATATATCCAAATTTGCCGATGACACAAAGATAGGTGACATTGTACGCAGTGTAGATGAAAGCATAAAATTACAAAGGGATATCGACAGATTAAGTGAATGGGCAAAACTGTGGCAAATGGATTTCAATGTAAGCAAATGTGAGGTCATCCACTTTGGACCTAAAAAGGATAGAACAGGGTACTTTCTAAATGGTGAAAAGCTAAAAGCAGTGGCGATCCAAAGAGACTTGGGGGTCCAGGTACAAAGATCATTAAAATGTCATGAACAAGTACAGAAAATAATCAAAAAAGCTAATGGAATGCTGACCTTTATATCTAGAGGACTAGAATACAAAGGGGGTAGAAATTATGCTGCAGCTATACAAAGCCCTGGTTAGACCACACCTGGAGTACTGTGAGCAGTTCTGGGCACCACACCTTAGGAAGGATATATTGGCCTTGGAGGGAGTGCAGCGTAGGTTTACCAGAATGATACCTGGACTTCAGGGGTTAAGTTACGAGGAGAGATTACACAAACTAGGGTTTTATTCCCTAGAATTTAGAAGGTTAAGGGGTGATCTTACCGGAGTTTTCAAGATATTAAGGGGAACAGATTGGGTAGATAGAGAGAAACTATTTCCGCTGGTTGGGGATTCTAGGACTAGGGGGCATTGTCTAAAAATTAGAGCCAGGCCTTTCAGGAGTGAAATTAGGAAATACTTCTACACACAAAGGGTAGTAGAAGTTTGGAACTCTCTTCCGCAAATGGCAATTGAGGCTAGATCATTTGTTAATTTTAAATCTGAGATTGATAGCTTTTTGTTAACCAAAGGTATTAAGGGATATGGGCCAAAGGGTATATGGAGTTAGGTCGCAGATCAGCCATGATCTCATTGAACAGGCTCAAGGGGCTGAATGGCATACTCCTGTTCCTATGTTCCCATATGGACTTTCAAAAGGCATTTGACGAAGTACTACATAATAGACTTGTTATCAAAATTAAAGCCCATGGGATTAAAGGACAGAGGCAGCATGGATGTGAAATTGGTTAAGGGGCAAAAAGCAGAGAGTAGTGGTGAACGGTTGTTTTTCAGACTGGAGGGAAGTATACAATGATGTTCCCCTGGGTCGGTATTAGGACCACTGCTCTTTTTGATATAAATTAATGATTTGGACTTGGGTATACAGGGCATAATTTCAAAGTCTGCAGATGACATGAAACTCAGAAATGTCGTAAACAATGAGAAGGATAGTAACAGACTTCAAGAGGACATTGACAGACTGGTGAAAAGGGCAGACTCATGGCAGATGTAATTTAATGCAGAGTAGTGTGAAGTGATATATTTTGGTAGGAAGAATGAGGAGAGGCAATATAAACTAAATGGTACAATTTAAAGGGGGTGCAGGAAGAGAGAGACCTGGGGGGTGTATCTACACAAGTCTTTGAAGGTGGCAGGACAAGTTGATATGGCTGTTAAAAATGCATATGGGATCCTTGATTTATTAATAGAGGAATAGAGTACAAAAGCAAGGAAGTTATGCTAAACCTTTATAAAACACTGGTTAGGCCTCAGCTGGAATATTGTGTTCAATTCTGGGTACCACGCTTTAGGAAGGATGTCAAGGCCTTGGAGAGGGTGCAGAAGAGATTTACTAGAATGGTACCAGGGATGAGGGACTTCAATTATGTGGAGAGTCTGGAGAAGCTGGGGTTGTTCTCCTTAAAGCAGAGAAAGGAGATTTGATAGAGGTATTCAAAATCATGAATAGTTTTGATAGAGTAAATAAGGAGTAACTGTTTCCAGTGGCAGAAAGGTTGGTGACCAGAGGACACAGATTTAAGGTAATTGGCAAAAGAATCAGTGGAAACATTTTTTACACAGTGAGTTATTGTGATCTGGAATGCACTGCCTGAAAGGGTGGTGGAAGCAGATTCAATCGTAACATTCAAAAGAGTATTGGATAGATACTTGAAAGGAAAAAAAGTAAAGGGCTATGGGGAAAGAGCAGGGGAGTGGGATTAATTAGATGGCTCTACCAAAGCGCCGACACAGGCCCGATGGGCTGAATGGCCTCCTTCTGTGCTGTATCACTCTATGATTCGATGATTCTAGGTTTGCCAGGGCATTTGCTCAGGGTAAAAACTCCAGTCTACTATGTGAAGCATTGAAATGGTAACAAAATGGAAAAAGCATAAATAATAACCTGGCAAGGCACAGTAGCATGGACCTAGAAGCTGACATCACCTGTGAGGAGGTGCAGCAGCAGCTAGACAGAAACAGGGCAGATACAAAGCAAGTGGTGCTGGCCCTGTGTGTATAAGGCACGAAAGACAAACCTTTACATAAGATGACAAATAAGTGAAGTTAAAAATTAGTGTTTTAAACAGTTTGTATTTTCACCAAAATCTAACTGAATGTAGAATTGTTAAGCGCTGCTATACTGCATTAAGTAATACATCAATTAGATAGCACATGTCAAACATTAAGCACTGTAAGACAGTACCTCAGTAATGTAGAGTGATTCAACTAGAATGTTTTGAAGTGGTAAAGCTTTTGAGAATATGTGAGCTATTACGAAGTGAACAACTCAACATGAGGCCAATTGAAGTTATAAAAGTATGGTTATTTTTAAAATCCCAGAATGTGTTTTATTTTTTGAAATATTGAAAGCAGACATTCTCCCTTTGGAGAGTAAGTGAAATGTATCCATCCAGATTCTCTTACAGCTGACAAAAATGTCAAACAGATACAAACACATGGAAACCTAAAGTTAATCTGCCCAAATTTCTGCTAAAAGTATTAGTGTACAAATGCCACACTCTGGGCGGGCAGAGGCAGTAATTGGGGTGAAACTCGGTTACACTGAGTGGGCACCTCCAACCCTCAGCATTTCTGTAGTATTTGGGAGCAAATGAATAATATTCTCATGTATCATGACACCATGCAAATTAGAGAGATACATCATACAAATTAAATCCTGTCATTTTATACGTAGCATTATCTATTTCAATCGTTTTCATAGTTCAAATCATTTTTTATGGTGCTATCAATTTTTTTAACTGAACTTTTTCCATGTTTTTTCTTTTTTTTTGTCCGGCCTGATACCTAGGGTGAATGTTTCCAATGTTTCCTGTAGTGGCCCTGTGACATAACGTTATGTTCACAGCACCAGCTATATGTGTAATATCTTTGGAATGTTGCCACTACTCAGAGTTCTTCATATATAATAAATTACTAGATATAATTAGTGATTTTCAGATGTGCTTTTTTAAATTAAAAAATGATATCCTTCAGCTTTTTAAATGATTCATAAGTTCAAAATGAATGTTCAAAGCTGGCTACAAAACAGAAAACAGAAAGTAGGGGTTAAAAGTGGTTACTCAGATTGGCAAATGGCGGGAAGTGGTGTTCCACAAGGATCGGTCCTGGAACAACTGTTCAGAATTTACATAAACGATTTGAACAAGCTGGGGCTCTTTTCTCTAGAAAAGAGAAGACTGAGGGATCACCTGATAGAGGTCTTTAAGATTATGAAAGGGTTTGATAGGGTAGATGTAAAGAAGATGTTTCCACTTGTGGGTGAGACCAGAACTAGGGGCCATCAATATAAGACAGTCACTAATAAATCCATTAGGGAATTCAGGAGAAACTTCTTTACCCAGAGAGTGGTTAGAATGTGGAACGTGGTACCACAAGGCATAGTTGAGGCAAATCGAAAAAAAGAAAGATGCATTTAAGGGGAAGCTAGATAAGCAAATAAAGGAGAAAGGAATAGAAGGATATGTTGATGGTGTTAGATGAAGAAGGGTGGAAGGAGGCTTGTGTGGAGCATAAATGCTGGCATGGACCTGTTGGGCCGAATGGCCTGTATCTGTGCTGTAAATACTGTGTAACTTTGTAATACGTTGTAAAATGTTGCAATCAGAAAATCACTTCTTAGTCCAGAATAGCTACAGAATTTCACTACTAATGAGAAATAGATGACAGTCATACCCACTAACATCAGAATGCTTGTTCTGTGAGAAACCCTAAAATGGACAACAAATGTACACGAGAAAGAATAAAAGAAAGTAACAAAGAAGCCTGAAAGCAGCATAGAGAAAATACAATTTCAGAGGATGTGCAAGACAGCATGCTTCCTCCCGCTCCCCAAATAACTCGACGGGGCCTTTCCTAGAAAGCTAGAAGCAGCGAGAGCTTGTTGTCACCAACAGAGTGAACTCTGACAAAAATGGCAGCACTTGATTGGGAACATCTTCTATACTAATCCCAAAAAACACAAGCTCCCTGAGTTCTTTTTCAGAAGGGATGGGAAAAGAAAAGAACTACACGCATGTATCAGAGGAGACTGTGACTGAACTATAGATATCGAACGGGAACTGGTTTCCATGCTAACCCAGCAAAACACCAGCTAGCTGAATACATTTCTCAGATGATGAGGAGCAGCAAAAGAACTTCTTGACTTGGAGAACCAAGTTGATGTGGAAAATGTTTGCTTCAAATGGTATGGCTGCCATAGCAATGACTCACTCAATGCAAAGCTATTAGTCAAGTGGGCCCTAACACCAATTATGCTGTCAGCAGGCCGGTGAGCCTTTGGGGCTTTCATAACTCTTCTCCCATTGCAATTTTCTTTCTGGTTAACACTCTGGATTCCATCTGGCCATTGTGAACGAGGCTTAGGGAGGGCCATCTAACTTTTGTCCATTTGAAATGGCTTCACAATAGTCAGATCTTCCTAGCCTACCAAAATAGTCTACCATTATGATGCTAATGTACCATCAACGCCTTTAACAGACATTGCTAAGTCCCACAAGATTGTTCCAATACTTTAAGGTTATTTACTCTTTTTCTGCTTCTCTGCCCCCTGCCCCCCTTCCCTGTTTCACTCTTAGAGCCACACCTTTGAACTTTTCTCTCCTATCCCTGTAGTTCCCCAGCTCTTTGTCTGGTTTTCTGTCCTGCTCTATTCCCCCTCTTTTCTATAAGTACTAGAAATGTGATGGGCACTGATCCTATTGGAGGGCACAGTTTGTCAAACATGGCTCCACATTGCGCTCAACTCATTATTCAGGGCTTAAAACCACTCGGTGCGCTTTGAGAAGCTGTTTCATCAGCAAGTAAACATCTCAGCCAGTTCACCAGTGGATGGATGTCTTTACTGTCCAACACCAAGGCCACTGATAGAGCAAACAACACATTGTGTGGGGTCTGCCAATCCCCCTCTCACGCTACAGCAATGACAAATCCTTATTACTTTTTAGGCTTTCCACCATCACAAAAAAACTGTTTAAAACAACACCCGCCCTTCCAGAACAAGCGAGCTGTGACAGGGTGCCCATTTGGTGCCCGCAGCTCACCAGTGGACTGTAAATGCGGCCCAGGCCTCAAAATAGCTAGGGCCTCACCCTGGCAAGAAAGGATGGGTAGCGGGCACACTCTGCCTGCCAATCGCCTGCTCTCCACCAGTAGTTAAAATCAGCCCCTATGCTTCCATGTTCATTCTGATGTCACTGTTTCTCAACATGTTTCTTTGAATCACCCCATTTTGATCCCCTCTGGCTAAACATATCTAACTTTTACATTATGAAGTTTATCTGCAGTCTTGTGAACTCCTAGAGCCTTACAAATGTTTGTCAAGTAAGATCAAATCTATCAACTCTAACTTCCACTATTGAAATCAACAGTCTTGGTCTCTTCAGTAATGACTCCTATTCTCCTGTTCAATTGCTTAGACCAGTGTTAATACCAAGTCCTTTGCTATCTTGAATCTCCTTCAACAAGTTGTCAATCATTCTGCCTATATCCCTGATCATCCTGGTAATTCACCTAATCTTCTAAATCTTTTTCTCACCTTCAATCCCAAATTTTACCCTGCATCTGTCTCCACACTACTGGGCTTTTCTGACCACTGTTTTGTATTTAACTCTTGCAGAATACAAATCAGACTCTTTAAATTAGTCCCATCTTGTTTGGCACTGTATGATGCCAATTGGACAGCCTTCAAGAATTCTTTGTTGCCTTTCCTTGGTCCAACTGCTGTTTTCACTCTACTGACGCCACAAACTCCGTTCCCTAACCACTGACTCCATCCCTCTCCTCACATCTGTCTGAGGCTGAAACACACTGCTCACAACCTTGCTTCTGACCACATATCCGCAGCATAACTAAGACCGCTTATTTCCACCTCCGTAACATTGCCTGTCTACGCCCTTGCCTCAGCTCATCTGCTGCTGAAACCCTCATCTATGCCTTTGTTACCTCTAGACTTGATGCACTCCTGGCTGGCCTCCCACATTATATCCTATGTAAACTTGAGGTCATCCAAAACTCGGCTGCCCGTGTCCTAACTCACATCAAGTCCCATTCACCCATCACCCCTGTGCTCACTGACCTACATTGGCTCCCCTTTAAGCAATGCCACGATTTCAAAATTCTCATCCTTGTTTTCAAATCCCTCCATGGCCTCGCCCCTCCCTATCTCTGTAATCTCCTTCAGCCCCACAACCCCCCGAGATATCTGCGCTCCTCTAATTCTGCCCTCTTGAGCATCCCTGATTATAATCGCTCAACCATTGGTGGCTGTGCCTTCTGTTGCCGAGGCCCTAAGCTCTGGAATTCCCTGCCTAAACCTGTCCGCCTCTCCACCTCTCTTTCCTGCCTTTAAGACGCTCGTTAATACCTACCTCTTTGACCAAGCTTTTGGTCATCTGCCCTAATTTCTCCTTATGTGGCTGGGTGTCAACATTTTTTTTGCCTTTTAATACTCCTGTGAAGCGCCTTGGGACGTTTTACTACATTAAAGGCGCTATATAAATACAAGTTAGAAACATAGAAACATAGAATCTAGGAGCAGGAGTAGGGATGATTTTCCTTTGCTTTGTGCCTGGAGAACATTTGTTTCCCAGTTTCAAAGCAGAGGAAAAAGGGACGGTGATTTGTGACACAAGGTCTTCAGCCCCATTTGGTTGCCTTTACACTTTATGGGATTGAACCCAAGGGGGCCCAGTGTGTGCTTGGGCGGGCAACTGATTTTGAAGGGCCTGCAGCAGCACTTTGAAGGGAAAAGGTGAAAGCATCCGTAGTGAAAGGAAGCACCAGCATATTGGATTTGAAGCTCAGTTTGGAATCAAACAGGACTTTGAGGCTGTGAGCAGTCTGGCTCAGCAGTAAAGGGTCAGTGGCAAGGTATGTAGCTCATGGGGTCCGAATAAAGTGGTTTTGGTCTTCCCAATCTTGAGCTGGAGCAAGAAATGGCTCATCCAAGGCTGGATGTTAGACAAGCCATCTGATGTCACAAAGGCAGTGGAAGGATCAAGAGAAGTAGTTCAGGGGTAGAGCTGAATGTCATCGGCATACATGTGGAAGATGACTCCATATCCACAGAAGATGTCACCAAGGGGAAGCATATAGATGAGAAAGAGAAAGGGACTAATGATGGTTCCTTGGGACTCCCAGGTGATGGTGCAGGGGTGGGAAGAGCAGTCAATTCTAGGAGCTCTGGCTATGATTGTATAGGTAAGAATGGAGCTAAGCGGGGACAGTTGCACCGAGCAGGACAATGAAGGTGAGTCGTTGAAGTAGAATGGTGTGGTTCACTGTGTTAAAGGTTGTGGATGATTGAGGAGAATGAGGAGGGACAATGCACCATTTGTGATTTTGGTTTGGGCATTTTGGTTCTGTGGAGGGGCATAAGCTTGAGTGGAGGATTCAAAACAGGGAGTTGTGGGAGAGATGTGCATGGATCTGAGAAGTGATAACATGTTCAAGGTACTTGGAGAAGAAAGAAAAGTTGGAGATGGGGCAGTAACTAGCATGGGCACAGGGGTTAAAGGTGCTTTTTTAAGGAGAGGGGTTGATGACAGTGGTTTAAAAAGGAAGGGACGGCATCTAAGAAGAGGTAACCATTAACAATATTGTACACAATCTCATTCTCACCTCTGGCCTCCTCTCTCTTTCTCTCTGTCACAACCTCTCTTTTTCTTTATTGTATCAATACTAATATGGTCAGTGCTTCTCTGAACTTTCCTTTTTTAATCCTTCTACACTCAAAATACATTTTACATAATCTTCCTTTTCCTTACATCTCTACTGCGTTGTAATTAAGACTGATCATGCAGTCTCCCGTGGCTCAGTTGGTAGCACACTCGCTTCTGAGTCCTAGAAGATTGTGGATTCAAGTCCCACTCCAGGGACTTGAGCACATAAAGCTAGGCTGACACTCCATTGGAGTGCTGCACTGTTGGAGGTGCTGTCTTTTGGATGAGACATTAAACCGAGGTCGTGTCTGCCCTCTCAGGTGGACGTAAAAGATCCCATGGCACTATTTCAAAGAAGAGCAGGGGAGTTATGCCTGGTGTCTTAGCCAATATATTTCCCTCAACCAACATAACAAAAACAGATGATCTGGTCATTATCACATTGCTGTTTGTGGAACCTTGCTGTATGCAAATTGGCTGTCGCGTTTCCCACATTACAACAGTGACTCTACTCCAAGAGTACTTCATTGTAAAGCGCTTTGAGAAGTCTGGTGGTCGTGAAAGGTGCTATATAAATACAAGTCTTTCTTCCTTACCTCCCTCAATCCTTCCTTCCCTTTACAATTTTCAGGGTGTTATCACCCAAACTTGGCATCACCTAATTTACTTCATCTCTTTTTGTCTTTTCATCCTCTGTGGTGTCCACGTTGGTTTCTCAATATAAAAATGTGTTGTATTGAAACAACCCAGCCTGCTATTTGCTAGGATATTTTCTCTTTTGGAGTCAAATTTGGTAGAATTTGTTAAAGTTGAGCACACCAAGAGGCAGGTTCGGGGCCTGGCAGTTCAGTCAGTAGAGAATGAGGGGGAAAAATTGAGTTGCACCCCCTTTGGAGCGCTAACTCCGCCTCCCTCTTGGGGTGCTGCGAGGGAATATCGCGGCGCTACGTGCCGCAGTACTGCAGGCCTTCCTCCCTTTCTTAACCAGGGCCCAGCTGGGCCACCAGGAGTCGGAGTGCCGGCAAAAGAGCCCGGCACTCAAGAGAAGCGCAGCCGGCACTCCGCGGGGGGGCTGAAGAGGAGGCCAGGGACGGCAACGTGGGCAGGTGCTGGCAGATGGCCAGCAACAAAAATGGCCACCCGGCACCTTGCCTTTAATTAGTGCCGCCCCGGCTGCAGGTAGGCCCCCCTGACCCCGTCGGACATAGCATCCGGCGGTAAGTCAGGGGGCGCTACTGAATATCGCGGCCGGGGCGCGAGCGGGGAGCTGCGCACGCGATGACGTCATTGCCGGCGGCACAGCGCCGTGGGGAGCTGACGGTTACCGACGCCGCAAACCTCCCGCTGAATTTCGCGGGAGGCGTTGGTGGCGCCCCGCCCGGGCGTAAAGCAACTGAATTTTTCCCCCTGACTTTTAAACTATCAGGTTGTGGTTTCAAGCCCCGTGCTGGGTGCATGTTTCTGTTTGGTGGCTTCTCTGTGGTGCATTAACATTAGTTACCCATTATTTTGACCAAAAGACAATAAAAGACTTCATTCTTATTTCGATTTTGTCATGAAGGTTTTCATTGTCCAGTAAACTCAGAATTGACCAAATCGCTAGCATATTAAATAACGTAACAATGTAAATAGTGTCATTTTGATTTATTAATCATTAATTTATCTTAAATGTAGGAATTTCTTCATAGTCTTTATCATTTCAACAGGCTTAGTTCAATTACACTGTTGGTTAAAAAAAAATTGTTATAGTATTTGTCCAAAGCTTCTATATTGTGTCTCAGTTGAGCTGTATTATGTGACTATGTATAACTCGAAGGGATGTAACTTAAGAAGGGCAAAGATTGTGTGTCACAAGTGGCTACTGAACTGCTCCTGACTGAGGTATTGTTGTGCATCCAAGTAACGGAGAGGTCAGTGAGGCAAAAACACATTAGAGGGTAACAATCTGAATGTATGTTAGCCATGACTTTAAATAACAAACTGATAAACCACACTGTTTTGTTGAATTCAATTTTATCAAGGGCTTTTCCTTCCAGTATCATTTTTCTGGCAATGCCACAAACATATTGTTAATGCCCATCGGGAGCCCCTCTTGGCTGACTCACCAAATAAACAAACTAAAACACACGCCATATTATTACACAAAGCTTATTGACAGATGCAAGAAATCTCAGTGCTCACTCCAGGAGAACTGGCCACAAAAATACTACATAGACATATGCCATTTGTAGGCATCATGCCAAGAGGAATCTTGCTAACCACAAAGAAACCTCATGCCACCTACTTTCCTGACTGTTCAATCTCCCTCCCGTCAGTATATCATTGACTGAGTTTTCGTGGAGGGCGAAACAAATCACGCAACTGCACAGCTATCCCCTGATTCTGCAAGAACGCAACATATGTGTCAGCCATGGCTAAATTGGCAGCACTCTCGCCTCTGAGTCAGAATGTTGTGAGTTCTATGTCCTACTCCAAAGACATAACCAAAAAACATATTGGTTCATAATTTGCTGTAGCAGGGCATCTAACAGCATCTGCCATTAGGTAGACCTGCCCTTGCAAGTTTAGGTTTTTAAAATTTTTGCGCGGCAAGTTGCTGACAGTGCGAGCTGGTAATGTCGCAGCGATGGAAACCTGGCATCTGGGACCTGAGTGAACAGGGCAAGCAACAGGGATTAATTAATCCAATCAGATTGAAGGATTGTGAAATTAACAGAGAGAGGACTGAGAAGGACGTGTAAGTTAGAGTGGGTGAATTCAACGTCAAATAATGTACAGAAAGAGAAATAAAGAGAGGGAAAGAAAGACTGGATTAAGAGAGAGAGAGAAAAAGAGAAAGAAAGGAAAAGTAAAGAAAAATAATTTTAAATTTGACATTTTTAAAATCTCCAACAACAATTAAAACCTGAAGAAATGAGACTCCACTTTTGTAATAGTTAATTTTCAGTGCCTGAGAGGTTGACTGGCAGTAATTAACACTTATCACATCATTAAAAGGGCATTTAAACTGAAATGAACAAGACTTAACTTTCTGTGGCAAGCTTAGTAAGAGGCGGGATGGGGCCGATTAGGGATCAAAATGGAGACCTACACATGGAAGCAGAGGACATGGCTGAGTTACTAAATGAATACTTTGCATCTGTCTTTACCAAGGAAGAAGATGCTGCCAAAGTCATAGTGAAAGAGGAGGTAGTTGAGATACTGGATGGGATAAAAATTGATAAGGAGGAGATACTAGAAAGGCTGGCTGTACTTAAAGTAGATAAGTCACCAGGACCGGATGGGATGCATCCTAGGATGCTGAGGGAAGTAAAGATGGAAATTGCGGAGGTACTGGCTATAATCTTCCAATCCTCCTCGGATACAGGGCTGGTGCCAAGGACTGGAGAATTGCAAATGTTACACCCTTGTTCAAAAAAAGGGTGTAAGGATAAACCCAGCAACTACAGGCCAGTTAGTTTAACCTCGGTAGTGGGGAAGCTTTTAG
This sequence comes from Squalus acanthias, assembly GCA_030390025.1. Lineage (NCBI taxonomy): Eukaryota > Metazoa > Chordata > Chondrichthyes > Squaliformes > Squalidae > Squalus > Squalus acanthias. Next base: position 76,316,539 of record CM059433.1, on the reverse strand, counting down.
AAACGATAATCCGGGACAAAATTAACAGTCACTTGGACAAGTCTGCATTAATTAAGGAAAGCCAGCACGGATTTGTTACAGGCAAATCGTGTTTAACTAACTTGACTGAATTTTTTGATGAGGTTACAGAGAGAGTTGATGAGGGCAATGCGATTGATGTGGTGTACATGGACTTCCAAAAGGCATCTGATAAAGTGCCACATAATAGGCTTGCCAGCAAAGTTGAAGCCCATGGAATAAAAGTGATAGTGGCAGCATGGATACAAAATTGGCTAAGTGACAGGAAACAGAGAGTAGTGGTGAACGGTTGTTTATCGGACTGGAGAAAGGTATACAGTGGTGTTCCCCAGGGGTCGGTTCTAGGACCACTGCTTTTCTTGATATATGTTAATGACTTGGACTTGGGTGTAAAGGGCACATTTTCAAAATTTGCAGATGACACAAAACTTGGAAGTATAGTGAACAGTAAGGAGAATAGTGATAGACTTCAAGAAGGCATAGACAGGCTGGTGGAATGGGCGGACACGTGGCAGATGAAATTTAACGCAGAAAAGTGCAAAGTGATACATTTTGGTAGGAAGAATGAGGAGAAGCAATATAAGCTAAAGGGTACAATTCTAAAGGGGGTGCATGAACAGAGAGACTTGTGTACAAATCATTGAAGGTGGCAGGGCAGGTTGAGAAAGCGGTTAAAAAAGCATATGGGATTCTGGGCTTCATAAATAGAGGCATAGGGCTGGATTTTGTCTTGGGGTCGGGTTGGGGTCGTGTAATCCGCATTTTGTGTTTCCCCCCCGACTCCAGATTAATGTGGATGCCTGATGCAATTTTCACTTAATTGGGCAATTGAGTTGGAGCATGTGGGAACCCATGAACTAATTAGTGTTTTCAGTCTGAAAGTCGCCTCTGATGATGTCATCATTGCTGACTGCCTAGTCTCAGAGACTGTTGGTGAGAGAGGACTTGCCTGGCTTTTGATGTGAGTGGACCTGGATGCAGAAATGGGGTTGTTGGGGTAGAGGAGAGAGAGAGAGAGAGAGAGAGAGAGAGAGAGATTGGAGGCAACTCTGTCTGGTATCATATGGTATAGATTGCAACAGTTGAGTGGGTCCTGTACCTGGAGCTAAATGACAGCAAATGATTGCACTTTTACCTTTATGGGCAGCCTTTGGCAACAGATATGTGGATCTTCCGTTGTGGATGGCACCCACAAATGTAAATGGTCAGTACTCCTGTGTGCTGACAGCAACCCACTGGTCTTCATATCTGCCGTCAGATTGCAATCTGTCATCCTCCTCGAACACATGTCGTTTCTTTGTAACATTATCCGCAAGCATGAAGTCTGCTTATAGCACCCAGCATTACCTCTCCACCGTCAGCCTCAACGTCAACTTATATTTGTCGCTGTGCTGTTCGACTGCTTATCTTACATCAAGTTAGAGACAAATCAGAGTTTCCCTCAATCAAGACCAAAGCCATCAGTTGGGTTCTCACCCCGGTTCCGTCCTGTGTCTTCCCCGGCTGCTTGGTCAGACTGATTCAGCGCCAACAGAGCACGGGCACCACTGGCACAGACAGACATTGAATTGGAAGAGTAGCAAGTTTCTGGGGTGCAGTTCAGCAAGGTTTTGAATTTGTGAACTGAAACACATTTGCCCATTGCATGCGCCATTCCATTAATGCAAAAATATTCAAAGGAAAACTTTGCATAATTCAGGAGCATTTGCGGCAAGTAGACATTTTAGTACGTTAAAGGCGCTAAATAAGTGCAAGTTGTTGTTTTAGAGGGAGTTCTTCACACCAAAGTTGCAGACCTTAGCCAAGGACAATTTCTTCAGCTTGTTCAGGGTCGGCAGAGCGCAGCTTTGACAACTGCCGCAAGACACCTGCAGTCAATGTGCAATACCGGAAGCATTGCCAATAGTTAGATAGGATCCACTTAAAGAGCTGGTTTATGCCTGTGCCTCTGGAGGCAGCAGTGTTCTGATGGCAATTGTAAAAACTTAGAAAAACTGACAGAGGAGGTGGAGGTTACAATTTTCTTCTGGCCTTAGGTGGACTGAACAGTCAGCCTGTCTTGACAATTATCTGATTGCTGGCTTATACAGATCTTCTCCATCCACTGGGACAGATCTAGCAGCCAGTTGTGAAAGATAACTTTTTAAACAGTTACATGTCTGCAGCTATTTGCTTGTTGCTCCACTGCTGTGGAATTTACCCTGTAAAGGAGCAGATTCCGCAGTATCTACAGTCTCGTATATAAGTCACTTCTCCTTGAAGTGTTACAGAAAGATAACATAGAGAAGACATCTAAGGACCAGTTTTACAAAATCACACATTCCAGGTGCAGAGCCTCGGTTGCTAGGAATGCACATTGGGAATTCGGATGTGTGCTCCCCACAATTTTCTAACTATTAATTTTGAATTCCTCATATCCCAGTGGATGAGGCGCCATGCTGGGACAGTGATTTTGTAACACTCACCCCTTAATTATAATGTTATAATCAGAACCACATACAGCACTTTTACATTGCGGGAAAGCACCAGGCCGCAGCAAAGCTGGCAAATGACATGGCATCTCTGTTGCTGCCAGAACAACGATAAATTGGGCAATTTAATTTCTAATTTTAGTTTCTGGCAAGGGAACCTACCAGCAGCTCCAGTTTTTAAACATAAAAGTGTCCAACAGTTGTCAGCTAGAGCTGGTGCTAGTAGTAGGAGACTGTAGTGTGTGAAATTCGGCAAAGAGTTAACAGGAAGAAATCAGCACATGCTAAATTGGACCATAAATAAAAACAATAATAAAATGCAGAGGGCACATTTGCATGTCCGTGAGAAGAAAGTCAGTCACTGGCTCCGAGGTGTCTATGGTCATTTGATAATGCACTTCAAAAGGTTTTTTTTTTGTTTGCCTCCAAGCTGTGTTTCTGGACTTGACTTCACATGAAACAGAGTGGAGTTGTGAAGTGATTCGTGTGAACACTGTGAGTAGGTAATCTGCATATCAAGAAGTCTGAGATTAGACTTCTCCAGCACAAATGTTCAGATGTATGGGGATCAGTAATGAAAGCTGCAGGAAGACACCGAAACAAGATCGAGGAACAATGAGAAAATAACAATATAGCAAAGATCTGAGGAAGACTTTTAAAAATAAAGGCTGGGATCAGGATAAAAGGGGAAATTCGGACAACCTGGGAGTTTCTTAAGAAATATCTTAATCTTGTCCACTTTAGATAGTTTTACTTTTCGCAGGAATCTTCCTCTTTATAAAAGGAGGCATTAATTACAAATGCATAAACTGTCCCATTCCATTTTCCTAGTTTAATGCTATTTGTGCCTATAGCTGCAGAGAGAAAGGCATTTGGCCTGAAAATTGCTGTTGCCAATATTACCATTTGAGTTATCAGTGCAGTCATATGGCATTTATCTCAATACAGATGTTAATTCCCCATTTATTTTAAATATGTTAACATTTCTGCTAAAATATGAATGCTATGCAAACATTATTAAGCATTCAGCATTCGTACGCTTATATTGCCAACAGTAATTTCTCGGTTTATAGTTTTTAAAGTTGAGCCAACTTTGAATAAGAATGCTAAAAAGGGGCCTTCACCAATGGCATAAAAACAATAACTTACATTGTCCTCTGCCACTTTAATGATTTCAGATTCTCTGGGGGGTGGGTGGGGAGGGAAGGAGGGAGGGAGGGAACACAGGTTTAGTCCAAGATTCTGAATTCCTGATGTTATGGGAAGGCATTGTCCTCCAATGACACCTCCTAGCACAGGTGTGGCACAAGCATCGATGAAGGCCTGGAAAGTTATGCCCTTAATTGGCCATGAGGAGGGGAAAAAATTCTACCTGCAGAATAAACCTCTGGCCTTCGAATGCTATGATTTTATTGTTTTATCGTTGGAAAAGTCCCACCCTTGGTGTTAATTACAGAACAATGACATCAGCATGACAAATATATTAAAATTGTTAGTCTCAGAAAATATTTAGGCTGGGAATTTCCTCAGCGGGGGATGCGCTCCGCTACTGTAACTTCACCGGAAGTGCAAAGGAAACTCAGTTCACGCACATCAACAGGGGTTCCGCCGCACTTCTGACGAAGTTATGTTAGAGGAGTGGGAGCAGCTTTGAGGAAATTCCTGGCCACAATCTTACTGCTCGTTTCCTCTGCAGTTTTGTCCTTACCTTTCTTCAAGGCACTGAGACATGCTGGGGCAGGGTTCCATGGACCCCGACCACCCTGCAGTACCTCATCCGGGGCCACTTACCTCTGTGGGAGGCATCTGAGGCTAACTATAGAAAACTACGCAGCACACTAATGAACAGAACCATCAGGGCGCCAAGTGAGAGCTTCTATCCTCATCAATAAATAGACACGAGATTTGCCAGAATGTAAATATTTTACATGAGAACCTTTGAATCATTTTGACTGCGAGCGTTTTTATAAACCTATCAACTAATTCTTACCACACTGGTGAAAAGATTCATTAAAAAACATTGCTTTGGTTATTTTCCAAAAGTTGCAATTAATTACAAAAAGAAAAACATTGTCCGATTGTCAAATTCCTTTTTTATGTACGTCATAATACGGTGACTAGCTGAACCCAAACTGATTCCATTCTCAATTGCTGTTGTTTAAAATTTGGCATAGTTCTAGAAATATGACATTTCTGTAACAACAGTAAGATGTATGATAACTGTGACCTTTCACTTTGCTGCTGTAATTCTTCATGCAGACTCTGAGTACAGCAGCAACTCAGTTACAGTATCATTGTAAGAATAAAATGTTTCCTATTTTCCTTTAGCTCTTGTAAATAATACTTCGACTCTCCAGGAAGGTGAGAAAAAAACACTTGCACTCTCGCTGAAAAATTCCACAATCTCAGAGATCTAAAAAGTTACTTGCATCTGGTATTGTTAAAGAGTTTGGGATAAATGTGCTGAAAAGTCTTCTTTGCCTAATTCTGCCAGATAGGCCCCAGGGTATGAAAATATACTGACTCCGTGGAAGAGCTTGAATATCATTAAGGTGTTGTACCATCTGTTTACACACTATCATCAGCACTTGTTCACTTTGATCATTCGAGCCAGCAAGTGTCAGGGACACAAATTGTACTACAAAAGGGCAAGAGATTTTGCTCCAAGGGATGTTTTTAGGTGTATATGAAACCATTTTGTCTTTTGAGGATGGTGTGAAGGTGAAGAGGGTGCTATTGTTGTTGAGACAGGAGCAGTCAATGATCAATGGTGTACTCGTTACTAGCCTACAGGACCGTGTTTGTGTCAAGTGTTGAACCCTTAAGAATTTTTATATTGTATCTCAGGTAATAGTTGTGTACAGGAATTCTGCAACTATTCCCCTCTCAAAATAAGTAAACTTCTTACCCATTCGAAGGTATCTGATTCCAGTGAAAATAAACAGGCAGTGAAATAACCTGTTAATACATTGAATTATGCACAATAAGAGGGAGGTAATAATGAGCTCCTCCAGACTCCCTGGTTCGAATTGTATCACAAGAGCAGTATGCAGTTGATATTCTGTTTCACCTCGCATGTTAAATCAATAAAAGATTCTTGACAGATCAATGTTTATATTCCCAGTCCCATGCAGCTTGTGGAGGGTGCCACAGTGATTCTTAGCTACAATCACAATTGAACTGTGGTTATTTTAGCACAGGAAGAACTGTGTAATGCCACAAGATAACAGGGCATACTTTTCAGCCAGTGGAATTAGTCCCGTGGAGAGAGAACATTCAAGTGGGGGACATGGAAATTGGATGGGGAGCCCTTTTCACTGGATGATCACCAAATTATGGTGCTGCATGATCTCCTGTTGGCCTTTTAAATTCATTTACTTTAATTCATTTAAATATGAATATATATATTAATATGTGATAAGCAGTAGCACGAGTCCCTGATTTTGAAGTGGGGTGTACACGATGTGATTAACTCATCTACATAAAATGAGTGATGAAACTAAGGCCTTTCAGCAAGTGGTTGCTTAAGTAACATTTATGATTGTGGAATTTAACTTTAGAGGACTGGATTAATGACGCTTTTTTGTTGCATTTCTGTTTGTTTTATTTGTTTGGCTTGAATTTTGGTTGTAAGATTTTGATTGCTGCAATTAAAAATTTGGATATGGGAATCCTCTGTTGCTGTGTTTTTTGAGGAAAGGAAGAACTTGCGTTTAAATCACACCTTATCACAGCCTCAAGATGCCTCAAAGTACTTCAATTAGTTACTTTTGAAGTGCAGTCACTGTTACCATGCAAACGCAGCAGTCGATGGTAAGCTCAAACAAACAACAAATGAGAAGAATGGTGAGACCCTCCATCGGAACGCCATGCTGGTGTAGCCTTGAGATCGACCTGGACCCTATTCTGCTTTGCCAGTTTCTCGTATCTTCATATCTACCTAGCTTGCCATCTCAGTAAATATCTATAATTTCTTAGATTGCTCTCATTATACCTCCTATTGTCTTATGCTACTAATATAAATTCTGCCAATTAATCAAGACCTGTTTTCCATTTAATACTTTACAGCTCTTTCTATCTATTTTTGTGTATGTGTGTGTATTTGTTCTCCTTTTCTTTTTAAATGCTGTTCATCTATAATATCCTCTTTGTTTCTTTAATATTTTAATGCTTTTGTTTATTATTTGAGTGAGATGATCTGCTACATCATTCCATTCATAATTCCTCTCTGGGTTTGTCGGGGTTTTATATTATATCAATATACCTGTCCACCTCTTACCTTTCAGTTTTGAAGAAGGGTCTGTACCTGCCCAACCCATTGAGTGTCTCCAGGATTTTCTGTTTTTGTTCCAAATTTCTAGATCTGCAGTATTTTGCTTTTTGATTATATTAGAACGATAACGATGTTGGTTGAGGGGAAAATTTTGGCTCGGATTACTCCCTGCTCTTTGAATAGTGTCACAAGAACTTTTATGTCCATCTGAACAGAGAGATATGGCCTTTATTTAACATTTCATTCCGAAAGGCACCACCTCCAACAATGTAGCACTCCCTCAATTTAGCACTGAAGTGTCAGCCTCGATTCTGTGCTCAAGTCCTTGAATAGGCTTTGAACCCACAACTTTCTAACTCAGAAGAGAGAGTTCTGCCATTGAGCCAAGCTGACATGCTTTGCGAGGAGGATAAACAGGATAAAAAAAAGGGAGGAGGATGAGAAACCATGAGTGTGGGCGTGAAAGGCTGCAGGAGACCAGGGTAGTGTGCAAGATAGAGTAAAGGTGAAAGCCTGGTGGGATTTCAAAATGAGGCCAAAAATCTTGAATTCATTTTACGTGGACACAGAGAGCTGGCAGAGTTTGGAGAGAACGAGGGTGATGGGAATGCAAGACTTTGTGCAGAAGGGGATACAGACCACAGCTGATGAACTGATGAACAGGCGTACCTAAAAATGAGGTGCCAACCTGGGGAAGCTGCAACACAGGACTACATGCATGCTAAAGCGCGGAAGCAGCATGCTATAGACAGGGCTAAGCAATCCCACAATCAACGGATCAGATCAAAGCTCTGCAGTTCTGTCACATCCAGTCGTGAATGGTGGTGGACCATTAAACAACTAACAGGAGGAGGAGGCTCCATGAATATCCCCATCCTCAATGAGGGTGGAGCCCAGCATGTGTGTGCAAAAGACAAGGCTGAAGCGTTTGCAACAATCTTCAGCTAGAAGTGCCGAGTGGATGATCCATATCGGCCTACTCCTGAGGTCCCCACCATCACAGAAGCCAGTCTTCAGCCAATTCGATTCACTCCACGTGATATCAAGAAACGGCTGAGCGCACTGGATACAGCAAAGGCTATGGGCCCCGACAACATCCCGGCTATCATGCTGAAGCCTCTAGCCAAGCTGTTCCAGTACAGCTACAACACTGGCATCTATCCGACAATGTCGAAAACTGCCCAGGTATGTTCTGTCCACAAAAAGCAGGACAAATCCAACCTGGCCAATTACCGCCCCATCAGTCTACTCTCAATCATCAGCAAAGTGATGGAAGGTGTCATCGACAGTGCTATCAAGCGGCACTTACTCACCAATAACCTGCTCACGGATGCCCAGTTAGGGTTCCACCAAGACCACTTGGCTCCCGACCTCATTACAGCCTTGGTCCAAACATGGACAAAGGAGCTGAATTCCAGAGGTGAGGTGAGAGTGATTGCCCTTGACATCAAGGCAGCATTTGACTGAGTGTGGCATCCAGGAGCCCTAGTAAAACTGAAGTCAATGGGAATCGGGGGGAAAATGCTGCACTGGCTGGAGTCATACCTAGCACAAAGGAAGATGGCTGTGGTGGTTGAAGGTCAATCATCACAGCCCCAGGACATCGCGGCAGGAGTTCCTCAGGGCAGTGTCCTAGGCCCAACCATCTTCAGCTGCTTCATCAATGACCTTCCCTCCAAACGAGTGTCTAACCACCTCCCCTTGACATTCAACGGTATTACCATCATCGAATCCCCCACCATCAACATCCTGGGGGTCACCATTGACCAGAAACTTAACTGGATCAACCACATAAATACTGTGGCAACAAGAGCAGGTCAGAGGCTGGGTATTCTGCGGCGAGTGTCTCACCTCCTGACTCCCCAAAGCCTTTCCACCATCTACAAGGCACAAGTAAGGAGTGTGATGGAATACTCTCCACTTGCCTGGATGAGTGCAGCTCCAACAACACTCAAGAAGCTCGACATCATCCAGGACAAAGCAGCCCGCTTGATTGGCACCCCATCCACCACCTTAAACATTCACTCCCTCCACCACCGGTGTACCGTGGCTGCAGTGTGTACCATCTACAAGATGCACTGCAGCAGCTCGCCAAGGCTTCTTTGGCAGCACCTCCCAAACCCGCAACCTCTTCCACCTAGAAGGTCAAGGGCAGCAGGCACATGGGAACACCACCACCTCCAAGTTCCCCTCCAAGTCACACACCATCCTGACTTAGAAATATATTGCCGATCCTTCATCGTCGCTGGGTCAAAGTCCTGGAACTCCCTACCTAACAGCACTGTGGGAGTACCTTCACCACACGGACTGCAGCGGTTCAAGAAGGCGGCTCACCACCACCTTCTCAAGGGCAATTAGGGATAGGCAATAAATCCTGGCCTTGCCAGCGACGCCCACATCCCATAAACGAATAAAAAAAAACAAATCAGCGACCCATCACAACCAAATTCGATCCTGTCCACACACTGGGTTTTTTTCAGTTTCTTATGTAGGTCATGTAAAATTATTTACTTATGTCCTGATGTTCACAATACAGAAAATTGCAGAATTAGCTTCACATATCAGTAATCTAAATATAACTAGAATAAGGTTTAAAACTCATTGTATTAGCTTGAATTCTTGTCACAAAGCTCCACGTTAAACAATACTGACAATATGACAGTAATCTGTCTTTTGATGGCAACCTCACAAAGCTACCATCTTAAATCTGAATTGAAACCCAGCATTAGTGATCCACAACTGAAGGGTAAGTGACTGTGGAGTACATGACTGCAGTGATGAAATGGGGGGAGGAGAAATTTATATCAGTGTCATTCCTGCTGTGTCCCCTAAGCTCCAGACACTCAGCAGACCATTTTGGTAATACAAATTGCATTTGCTCTGGGACAGTCATCCTGGCAGAACTGCTTTGTGTACGTGACACAGTTAATTTCTAATTCAGTTTAATAGCTGTCTCCACAGCTCTGCTGTCCCTGTTTTTGTTTAATTCCACTGAGCCACATTTGTTATCTGTTAATACAGGTCATATCTGCATGTGAGAACATCAGATTGACAGAACTGTTTTGCATGTGTCATGATGGGAAGGGAGTAATCATGGAAATCAGTTACATTGCTCCAAGGGTAGAAGGCAACCTAGTCTTGCTGGGCCCAACATTCCTATGTTCACCAATCTTAGCAAACAAGTAGGCATGAAGAAAGAGAGCTTGAACATTGGGAGAAATCACCAGCGGATGATTTGTGCCATTCTGAACATTCCTTCCCAATTCCCATCAATAAAAGAAATAAACATTGGCTCGTTAAAAATGTGAGAAAAGGCCAATTTAACTTGTTAAAGGACATGTTGGGGATATTTATATAGCTCCTTCAATGATGTCCCAAAGCACTTCATAGCAAATGAATTACTTTTTGAAGTGTAATCACTGTTGTAACATAGGGAAACACAGCAGTCAATCTGCGCACAGCAAGGTCCCACAGACAGTCATGAGATAAATGATCAGATAATCAGTTAAAGTGGTGTTGGCTGAGGGATAAAAGGAGGCCAGGACAAGCCCACTGCTTTTGGAGGGAGGTTGTGTAAATTAAACAAGATGGTTGAGTGTCTACGCATCTCAGCGCCTGCCTACAAGAAGACGCCACAAAATGCAGCAGAGGGGTCGGGTGTGGGGGAATCCTGGGATCCACCGACTCCCTATATAAGACGACTGAGAAAGAGGTGATAACTACACAAATCTTTAGGGTCCAGCAGCCTACAAAGCGGGGGCCCAGGCCAAGCTGGGTCCAATGTGCCATTCAACAGGTTGGTACGCCTGTTCCTGCTCAGTGTACTGGCCTGCCATTCTCCTGCCAGGCTGGAGAAGATAGCACACAGTCTCAGAGTCCATGCCCACAGCCACAGTCTTTGTTTGGGTCAGGTGGAGGCTCCACCCCCATAACAAGGCCCCAGGGAAAGCTGGGATCAAGCATATCCAGGTCCCAGCCTAATTTGGGGCCTTTCTGCTGGAGTTGCAATGGGAGTGTGTCGGAGGGGCCCACAGATTTTCAGCTTGTTATTTTTGGAGAAAAACATACCGTTCTCCCATTCTTAGTGAAAAGCGGAACATTGGGTTCACCGCTAGCAAGCACAGTGACGTAAGGGTAAGCTCAGAACTCCCAAGTTGGAGTTTATACTTGAAGGGACTGCAGGTCAGGGCTATGACTGCAACACTCTATCCCTAATTCTCCGCCCCACACTTTCTTTTCAGCGCGTTTCTCTGGTGGGAGTGCGTGGTTGGTGAATTTACCCTTTAGCTTCTTCTGAGGTCGGAGAAAACCTTCAAAGTATTGCACAGATACATTTATGTATTTCTGCATTTTATTTTACCCGAGGTAAATTATTTTTTCATTTTGCTGCGCTAGGCTCATCATACCAACATATTGAAAGTATTAAATTGACATGAGAGCCCAAAGCTCCATGTAATGAAGACCTCTCCTCTTACAGTCTGCTTGAATGCAGCTTGGATCAAAATGAAATACTGGCTTTACAATTGTAGCAGGGATATTGATTGGCAGATCAGGCCTGCAGGCCATGAATGGTGGGTCAGACTTGCATTTTATTCCTCAAACAAGCCTATCTACAAAGCTGCGCAAAAAAAAAATGGTGACTACATTTTTTTCCTTTGAGGTTAGCTCCAAAAAGAGGGCCTGAATTTTCCTCCACTCGCCCGTCCCAAATCGGACAGGAGAACGGCAGAAAAAAAATGGAGAAATGGGGCAGTGAGACCTATCACTGCCTCTCTGCTCCAACCCCACCCGCTCAACCCCATTGGGATGGCCACCTGCCACCCCTTCCTCACCTGCCGTGTGCAAATGACAGCAGGAAGGCAGGGCCTGGCACCCCTCCCCATCTCCCTGCCTTGCACCGGTGCTGCCACTGCTCCAAGGGACTGCCACAGATGAGTGGTCATAATCCCTGGGGCAGTGGCAGAAGCCCCCCAATGCCCTTTTTGGAAGGAGAAGTCCCAGGAGTGGGCACCCCTCCCTCACATTACGCCCCTTACCCATACCTATTTCGGCCGAAGCCTTAAAACTGACGATTCCTCCTTCATCTTTGAGGCTTTAACTTGACCCCCTCCTCAGGTGCTGCGACAGCAGAATTTATCTTGGAGGCAGTGTTCCTGCTTGCTGCTGGGGATCCTGACAGGAGTTCACCTTGAATTGCTAATGAATCCCAAACCAGGACACTGGGCCAGCCCCACTCCGACTCTCCTGGGCTAGGAAGAGTAAAGTCCAGGCCTGACTGACAGTCTTCCCAATGATCTAAGTCATTTAGGCCTGAACTTCACTCTTCCTGCCCCAAAAGAGTCAGGCAGGACTTCTGCCTGCTGCCCCGAACCCACCATGACCCCTACCCATTTTCCTAGTCAGAGCTCATTAATGATGCAGGGCAGGCTCTCTGCATGATCCCCACCTACAATTAGGAGTCCACCCCTGCCCCTGAGGAAAGTTCTGCCACTGCAGAACTGAAAAGGCAGGTCAAGTTACAGGGGTCAAAAAGTTCTGAAGGTGAAGGTGGAACAGGCAGATTTAAGCCCTCGGCTTGGGTCAAGACCTAAAAAGGTAAGTGTATGCAGCCTGCTGGAGGTGTCTACTTCAAGGGCCCTCTGCCCCCCCAAAAGGGGAATCACGAGACCTTCTGCTGCTGCCCCAGAGATTACCACAACCCCCCTCCTGGTGGTCCCTGGGGGCAGTGATGACACAGGAAGAAGGCAGGGAAATGGGGTGCCTTGCCAGGCCCTGTCTCCCCGCTGTAATTCCTAGTCAGCTGGCTGGGAATGGGAAGTCAGCAGCTATCCCAGAAAGGGCAGGTCAGAGGAAATCCACGTCTAAGGGGCGGGGAAGGGACAGTAGTAGTAAGCCTCAGCACCCCATTATCCTGTGGTTTCCGCCATTACCTTTCCCGATTTGGGGCAGAATACTGGAGGGAAATCCAGGCCCCAATTTCATCGCTATTCCTGCCCCACAATGCCTAAACTCATTTGTTAATATCTTGTAATAATTGCAACACTCCTAGAGAATCTTGTAAGTACTTAGGCGTGTATGATGACTCCCCAGATTATGCTGTCAGCTTCAGTCTGAAAAGGTATCCATGTCAGGTTCAATCCGGCACATGGTTGGCAGCATATCTGACGTATATAAGATTGATTTAAGAAGAACACTCCACTGAGATGGTTTGTCTCATTGAAATTTAATCAGATCTTAAACAAAATTCATATTGTATTAGATTTCAAGTTGAACTGCTATTAGATTAACCCTGTCCCACCCAGGACATTTTTTTTTACTGAGAACCAAGTGATTAGTTTTGTTTGCATATTATCAGCACAGTTGGGCTAACAGTCCATTTTACAGCAAGTTTGGGCAGATTTGGTCTTGATTTAAATTTTCCTGAAGCACAAACAGAAAAGGGTAAAAATTCACTTGGTTGCGCCACCCGTTAGCGCCTTAAGAGGGCGCTAATGGGGCGCAAAGCCGCTAACGCCCGGGCGGAGCGATGTTTGCGCCGCTCGAGAACTTAACTTGAGATTGTGCGGCGGCACTAAAACTTACCGCTGCGACCACCTGCGCGCGCAGATTGTGACGTCATTCCATGGTGCAACGCCCTTGGGGCGCCCCGTAGCGGAAATTGAGTGGCGCCCCCTGCCTTACCGCCTGGCACTTCCAACGACCAGAAGACTGGAACGCTATCAATCGCTGTGGGGCTGGGGGGGGCGCTATTTAAAGGGGGCCTCTTCCTGTCTTTTATTGTTGGTGGCATTTTTGAACTACGCATTCTGAGAGAGAGAGGGAGAGACTTCTGGAGAGATTCAACGTTGTGTGAAGGAGTTTTGGGTACTGAGCAGCACTTTGCAGGTTCATTTTGATTTGCCATTCCTTGTATCGATTTAGCAGAGACCGTGGGAGCTGCACTCTGAGCTCTTTGCCTGGTGCTCTCCATTGTTCTTTCCAGCACATTTGATGTGCAAGTCTCTCCAGGCCGAGATTCAAGGCAGCAATGAACAGGATGTGGATGGAAAGCAAGATTAACCATCCCCTTTAAGAACTGGCCCGTGCCATTGTGTGTGTGTTCCATTGCTGACTGACATTACATGAGCTTCGCCAGCGCTCCGAGTTAGCGCCTCACTGCTCGGCCTTTGCGCCTTAAGAGAGGTGTGCAGCGCCTGCTTTAGCGCTCCACTCACCTCCCGGGGCGGTAAAAGTGAAGTTTCCCGTCAGTGCCGATAATTAGCGCCAGGCGCTAATATTTGCGTCCGGACGATATTTGCGCCCCAAATGGGGCGCGACCTAATTTCTACCCCAAAGAGTTTGTGGCATTTTGAGCTCATCAAGGTGAGGGTTGTTGGAAAAGAAACATTTAGATGCAATTTAGTGCCAAACTTGGGGCACTTTAGTGGGCCTATTCCACTAGGAACTGGGCCAAGACTCCCAAAACTTATTTCACATAGGACCTTTACAGTCATCAGACAGAGGAAACTTTCATCCCATCAAGTTGGTTCCATTTTAACCAGCATAAAGAATAGAGTCCTAGATCTTTCTGGTCCTTTGACTCGGGACCACATCATGAAGTGCATTTAAGAATCATCAAAGATGAGAAAAGGCCATTTGGCCTTTTTTCAATTATGGGATGAATCCAAAAGGGCAGAGTAGGATAAGATAATTTTGTGAAATTCTGATTGAAGCTAAATGAGTTAAATCTAGATAGTCACATGCATATTCTGCTGTTATCAGTAATGGTTTGTTCTTGTGTGCATGCTACATAACTTTTTAGCTTTGTAGTTCCAATGATTATTTGAACTAGTTGCAGAGACAAAAATGTTATTGATTAGTTTGGGTGTTTTACAAGTTCAGTAAATTAACAATGTGATGGCACAAGGGGAATTATTCACTAATTACAAGGCAAAATCAAGTGAGTCACTATAAAATGGTGCCCAGGGTAGCAACAGTGCAAAAATCCATGGTTTCCAATGTAGCTCTTAAATTTCATTCAATAGTAAAGTATATTTGTTGAAACAAAGAAATACAAAACAGTTCTGTGTTGTAGAAGGACTTTGAAAGTTCTATAATTTATACAACTAATAAAATGTTAAAGGCATCATGCTATCCTGCAGTATTGAAAATGCATCTAACATCTACTTTGACTCATTCAGTGCAGGTGAGTATGAAACACTTCTTTTGCAACAATAAAATTCTTGTGTGCAATACTTTACTGACTGCATTTACAATTAACACATATTCTATAGTATCCATTGCAAGAATATATAGGCAAGACCTTTAAGATAGATGGCAATATTTTTGGACCGTAATCATTTGCTTTGATGAGTTCAATGGCAGCATTGATTTTTAAAAGTCTGATGGTGATTACATCCTCTGTTCGTACTCAGTGGGAAGCAAATTAAGCAAAATCATTCTTTCATATCACCACAGATGGTCCTTCCACACTCTTCGAATTCTTCGAATCACTAAAACAAGAGGCCAGCATAATCTTGGAGGAGAAGGAGGTGTCAGCATAAGTAGGACAACGCAAAACAAAGCAGCTGCTGTTGTAGAGCTGCAGAACAGGAACTATACCCAAGCTGGCTACCAACCAGTTTTCCACCTGGCAGAAATAAATCATGTGGATAATTTACTCACACCTGGAAAATAACTCAGCAGCTGAATTCCAGAAGCAGTTGTTATTTCTCGATTTGTCAATAAAGCCCTTGTTGGTGCAGAATTTGTTGACCAAACCTCAGCTACATGCTAATGGGCTCGGGTAACGGCTCGTCCTGTTATGTCAACTAGATTCAATCTAGTTGAGAACGAAATCAACAGCATCGACCATATATAAGGGACCAATTGTAGCTCAGTGGATCAACACCAATAAAGGTGGGGAGAGTAGTGGAGCAGAACTGCCTTCAGTGTGGGAGTTAATAAAGTTCTGTTACATTTATACCACAGTTATATAACAGCAGTGCCACCAGAGGGAGTGCAGACCCCAGCGGCGGTGGAGCTGTGACATCAACATGTAGAAGCGACTGTACAATATAAAGATTTAGCAAGTAAGTTGCATTAGTTGGCAATATAGTAGTTCTAAAACTGGTTCTTGCATTTGCTTCTCCCTTGCCAAACAAATGTGACAGCAGCCCTGGTGTCATGAGTGCCTTGAGATGAGAAAGGAAAGAAGAGAAGCTATAGCCATACTTTCCAATCAAGTAAAGCTTTAAAATAAGGCAGAAGTTAAGCCAATTTTTGTTTATGTGTAAAATGAGAGCCATGCCACTGCAGTAAGTAAACAAAATAACTATTTCAACAAATGGTTTGGGCCTGCGCTGGTTGGAAGAATTTCAATTGAATTCTCTTGAATAGTGAATTTTCTGCCTCAAAAAAGGTCAACCGTTTATTTTCCAAGGCCTTGTTCTTGGTAATTAGTACCAGCATTAATCTCTGTTTATAGAGGTATCGTTAATTTGAATTCCCAGTTCAAATTTAGCATTTTTCTATCTTTAATTATTCCGTTCGATGGGAGAGGTGCTGCTTGATCTAAATTGAAAAACAATGTCCATCCACCTGGAGATCTTATTTCAGATTTGAACAGTTTTCAACTGGCTTAAATTGATGTAACAAAACAGAGTGAAAGTAGCATGCGTATCATTTGTCTCACGCACTGCGATTGTAACCGCACATAATCTGAAACTGCACGAGATAAGTCGTTACAGAAAGCAAATGAAAGTTTATTGCTTTTGCTCAGAACACATCTATCTCGCTTTGATTCATTGCATTACTGTAAAGGGGGATTCAATGTTTGGGAGCAGCTTTCCAACCGCAGTTGGAAACACCTGTATGGATCTTCCACGGCCTTGCCTTCAGGCACCACAGCACGATAGCTAGATCATTAACAGTATCATATATAGGTTAGGGGGGGGGCACTTACATTCTATTGGCACTCTGCACGTCTGACCAAACTCTTCCCCCTCCTGCTTTGCTGACATTCAGCACAGATCAGACAAGTGCTTGCAAACACTTTGGGTATCACTTGACAAGGTTCTCAGGGAGACTCATCTGCCAAGGAGTCTATTAATCTGTCTCCAGTGCAGCATAAAGCACAAATCAATCTTACCACCGACCACCCTCATTGTTAAATATATCATATTGTTTATAATGTGCACTGCAATAAATTCCATTTTTTTCTTTCAAAAGGTTTGCATGTTGCAACAATGAGTCTGTAAGCTGTAAGCTAACTGCACAACTGGATGAGAAATTAAGATAGATATAGATCATAATAAATTTGAGGCCTGAAATAATCAGTATGGATGTATAATATACATACAGCTACATTCATTTAAAGAAGTGGGTATGGATCCTACTTGGACCATTAGGTATTTTGAACTCCTGGTATGCAATTCGCAAAAGTACAAAGAAACATCTTTCTTATTAAAGGCATATTGCCATCTGGTAAATTGGCATGACATCAAAGCGGAATTAAACAGAAGAATTGCAATGTTGTGACCATAGTGCCATATCACTGCAGCACAGGTTGCATTTGTTCTTCAATTCTCTTATAATTTTATATAGAAATTCTACATATAGAAAACTAATATATTAAAAAAATGATGCAAACAATTAAGCTGTGATCATTCATTTATGTACATCACTTAGGCAATAATACTCTCAATATCGTCATTGTCCTGTCCTATATAAAACGCAAACCAAGTTGAACAAAATGCTATAACCACAAATGTCTTGCATTTACCCATTTCAGGTTAATCCCTTTCAGGTGAATCATAAATAGACAAGAAATTTTAGTAACATGGAAAGGCCTGTAGGCCTGTTAAAGGTATCCCTTTTACAGAGATCAACACCTCCAACCTACCTTCTCACCATATCCCTCAATCTATTCTCTCACTATCTGGCCCAATTTGGATCATTCTCTGGTATAACTTGAAATGGGCAGTATACACAGTATTTCATTAGTACCAGGCAGTATATAGCCTACTGACCGCATACTTAGCCTTCCTTGGTAATACAGAGTTTAATGCTGCTGTAAATCAGCGCAGCATGAATGACTTGCATTTATTTAGTGCCTTTAACATAGAAAAACACTCCAACACACTTCAGAATTGGAAAAAGGATAAGTAAATAAACAAAAGGAACAGACACTGAGCTATTGTGGGAGAGGTGACCAAAAGCTTGGTCTAAGAGATGGATTTTAAGGAGTTTTTTTAAGCTGGAGGGAAAAGTAGGGAAGGATTTATGAAGTGGTTTCCAGGGAGTAGGGCTGGTGTGGATGAAGTCTCTGCCATCAGTGGTGGGAGGAAGCGAGCTAGGATACACTAACGGCTAGAGTTGAATGGCTGAAAGGTGCAGGATGGAATGTAAAGCTGGAGGAGTTTGCAGAGTTGGGTGGGGCAAGGCTGTGACGGGAATTAAAAATGTGGACCTTTGTGTTGAAAGTCAGCGAGGCTGGTGAAATGGGTGAGATGGGCGAGAGAGACTTAGGGCTGGATTTTGAATGACCCATGGAGTCGGGTTTGGAGGCATGTGGGGGGTTAAATTTGCGGGGTCGGGGGTCCCGACCCCATCCCGCCTCCACGCAATTTTGACAAAATCAGTCACGGGGTTCCTGACTCCGTCCCGCCTCCAAAAGGCAGGAGAGGCCATTAAAGCCCTTAACAAGCCCTAAATTGGCTCTGTAATGCCATTTTGAAACGTTTTAGCTAGTTTAACCCTTTTCTGACGTGAAGTACGCCTGGTGTGAAGCACTCCAGTGAAACCTGGCGGGAGCACAAGTGGATAGCTGACTATGAGCTGCAGGTCCACTATTACAACGGAGATGTGATGAAGGTAGTAGTAGTATTAGGTCTGAAAGTCGCCTCTGATGCTGCTGCATTGAATGTCTTCAGAGACTGCCTGGCCTTTGCTGTGAGAGGACTTGGATGCAAAAAAATTCTCATTCTCTCTCTCTCTCTCTCTCTCTCTCTCTCACACCTATCAATTTTGCATCCAGGTCCAATCACATCAAAAGCCAGGCAGGTCCTCTCTCAGCAACAGACAGACAGTCTCTGAGACCAGGCAGACAGTCTCTCACCTGCAATGCAGCAGGAATGATGACATCATCAGAGGTGACTTTCAGACTGAAACCACTAATTAGTTCATGGATTCCCACATGCTGCAACTCAATTGCCCAATTAAGTGAAAATTGCATCATTCATCCACATTAATCTGGAGTCGGGGGGGGGAACACGAAATGCGGATGACACGACCCCAACCCGACCCCAAGACAAAATCCAGCCCAGAATGTGCAACAGGATACGGGTGACTCAGTTTTGGACATTGGAGTTTATAGGGGATGAAGAGTAGGGGTCTGGCAAGGAGGATGTTGGAATAAGTAGGGCAGAATTTCCTCTTAATGGACTTGGGCATAAAGGATTACCTGGGTGGAAAATTGGGCAGAGAGGTTCACCCTATAAATGACTCTGCCTGACTTTTCTGTCCAATCATTTAAATAATCCCTGCCTGATTTTCCTCGTGTGCTGTGCCAGGCAATTATTCAATGCCCAAGTGCTATCGGAGAAAAATCTGCCCTAATGAGCCTGGAGATGACAAAAATATAGATGTGGGTTGCTGTGACAGTGGGGATATGGTAAAGGCAGAGGTGGATGACGTTATGGAGGTGGAGATAAGTGGTCTCAGTGCTGAATCGGATGTGGGATTTGAAGCTCAATGAACTGAAGGGCCAAGGAGGGACCGGCAGCAGGTGGGATGGTTTCTGTGGGGCCAAAAAGGAGGCAGCCCCACAAAATCGGTAAAATAAATATTACCCATGCTGTTTCCGGAGCAGCCACGAGTGGTTCCTTAAAAGGACGGTTGGCTTGGCTGCCCTACACTCAGATACACTGGGCAGAGTGCGCCAGCGTGCGCTCCCTCCCAGTGCAAGTCCAAAATTGCATCAGGATCCTAATCGTGTCTTTGGACCCCTATTTAAATATATTAATGAGGCCCCACCTGTTTCGGGCAGGAACACTGGCCACCTAAATTGAGGCCTGCTTGAAAATCACATCAAGTGGAGTCGGGCACAAAATCAGCCACAAGTTTTTTTTTAAATGTTTTGACCTGATACCAGCTTGTTCATGATGAAAGCTACCCCTGATCAATGTTTCCCCTAAGGTGTGCAGGCGCACGTAGGAGCATCGATCGGGCGGTCCCGTGCAGGCCGCTCGCCAACTGTTGCCGCTGGAAAAGATACTGCGCAGTAAATTCAAAGGGCCACGCATGAAAAAAAATTAGAGGGAATATTGCCCCTGATGTTTCTGAAAATAGTTATAATAAATCAGTGGAATATTTGAAGTTAGGACTGCTTGGTGCTTAGTTTTCTCGTATGACAATGGTAACAGGTAATGTGTTGATGTTGAGGCTCCAGATGTTATGTGACCATTATGTGATAGCGAGCTGTGAGAGGCAAGGATTGTATTTAGACTACAGAGAGTTTGGTGAGACAACACAGATCTTTGATTGGTTGTGATTTCCAAATAATAATGCTCTATTCCTTTATGTGGGTGTCTCGAATGTGTCTGTCCCTCAGGTATCTAGAAGCCATTGCCACGGCACATGCTTCCTGTTCTTCATGGGCCAAGTCTTCAGCATCTCTGGCATCCTCTGGGACATCCACCATCATATCTTTCCTGAGTGCAAAGTTGTGAAGCATACAACATGCCACTACAATGTATGAGACGGTGTTGGGCATATACTCAAGGCACCCCAGGACCTATTCAGGCACCAGAATCTTCCTTTGAGCATTCCAACAGCTTGCTCAATTCTTATCCTTGCCTTATTGCGTGCTTGATTGTCATGCTCCTCTGCAGCATTGGTAGTGCCTACAAATAGGCATCATGAGCTGTAGCAGTAGCAGGTATCCCTTTTCATCCAGGAGCCATCCTGCTCCTTACCCTTGCTGTTGAAATAGAGCTGGCATACTGGACTGATGAAGTATAAAAGTATCATGACAGCTCAGCATATCGTGAATTCCAGAAGCTGCACCTATTATAGCAAATGATCTACACATTGAAGGATTGGGTGCCTTTGTGGTTCTTTTAAATGCAGGGGTTTACATTTGGGCACTCAATGGCACATGGGTGCAATAAATAGCTTCAATAAACCTGGAGAGTCTGGCAATTCTGAAACACTTTACACCTCTTTGTGTGGTAACACTGTCAAGTTGTATAAATTCAGCTGCCCTGGCAAAGTCAGCCATGGTGAGTTGCCTTATACAGAAGTACATAAGTTCCCTGTGGCTCCCTCGAATAAGCCTGTGACATGAAAGTTGAGAGCTGTCGTCACCTTCTGTGCCAGAGTCAGAGCTGTGTGTGCTGTGGACCTTGGTTGCAGATCTGTCTCCAAAGCTTCATGACTGAAATGTAGACTCCTGAGACAGAGCTCCTGGGAAAGGTCTCAGAATGTAAGCGTGGGTCTAAACATACTGCTGGAGGGAAGAGCTGGGATGGTCAAACTATGTTTCTCCTATAGTGCTTCTTGAATAATCTGGTTTCCCTTACAGCCTGCTGCTGCGAATCTTCCTCCTCTTCCTCCAGCACATGTATCATGTAAAGTGAAATTTCCAATGGAAAACCCATTGTGCAACCCTCAGTGCTGGTTCAGTAATTGTCTTGAAATCGAATGCTTTCGAAGAGTAATGCAGAATGTAGGCAAAGGCTTCCTGAGTATTACAGTGAAATCGTTTTCCGCAATACCTGCAGTGAGTCCCAAGATATGGTCAAAAGGTTCCACAAATAATCTCAGTTGAGCAGTGTCCCTTTCACCATGTGCTTCTGCCTTGATGAACAGATTCTGTACTAACTCTGGCTTTTAAACATTCGCACGTTCTCAAGGATGGATGGGTAAGCAGAAGCCTAGGGGGGAAAAATTGGGTTGATTTGCGCCTCTCATTAGCGCCCCCGGGGGCACTAATGAGAGGCGCTAACGAGAGGTGCAATTCAGCGGGAGGTTAGCGGCGGCAGTAGTCAGTAGTGCCCCGCGGCGATGTGCCGCCGGCGATGATGTCATCACCGTGTGCAGCGCCCCGGCCAAAACCTTGGGTTGGGCCCCCTGACCTATCGTTGGACAATATGTCCGACAGGGTCAGGCTGGCATTTTTGCAGCCGCGGCAGTGCTACTTAAAGGGCAGGTGTTGGGTGGCCATTTTTTTTAGCCGACTGCCAGCACCTGCCCCCTTCCCCTTTTTTCTTTGGGGTGGCGGCCGCGATCGCTCAGCCTGGCACTTCTCTTGAGTGCCGGGCTGTTTTCATGTCACCTGCTCCCCAGTGGTCCAGCAGGGCCCCGGTGCGTGCAGTGCTAGGCCCCTCCCTTTAATCATGGGAGAGAGGCCTACAATGACGCGGCGCTACATGCCGACGTGCGTGGAGCTGTTGCACGTAGCGCCATGAAATTCACTGGTAGCGCCCCAGCAAGGATGGGGAGCGCTTCCATAAGAACATAAGAACATAAGAAATAGGAGCAGGAGTAGGCCATTCGGCCCTTCGAGCCTGCTCCAGCCATTCAATGAGATTATGGCTGTTCTTCTGCCTCAACTCCATTCACCGGCCCTATCGCCATATCCCTTGATGCCCTTACTAGTCAGAAATCTATCGACTTTTGTTTTGAATATACCCAATGACTGAGCCTCCACAGTCCTCTGGGGTAGAGAATTCCAAAGATTCACCACCCTCTGTTTGAAGAAATTTCTTCTCATCTCAGTCCTGAATGGCCTACCCTTTATCTTGAGGCTGTGGCTCCTGGTTCTAGACTCCCCAGCCAAGGGAAACATTCTCCCAGCATCCACCCTATCAAGCCCTGTAATCATTTTGTATGCTTCAATGAGATCCCCTCTCATTCTTCTGAATTCAAGAGAACACAGGCCTAGTTTACTCAATCTCTTCTCATACGACAGTCCCGCCATCCCAGGAATTAATCTTGTGAACCTTCGTTGCACTCCCTCTATGGCAAATATATCCTTCCTTTGGTAAGGAGACCAAAATTGTACACAGTACTCCAGGTGTGGTCTCACCAAGGCCCTATATAATTGGAGTAAGACTTCTTTACTCCTGTACTCAAATCCTCTTGTAATGAAGGCCAGCATACCATTTGCCTTCCTAATGGCTTGCTGCACCTACACATTCACTTTCAGTGACTCATGTACAAGGACACCCAGGTCCCTTTGAGCATCTGCATTCCCCAATCTTTCACCATTTAGGAAATACTCTGCCTTTCTGTTTTTTCTACCAAAGTGGATAACTTCACATTTATCCATATTATATTCCACCTGCCATGTTCTCGCCCACTCACTGAGCCTGTCGAGATCCCCTTGAAGCCTCTTCACATTCTCTTCGCAACTGACACTGCCACCTAGCTTTGTATCATCAGCAAATTTGGAAATGTTACATTTAGTCCCCTCATCCAAATCATTGATATAGATTGTGAATAGCTGGGGCCCAAGCACCGATCCTTGAGTGAGTCACCCCACTAGTCACAGCCTGCCATCCTGAAAAAGACCCATTTATCCCTACTCTTTGTTTTCTGTCTGTTAACCAATTCTCAATCCATGCTAGTATATTACCCCCAATTCCATGTGCCCTAATTTTGTTCACCAACCTCTTGTGCGGGACCTTATCGAAGGCCTTCTGAAAATCCAGATACACATAGAAACATAGAAACATAGAATCTAGGAGCAGGAGTAGGCCATTCGGCCCGTCGAGCCTGCAACACCATTCAATACGATCATGGCTGATCATTCAAATCCAGTACCCTGTCCCTGCTTTAATCCCCACAGTACACATATCCCACCCGACCCCCGTAACCCCACGTATTTAATTCCCCCTAACATATCCCATCCTATCCCCATAACCCCACATATTTAATCCCCCCCTAACACTAAGGGTCAATTTATCATAGCCAAATCAACCTAACCCGCACATTTTTGGACAGTGGGAGGAAACCGGAGCACCCGGAGGAAACCCACGCAGACACGGGGAGAATGTGCAAACTCCACACAGACAGTCACCCGAGGTCAGATTCGAACCCGGGTCTCTGGCGCTGTGAGGCACCAGTGCTAACCACTATGCCACCGTGTTGCCCTTTTTTTAAACATAGAAACATAGAATCTAGGAGCAGGAGTAGGCCATTCGGCCCGTCGAGCCTGCAACACCATTCAATACGATCATGGCTGATCATTCAAATCCAGTACCCTGTCCCTGCTTTAATCCCCACAGTACACATATCCCACCCGACCCCCGTAACCCCACGTATTTAATTCCCCCTAACATATCCCATCCTATCCCCATAACCCCACATATTTAATCCCCCCCTAACACTAAGGGTCAATTTATCATAGCCAAATCACCACATCTACCGGTTCCCCTTTGTCCACTCCACTAGTTACATCCTCAAAGAACTCCAATAGGTTTGTCAAACAGGATTTTCCTTTCATAAATCCATGTTGACTCTGCCCAATCTTACTATTAGTTTCTAAGTGCCCAGTTATTGCATCCTTTATAATAGATTCCAGCATTTTCCCAATTACTGATGTGAGGCTGACAGGTCTGTAGTTCTCAGTTTTCCCTCTCCCTCCTTTCTTAAATAGCAGGGTTACATTTGCTATCCTCCAATCTGCAGGAACCATTCCAGAATCTATAGAATTTTGGAAGATGACAACCAATGCGTCCACTATTCCAATGGCCACATCTTTCAAAACCCTAGGATGTAGGTCATCCGGTCCTTGGGATTTGTCGACTTTTAATCCCATTAATTTTGCTAGTACTGTTTTTTTACTAATAATAGTTTCTTTAAGTTCCTCATTCTCGTCACACCCTTGGTTTTCTCGTATTTCTGGGAGGTTTTTTGTGTCTTCCTCCGTGAAGACAGAAACAAAGTATTTATTTAATTTCTCTGCCACTTCCTCATTCCCGATTATAAATTCTCCCGTCTCTGACTGTAAAGGACCTACATTTACTTTTGCCAGTCTTTTCCTGTTCACATACCTATAGAAGCTTTTACAATCCATTTTTATATTTTTCGCTAGTTTGTGCTCATATTCCATTTTCCCTTTCTTTATCAATTTCTTGGTCCTCCTTTGCTGATTTCTAAAAAGATCCCAATCCTCAGCCTGACCATTTTTTCTGGCAACTTTATAAGCTTCCTCCTTTGACTTAATACTAGCTTTAATTTATTTTGTTAGCCATGGTTGGATCACTTTTCCTTTTGGGTTTTTATGCCCTAGAGGAATATATGTTTGTTGCAAATTATGCATTAGTTCCTTGAATGTTAGCCATTGTATGTCCACCTTCATACCTTTTAGTGTAGTCTCCCAATCTACCATGGCCAACTTGTCCCTCATACCATTGTAGTTTCCTCTGTTTAGATTGCTTCCTGTAGTGCCCCGCCTCATGCTTGGGGCGCTACTACTTAATTTACGGCGCAGGGGTGCTAACTTTTTCGGGGTGCTACAGCGCCCCAAAGGGGGCGCCACCAAATTTTTCCCCCTAGGAATTTAGGATGGGTGATGTTGTCTTGTCCCAATCTCTGTCATTTGCACGTGGTTGTCAGTGTGAGGTCGGACGATTCTTCAACGCACCCCAAAACCAAACAAAGTTTATGCCAGGGTGCTTCTCCAGAGGAACCCAGTGTAAATTTGCCCCATCAGAAATTCCTGCACCCGCAAAGGCGTAATTACTGATTTATCTCTTTCCCCAATGCAGGAATTTTGGGGCCTAAGTGGATAAATGTATGAAGCAGCGGAGAATACAGAGTTATGGGGAGAGAGCAGGGCAGTGGAATTAGCTTTCGATTGCTCTAGCAAAGAGCCACAAAGACAGGATAGTCCGAATGGCTGCCTTTTGTGCTATAAACTTCCATGGTAGGAAAATGTAACTTTTGTTTCACTGAATTCATAAAATATTGGCCAAAGACATTGACATTTTTATTGTACTAGAGAATACAGTTCATATTTTATTATATAATTTACTTGCAATATGCTGTCAATCTGATGCCTTAATCTTCAGTAAATTTCTTAGCGGGAGCTGGGACTCGTATTTTGTATAATTTTTTTCAAGTTTGTTTGAGCAGGATCTAGATTTTGTAATAATTTTCTCTCCGTTCCTCTCTTTGAGGTTTTGATTAATGCTGGGGCTTCGTTCCACAGGTCTAACAGCCCAATTGTACCTCAACCAAGTGGCCATTCTATTTTTGTTAGTCTAGGCAGTGAATGTTGAGCAGCTGGAGTCCAATCCTGTCCTCACCTGACATCGATGTATTTACATTTTCTACAGGGCACATTGGGTAGCAACCAGGAACAGGACCCCTCAACCTTCAGACACTGAGCCCTAATTGGGGCATCCTCATTGCTGCATAGCTGCCATTAGTGATCCTGGGAGCTTCCTGGTCTATATGGCTCAGTAAGGCACCTGGCAGTGCATTGACCCACTGAACCATTAGTGGAGCCGAAAACTCATTCCTAACTTACATTTTTTTCAATATCAACCTGAGCCCCACAGTGACAACAAACGCTCCTCAAACTTGCATCCTGGCTCATCTGCATCCAGTTCACTCCCAAACATTCTCTGGACTTTACTATGGGGGAATCTAGCTGTTAGTCGAGTTTGTTATTTGTTCACCACATGGATAGTGTCAGCTTTCCTTCTCTGCTTGTGGTATTACTGCAACATGAACAGTTTCCAAGTAAAAACAATTTCTGGTGGTTCATATTACTCAAAATACTTGATTGAGAGACCATTTTGCACATTAGCATGTGTGGTAATAAATAGAGTCCCCTGTGCCCGGCATGTTCCTCATTATAACATGATTTGTAAGGGCTATTAAAGGCAGTATTACTATGACTGTGACTGTGTACTGCATTGCGTGGAAGCTTTTGTCTGCACCTGGTAGAGAAAGGAATATTTTAATAATAGTTGATTTTTATTTTAAAAGGTTTAAAAGTTGAAACTTATCTGGTTTATGGTGATCTCCTCCAGCGCTCCACCTAGTTTTTAATCAGTTTGAGAAAGGGGTCCTAAAACTGGCATTAGGCCCCTTTTTGGCATATCAAACGGCCGAACGCCTGTTTTAGGCTGATAACAGGGTCGCCTCTAGAATGCCCAAACCAATGTGGCATTGTGTTTCCGATGCTATTTGGGCACGGGAGTTTGGCCCCCTAAATTGGACATCGGTGCCCCCCATTTTCTAACTGGAAAACAGGTGTAAGGAGGTCCTATTTTTCCCCCATTATGTACTGTTGTAGTTCCTGGATTTAAATATGAGAAAGTCAACCACTTGCCTTAATTACATAACTGGATCGCAGCAGTTCTACAGACACAGGGCTAGGTTTTCCTCTGTGGCAGAGTTTACCATTGGATGTGTGCATTTCCACCCACCAGTGGGACCCTGTTGCGATCCCATCCTATTTTCTGGGTCAACTTCATTGTAATATTGTGGGCCAACTCCAAGCATTACTTGCGCTCTCTATTGGGAGTTTGCCTGTGAGGAGGAGGGATATCTGGCGTTCCCTTTAAACTGGCTGCAGTGGCTTTAAGGGGACTAGCAGCCATTTTGAAACTGAGACCAGGAATGGCATTACAGGCCAGTGAGGCAAAGGAGGCCAAACAAAAGCAATGGTGCACGTGCAGTAGAAAGAGATGGCTTTAGCATCGGTGCCATCTCTTCAGCCTCTGCTTGGAAGCATTTCAATGACCTCACCAGGATAGCCAAGATAACAGAAGGCAGTCACACTTTGTAACAATTCAATGTAATGTAAGCATGTTTCATATTTGCAGCCACCTTACCCCCATTGTGTAGAATAGTGGTTCTCAAACTTTTTTAGTTGAAGGACCCCTTTTCAAATCAATTAGTAATCACAGACCCCCCCCATCTAAATTATACTATATAATACTCACATTATGAAAGTGCTGCATGTAAAGAGTGTTTTAATAATGCTTTTAAGAAAACAGGTATTTACTGACAGATATCAGTGAGATGGGTATGCCTGCTTCTCACTGCAGAGTCTGTCTATCCTCGGTGTGATGTTTGACAATTTATGCAAAGCTGCGCCTGCTGTTCACTTTCCTACTTGTTACATTAATTTTAAGTACTGTCCTACAAAGTACTGCTCATCTACGAATTTTAATGAAATATCATTTGAAATTAGCAAAAGCCTCAATTTTAATTCAATGCTAAAGAGCTAAAGAAGTGAAATTAAAAAGAACACAAGACGAAAAAAAAATTCTCAAAACCTACAGCTGCTTGGTTAATTGGGATCGTCTGCTTCCCACCCGTCCGCCGACATCCACATCAAACAAACGTTTCGCGGTCAGGGCATTGCCAGTGGCTCAGGAACATGCCCTCGCATTTCCAGCTCTCAGCCAGTCCGCACCCTGCCGTCTCCAACCAGTGACATGCCAACTCTCCTCTCCCCTCCCCCCAAAAAACAACAGCCGGGCAATCTGACGGGCCCTGGGTCTCCAACAGCCCCGCTCCCTCCATTGCACAACTTTTCCAGAACTTTCCGGCACATAAATCAGTGCTGCTGGTAATGAGATTTCAACTCAATTCGGCCCAGCGGCGGTTTCAACTCGCCGACATTAATGATCCAAGATTATCCCACGCAACTGCTTCGGGAAAATTTTGCGCATTGAATAAAAACCTTCCAGCGGACCCCGCAAAGCCAGCAGGAGTCTAGCGGTGAACGATGGCAACTTGCCCTTGGTGGAACTTTAAAACTTATCGACTCCCGATGAAACGTTTCTATTTTTCAGTCGCCCTTCGCCACATTACCACAGCGCAGCCAGTGTCGGAGCAGTGAATGACAGACCGCAACTTCAGGACTTCTGCGTTAGGCTGCACATGTGCTAAATCCTGAAGGTCCGGTCAGTTTCAGAGGCAAAATGACGGTGAACACTGCTAGTTCATCAGGACCGCAAGTTCCGGGCCACGTTTCCTATATTTGGTATCACCCACATTAAGCAATGATGACTGACACCTTGATGCCATTCCATATCATACCAAATAAAGAAAGAACTTGCATTCATCTTGAGCCTTTCATGATCTCAGAAGCACTTTGCAGCCATTGTAGTGCTTATGAAGTGTAGTCACTGTTGTAATGTAGGGAAACGTAGCAGCTAATTTCCGCACACAAGGTCCCACAGACAGCAATGAGATTGATGATGAGATAATCTGTTTCAGTGATAATAGTTGAGGGATAAACATTGGCCAGCACACCCTGCTCTTCTTCAAACAGTGCCATGGGATCTTTTACCTCCACCTGAGAGGGCAGCAGAGGCCTTGGCTTAACGTCTCCTCTGAAAGAAGGCACCTCCGCCAGTGCAGTACTCCCTGCAGTTCTTAGTGAGACAGGAGATTTCATGTGGTGATGCACAGAGTACAAGTGACCAGGAGAATTTGCAGTGGAAGATGAAGAGGCAGTCATTGCTGGTGGGAAGGTTGGGAGACATCAACCCTCAGCTGATGACCCTCTGGACACAGATCTCAGTGGCCCAATATTTAAAGGAAAGGTGCTTGAAGTGTATCAAACATATGTACAGGTATCCCAAAATGTGCCGCAGAAAGTGGCTCAGTTGGAGGAGTCACTTACCCACAACAGAAACTCCCCCACCAACAGAGGTTCTAAGGACAGTCGTACTCTCTGGCTTGGCAGCTGCAACTGCTGCTATAGACGCCTGGTCACCTGAATAGAGAGGGCTATCTGTCAGGGCTTCAGAGATTTGATTGGTATCATTTGGTCTGGTTTTCTGTTGAACAATGGCCACCCAGATCCAGAGCACAGTACTAGTGATCTGGCAGGTTTACACATGCATGTTAATGCTGTCTCTCAGGACAGTGCTATGTGTGTGTCACAGAGTCATAGGGGGAAAAATTCAGTTGGTTGCGCCTCCCGTTAGCACCTTAAGAGGGCGCTAATGGGGCGCAAAGCATCTAGCGCCCAGGCGCGGCGAAGTTTGCGCCGCTCGCGAAATTAACTAGACATTTTGCGGCGGCGCTAAACACTACCGCCACGATCTCCTGCGCCGGCAGATCGTGACGTCAGTCAAGTGCGCAACGCCCCGGTATCGCCCCGGAGCGGATATTGAGTGGCGCCCCCTGCCTTACCGCCTGACGCTAGCAACGACAGGTTGAGGGGAGCGTTCTGCAGTCATGAAGGGAAAGGGGGAGCGCTATTTAAAGGTGACCGCTTCCTGCCTTTTATTGTTGGTGCCATTTTTGAACTACGCATTCTGAGAGAGAGAGAGAGAGACTTCTGGAGAGATTCAACGTTGTGTGAAGGAGTTTTGGGTACTGAGCAGCACTTTGCAGGTTCATTTTGATTTGCCATTCCTTGTATCGATTTAGAAGAGACTGTGGGGGCTGCACTCTGAGCTCTTTGCCTGGTACTCTCCATTGTTCTTTCCAGCAGATTTGATGTGCAGGTCTCTCCAGGCCGAGATTCAAGGCTGCAATGAGCAGGATGTGGATGGAAAGCAAGATTAACCATCCCCTTTAAGAACTGGCCCGTGCCATTGTGTGTGTGTTCCATTGCTGACTGACATTACATGAGCTTCGCCAGCGCTCTGAGGTAGCGCCTCGCTCCTCGGCCTTTGCGCCTTAAGACAGGTGTGAAGCGCCTGATTTAGCATTCCAATCACCTCCAGGGGCGATAAAAGTCAAGTTTGCAGTCGGTGGCGATAATTAGCGCCAGGCGCAAATCTTTGCGCCCGGCCGATAATTGCGCCCCAAATGGGGCGATACTGAATTTCTCCCCCATAGAGTCATAGGGGTAAAAATTCACTTGGTTGCGCCTCCCGTTAGCGCCTTAAGAGGGCGCTAATGGGGCGCAAAGCCGCTAACGCCCGGGCGCAGCGATGTTTGCGCCGCTCGAGAACTTAACTTGAGATTGTGCGGCGGCGCTAAAACTTACCGCTGCGACCACCTGCGCGCGCAGATTGTGACGTCATTCCATGGTGCAACGCCCTTGTGGCGCCCCGTAGCGGAAATTGAGTGGCGCCCCCTGCCTTACCGCCTGGCACTTCCAACGACCAGAAGACTGGAACGCTATCAATCGCTGTGGGGCTGGGGGGGGCGCTATTTAAAGGGGGCCTCTTCCTGTCTTTTATTGTTGGTGGCATTTTTGAACTACGCATTCTGAGAGAGAGAGGGAGAGACTTCTGGAGAGATTCAACGTTATGTGAAGGAGTTTTGGGTACTGAGCAGCACTTTGCAGGTTCATTTTGATTTGCCATTCCTTGTATCGATTTAGCAGAGACTGTGGGAGCTGCACTCTGAGCTCTTTGCCTGGTACTTTCCATTGTTCTTTCCAGCACATTTGATGTGCAAGTCTCTCCAGGCCGAGATTCAAGGCAGCAATGAACAGGATGTGGATGGAAAGCAAGATTAACCATCCCCTTTAAGAACTGGCCCGTGCCATTGTGTGTGTGTTCCATTGCTGACTGACATTACATGAGCTTCGCCAGCGCTCCGAGTTAGCGCCTCACTGCTCGGCCTTTGTGCCTTAAGAGAGGTGTGCAGCGCCTGCTTTAGCGCTCCACTCACCTCCCGGGGCGGTAAAAGTGAAGTTTCCTGTCAGTGCCGATAATTAGCGCCAGGCGCTAATATTTGCGTCCGGACGATATTTGCGCCCCAAATGGGGCGCGACCTAATTTCTACCCCATAGAGTTATACAGCACAGAAAGAGGCTCTTCGGCCCATCGTGTCCGCGCCGGCCATCAAGCCCTGTCTATTCTAATCCCATTTTCCAGCACTTGGTCCGTAGCCTTGTATGCTATGGCGTTTCAAGTGCTCATCTAAGTGCTTCTTGAATGTTGTGAGGGTTCCTGCCTCTACCACTCTTTCAGGCAGTGAGTTCCAGATTCCAACCACCCTCTGGGTGAAAAAGTTTTTCCTCAAATCCCCTCTAAACCTCCTGCCCCTTACCTTGAAACTATGCCCCCTGGTTATTGACCCCTCTACTAAGGGGAAAAGTTCCTTTCTATCTGTGCCCCTCATAATTTTGTACACCTCAATCAGGTCCCCCCTCAGCCTTCTCTGCTCTAAGGAAAACAACCCCAGCCTGTCCAGTCTCTCTTCATAGCTGAAGCGCTCCAGCCCAGGTAACATCCTGGTGAATCTCCTCTGCACCCTCTCCAAAGCAATCACATCCTTCCTATAGTGTGGCGACTAGAACTGCACACAGTATTCCAGCTGTGGCCTAACTAGCGTTTTGTACAGCTCCATCATAAACTCCCTGCTCTTATATTCTATGATGCGGAGATGCCGGTGTTGGACTGGGGTGGACAAAATTGAGAGGTCGCACAACACCAGGTTATAGTCCAACAGTTTTATTTGAAATCACAAGCTTTCGGAGCTATCGATTGCTCCTTCCTCAGGTGAAGTACATTAGATACAGAATCGCCATTATATTCTATCGCTTATATTCTATGCCTCGGCTAATGAAGGCAAGTATCCCATATGCCTTTTTAATCATCTTATCTACCTGTCCTGCTGCCTTCAGGGATCTATGTACATGCACACCAAGGTCCCTCTGATCCTCTGTCCTTCCTAGGGTCCTACCATTCATTGTGTATTCCCTTGCCTTGTTAGTCCTCCCAAAATGCATCACCTCACACTTTTCAGGGTGAAATTTCATTTGCCACTGTTCTGCCCATCTAACCAACCCATCTATATCGTCCTGTAGCCTGAGGCTTCCCTCCTCGCTATTTACCACTCCACCAATTTTTGGGTCATCTGCTCTTCGGCTTGTCAGCACACGTGGGAGGAACAGCCAGGATGAAGCTGATCTTGCAGTAGCAGTAAAACCAGGGCCACTTCAGTCTCCAAAGGCTCCTGGGAGAAAGCAACAGTCTGTCACTTTCCATCCTCCTGCCATTGAAGAAATACCATGGGGAAGTAGGGAATTAGATTGAAAGGGAACACCATTCAGAGCACCAAGGGGAAGTATGGTGGCAAAAATCAGTAGGAAGGAACATGGAACTATGGTAAAAAAAAAATATTAGTCCAGACATATTTTGTGCTGTGTGTTTTTGGCAAGATGGGCAGAAGTATCTTAGCAATTGCTTTGCATAATGGTTCAAACATGGTACACATGGTTAGTTATGGTAGAGAGGCAAATGTCTCGAATGGAATGAATGATTGTTTCTGATAAGGGGGAACATGGTGACATGATTGTATATGCAGTGGCCACAGGTGGAATTTCAGAAAAGGTCTGCAGGATAAGCTGTTGCTTCAAAAGTCTTGCAGCTGGCAAAGTGTTCTCCTGTGCTATGTCTTCCTCCAGTGGGCCCTGGCTGGGATTCTGCGCCTTCCTCTTCCTCCTTCCAGCAAGTATATGGAGTCCTGTGAAGTGCCAAATTATGGAGCATACAGCACACCATCACATATGAGACACCCTGACTGGACTGGACTGAAGAGTTCTGTCAAGGTACCTGAAACGTGCTTCCTGAATGCCAACTGTCTGTTCTATGTCAATTTTGGTGACAGCATGAAATTGTGTTCATCTGGGGCATGAGGGAAGCACTGGCAGCTGCAGAGGGTGCCACTATCTCCAAGGAGCCTTTCGGCAGTGAAGAGTGCTTGTATGGCAGACTGCCTCAGGATGAGGAATCACGGCAGTTACCTGAATATGTAGCATTCACATGCAATATGATCTGTTGTTGATCACTAGCCAGCTGAGTGAAATCTTTCCTGTTCATGTCCATGCAGTCAGTGACCCCTTTAGCCTGTGGAAATCTTGTCATTCAATAAAACCAGACTGTCCTTTCTCACTAACGCCCATCGGAAATGGTGATGAACTGCCCAACATGTGAGAACAATGCATCAGTGACTTGTTTGATACAGTGTTTGATTGGAAGGATCCTGAGACATAAAAGTTGAAGGCTGCAGTTACTTTCACTGACTTCCTCAATGTGATGCCTCTGCGCTCTTCCAATTCTGGCCTCTTGCGCATCCACGATTTTCATTGGTCCACCATTGGTGGCCGTGCCTTCAGCTGCCAAGGCCCTCTGCTCTGGAATTCTCTCCCTAAACCTCTCCACCTCTCCACCTCTCTACCTCTCGCTTCTCCTTTAAGATGCTCATTAAAACCTACCTTTTTAATGAAGCTTTTGGTCACCTGTCCTAATATCTCCTTATCTGGCTCGGTGTCAAATTTTGTTTGATAACAATCCTGTGAAGCGCCTTGCAATGTTTTACTACGTAAGTGCAAGTTGTTGTTATTATTGTTATTGTGATAAATGTATTTTCATGTTAGCTGTGCACACATTCCAAACATGGCCTTTAACAGTACTTCAGCCCGCTGGAAGCCAACAACCAACAACGTCTCTTTTACATAGGTATGATTATTAGAGGTGAGCCATAGGCAGTAGGAGAGGGAAATCAAATAGGCTTCATTACAGGGACATTTAAATACTATTTATGTGAAGCGGGTGGAACTGTCGCAGGTGGAGGAAATATCCGACAGGGTTTTTTTTTTAGTTATGGGGATTTGGCGCTCAGGGTCATAGAATCATAAAATCATAGGATCATCCCTTACCCAATTGCCTCCATCTTCAATCCATCATAAAATGGGCGGTAATCCAGAGGAGAATCTACGCCAATGTTTTAGTTGTGTATTTTGTGAGGCTTTCTTCAGGAAACAGATACAGAACATCTGCCGGGAAATTCCTTGGAGCCGCTCCCACTCTGCCAGCGTTACTTCGCTGGAAGTTCTGTGGAAATCCAGTTTACATGTCATGTTACATGCGTAAATGGGGTTTCCACCGTACTTCCAACAAAGTAATGCTGGTGGCGCGGGAGCAGCTCCGAGGAATTTCCTGGCTATCATTATAAGGTGTCATTGGTGTTTAGAAGATACAAATACATGTCAGAAGAGCTGTGCAAGGATTTATAATGACTAAAACGATTACAACTCTTAAGTGGAAGCTCAGTGCGGAACAAGAAGATGTTTAAGCAAAAGTAGGTAAATTATGAGCGAGTCACAGATATAGCAGAGAAAGAAAAAGTTATTAAGGGTCATGACATGCCGTAATGTAATAAGTAACAAAGCATGTCCCAGGAAGTCTTCCAGCGCTCTTATCAGTATTAATTGTGCCAGGC
Organism: Squalus acanthias; assembly: GCA_030390025.1. Taxonomy (NCBI): domain Eukaryota; kingdom Metazoa; phylum Chordata; class Chondrichthyes; order Squaliformes; family Squalidae; genus Squalus; species Squalus acanthias. The sequence continues at coordinate 76,281,628 of CM059433.1, read as the reverse complement.
TTCATTTTGTACATTTCTGAATTTCTAGTTCATTAAAATCAAAACCGCTAAAAGACCCAGGGCGAAAAATTGAGTCGCGCCCCCTTTGGGACGCTAACTTCGCCGGGTTTAGCGCCCCGGAAAAATTAGCGCCCCCGCGACCGAAATTGAGTGGTAACACCCCAAGAGGGAGGCGGGGTACTTCCAGTAGTGCCCCGCCTCCCTCTTGGGGTGCTGCGAGGGAATATCGCGACGCTACGTGTGGCACTGCGGCATCTCACGCCGCGGTATTGCAGGCCTTCCTCTCCTTCTTAAAGGGGAGGAGACTTGCGCAGTGCGACCCGGGGCCCAGCTGGGCCCCCAGGGATCGGGAGTGCCGGCAAAAGAGCCCGGCACTCAAGAGAAGTGCCAGGCTCATGGAGCGCAGCTGGCACTCCGCGGGGGGGGCGGGTAAGGAGGCCAGGGACGACAGCGGAGGCAGGTGCTGGCAGGTGGCCAACAACAAAAATGGCCGCCCAGCACCTCGCCTTTAAATAGTGCCGCCCCGGCCGCAGGTAGGCCCCCCTGACCCCGTCGGACATAGCGTCCAGCGGTAAGTCAGGGGGCGCTACCAAAGATCGCAGCCGGGGCGCTGCGCACGGTGATGACGTCATCGCCGGCGGCTCAGCACCGCGGGGCGCTAACGGTTAGCGCCACCGCTAACCTCCCGCTGAATTTCACGGGAGGCGTTGGCGGCACCACGCCCGGGTGCGAGTTGCTTTGCGCCCCATTAGCGCCCTCTTAGGGTGCTAATGGGAGGCGCAAAGCAACCGAATTTCCCCCCCCAAGGGTCCAAAGTTGAGGCAATAGAGAGGAGAGTGGTCCAGTTTGCCAATTCAGAGCCCCCCTCTGTGTAGAGCAGTATTGCAGAATTCTTGGAAGGAGACTAAGTTATAGAACTTCAAGGCACAGCTGACTATTACTGCCTCTGGTACATGTAAGCTGTAGGTGTCCGTGCAGCATGTGGCACAGCTTTGCCACTTTATATTGATTAAGAGCATCTGCAGGCAGTGCTCTGATCCAAGTATGTGTTCCTCTACATAAGAACATAAGAACATAAGAAATAGGAGCAGGAGTAGGCCAATTGGCCCCTCGAGCCTGCTCTGCCATTCAATAAGATCATGGCTGATCTGATCCTAACCGCCAATCTACTATCACAGAACCATCTCCTGAACCTAACAGAATTGGACACACGAAATAGGAGCAGGATCAGGCTACACAGGCCCCTGGGCCCGCTACGCTACCCACAGGGCCATGACCGATCCGAACCTAGACTCATGTCCAAATTCCTGCCCGCTCCCCGTAACCCTTAATTCCCTTTACTTCTAGGAAACTGTCTATTTCTGTTTTAAATTTATGTAATGATGTAGCTTCTACAGCTTTTTGGGGCAGCATATTCCATGGACCTACCACCCTCTGAGTGAAGTAGTTCCTTCTCATCTCAGTTTTGAAAGAGCAGCCCCTTATTCTAAGACTATGCCCCCTAGTTCTAGTTTCACCCATCATCGGGAACATACTCCCCGCATCCACCCGATCCAACCCCTTCACAATCTTATATGTTTCAATAAGATCGCCTCTCGTTCTTCTGAACTCCAATGAGTAGAGTCCCAATCTACCCAACCTCTCCTCATATGTCCATCCCCTCATCCCCGGGATTAACCGAGTGAACCTTCTTTGTACTGACTCGAGAGCAAGTATGTCTTTTCTTAAGTATGGACACCAAAACTGTATGCAGTATTCCAGGTGCGGTCTCACCAATACCTTGTACAACTGAAGCAATACCTCCCTATTTTTATATTCTATCCCCCTAGCAATGAAAGCCAACATTCCATTTGCCTTCTTAATCACTTGCTGCACCTGCATACTAACCTTTTGAGTTTTGTGCACCAGGACCCCCAGATCCCTTTGCACTTCAGTACTTTCCAGTTTCTTGCCATTAAGATAATAACTTGCTCTACTATTTTTTCTGCCAAAGTGCATAACCTCACACTTTCCAGTATTGTATTCCATCTGCCAAATCTCTGCCCACTTACTTAGCCTGGCTATGTCCCATTGCAGATTTTTTATGTCCTCCTCACTCACTACTTTCCCTCCCATCTTAGTATCATCTGCAAACTTTGATATGTTACACTTGGTCCCCTCCTCCAAATCGTTAATATAGATTGTAAAGAGTTGGGGACCCAGCACTGACCCCTGCGGAACACCACTAGTTACTGATTGCCAGTCTGAGAATGAACCATTTATCCCAACTCTCTGCCTTCTGTTAGATAGCCAATCCTCTATCCATGCCAGAATATTACGCCCAATCCCGTGATTTTTTATCTTAAGCAATAATCTTTTGTGTGGCACCTTGTCAAATGCCTTTTGGAAGTCTAAATACACCACATCCACTGGTTCCCCTTTATCCACCCTGTATGTTACTTCCTCAAAGAACTCCAGCAAATTTGTCAAACATGACTTCCCCTTCATAAAACCATGCTGACTTTGTCCTATTAAATTATGATTATCCAAATGTCCCGTTACTGTCTCCTTAATAATGGACTCCAAAATTTTACCTACCACAGATGTTAGGCTAACCGGTCTATAGTTTCCAGCCTTCTGTCTACTGCCCTTTTTAAATAAGGGTGTTACATTAGCAGTTTTTCAGTCTGCCGGGATCTTTGCTGAGTCCAGGGAGTTTTGGAAAATTATTACCAATGCATCCACAATCCCTACCGCCACTTTCCTCAAGACCCTAGGATGTAAGCCATCAGGTCCAGGTGATTTATCTGCCTTGAGTCCCATTATTTTACCGAGTAAAATCTATCTGCAAATATGGGTCTAAGGGCATTTCTGGGTGGGCAACTGTGCCTCTACTGCAGCCTGATTTGTGGCTGGCATCCCTCTGTTGCTCCTCCTTTACTTCCTCAAAAAAACATAAGTAAAGGGATTCCCAGTCCGCAATGCACTGTGCCAATATTATGTACATTCCAAAAAATGGGAATGCTAAAACCTTTGAGCAATTAGGTGTCAAAAGGGACAAAAATCTGCAAAAAATCTGCAATACAGTATCAAAATACAACAATTTGATATCCCCTTTAAATGCACTTCCACACACAACACAGCTCCTAGCAAACCTGGATGCTTATTTCATTCCTGCAGGTTTATGGCCCAAATCCATTAAGACACACATCCCTGGAATTTGCTTGATATCTAAATTATGTTAAATTTTGCAACTAAAAAAATGGTGGGCACTTCCAGCAATACTTGAGAAACTGGCTGATGCACGAAATGGCTAAAGAGGTGGTGTAAGTAATCTCTACCCATAGTTCTGATTGGCTATGCCCAACTTGTTGTGCGATATCGGAGGGCCAGAGGAGCATGGGAGAGGGAGAGGCCTCATGAGGGTGGATCAGAGGCCTTGGGAGGTGGTGTATCAGAGGCTTGGGGGGGGGGGAGGGTTTATCAGAGGCCTCGTGGGGGGTCTCCGATCGTGGAGGGTGTGTTAGGTAGGGACGCTGGATCCAGGAGGAAAGTGTAAAGGCATTTACCACCTGGATCCTGCAGTCCTTGCCTTCCATTAGCTGGCGGGTTTCATGAGGCGTGCAAAGCCCGACCAGCCACTGTTCAATTCAAAATGGAGGTAAATCTGAGGTATGCCAGCCTCATTATAATATTTAAATGGACGACCCGCCTCCTGGGAGCGGATTGCTTGCCCCCCGTCACTCCTCCATTAAAACTGGAACTGGGAGGATTGGAGGCGGGTTCTGGTCAGGATTCAAATTTTTAGCACTTTAACATCCCACACGCCCCCAGACCACCCATTATTTTTAGGTTAAAATTCCTCCCTTTGATTGTTCTTTATTTGATATCACCCACTATTTCACCGAGTTTTGCTGGTACAGTAATATTTCATTTTCAGTCTCTCTGTCCCACTCTTTAGTGGAGATAAACTGTATTCTCTGATGTGGTTGCATTAATTGTCCGAGATAGGAGTGAATAGTATTCAACAGATGTTTTGAAATGAGACTCATACACATTAATGAATAAGTACCTGGTCAGCAATGGGAAACTCTTGACTATTGTAACTTATCTCACCTGTGGAATAAAAGTTAGTACTGAATCGCCAATGTCAGGTGGTAGGGATGTAATTGATGAAAGCACTTTCTCAGGCACTGATAGATTCCGAACATATTTAAATTAAATCTGGGAGGCTTTTACTTAACGGGATGAAGTGATAAGTTTACAACAAGGTGGCCTAATAAATGGACATCAAGGGGTAAAAATTCAGTTGGTTGCGCCTCCCGTTAGCGCCTTAAGAGGGCGCTAATGGGGCGCAAAGCCGCTAACGCCCGGGCGCAGCGATGTTTGCGCCGCTCGGGAACTTAACTAGAGATTGTGCGGCGGCGCTAAACTTTACCGCTGCGACCACCTGTGCGCGCAGATTGTGACGTCATTCCATGGTGCAACGCCCTTGTGGCGCCCCGGAGCGGAAATTGAGTGGCGCCCCCTGCCTTACCGCCTGGCGCATCCAACGACCAGAAGACTGGAACGCTATCAATCGCTGTGGGGCTGGGGGGGGCGCTATTTAAAGGGGGCCTCTTCCTGTCTTTTATTGTTGGTGGCATTTTTGAACTACGCATTCTGAGAGAGAGAGGGAGAGACTTCTGGAGAGATTCAACGTTGTGTGAAGGAGTTTTGGGTACTGAGCAGCACTTTGCAGGTTCATTTTGATTTGCCATTCCTTGTATCGATTTAGCAGAGACTGTGGGAGCTGCACTCTGAGCTCTTTGCCTGGTACTCTCCATTGTTCTTTCCAGCACATTTGATGTGCAAGTCTCTCCAGGCCGAGATTCAAGGCTGCAATGAACAGGATGTGGATGGAAAGCAAGATTAACCATCCCCTTTAAGAACTGGCCCGTGCCATTGTGTGTGTGTTCCATTGCTGACTGACATTACATGAGCTTCGCCAGCGCTCTGAGGTAGCGCCTCACTCCTTGGCCTTTGCGCCTTAAGACAGGTGTGCAGCACCTGATTTAGCGCTCCACTCACCTCCCGGGGCGGTAAAAGTGAAGTTTCCAGTCAGTGCCGATAATTAGCGCCAGGCGCTAATATTTGCGTCCAGACGATATTTGCGCCCCAAATGGGGCGCAACCTAATTTCCCCCCCCAATTGTATTATACTACCATCCGTATAGCATCAAATATTTATGGTATCTGGATTCTAAACCACAATCGTAAATCTGTCATGCAACTTTTATTCTACATTGAAATGCCTGGCACATGAAGTTATTTTGCCGCACTGATGTGTGGAAACAATACTCCATCCCACCAAAACTGTGCTATTTTCAGAAAACGTATCAAATATAATTGTTGTTGGTAAAGATATCAGTATTCTTTATGCTTTTTTAATTTGAGGACTGAGTGGCACAGTGGGTTAGAATCTCTGAGAACTGGGATGAAGTACAGTCCGGACTCATGAAATGAATGTCTCCTCTCTCTACACACTGAGTGCATAATAAATGGAAGAACTGTGGGCAGTCTCAACGAATCTTCTGTGGACTCAACCAAATTGCACAGAACTGCCCATAATTTTGTACTAATTCAGAAATACCAATGATGGAAGCCATAAGAACAGCCAATTCTGAAAATGAAATGGTGGTGCCAGAAGATGTGCTCTTTGGAGGCAGGGTAAAGGAACATTGTCAAGGTTATACTGACAACTTGTTGGCTTTAAGACCCAGCAATATATATTTCCTGAACATGACAAGCTGGTATTGAATCCATTACCTGCAAATTGGAACCCCAGACCTTCTACGACCCCAATTGATGGGATAAAGCAGGGTGCTACTCTGATCTGTTTTTGAATGTTTGATGGAGATCAGATGGTAAAAGGTGATAAAGTACTTCATGTTATGATAATGGTATCAGATTTAAAAGTTACAAAGCCCATATTGGGCTGTATTGAATGGGTCAGCTGCAAAGCACTTTACTCACTGGTGCGCGTTTCTTGAAATTTTCCAGTTTGGATGTTTTACCATAATATAAGCCTGCACCTGCCCTGAAAAAGATTGCCGAGTTGTAAATTCTAGCTCCTCGATTTGTGTGTTTTAGGTCTGGCTTCAGTGTCCAGCTTCAATTTGCTAGCCTGTGGTTAATTTGGATCAAATCAACTGAGACCTCTCTTAAAAAGATTTAGTAACGGGGCTCCTTAACTCGGCTCTGCCATTGTATGCACTAAAACATTTCTTTCTTTCATATTTACAATTGCTTTTGACCTTATGTTGTTGCATTTATGGGAAATACATCGCAGAGCAATTTGTCAGGTTTTTCTACCTGTGTTCTAGGAAGTGCCTACAGTAGATACAACTGCTTCCTGTTCACCTTTGCCCCCATCTTTTACATTTTCACTGCAAAGGTGGCTCTTGGAAAAGAAGATGGACCAGTATTTATTTCTCACTAGCCCTCACAGTTGTTTACATCACCAAGATACTGCAACAATGGTTTATTGTTGTCTGTCTAACAGCTGCACTGGCAGTGTTGGGAATCAGGAATGTACACAGCTAAAGAAACTATGAAAACAATGTGCAGACTGCTGTTTCACACCTTACATCCAACCGCTGTTAACTCTTTCCTCACAATGCAAAAAGTATGTCACTGATATAGTTAAAGGGTGCCTTGGAGAAAAAAGTACCAGTAATTGCTTTCTAACAATAAATACTCAGGTTTAAGCACTGTCTGCAGTGCAGCACTTAACAAATAGTGGTGACTGGAAACTCTCAGCAGCACATTTGTGTGCTTGATTGTTTCCTGCAGGCCAAGATTTGCCAAGGCATCTATCTGTATTTCCTAATGATCCCACACGGAGAGATCTCCATGACAGGACTTGGAGTAAAGCTAGAATTTGCATTCTTATCAGCCATTTTCCCTTTCCTTTGGACTACTTATCATTAAGTAGAGTTTATTGGTTTTATGTTATATGCATGTATGGATAGGAGCAATTATTTATTTAACCAAAAGCTAACACGTAACACATATCACAAATGGCCAATGTGGGTGTGATTTCTTAACTCATTCATTGCTAAAGAGTTATTTTAAGCAAAATGACTTGGATTTTACTTTGGTCAATTGATTTGAATCACACATGTGAGAAATGTCTCACACCAGATGTAGTTGCACATAACACAAACTATGTTGTGTGACCAAAGCACAGATCCCCCATGTCATTGATTTTGTCCATTTTTCATGCTCTCTTTTGCAGGGATAATATTTTCTAGCAGGAAAAAATGTTAAGGATCTAAATCAGCCCAAATCAAAATACTGATCTAGGATTTTCTCAAATGTGCGAACTGAATTTTAACCGATTCAGATTTTCAATTTGGTTTGCTGCTCAGCCTTGTTGAAGACCTTACTTGACATCAGTTCACTCCAGTTCATAGTTCTTGGAGGGCACCAGATGGAACGGTTTGCAGTTATATAGAATGAATAAGACACCTGGCGTGAGGTAACATGATTATAGTAAATGACTTGCAAACTTAACAAAGAATCTATGAAATAATATATTTTTAGAAAGCAGTAGTGAAGCAGAAAGTAGAATGTATAATTTAGAATTGTGGGTTTTTGGAAAAATAAAGACTTAATAATGCAACTAATTCATGTCTGTAGTATTTGTGAATTGAAAGGATAAAAGGATGACTGTGAAGTGCTTTAGGACATCCAGAGGATGTGAAAGATGTGCGAAGTTTCAGCCGTAGCTCAGTGGTAGCACTCTTGCCTCTGAGTCAGAAGGTTATGGGTTCGAAGTCCCACTCCAGAGACTTGAGCACAAAAATCTAGGCCGACACGCCAGTGCAGGTACTAAGGGAGTGCTGCACTGCACGTCTTTCTGATGAGACGTTAAACTGAGGTCATCCAAAACTCGGCTGCCCGTGTCCTAACTCGCACCAAGTCCCGTTCACCCATCACCCCTGTGCTCGCTGACCTACATTGACTCCCCGTTAAGCAATGCCTCGATTTCAAAATTCTCATCCTTGTTTTCAAATCCCTCCATGGCCTCGCTCCCCCCTATCTCTGTAAATTCCTTCAGCCCCACAACCCCCTGAGATATCTGCGCTCCTCTAATTCTGCCCTCAAGAGCATCCCTGATTATAATCGCTCAACCATTGGTGGCCGTACCTTCTGTTGCCTAGGCCCTAAGCTCTGGAATTCCCTGCCTAAACCTCTCCGCCTCGCTACCTCTCTTTCCTCCTTTAAGATGCTCGTTAAAACCTATCTCTTTGACCAAACTTTTGGTCACCTGCCCTAATTTCTGCTTAAGTGGCTCAGTGTCAAATTTTTTGTCTTCTAATACTCCAGTGCAGCGCCTTGGGACATTTTACTACGTTAAAGGTGCTATATAAATACAAGTTGTTGTTGTTGCATCTGCTCTCTCAGGTGGACATAAAAGATCCCATGGCACCATTTCAAAGGTCGCACAACACCAGGTTATAGTCCAACAGTTTTATTTGAAATCACAAGCTTTCGGAGCTATCGATCGCCCCTTCCTCAGGTGAAGTAGTGACTTCTTCACCTGAGGAAGGGGCGATCGATAGCTCCGAAAGCTTGTGATTTCAAATAAAACTGTTGGACTATAACCTGGTGTTGTGCGACCTCTCAATTTTGTCCACCCCAGTCCAACACCGGCATCTCCGCATCATGACCATTTCAAAGAGCAGGGTGTCCTAGCCAATATTCATCCCTCAATCAACATCACTAAAAAAAACAGATTATTTAGTCATTATCACATTGCTGTTTGTGGGAGCTTGCTGTGTGCAAATTGGTTGCCGTGTTTCCTATATTACAACAGTGGCTACACTTCAAAAAGTACTTCATTGGTTGTAAAGCACTTTGGGACATCCTGAGGTCATAAAAGGCGATATATAAATGCAAGTCTTTCTTTCTTTATAAAAGGAAGTTCTTTTTTTTATTAAAAACTCCAAATCAAATCCTCAGAATTAAATATATAAAAAGTAAAGAATGCACAGTGTGCCAGGAGAATGGAACACTGCTTATATACAGCACATTTGACATTAGCACAATATCTTCATGGCCACTCATCTGATGCAATTGCACAGTATAAAGTGTGCAAATACACACTGGTATGTGTATAAGAGCGGCACATCCAAAAATAAGTGGTTCTTCAAATAAGTCAGCGTGAAAATTAAACGGCTATATAACACTCATTGATGCAGTTCAAAAAAAATCAGATTAGCAACTGCCCTGATAATGTCTGGAACAAATGCGCTTACATTTTAAAGGACCACGGTGATCGTGAAATGTACCAGGAAAAGACAAATTGTTGGAGCTTCAAACATTTGGCGATCGAGATGTCTCAATTTTGCATGGTTAACCCAACTTCTGTTTACTTTGCTATAAACTTTGCATTGCTGCCGCAAACCATTTCCAGCATTTATGGAAAACTTAGTTTACAAAGAACTCTGCTCAAACATGCCTAACTGAGAAGAGTGGATGCAAACACGGGAAATCACACCAGGAGGCAAATGTTTTACAATCTAAGCCAGAAAACTTTACGGATATTTACAACATTTAGTAGTACTAAATGTGATTTGTTTCACATATTTTCTATGATATTAATACAGTTAAAGTGGTGAATTCTTGAGAAATCAGATCATAGATATTTCAACATCACAACGGCAAACACAATTTTGTTTCAGCCAATTGAGGAGGTTTTTTGGTTGTAATTACATCACCAAATATGTCAGCACCATGCGTGTCGCCTTTAGCAAGATTGTTTGTAGTGGCATGTCAACAGATCTTGTCTCAAACACGTAATATAGACACAGGTGAAAGCATAATTATTTACTGGAATGGCATCATTGAAAAGCTGTGTGTATATGTATTATATACAGATTTATGTTAAAAATTATATATATCTGTTCCGCAAAGATTTCAGTAAAAGTTTAATTGAACTCCTTTCATGTTATGTGACACACCACCACTGTTACGTTCAGTGCTTAACATTTGAGAGGGGAAGATTCTTCTGTGCACAACTTGTAGAGAAATTAAAAACACATTTATATAGATCACATTTATAATTTCACTACTCATAGCACAGAAGAAATATTCCTCATAGAAGACTAACTGCCTGGTCTGTGCAAGTATTAGCTGAAGTCTATGTAAGCATCTAGGAATAGTGAGGTAGAAATTAGTTTTGGCCTGATGCCTGTTCAATTCATTGGTGACTAATTTTGGAGAGAGGTCCTTCAACAGACATTAGGCCCTAATCTAGATATTCCACGGCTCACATGAATTTAGCACTGGGAACAATGCCTGTGCAGATGGGGTGCAGGCCGTCCCACTGCTAAATTGGTATGTCTTGCCCCCGTTGTACGCCCAACAAACGGGCACAATGCATACCAATTTCTACCCCAGTGGGTTCTGGGTAGATTTCCCATTTATCAAATTAATGGGCAGAATTTCATGATGTCACAAGTTCTGCACACAGTGAGGTAGAAATTGGTATGTGTTACACCCAATTTTTGGAAGTAAAACGGGTGCAAAGCATACCAATTTAACAGTGAGATGGCCACCAGGCTTTGGTTCCAGTGCTAAATTCCTGGGGCCGATTTTGTAGACGTCCCGGGCGGCAAATGGACCTAAACTAATTTGTAGCCCAGTGTCTGCTCCCTGGTTGTTTCTAGCAGCAATTCTATAGCATTAGCTAAAGCAACAAGTGATGACTGGGAAATGTCAATAAGCATATTGATATCTCCCTTTGTTATATTCAGAATTATGGTTGAATTTAGTAGAATGCACTTAACCTTTTAGTATGGTAACAATAATCGAGACAAAATTATTTGTGTGATTTTTTTTTAATTTGTCATGTGTTTGTGATAAATAATCATTAAGACAACACACTACATTGTTTTTCCACCTTGTTAATTGTACCTACTGCTTCTATCCACAGAATTTAAGGCCAATACAATAACATACCCAACATTCCCAGACATTGTTCTTATGAACAACTTTAACAACTTGCATTTATATTGTAATTCATTGGCTGTGAAGCACTCGGGACATTTTGAGAATGTGAAAGGCGCTTTATAAATGCAAGTTCTTTCTTTCATTTCTCTTTCATTCATAGCACCTTTAATATAGTAAATGACTCAAAGCACTTCACAAATGTGAACAGCAGTGGTTGTAGAAGAATTAGGGTAGATCGCCAAAGAGTTAGGCTTTGAGGAGGCTTTTGACAGTGGGGAGAGAGAGATAGCAAGGTGGAAAGTCTTAGGGCAGAGCTCCAGCATATGGGGCCAAGATTGCTGGACACTCTGCCGCTAAAGGTGAAGTGAACAGAAGGGTCATACAAAGGGGACCAGAGTCAGAAAAGGGAGCACATATGCAGGAAAGTAATACTTGAGAGTACAGGGGTAGTGCAGAGTGAAGATATAGAGAGATTTGAAGATCAGGCTGAGGATTTTTAATTCAATGTGTTGGGGGATGGAGGTGATAGTGGAGTGATACTTAATGCAGACAGTAGGTGGATGGTAAAGTTTTGGGTGAATTGGATTTTATGGTAGGTGGAGCTCAGGAGGCTGGTGGGGGCATCAGAGAAGTCAAGCCTGGAGGTAACAAAGGTGTAGATGAGATGAGGTAAGGACAGAGCTGGAAATAGGTGGTTTTGGTGACAGAAGGGATATGGGGGAAAAATTGGGTATAGCCCATTTTGGGGCACTAACCTCGCCAGGGTGCTAATTTTAGCGCCCCAAAAAAGTTAGTGCCCCTACCCCGTAAATTCAGTAGTAGCGCTCCAAGAAGGAACTTTCTTTCATGTGAGATAGCAATTTACATTTACTCCCTCTAATCTAGTATACTGTATTTGTTGCTCATGGTGTGGTCAGAGCTACACTGGGGAGACTGAAAGCAAATTAGATGTCCACTTTGCTGAGCACTTCCATTCTGTCCACATTGACGACCACAAGTTTTGATTTCCATCTCCTATTCCCACTCTGACTTCTCTATCATTGGCCTCTTGCACTCTTCCAATGAAGCTCAATGCAACTTTCAGGAACAATCATCTTTTTCCTGGGCACTCTGCAGTCCTCTGGTCTGAATATTGATATTAGTAATTTCAAACTTTAGCTTTATATTTTCAATTACCTTTAGCTTTATATCTTCTACTGCCTTAACAGCAGAGCTTGCTGATGATGTGGGATTTTGGTGGAGGGAAGGTTGCCTGAAGTCTTTGGATGGGGGAAAAACTTCATTAGAACAGAGTGCTGGTGGGGAGGTGCTGTTCTTTTTTGCATGTTCCTTTTTTAACGTTTTTTTTTGGAGCCACTGGATCGGTTGTACTTCGCCAGCATTTCCTGCTTTAGTTTCAAACCTGATTCCCAGATATATGTTTTCCATCTTTTGTATTTTGTTCCCTTTTCTTTAAGCCTTCCAGTGCCATAGCTAGTCACATGTCCTTTCTCTTAAGTTTCTTTAATGTTTCTTTCCATTGCTTGACTGTAATGATCTGTTACATCATCCAACAATCATTCCATTGATACTTTCTCTTTTTTGTTTGTCTGTTTTTCCCCTTCTCTCCCAGTTGTTCTGATTCTAGTGATATGCTTGTCTTTTATTTTTTAGTTCTGAAGAAGTGTACAAGCCCTTAAACTTCAAGGAGGTAATTTTAACCCCCCCAAAATGGGTGGGTTTGGGTTGGGTGGGAAGTTAAAAATTTTAAAGTTTTAAACCTGAACCCAACACGCCTGGAACCCGGCCACTTCAGGTTTTAATACAGGTAGGACGGGGGCAGGCAATCACTCTGCTCTCAGAAGGCGTATCAGTCATTGAAAGCTTTTAAGGAGGCTGCGTGCCACCATTTTAACAAGCTTTCTATTTTTAACTAATGTTGGCCGAGTTTCTGTGGCCTCGGGAAACCCAGCAGGTAAAAGGAGACGAGAAGGGCTGGATCCATAGGTAAGTGTCTTTACAGCAATGCTTGTGGGCCAGGAGGAGCAGGAGTGTTTCCTCCAGGCCCAACAATCTACCCTGTAAAACAACCCGTAATCTGTCCGGCCCCTGACCTCCATGAGCTCAGACCCCCTGATCTCCCCCCCCCCCACCCCCGCGATCATTGACCTCACCCATGATCTCGCCCCTTGCGACCACCTTCTTTACCCCATGACCAGGTTCTATTCCCCACGACCACCATCTCACCCCCCTCCCCGTGACCATGCTCTCCCCCGCTCGACCATGCTCTCCCCCGCTCCCCCGCGATCTCTCTCCCGTGATCTCTCCCCCCACGATCTCTCTCCGCCCCCCACCACTAGACTCCGCTGCGTCCTTCTGCTGCAGACTTTCCCACCCCACTTGCAGCCAGTGGCCAATCAGGCTGGCTGTCGGGCGGGAAACCTGGAGCAAAAATTTAAAAGACGTCTTGGAGGACATTTCGGAAACTCTTACTTCCAGGTTTCCCGTCCAAAATTACTCCCCCCCACCCCCCACCCCCCAACCTGCTCTGAACATGCGACTCGGTGAACTGTCTGTTCTCTCTACAGCTGCTGATTGACCTGCTGTGTGTTTCCAGCTTTTTCTCCTTTCCTTTATTCAGGGTTGTGTTTGAGTGTCAGCCTTTGTTTCTTGTCATGGCTTACTCTTTGCTTTTTTCTAGTTGCTTACATAAGAGAAATCACATTCTAATTCTAATTAATTTTGCATTCTTTTAGTTCAGGGATCAAAATGTGTGAGTGCAGGCTTTAATCTTTATGGCACTAACATTAGTTCTTTTCCCATGTTTATTGCCAATAACGTTATTAAGACCACAAGTGACCAGCCCAGCTCTTGACCCCTTGTCTAAAAGAATCTCAGAAATCAGTTGGATTTAGTCTTTATTTGACTATATTTTGGGAGGCGGAGTTGGTGGAATCACTGATAAGCATTTTATAGTCAGTATCTATTCGCGAAGAAGGTGTAAATATATATTCTGCTAATTTATTAGTAATTCAGATGCATTTTTATCTGACAGGGACCTGTATAAGCAGGAAATCAGTCTTGAATGTTTCCATATACAGCTTTCGTTACATTTGGAGGTGTAGGAAGTAAATCTGTCCCTGTGCAAATGGTTTCTTTAACCAGGTGTGCCTATTAGTAGGGCCGGCAACAACTATGAGTTGTGTACATTTTTAATTCATTTACTTTTACCCTATTTCACAAAGCATTTGCCATAGTAGTAGACAACAGTATTTGCCACTGAAATTGCATCAGTTAAAAAAAATGTCCAGCACAATCAAAATGACACTAAAGAACAATTTACAGCCTTCCAGCTGCTTCCTTAGCTTCTTCTTTTAGATACAAGTAAACAGTCTAGCCTCTCCTTGAGTTCAGTTACATCCACAGTGTGATTCCTTAAACAAATCCTTTAAAATATTCTCCTAATTGATAATTGTGGACATCTCCTAGCATAAGATAATAAGGGTAATAATTTACAGAATCATGCTAACTATGCATGTAAGGAAATACCATTGGATGGGCATTGGTTGGCTAGTGTACTGTTCTATCCTTGAACAGTGATCCTCAGTAAAGTGTGACTGATCCTTTTTGACATATCAGTGCTGATGGAATGATAAAGTACTATTCTGGTCTTAGTTATTCCAGTCATATTGCACAGATTTTAATTAGCATATTACTGGTGTTCCTGCCTTGGTCAAATACCAGGCAACCATAGAGATCAAAAAAATATGTTTTTAATTCCTTGCCGGCTGATTCCTTCTAAGTAGTGCTCAGGCACTGACAATTGGAAAATGGATGATGATAATAAAGATTTTTGAGCATCGTTCTTTTGATGGTTCGAGGTTCAAGATATATAGGCAGGCAAACTTCATTAGCTCAGTACCAGGGCATCTGTCATTGTCATACAATTTTTCATAAGATATCTTGCAGCAGCTATTGAAATGGTACATTGAAAGTCCCATATGGAATCTGAAGGAAACCTCTGATGGCACTAAGACCCTATAATGGAAGTGAAACCAATTCTGTTGCTTTGAAAATGATGCATGCTTTTGTTTGTTTTGAAAGATGAAATGCCTTCAATCCTTTACCTTTCAATGTAATCAATGGTCTTTGTGTCTCTCCTTTTAACTATGTTGATGGCAGGAAAAACCCCAGTAGGTCAGTCTGATAGCAGATCTAAAAGTGAGAACCACTGCTTCTACAAGTGGTCCTCACCATATGATAATTCATCCCAATAGTATAATGTCGATATTTCGACTGGCATATTCCTCATGCATATTCTATGCCAAATTACAGCAGCAGAACCACTCTATTATTGGTCAGTAACTGACATTAGAAATACTAACCTATTCATCTCTTGGTCTTCATCCCTCAACTCTCCAGGCTACCATGGCTTACTGGAATAGTTCTCATTGCTTGTTTCATATAACTTTGTGACTGAAGGATCAATATGGGTTTTGGCAACAACTGACAAGTGGTGAGTAGATTTTCCAGCAAGTTGTGAATAAAATCTGTTGTTGTTCCATCTACTACTTCATGATACAAATTAGGCAGATCACTCAATCAAATGTGCTTTATTCACGACGATGGTATGTGACCATGTAAGGCAATAATATCGCAACCATTTCTGGAAGATGACCTTTAGGATTTTATTTATCATGATACAACCTCATTTCTTGGCTTTAATAGTACATAGTTCTAGCCTGAGTGCAAAGGTTCTGCCCTTCAGCTTTACCTGTGCCTGGTACTGTAGGCTTGCAGGAGCAAGGTGGAACTTGTTCTGAGTAAACCGTCTAACTTTCAAATAATAGCTTGGCACTGGGCCTGAGTCATATCACTATCTCTTGACAGATCGACAGACCACATAAGTAAGACAAAGACCAAAGTAATAGATTGGAAGAAAGCTAATTTTTGAGGGAATGAGAATGGAACTAGGGAAGGTAAACTGGAAAAAAAATGACAAAGTGATAGAACAGCAGTGGGAAATATTTAAAAAGGTGATCAATAGTGTTCAGGAAAAAAACAAGAACAAACTAGCCAATAATGAATCACCATGGATGAATAAAGAGATAAGGGTAAAATTGAAACTAAATGAAAAGGCATACACTAAGGGCATAGACAATAGAGGAGAGGATGACAAAATAGAATATGAAAAAGTTAGGAAAGAAGTTGAAAAAATTAAGAAAGCATAGAGGAACTACAAAATTAAATTAGCAAGGAATATAAAAAGAAATAGTAAAGTATTCGACAGACACATAAACAACACAAGAAAAATCCGGATAGGGAAAGGGCCACTAACAGATACACAAGAGAAACTCACAGGTAATGACAGCGAAATGGCAGAGATATTGAATAGTTACTTTGCCTCAGTAATTACCAGGGAGACTAATAATGTAGTCATGACATTAGAAGAAGAGGTTGAGAAAGATATAAAGACATCTAAGATAGAAAGGGGGACATAATTGATAAACTAATCAAACTTAGAGAGGATAAAACCCCTGGTCCGGATGGATTATATCTGTGCATAGTAAAAGAAGTTGGGGAAGAGATAGCAGAGGCAAGATTAAGGGTTGCTACTCAGACTGGCAGAAGGTGAGAAGTAGTGTTCCACAAGGATCGGTGCTGGACCCACTGTTGTTCACTATTTACATAAATGATTTGGACTCGGGAATTGGATGTACAATTTCAGAATTTGCGGACGACACCAAATTGGGGGATATAGTTAATACTGAGGAAGACTGTGACAAAATACAAGAAGACATTAATAAACTTGCAGAATGGATGTGTAATTAGCAAATTAATTTTAATGGCCCAGAAATTAAACATCGATGGTTCCCGCGGGGGTAAGGATTCCCCGCGATATCGCACTCCGCGCCTACCTTTTTGTTTGGGGCCCACACGAACTTTAGTTTCAGAGCCTCTCCCTGTTGCAACCGTGCAGTGCTTGCGTATCCCAGAGGCGCAATTAGTTCGTGCGAGCTCTGGGATCACGTGATTCAGTTAGAGCCAATGGCAGCACACCATCTTTCATTCATAGTTTTGACAGCAAGGGCTGTCAAAGCTATGAATACTACAAACCCCCAAAAGAACAGCTAAACCTCAATTAAATAAAAAAAAGCCATCACATTAATAAAATAAGTATAGTTAAATAAATTAACCACTTTAAACAAAAAATTAAATTTTTGAAAACATTTAAAATCTTTTTAAAAGTTATAAAAATAAACTTACCTTTCTTTAAAGTCTCTAAAAAAGATAAACCTGTTGAAAAAAATTAAAAATAACACTTAATTAACTACTTACCTTGTTAAAAGGGGGTCCTACGCCTGCTTTCTTTATGTGTAAAATCTTCACCACTTACCTGCGCGTTCAAACCTGAAAAAAAAACTAAGTGCACTGCATGCGCACAACCTGTAGCGTGCACGCGGTTCACTTAGGAACCGCCCCCTTTGCAATTCACGAAGTGCCGGTTTCCCGCGCATGCGCAGTGCATGCAGGAAACCGGCAATTTGGGATCTAATACGCGAGAGTACACAGTGCGTACTCTCGCGTATTAGGTCTAATTTTCGGGCCATTATAGATAAATGTGAGGTGCTACATTTTGGTAGGAAGAATAAGGAGGCCACATACTGCTTGGATAATAAGAGTCTAAATGGGGTAGAGGAGCAAAGGGATCTAGGGGTACAAATACACAAATCACTAAAAGTAGCGACGCAGGTTAATAAGGCCATTAAAAAAAATAAGCACTAGGGTTTATTTCCAGAGGGATAGAATTGAAAAGCAGAGAGGTTATGTTAAACTTGTATCGAACTTTGATTAGAGCACACTTGGAGTACTGTGAACAGCTCTGGTCTCCATATTATAAAAAGGATATAGAGGCACTGGAGAAGGTACAAAAAAGATTCACAAGGATGATACCAGAACTGAGAAGATATACTTATCAGGAAAGGAGAAACAGGCTGGGGCTCTTTTCTCTGGAAAAGAGAATGCTGACGGGTGACCTGATAGAGGTCTTTAAGATTATGAAAGGGTTTGCTAGAGTAGACACAGAGAAGATGTTCCCACTTGTGGGGGAGTCCAAAACTAAGGGCCACAATTATAAGACAGTCACTAATAAATCCAATAGGGAATTCAGGAGAAACTTCTTCACCCAAAGAGTGGTGAGAATGTGGAACTCTCAACCACAGGGAATAGTTGAGGCGAATAGTATAGATGCATTTAAGGGGAAACTAGATAAGCACATGAGGGAGAAAGGAATGGAAGGATTTGTTGATGGGATTAGATGAGATGAAGAAGGGTGGGAGGAGGCTCGTGTGGAGCATAAACACAGTCATAGAGAAAGCCTCACCAGACAAAATGGGGCAGACTCAAAGCAGTCTTGTACTGTATTTGGATGTCATTATCCTGTAATAAAAGCTGGAATTGGTGTCGGTATTTCATATTTGTGATCAACATTGTGCTGTGTTTCTCTTCTTATTTTGGTGAGGGCAGGAGCTTGGCAAATTTCTGCTTTCATTGACTGCTAATTCACACCGGCTATTTCTCTCGGGATTTTAAATCCGCTTATACGTTTTCAGTCATTTACCTGACGGTTTACATATTGAAGCTACATATTGTAGTTGGGCCAAATGGCCTGTTTTTGTGCTGTACACTATGTAATTCTATGTCATGCAAGTATATCATGGAAATGCATTCTACCAATTGACAAATATTCATCCTATTAGGTTTTGTTTTGAAACTTGCTTTTCTTTTTCATTTGGCTTCACCTGAAAAACTAACATCCTGGGAAGTTTGCAACAAAATGGCTGATGGACACATGCTAAGCAGTAACATTAAGAGCAGTAATTCTTAATAACTGCTCAAATTAGATAGTCCAGAGTCCTGTTGGCAGTGGGATAAAAGGTGAAAGAAAATGTTCGCTGTAAAATCTTTCTAGATGAACTGATAAACAAATCTCACATAGAAATTACTCAAACAAGACACATACCTGAAGAAATATCCACATTTTATATATCTTGCAGTTAGCAAATTCGTCACACTTGGAAAATATCACTCCTAAAATTGTCACATAGACAAAATGTCTCACACTTGCCCCTGATTTATAAAACAGCTCTGTCTCAGGAGGCTTCACTTCAATCATAAAGCTTTGAAAGAGCTCTGTTCATTGCTGCAGCCTGATTTGCAACCAAGGTCCACAGCACACTGACTATGCCAGAAAAAATGACTACAGCTCTCAACACTTATACCACAGGCTTATTCCAGGGAGACACAGGGAACTTTTTCCAGATCAGCCAATTTGCTGTGCACTTCTCTATCGGGCAAGTCGCCAAAGGTTATCCACTTTGGTGTCAAAAACAGAAAGGCAGACTATTATCTGAATGGCAATAGATTGGGGGAAGGGGAAGTGCAACGAGACCTAGGTGTCCTTGTGCACCAGTCGCTGAAAGTAAGCATGCAGGTGCAGCAGGCGGTGAAGAAGGCAAATGGTATGTTGGCCTTCATAGCGAAAGGGTTTGAGTATAGGAACAGGGATGTCCTGCTGCAGTTGTACAGGGCCTTGGTGAGACCACACCTTGAGTACTGTGTGCAGTTTTGGTCGCCTTATCTGAGGAAGGATGTTCTTGTCATGGAAGGAGTTCAGCGAAGATTCACAAGGCTGATACCTGGGATGGCAGGAATGACATATGAGGAGAGATTGGGTCGATTGGGCTTATACTCGCTGGAGTATAGAAGAATGAGAGGGGATCTCATCGAAACATATAAAATTCTGACAGGTCTGGACAAACTAGATGCAGGAAGAATTTTCCTGATGGTCGGAGAGTCCAGAACCAGGGGTCATAATCTAAGGATAACGGGTAAGCCATTTAGGACAGAAATGAGGAAGAATTTCTTCACCCAGAGAGTGGTGAACCTGTGGAATTCTCTACCACAGAAGGTAGTTGAGGCCAAGTCATTAAATATATTCAAGAATGAGTTAGATATATTTCTTAAAGCTAAAGGTATCAAGGGATATGGGGAGAAGGCAGGTACAGGGTACTGAGTTTGGATGATCAGCCATGATCTCATCGAATGGCGGAGCAGGCTCGAGGGGCCAAATGGCCTACTCCTGCTCCTATCTTCTATGTTTCTATGTTTACCCTCTTCGCCAGAGTAGCGCAATTTATACATTTTGCCGGTGTTCCCAGACAGATGACTGAGAGGGCCATCAAATTTTTAAGAATTGCCAGATTCTGCAGGATTGTGGGGGTTATTGATTGCACCCAAGTGACAGTGTGTGCCCTAAATGTAAACCTTCATATTTATATGAATCACAAAGGCTTCAACTCCCTAAATGTGCAGATAATTTGCAATAATAGGTAAAGCTTCATGCACATGAATTTGTGACATGCTGGGAACTGTCATGATGCATTTATACTTCATCAGCCCAGTGTCCCAGCTCTATTTCAACATCAAAGGCATGGGGCAGGATGGCTGCTGGGTGACTACAGATATCCTCTACTACCATGGATCAGGACACCCTTCTATAGGGACTATCAGTGTTGCAGAAGATAGGTCTAGGGCTGCCTGGATAAATCCAGGGGTGCCTTGCAGTACGCGCCCAGCAACATCTCGTGAATTGTGGTAGCATGTTGTGTGATTCGTAGCTTTGTAATCAAGAATGTTTATTAACCTCTCCCGATTTTCCTTTCCATTGAAGCCAATGGAAGCAAAAATCAGGAGAGGTGTATAATGGGCGGCCGGATGGATATCCTCCGTTTTATACTATTACTAAACGTTAAAATGAGTTGTTATTCATGTGTGAGCATTGACAGAGAGTTGACAGGCTATTCAACAACAAAAATAACTTGCATTTATATAGCGCGTTTAATGTCTCAAGGCACTTCACAGAAGCGTAATCAGACAAAAATTGACACTGAGCCAAAAAAGGAGATATTAGGTGGGGTGACTAAAAGCTTGGCCAAAGATGTAGGTTTTAAGGAAGGGCTTAAAGGAGGAAAGAGAGATGAAGGGGTGGAGAGGTTTAGGAAGGAAATTCCAGAGTTTAGGGCCTAGACGGCTGAAGGCATGATCGGCAATAGTGGGGCAAAGGGAGTGGGGGATGCATAAGAGGCCAAAGTTGGAGGAACGCAGAGTTGGTGGAGGGTTATATGGCTGGAGAAGATTACAGAGGTAGGAAGGAGCGAGGCCATGGAGGGATTTGAACACGAGGCTGAGAACTGAAAATACGAGGTATTGGTGAACCGGGGGCCAACGTAGGTCAGCGAGCACAGGGGTGCCGGGTGAGCGGGACTTGGTGCGGGTTAGGACACGAACAGCAGAATTTTGGATGAGCTCAAGTTTATGGAGGGTGGAAGATGGGAGGCCGGGCAGGAGAGCATTGGAATAGTCGAGTCTGGAGGTAACAAAAGCTTGGATGAGGATTTCAGCATCGGATTAGCTACTGACCTGGCTGAGATCAGCTAACTCTGCACTGACCAGAGATTGAACCTGGGGCCTTTCTGCTCTGTTTGGCTCAGCTACTCATTGGATAAACCAACTGAGCCTTCGAAAGAGCCTCATGTGTTCCCTTGAACTTCAGTCATTAATCAGATTGTTTACTTGGACCATGGTTAAATAATCTAAAACTATTAGAACCAAAACAGAATGGTATTTTGGAGTATTGTAACATTAAGTTTTAAAAACGTCTATATTAATACGGATAGAAAAAAAATAGTTGACTCAGAATTGGTAAGTTAGTTTTTGTGTCCTGCCTGTACTTGTCATTAAGCACAAAAGCGCATAAAGATACAGAAGTATTTCACATTCATTTGGTTATGAGGCATAGCAAACTAAAATATGGTTACAAACCTTATACATCAGGCAAATATGATCTTATCCAGCATTGTTTAGTCATTCCAATTAGTCTACCATTCTCAAACAATAACAGTTTTCTACCCAATTGTTCATTCCTCTTTGTTGACAGTAGGAATTAAAACCGCATTAACTGAAATCTAAGCAGGCTGTATGATGATACTGCTGTTCGATTGCTCACTTGTTGTTTTATTGGGGTGTAAGAGACAGCTTTTCACATCCACAAAATGTACCAGATGTTTTCACATCTGACAGTGGCAAAAGTCCCAATTTAATATTTACCAGAGATTATTGAATATCCAAAAAGAAGGCAACAATGAGAAGATGGTTTTGTTTCATGTGCTTGATATTTATTACAAATATAGTCTGTGTTTTGGATTTCTGCCAAATTATATCATTATATGAGCTAAATCCTTGAGTATACCAAAGATAATGTTGTGTGCTTTTGTGAACCAAATAGTATTGTTATATCTGCTTATAATAGCTTAGAAAAGAAAGATAAAAGTTAAGATCACGAGTAAAGGGGAAATCAGCTCCCACAATGATCTGTGGTATATTTTCCCCTCTATGTTAATTTTGACTGAAAAAAGTATGTTTGCTTAAAAAGATAAAAGGTGCAAGACCGGTAAAACCAAATATTCATCCATTTGTACCATTACTCTTAAGGGGTGATTTTAACGCTCCCCAATTGATGGAAAAGGAGCGTGGGAGGAGTTAAAATGGAGCAGCTCCACTTCCCACTCTGATCCTGAGAATCTGTGATTTTAACGCAGCTGGAACATTCCCTTTATCCCTACTCTCTGTCTCCAACCAATTACCAACCCATGCCACAAGGTTACCTCCAATTCCATGTGCATTTATTTTTTTTAATGAACTCTTGTATGGAACCTAATCAAATGCCTTCTGGAAGTCCATATAGACAACATCCATAGACACTCCACTATCCACCATATTAGTGATCCCCTCAAAATATTCAACTACATTAGTCAGACGTGACCTTCTCTTCACAAAGCCATGCTGATTCTCTTTAATTAGCTCATATTTGTCCAAGTGCTCAGTCACTCTCTGTCTCTAGTGATAGATTCCAGTAACTTCCCTGCAATTGATGTTAAACTGATGGACCTGTAGTTACCTGGTTTCTCCCTCCCTCCCTTCTTAAATAATTCTGAATCTAGAGAGATTTCTTTGTATTGCTTTGTTGCTATTTCTAGCTCTCCCAATTCACTTTTCTTTGCATTTGTGTAAGCCATTTCTTTTAGCTTGATATGGGCTCTTAGCTCATTTGTTGACCATGGTTGCCTAACTATACATGTGGAGTCTTTGCCTTTTAGGGGTATGTATTGGTTTTGTATCGTACTAAATACTTCTCTGAATATGTCCCACTATTTATCTGTGGTTTACCCATTAAAAGTTATGCCCAGTTTCCTGTGGTCAATTAATTTCTCACCCCTTTGAAGTTTGCCTTACTTAAATTGAAAACCTTGGTATGAGACTCTCCCTTCTCCCTCTCAAACCCAATATCAAATTCAATCATATTATGGTCACTATTTGCAAGATTGTCCCTTGACATTAGATAGTTAACTAATATAGGGCAGGTGGTGTACACGTTTAATATGCTTAATAATAAGTTTACCTTTGGAGACTTGTGAACTGCTATGTGAGCCTGGTGCATGTGTCCCACTCTGAAATGCACCCGAGCAAAGGAACGAGCACTGCTGGGTGGCTCCTGAGCCAATGGGGAGCTGCAAGAATAACAGAAGGACTGCTACCTGGTAACTGCGATAAACCTTTATGTACTTGCATCAGTGCAGGATTGTCCTCTGTTGGAATTACTGTGATAGTATGTCTTTTAAAGGTTGCACCTGCAGTCACTGATGACGGCACAGAATTGTTGCTGACAGGAGTAGCAACCGGTTAATCCTGTGCTTCTTCACCAATGCCATTGCTGTAAGATATGTCTTTACAGGACTACTGCATATGAGCACAGAGTTCTGGGTATCTATGAGGGATCGGAATCCCTCCATCATGACTTCTGTAGCTATTTTCCAATTGAAGCCAACCTGGATTGCTTTTTGGTATTTGGACCGCAAAATATTCATAGGAGCAATGGAAACATTCAGGAGAGATCCCCCCAGTACTGTATATATAGACTGCATTACTGAGATCAACACAGTCCCCTGCACAATGGCAGACTGCTGTGCAGATAATTGTTTGTCCAATCTAGCTGTATCATCTTATACTTCCCTGTGTACAAAGGCAAGGTAATGTAACATATGTAGCGAGTCATTGAATATACGACATATGTTACATCAATGGGCCAGAATGTGCTGCAATGGCGGATTTGGCAGCAAATGGCGTTAATTGGACTTTTTAGTTCACCATTAACATCGCACTATATTTGCGCCACAAATTGCTGCAACATCGATCTAATAAAGGCGCAGTGATGTCAATGTCGCATCTGGGTCTAATAAAGGCGCAGTGATGTCAATGTCGCATCTGGGACCTCATCA
Source organism: Squalus acanthias (assembly GCA_030390025.1). Lineage (NCBI taxonomy): Eukaryota > Metazoa > Chordata > Chondrichthyes > Squaliformes > Squalidae > Squalus > Squalus acanthias. The sequence goes on along the minus strand of CM059433.1, from coordinate 76,257,273 downwards.
ACGTCATGCCCAATGGCTTATCTCCCGGACCAATGAAAGAAAAGGATAGAGAAAGAAACAGAGCGAGAGACGGAGGAAGAAATAGGGTGAATTAGAATCAAACAAAATATCAAGACAGAAAGAGGAATAAAGAGAGGAAAAGAGAGTGGATTAAGAGAAAGATAAAAAAGAGATAGAAAAAAACAGTAGGAATAAAATTAAAAAGAACAAGCAGATAAAGAGGACATTGTAACCCAGTTGTGTTTGGGAATTGTTGTATTGGTCCTTGAGAAGATACTGAGTGAATGGCAAGGTAGGTGCGCAAAAACTACAAACAGTGTCCTTCAGAGCTGGAGGCTGAAGGACATACAAACATTTTAATATCATCCAAAAAAGGGGGCAAGAAGGAAAACACCAGCAAACAAAGATGCTGCAATCACGAAAGGGGAAGTTAATGGGTGAATGGGCTCTAACCTGCTTTAAAAAAAAAGAGATTATTAAATGATATAAGGGGCTGGATTTTGTCTTGGGGTCGGGTTGGGGTCGTGTTATCCGCATTTCGTGTTCCCCCGACTCCAGATTAATGTGGATGAATGATGCAATTTTCACTTAATTGGGCAATTGAGTTCCAGCATGTGGGAACCCATGAACTAATTAGTGGTTTCAGTCTGAAAGTCGCCTCTGATGATGTCATCATTGCTGTCTGTCAGGTCTCAGAGACTGCCTGGCTGTTGGTGAGAGAGGACCTGCCTGGCTTTTGCTGTGAGTGGACCTAGATATAAAATGTGGCAGAAGGAGAGAGAGAGAGAGAGAGAATTTTTTTGCATCCAAGTCCGCTCATAGCAAAGGCCATACAGTCTCTGAAGACATTCAAACCTAATACTTCCTTCATCACATCTCCGTTGTAATAGTGGACCTGCAGCTGATAGTCAGCTATCCACTTGTGCTCCCGCCAGGTTTCACTGGAGTGTTTCACACCAGGCGTACTTCACGTCGGAAAAGGGTTAAACTAGCTAAAACGTTTCAAAATGGCATTACAGAGCCAATTTAGGGCTTGTTAAGGGCTTTAATGGCCTCTCCCGCCTCTTGGAGGTGGGACGGAGTCGGGAACCCCGTGACCGATTTTGTCAAAATTGCGTGGAGGTGGGATGGGGTCGGAAACCCCGACCCCGCAAATTTAACCCCCCACACGCCTCCAAACCCGACTCCATGGGTCATTCAAAATCCAGCCCAATGTGTCCAATGTGGATGTAGATGTTGGGGGTCCTTTCTTGGAGCATACCGAGGAAAATAGCTCCTTTCTTCGTAAGAATGATAAAAACATGGCAGCTTTGGTACAGTTGAGCATTGTTTATTTGAAATATGAAAGAAAGACTTGCATTTATATAGCGCCTTTCACGACCTCAGGCCATCCCAAAGTGCTTTACAGCCAATGAAGTACTTTTGAAGTGTAGTCACTGTTGTAATGTCGGAAATGCGCACAGCAAGTTGCCACAAACAGCAATGTGATAATGACCAGATAATCTGTTTTTGTTATGTTGATTGAGGGATAAATATTGGTCAGGGTATCAGGGATAACTCCCCTGCTCTTTGAAATAGTGCCATGAGATCTTTTACGTCCACCTGAGAGAGGTTTAATGTCTCATCCGAAAGACGATACCTCCGACAGTGCAGCACTCCCTCGGCACTGCACTGGAGTGTCAGCCTAGATTTTTGTGCTCAAGTCTCTGGAGTGGGAATTGGAACCCACAACCTTCTGACTCAGATGCGAGAGTGCTACCAACTGAACCACGGTTGACACCGTGGACTGACTAGCCGCCTGACTGACACAATGCAAAGATTTAGAAAGTAACAATATTGTCTTGAGTACAAAAATGTAGAATAAATACAAAATCAGGCCCCAAAGTTCCTGTATTCTACCCTCTATTCTGTAATTTTCACATGGGGTACGGTAGCATAGTGATTATGTTACTGGACCTGGACTAATGATCCGGTCTAAGACATGAGTTCAAATCTCATGTGGCAACTGGGGAATTTAAATTCAATTAATTAAATAAATCTGGAATAAAAAGTATCAGTAATGGTGAACATGAAACTACCAGATTGTCATAAAAACCCATCTGGTTCACTAATGTCCTTTAGGGAAGGAAATCTGCCATCCTTACCTGGTCTGGCCTATATGTGGCTCCAGACCCACAGCAATGTGGTTGACTCTTAACTGCCCTCTGAAATGGCCTAGCAAGTCACTCAGTTGTATTTAAGAAGGTGGCAATTAGGGATGGGCAATAAATGCTGGCCTTGCCGGTGATATCCACATCCTGTGAATGAATAATTCAAAAAATCATCTTCCTTTGACATTATCAAATACTACTGAAGCACTAGAACAAAACGTTTCCCTCTTCTGTCTTCCCTGTGTAGAGATTAAAAATATGCTTCGCTTTTTGGAGGTACGTTTTCTTTTTAGCACCCTCTGCACAACACCACATTTTCGGTTGGTGTATGCACTGATTCCTGTTCCTCTGATTCGGTGAGAAGCTGATCTAAAAGAACTGAAATCAGCATCCTGTGCTGGTACACAGCAGATAGGAATTTCCTAACCCAGAAGCAGCTGAGTCTCTACCAGTTCCCGCAACAGTGAGAAACTGTTGGCAGGAAACATAAACGATCCACATGTGCACATAAAGGGCATCATCCATAACTCTAGATGATTCAAGTCATAAAATTTTGAATATTCCCAGATTAACCTAAAGTGGGCCAATCTGAGTTACCAATATGGTTTGGCACTCAACCCTAACAGTTAATTCACGATTCTGCAGTTTTTGCTAATCTTATCTCATCCATAAAGTAAACTGTAAACAATTTATTCGTTGAAACACCATTCTCTGTGTTAGTAGCATGTCTGGCATGACAACATCCTTAAAACTCCTGCTGTGCACGACTGTGTTCAAGATGGCAGATAGTACGATGTAGAATGTGGAGCTCTTTGATTTGTTTTTCATTTCTTGTAACACAATAACAGTGTGTTATTATTGAATTATGCTGAAGTTTTGCTTTCAAATTATCATCATAACATTATGCCACTTAACAAGGAATGATGCTTTAAGCTCTAGAATTTCATTACGGTTTTAAAGAGCACTGTCTTCATTGAAAAATATTGGGAGCTTTATTTGATGAGGGAGGAGGGCCAGACCAGCAATGTATCATTTCTGTCGTGATAATATTACGCACAAGAGATATGCATTTTAATGAGCTATTTCATTGTATTGTGATTATAAACAGAGAAAGGCCAAGACAATTAATTTTTCAAAAATATGTAGGAAAAGTGATGGGAAAAATAGCAGAAAAACAGCAAGAAACTCCACAAGAAGATGCACAGGTATGGTGGCTAAAATTCTGTGCCCTTTCCAACGCAGTTCCACTATAACTTCGATGGGAGTCTCCGAGAAAAGCTGTAAACGAGGCCAAGACCTAGATGCACCAAACCGTGGTCATGTTCTCCAGTTTCTGAATGGTCTTTTGGGGCTGGAGCCAATGCCCACCCCAAATAAGGATATTGATGTGAGGGGGTGGCAGTAACTCCCTTCATTGGGAGCTCCCAAGATCTTATTCCTCAAAGGGGCCGCCATTTCCTTGGCAAATGTGGTACGTGTGGTCAGTCCAGAACCTGGGGCATACCTGGGCATCCAAGCTGGGAATATGGCCTGGACCCCGGAAAAAGGCTATGGGGGAAAAATTCAGTATCGACCATTTTGGGGCGCTAACACGCCTGGGCGCTAACTTTAGTGCCCAGTGTTAATTAGCGCTGGCGACCGCGAAATTGTGTTTTAGCACCCCAAGAGGGAAGTGGAGCGCTAAATCAAGCACTACACACTTCTCTTAGGGCGCTAACGTCGTGCTATCTGACAAACCAGCAATGAATCTGAGCTCCCAATGAACCGGTAAGTAATTCCTTTAAATAGCGCCCCGGGAACAGCAATCCCAGGTATCAACACTTGCTATTTCTGTCATTCTCAGCACCAGGCCGTAAGTCGGGGGAAGTGACTGAATTTTGCATCCGGGGCGCTAACGGGGCATTGCACACTTATTGACGTCACGGTCTGAGCGGCGCTAGAGGGCCAGGCACTATGTGTTAGCGCCGGTGCTAAATGCCGACTGAATTTCACGGGCGGCGTTGGAATTGTCGCACCCGGGCGATAAGCCCTTAGCGCCCCGCCCGGGTGGTAACAGGAAGCACTAAGGTACCAAATTTCTGGCCCATATAAGTTTAAAAACAATCTTTTAACTGGAGCTCCTTTCCGGAAGGTTTTTGGGTGGTGGTGGGGCGGGGGAGGTGTGGGAAGGACCCAACACCACCACCTCTCCCATCCTCCAGTCCCGGGCACCTACGCCAGACTTTCTGGCTTCTTTGGCTAGGTGTCATATCCTAGATGTGTGCCAGCCTGTCATTACCATCCAAATCAACAGCCCCTCCCCCGCCCTGCAAACCTTGGTAGTGTCCGTGGCGGCTGCATCTCTTATGCTGAGATGTATCTCCCTGTGAATTTTCAGGGCCATTGTATTTTTTTCTGAAATCTAGAGGCTGATTTCAATTCAACATTTATCACTGAGTGACCCTCAGTTTGTGTGAGAGTAGATTGAGAAATTCCTCTGTTGCCCGCTGAAGCTAACCATTTATTAACTTTTACCCACTTTAGCTAACTGTATCACTGTAAGTAAAATTGAAATTCAGTTCATTAAACATATTTATGCTTGTTGCTCAACCTCTATCCTCTCCAGGATTTAGGTCAGCTCAAGACATCTCCCGTGGTATTCTGAAAGACTGTTAGCAGGAGAAGTGCGTACCCTGGGTCTCTCCTGGAATAAGGCAGGCCAAAGCATTTGGCATTCCGACAACCTGACTTGCCCTGTGGAGCTCGGGTTGATCTACTTGTACTTGTATTGCTCACAGTGCATGTGTCCCTAATCTTTCTTTAATCTGAATTGTCTCTACTTTATTTTATCAACAAGACTGAAAGATGTGACAGTTTTATTGCCTTTAAGTCAGTCTTTTTTCCTTCTCACCCCTTTTCTATGGAATGTGTTCCTTGTGTGAACTAGAAAGTAAAAAATGGGTCTTCACGGCGGCTGGCCTCAGCGAATTTGATAAATTTACTCTGGGGTTGTGACAGCTGTACAAAACCCTTGCTTTGGGAGCCAGCATCCCTAGCAACCCATTAAGTGCAATATCAAAACAGCTTATGTATTTGTCCATGGGTAGTTACAAGGTTCCCCTGTAGACAGCTAAAAATTCTCAAGAGCCTTCTGGAGTGCAAAAATGTAGAGGTTTATCAGGTTCAGTTTGCACAGTTTCCCTAGTTTTATTTCATATTCTATGATATGGCATGGTTTAATATAATAAAACACGACATCATGTCAGTAATATTTCTCAGCAATCAACCATTTAGAATTTTATTCTGAAAACAAAAGTTGACCTGTACTGTTTCAGTTGCTATTCTTCTGCAACAAAAATGCAATTTTTTACTTAAATTTATAATATTTTATTGAGAACATTGACTTAAATGACTGCTGAATGAAGGTTGATCTATTTTGCACTAAATGGCCTGATCCCTCATTGACACTGCCAAATTCATGCCAGAACTAATCCAGTACAGACTCCACTGAGGAGAAATTTTGGCAATGTAAATCATATTGGAATTATGGAGATAATATTCTGCCTGGGAGCAATGCTTACTCTGACTGATTACTGTGCAGAAAATAGTTTTCTAGGCGTAGAAAAGCATTTGGACAATATGCATGCTCATTAGCAGTTTCTGATACGGGTTTGACATTGTGGTAAAGCTATTGGCCTAGAAATTTAGGGGTAGAAATTAGGTCGCGCCCCATTTGGGGCGCAAATATCGTCTGGACGCAAATATTAGCGCCTGGCGCTAATTATCGGCACTGACAGGAAACTTCACTTTTACCGCCCCGGGAGGTGAGTGGAGCGCTAAAGCAGGCGCTGCACACCTGTCTTAAGGCGCAAAGGCCAAGGAGTGAGGCGCTAACTCAGAGCGCTGGCGAAGCTCATGTAATGTCAGTCAGCAAAGAAACACACACACAATGGCACGGGCCAGTTCTTAAAGGGGATGGTTAATCTTGCTTTCCATCCACATCCTGTTCATTGCAGCCTTGAATCTCGGCCTGGAGAGACTTGCACATCAAATGTGCTGGAAAGAGCAATGGAGAGTACCAGGCAAAGAGCTCAGAGTGCAGCTCCCACAGTCTCTGCTAAATCGATACAAGGAATGGCAAATCAAAATGAACCTGCAAAGTGCTGCTCAGTACCCAAAACTCCTTCACACAACGTTGAATCTCTCCAGAAGTCTCTCCCTCTCTCTCTCAGAATGCGTAGTTCAAAAATGCCACCAACAATAAAAGCCAGGAAGAGGCCCCCTCTAAATAGCGACCCCCCCAGCCCCACAGCGATTGATAGCGTTCCAGTCTTCTGGTCGTTGGATGCGCCAGGCGGTAAGGCAGGGGGCGCCACTCAATTTCCGCTCCGGGGCACCACAAGGGCGTTGCACCATGGAATGACGTCACAATCTGCGCGCGCAGGTGGTCGCAGCGGTAAGTTTTAGCGCCGCCTGCACAATCTCAAGTTAAGTTCTCGAGCGGCGCAAACATCGCTGCGCACGGGCATTAGCGGCTTTGTGCCCCATTAGCGCCCTCTTAAGGCGCTAACAGGAGGCGCAACCAAGTGAATTTTTACCCCTTAGTATCCTCCAAAAACGGGCGCAGGGATTGCGATGCAATAGCAACCAGATAGCAACCCGTGCCCGTTCAGAGGACTGCAGGCAGCACCTAAAATCCCTGCTGCCTGCTACTTTACATGATTGTAGTGTTCAGCCGAGCACTGAATGCACTGCTGAGTGGGGGGCCCAAGTTCGTGTGAGGCTAGCTCCAAATAAAGCTAGCCTGCACTACTTAAAGGCATTCTGCACCTCTTAAAGGGGAGGTGCCTTCTGCCTGCAACAGGTGCTTGTCAAGTGCACGAGTAGTCAAGGCCAGTGAATTCATCTTCAAATGCCATATTCCACCATCTGCACCACTAACCTCACACACTGCTCAATGCACCACACCCCCATCAATCACCTACCAACAATTTCTATCAAGGAGGACTCATACCTCACATTCATAGCTTCACCTCAACTGTACACATTTACCACTGCTGCAAGACTCACATCCACATCTCACAGCTTGAACACACTGCCAGCTATTCAACCACAACAGTCACATCACCCAAACACATTGCACCACACTCACTAACACACTTCCCTTTCTCTTGCAAGAAAAGGTGGTGCATAACCAGCAGACCCTAACCAGCGGGAGACAGGTTCGCCTGCATCACCCCCTTGGAGGAGACGGTGCTAACCATTCTTGGCAGGGGCATGACTGATCCCGTGGCCAGTAGCGGGGCTGAAAGAATACAAGATGCCGGTATCCTCATACGTTATCCTCCTTCTCACATCCCACTTCCCCCTCACAGAATCACAGAATCACAGAATCCCCACAGTGCAGATAGAGGCCATTTTGGCCCATCGAGCCTGCACCGACACATATCCCACCCTATCCCCGTAACCCCACGGGTCAATTTATCATAGCCAAATCAACCTAACCCGCACATCATTCCACAATCTCTTCTGATTTGCAATCTGCGCATGGTGTAAGCATGCAACTCTTGCTCCCCACCCCCACCCCCACCACACTCACCACAACCCTGCCCTTGTGCCTTTCTAATTTCAGACACCAAAGAAATCCAGCCTGCCCAGCCAGTGGTTGAACAAGAAGAGGGAGAGGAGAGTGAAGACAAAGAAGAAACACCGTCACTCGATTTCACACTCCCAGCCACCAGCTCAAATACTGACACTCCACCTACTTTAGAGGATAGGTTAGACACGGGATCTGCATGTGGTGAGACACCGGGCACGAGTGGCCTGCAGTCAGGGCAGGGGGAAAGGATAGCTCAGGTGCCAGCTCACCAGAGGGCAAGGTCGCACACAAGTTCTGCTGCACAGGACTCAGATGAAGACTTGGATGGGGTGGCCTACAGAAGAACGCTGATGGACATGCACAATGCTTGGTGCATTGGCAGGCCTGCAGAAAGCCTGAATGCAATGTCAAGGAGAATGGAGGAGTCCAGCTCCAGCCTTGCACAGGGCTTTGGGCAGAGCTTGGATCCCATCCTTTCCATCGTGGAAGGGCTGTGCAGATCCATTAACACACTTGTGGATTCAACCATCATGCCACATCTGATGGCAGTTTTCAGTTTCCATTGCAGCACAAGCAGAAGCCACCCAAAGCCTGAGTGCTGCAATGGAAGCTCAGACTGCTGCCAGCATGGCTGGGTTTACCAGTGTTGAAAGGGGCTTGCAGGGTGTTGCAGCAGCCCAGCAGTCTGCACTGTATCAGATTACTAGGATTGCTGAGGTGCTTCCCTGGGGGAGTGTCAATGTATCCATGGAGGATGACCCTGCTGCCCTCTCTCAGGATGACAGTATTCGTCCTCCTACCACTGCCACTCCGCCAGTGCCCTTACTGTTGCCTGTCAGCTAGCCAACCCACCCAAACTACTGCCGTCCATGCCGAGGTGATGCAGCCCAAAGCTGGGCCTATTAGGCCCAGAGCTCCTCGAGGTCGTCCTGCAAGACCATCTGCAGTGTCCCCCCACTGAAAGTCAGCAGCCTTCCACCAGCCATGCTACAGCCACTGGGGTAGCACAGCGTAGGAGCAGTAGGATAGGCAAAGGCACACGCAAGACAGTCACTAAGGGAATGCACAAGGGTGATTAGTTGATTTTTTGATATAATATTGAATGGATAGATGGATAAAGTTTGATTGTAATGTTTGCTTTGTGGTGGCTTTTATTTCAGCAATGTGGCCAAGAGGACGCTATGATGGGCAGTAACAGGGGGAAGGTAAGGTGTGGGACTAATGTTGAATAGGGAATTGGGGTTGCCTTCAATCATACCCCAGGTAGATGATTCCATCCCAGATATCCAGGCCAGAAAGGGGCTGTCTGGGTTGCCTCCTTCCTTTCGCTTCCTCCTCCTCCTCTTCCGCTTCCTCCTCTTCTGCCTCCTCCTCTTCCTCCTCCTCGTCCTGCTCCTGAGCTGGTGGCCGTATTCCTGGTGACAAGAGCTGTGCCCTCATGATGGCCGGGTTGTTTAGGATACAGCAGACCACGATGAATCGGGACACACTGTCAGTACTGTAGGGCTCCTCCAGAGTGGTCCAGGCAGCGGAACCGTTGCTTCAGCACCCCAATGGTCTGCGCTATGATGTTTCGTGTGGCAGCATGGCTCTCATTGTACACATGCTGAGTGGAGTCATGAGCCAGGTGGTCAAGGGATAGCCCTTGTCGTCCAGTAGCTACCCTCTAGTTTGTCTTGGTGGCTCAAAGACTGAGGGAACAGCAGACTGGCACAGAATGAAAGCATCATGACTGCTGCCAGGATACTGGGCATTCACCATCATGATATGCTGAGCATGGTCACACACCAACTGCACATTCAGCGAGTGGTAACCTTTACGGCTGTGGTGCACTTCAGCATTTATATACGTGCCCGCCAAGCCACATGCGTGCAGTCGATGGCGCCCTGCACCATGGGAACTCCACAGTCCTGGCAAAGCCACGTGCGTGCTCTGTCTGCTTCTCTCTTTTCAGAGAGAAGACATTGAAGTCCCCTCTCCTGGCATAAAGAGCTTCTGTCAGCTTTTTTGTGCAGCAGTGGACAACGAACTGGAAGATGTTACAGATGTCGCCTGCTCCAGCCTGGAAGGATCCCAACATGAAGAAATTCAGGCCCGCAGTCACCTTCACAGCCACTGGCAGCGCTGTCCTTGCCCTGGTTTGAGGCTGCAGGTCTGGTTGCAAGTGGTGACAGAGTTCTGTGAGCACCTCCTTCATAAAGCACAGATGCCTCACACACTGCTCCTGGCTCAGGTTGAGGTATGAGAATTGCTCTCAGAAAACCCTAGGTGGGTAAGGCCTCTTGCTAAGAGCCCTTCTCCCCCTCGTCCTCCCTTTGTGAGCAGCTTGTCCTCTTCTTTGCTGCCTCTGCTCCATCTCCCTGCCATGGTGCAGGCCAAGGGGATGAGAACTAGCGTACCCAGGACTGGGAGCAAGTGGTCTGACCAGAACCCTTGAAGTCAGAAGCAAGGCCTTCTCCACTTGCAGCACCACTCCCTGTCGCCTCACCAACTTTAAATAACTCCATAAAGCTCCAAACAGTGCCACAAACTTACACAGAGCCAGTAGAAATCAAAAAGCAAGTTACCTGAAAGTTGGTGATGATCCCTTTAAATAGCACTGGTGGGGGGGTCCTTCCTGTTGCTGAATGCAAGCTCAGCTGTGTGAGGATAAGAGAGGGCGTTAGCTCCAGTGAAGATGACAGATACGGCAGCGCTGGTGTTAAATCAGCGGGCGCTAGGCAACCAAATTTCTAGGCCGTTATGTTGTGGAATAAAAATACCATTTAAGTCAATTATTAAGGTACAGATCCAGTTTAGTCATACTGCATATTCTGAAGCATTAAATGGCATACACAGCAATAGCCTAACTCATTCCAGATCTTAACTCAATGGGGTGTATTTCTGATGTAACTCTCCTTAGAGAAGTTTTTTTTAAAGGGGCAACTGCGGTGCAGATCACATTGAGGAAATTGCAAACTATAAATGTTCATTGTAAGCTATTTAGTTAATATTGTGTAGAATATTTCAGTTAACATGAACATGGCTATCATTCTTATATATGTGGAGACATTAAGGGTCATTCCAGAATCCCATACTCCCAGTGGGGAGGGTGGGGGAACTTGTCAATCGAAGGATCTTCCACAAGGTAGCAGTCTGGATCTGGGCCTCCTCAGCCATAAGAAAGTGGATGCTAGGTCCTAACAGTAACCCCTCCCCCAATGGAAATGCCGACAGATGATTCGAGAGTTAAGAAGAGCAACATCCTGGAATGACACAGAGGAAGCTGGTAGTTTCACACAAGTGTGGTGAGCAGACAAGTTCAACACTGTCTGAAGTGCAAGTAAGAAAATCGCCTCTTATATCTTGCATATTGGCAATTGTGCAGCCATACATTCAAGTACAATGCTACATTTTTATTGTGAAACCATCCTTCAGTTGTGAGCTTGGTCAGTGGGTGATGGCAGTTGTTCAAATATGGGGGGCATCACAGACGAGAAAATCCAATTTTTACTTGATGTCCACACACATGCATTATCTAGCAGTCACCGGATAGCGATCACTTAGCCCAGTTGTAGCGCCTTAGCTGCTGCTCTGGCTGAATCAGGAATTGGATCGGGGATATTCTGGTCTGACTGACTTTTCAGTACATTGGGCTTTATCCACTGGGCCATCATGGAAGCAGTGCCATATTATTGAGTAAACCACAGGCGAATGGCAGCCTTACGACGTAATATGAATTCTGCTCACAGGGATTCTTTTCAGATCTAAAATGAAGGAAGGAAGAACTTGCATTTATTTAGCACAGTTTACATTCTCACAATATCTCAAAAACACATCACTGCCAATTAATTACTTTTGAAGTGAAGTATCTGTTGTTCTGTATGTAAATATAACAGTCAATCAATCGTACAAAGCAAGTTCCCACAAGCAGTAATGAAATTACTGTTTCTGGTGGTGTTGGTTGAAAGATTAGTGTTGACTTGATCACCAGAACTTACTGCTCTTCTTCAAAAAAGCACCATGGGACTTTCAACATCCACCTGAACAGGCAGATGGGGTTTTAACTTAATGGCCCAGAAATTGATCTCGCTCTGTTCCCGCGGGGGTAAGGCTTTCCCGCGATCTCTCACCTCGCTTGTGCTTTTTCAGATCCAGCTCGCACAAACTTGATGTTCTAGAGATCAGCTGGGCAGTGCTTGCGTATCCCAGCGGCGTAGTGAATTCGTGCGAGCTGTGGGATCATGTGACTCAGTTAGAGCCAATGGCAGCACACCATCTTCCGTTCATAAGTTTCACAGCACGGCTGTGAAATCTATACACCCCCCCAAAATAACAGCTAAACCTCAATTAAATTAAAAAAAACACCCATCACATTAATAAAATAAGTATAGTTAATTAAATTAACCATTTTAAATAAAAAATTAAATTTTTGAAAAAATTTAAAATCTTTTAAAAAGTTATAAAAATAAACTTACCTGTCTTTAAAGTCTCTAAAAAAGATATACCTGTTAAAAAAAATTCAAAAAAATACTTAATTCACTACTTACCTTCTTAAAAGTGGGTCTTACTCCTCCTTTTTACATTTCCAAAATCTTCCGTACTTACCTGCGCGTCCAAAGCATGAAGTGCACAGCGTGCGCGCAGCCTGTAGCGCGCACGCGATGCACCGAGGACCCGCCCCCTTTTCAGAAGAGCAATTGCCGGTTTTCAGCGCATGCGCAGGGCATGCAGAAAACCGGCAATTGGAGTGGGAATACGCGAGAGTACGCAGTGCGTACTCTCGCGTCCCGGGATCAATTTTCGGCCCAATGTCTTATCTGAAAAACGACACCTTTGACAATATAGTATTGTCTCAGTACTGCAATGAAGTACAGCCGAGATTATGTGCTTAGCCCTGAAGTGGGGTTGAACCCACAACCTTCTTAAATCGGAGGTAAAACCACTACCACTGAACCAAGTACTAACTACAACATTAATATTCTGAAAACCTTTGAAGCATATCCAGACTTGCAGCATCAGTAATAGACAAAGGAGTGTTTCTGTGTTTTGTGCTTTATTCTGATTGGGTTGAGCCATCTTTGGTGTTATGAGTTTACAGAACATTATTTTAGTAAGCAAACTTGTGGTGGAGAACCTTTTTAATTCTCAGTGACTAAAAAAAACTTCAATGAGCAGGTTACACTACTTTGAGCTTTGCCTCAGTAATTCACCTTGTTTTCTATAGTTTGAATAGGTTTATGAGTCTTCCACTAATGTATTTAGTCTGGCAATTGAACAGCCTATTCAAGACAGTTAGAAATGTATTATATACAACAAATGTGAAAAGGTGCTACAATACCTTAATATACAATGTCTTGATGCTATGCATGCACTTTTTCTTGCTTGCAGTTACTGAGTGTTTTCTCTTGCCCCTCAAAAAAATAAATATCCATGACTTATATCCTTCTGTGTTTATAAAGCAACAGTAAGTTCTCCTGATGGCTTAATGGGTAAATGCACCACCCAGTGTAGTACTGAGCTATACAGACCAGAAATGTGCTAGCTTCAAATTCTGCTTTGTGCTGAATTAGCTGACCTCACCCAAAGCAGCTGTTGGGTTGTTAAAATTGGTCCCTTGGGATACAGAGGAAAAAGTCAGCCAGGATTCCCACTTCTAATCTATCCAATGACTCTTGCTGGAAAATTGATATGTGTGGATGTTGGATGAGGAGAGGATCGAGCTTGGCTATGAAGCCCCCAAAGTAAATTTACCTTTCAACATAACCCAGATGAAGAGACACAATTTGGGCAAGATATTGGAGGACTGCTGGTGTCGATGGAGCCATATACCAGCGAGAGTCAATGCCTTCAGGAGAATACAGGAGAGAAGAGAAAAATGGGGGTGGGAGAAGCAGCATGAAAGGGTAGCATCATGTTTCAAGCAAAAGCAGAGACAGCAATTAAGGGCTTATCCTTGTCTGATTTGTGTCTGTTCTTTGCTGGTCCCCATTTGCTGGTATTTTGCATGCTGTGTTACTTCATTGTATCAAATCGCAGAGTCCTTTTTAATAGTGGGTCAGGCCATAGACAAATGTGTTTAATAGCAGGCCACCATGGCAGAATGAGAGGATCTGCACTTTCAAACTTAATGCAATGTTAAGTGAGTCCTGAGCAGCTCTTGCTGGTATCCATTTCACAGCAATGATGGTTTATGTTACAACCCTTTTTAAACTTCTAATTGCCCTGTTTTGCTGACATTCATAGACATACCACATTTGAAATGAAAACACAACAGAAGGGTCAAGAGGAGGTTCTGAGTTAACAGAGGTCCTCAGGTGAGATGCTTCAGCGTACACATTAACCCTTTGTACAGCAAACTTTTGAAAATAGAAAAATTGATTTAAAGAGGCAATGTCTTCATGAAATTGAGCGTGGCAAATCTATTTTTTTGTATGGGAAGGGAGATGAGCCATGAGAACTGTGCCTCATTTTCTTCATCCCAATCTCAAATGGCGAAATGATATGTCTTTTACATCATCACTTTGGGGGAAGAATTACTCTGAAGTGCGCTTGCAAAGAGCCGGCACGGGCTCGAAGGGCCGAATGGCCTCCTTCTGCGCTGTAACCATTCTATGATTCTATGGTCGCTAAGTATAGCAAAATTGTAAACATGATCTTTTTGACTACATCTACGTTGTGGTTACATACAGATCAGAGCAATCCGCCCCCCAAGTGTTTAGAAACAAATGAGATAAGCCTGTCACCTTCTTCATGAAAAGAGCACCCCTTTAAGTTAAGCAGAAAAGGCAGCTTCTTTTAAAAATTTCTCTCTCAGGAAGTGTTAAAGAACAAAGTATCATTCTGTTACCTTTCCAGAGGCTATAATTAAATAAGGGATAATAAATAACTGGCAGTTAATTCCGAGGCTGTAATTCAATCAATGCGCTCTGGTGACATCATAAACAGTGAGAGTGAAACTCGAGTGGTTTATGATCATCAGCAGAACCCCTGAGGTTGAATTAGAGCCTAAAACTCACTGACAGCTATTAGTTACAATATAGACTGAATAGTTCCCTTTTTAATAACATTTGTTTTCTACTTTCCTTACCATATGCAGCCGACGCATGCAATTTCTCAGCAGAGGTAGCATAATGTTGGTTAATGAAGCTAATTGAAACGTTTGACCTGAAGGTATATGGAATCATGTGACAGTTACAATTATGAGTACTTTTGGCAGCTGGTTACTAGTAAATAAACCATTCAGGATGTAACATATACTATTGAAAATTAAATCTGTGTAACATATCTTTTTGAAACATTGGTGCTGTAAAGCATTTTTCTTTTTAATGTAGATTGAATGCTATGAAGTAATCTCTTACATACCACAGCACTTTGTATCTAGTTACAGTAATAGTAGGTACCAAGTTATTTGAATTTAGACACTTTTGCTAGTTTCACTAAAAGTAGCAAAAGAAAGAAAGACTTGCACTTATATAGCGCCTTTCATAACCACCGGACGTCTCAAAGCGCTTTACAGCCAATTAAGTACTTTTGGAGTGAAGTTACTGTTGTAATGTGGGAAACACGGCAGCCAATTTGCGCTCAGCAAGCTCCCACAAACAGCAATGTGATAATGACCAGATAATCTGTTTTTGTTATGTTGATTGAGGGATAAATATTGGCTAGGACACCGGGAATAACTCCCCTGCTCTTCTTTGAAATAGTGCCATGGGATCATGACAGCACCTCTGACAGTGCAGCACTCCCTCAGCACTGCACTGGAGTCTCAGCCGAGATTTATGAACCCACAACCTTCTGACACAGAGGCGAGTATGCTACCCACTGAGCCACAGCTGGCAAATAAATTTCCAGTCATTAATAGCGCAACCAACCAGAACTAATTGCAATTTTTCTTAAAATCATGATTTTCTACTATAATAGACAAAAGCTCAACAGTTCTACGCACCAAAATACTTCACTACGCATTATGTTGAATAAGGTCTTGGCTGAAAACCAATCAGTTCTGTGTGCCCTGACTTCTCTATGGTAATTCATCCTATCATGCAGCTACAGAGGAGGACTTGCACTTCCCCAGCTATCACAACTGAGGCATGTTTTGCTTTCCATGTCCTGTGTTGAAGAGGCCTGTACCTATCTGGTAGATGTCGTCATAAACTTATGGCACATAAGGAAGGCAGCAGGCTCGAGGGGCCGTATGGCCTACTCCTGCTCTTACTTCTTATGTACTTCTTATGTTTCCAAGGGGGTGGGGTGGAGACACCTCAGCAAGACAGTTAAACAGTTATAGCTGTCCCCTTAACAAGAAGCTTTTGTCATGAAACATCTACCTACATAATACATAGATGCATTTAATGGGAGGCTAGACAAGCATATGAGGGAAAAGGGAATAGAGGGTTATGCTGATAGATTTAGATGAGGAAAGACGGGAGGAGGCTCGAGTGGAGCCTAAACGCCGGCATGGACTGGTTGGGATAAATGGCCTGTTTCTGTGCAGTATATCCCATGTAATCCTATGTAATTAAAACACTCAAATCTAGTGCACATTTGTAGCATCACACCTTTCAAAGGCTTCACACCACAAAGGTGTTACTCCTCAGGATGCCACACCTCCAAAATGTCGCATGTTCATCAAGAAGAAAAGTCTGATTGGCTTCCACTTATCCATTATATATCAAATATTCGATTGACTGTGTGAATGAATCAAAAATAATAAAAATTACCAGAGGAATTAGTAGCCAGCAGAAAAATGAACAGTAGAATCTTTCAATTTTTTCGCAGAGCAGAAAGAACCATAAAACAGACCAATTAGTGAGATTTTCTACTATTGTTTCCCTTCTTCACCCAGGACAGTGGATACATTTAAAACATAATGGGGAGGATCTTCTTCCTCTCTCCCACCGCAGCATATGTTGCATGTGCCCAACTTGATCTTGGCTGGGTGGGCCCAGCTCTATTTCAGCTAATTTAAATGGGCTAGCTGAGCACCAGACAGGTTTACCTCCTTGGAACTGACCCACGTCAAATTGGGGCTTGGAATCTGTGGCCTGCTTTAGATCGTAAAGGGGTGAATTGGATAGTGTCGGTTTGCAGGTGCAAACTGGGCAAAGGGAATGATCCCTGCACCAGAACGGGTAGGCCCAAGGCACGCTCAATAATTGGCCTCGGGCATCGTTAGATCGGCGAGCTGCAGATGCCGTCTGCACGTACCCAGACAGCTCTCCGGTGAAGCGGATTTAAATTTCATCCCATTGCATCGCTGGCAGCGGCCATCAGGTAGCCCACTGGGGGGAATGGAAGCGATCGGGTGGGGGCCAGTAGCAATCTTTGGGACTGCCACCACTGACTATAATAGTCCGGAAGAGAAGATGGACCTACATTGGTGACATTTTGAGAACTCAAGGATTCCTAAGCAAACCTGGAAATGGAAGCCACGAAAGAAAAGAGCTAGCAGTCAACCAAGAGGAACTCTATGCAACACCAAAAAAACCAATGGATACAGCTGAAGTGCACTTGCAACAATGTGAGCTGGAGGCAAAAGCCCAAGATAGAATAGGATAGTATTGTTTGGTTACTCCTTGTGCACATCAAAGACATAGGAAGAATGATGATGATGACGTTCTCATCTATAAATCCCTTGATGGGCTTGCTTCACCCTATTGCTGCAAACTACTCCAGCCTAATGCCATTCCTTTGACTGCCACCTTCTGCCATCCCCTTTCCTTTTGCCCACAATTAGAGGCAGAGTCTTCAGCCATATTGATCCTATTTCTAGAACTCCCTCCCTAAACCTCTCTCCCTCTTCGCCTCTCTCCACCTTTAAAAACATTCTCAAAATCTAACTCTTTGAACAAGCATTTGGTTATCTCCCCACCCCTGTCCCCCCGCCATCTCTCACCTTCTGACTCAGAATCCATTTTCCTGATGCCTATCTAAGAAGTTATCAATATGTTAAAGGCATGACATAGATATAAGTTTTTGTTGTTTCTGATCTGAAGTAATTTGATTACCTGCATGCTATGGTTGGCAAGGACTTACTTCTCTTTAAGTATCGTATCCTAGAAATTACAATATTGTGATATGAACATACAAATGTATGACATCGGTTGGTCTGCTTTTTAAGTTGAGACATTTGCTGGGATCCTCCTCTTTGGGGTGGAATTCTGGTTTAGTGCCACACCCCCAACTCATTTTCCTAGGCCAGCATTCATCCTGTATGCATGGTAGGCTCTTGGCTCAAGAGAGAGCCCACCAGTGCAAGGGTGGAAATTTCTGGCACTGCTGCAGCGTGAACCTTAAAAGGGCAGAAGCGCACCAAAGACTGCATTAAGGCTCCCACGGAAGACCTTGGCCGAAACAAAGAGCTTCAGCAGGTAAGTACTGGGCTCGACTTGGGGCAGGGAGGAAGGCGGCTGCTACAAGGCACTTCTCCCTCCATTAGGGGAACGTTGGCCCTTTCCTGATGCTTCCCTGGCCCTACCACATGGCAGTCCTGGGAAGCAGCGGTCAATGCAGCAAACAGGAGGGTAGTCCTTTGGGAACCCTAGCCTAACCACCCCGCCACTACTTGCACAAGGTGAGTGGGAAAGGAACGGCCAGCATCAGTCTTGGTGGGGCATGGGGAGGAAAATCCCTGGTTAGGGCAGTGAGACAGTGGCCGGCCTTACGCGCAAATTTTCGCTCATTCTCTACTGCAATCCCATTTGATTTTAGTTGGGGGTCACAGATTATTCCCTCTATTAACCCATTTAAAATTAAAATAAAGGACAAGGAGGAGAGGAAAAAGTTTAGTATAAACTAACAATCGGTACATGCAAAAGCAGTTTCTGGAATTGGAAGAACAGGATAAATGTTTTTGTGTAAGCACTGCTGCTGTAGAGTCTTAGAGGGTGGATCAGACTATTGTGTTTGGAGATCAATGTGCCGGTTATTAATGTTAATGACCAGAAAATTGAGAAGTTGACCTCCACACCTAATTGCCTGACCTGCCCTTGCACCAAGCAAATCTCTGCACCAGAACATAGGAACAGGAGTAGGCTATTCAGCCCCTCAAACCTGTTCCACCATTCAATTAGATCATGGCTGATCTGTTCATCAGCTGCCTTTTACCTACATTCGATCTATATCCTTTGATACCCTTACCTGATAAAAATTTATTGATCTCAGTTTTGAAAATTTCAATTGTTTTAGCATCCTTTTGGGGGAGAGAATTCCAGATTTCCAATAGCCTTTGTGTGAAAAAGTGCTTCCTGATTTCACTCCTGAACGGCCTAGCTCTAATTTTAAGATTGTGTCACTTTGTTCTGGATTCCCTCACCAGAGGAAATAGCTTCTCTGTATTCACCCTATTGAATCCCCTTATCATTTTAAACACCTCAATGAAATCTCCGCTCAACCTTCTAAACTCAAGGGAATGTAAGCCAAGTTTATGCAATCTGTCCTCATAGCTTAATCCTTTAAGTCCTGGTACAATTCTGGTGAATTTGCGCTGCACCCACTCCAAGGCCGATATATCCTTTCTGAGGTGCAGTGCCCAAAACTGAACATAATACTCCAGATGGGGTCTGACCAAGTTTCTGTACAACTGAAGCATAATCTCCTCCCCTTTGTATTCCAGCTCCCTTGAGATAAATGGCCAAAATTCCATTAACTTTTTCGATTACTTTTTGCACCTCATACAATTACCCCCTTAAATGCTTCAAGGAATAACAGTGACCCAGTTAAAATAGGGCATTGATGAGGAGATTAAAATATTGGGGTGGGGGGTGGGGAGGGGCTCTAATTTTGACCTTGAGTAATATTGGGTTAGTCGCTCATTAAACACTTCTCCCAGTTTTGTTTCCCTTTGAAATGAGAATCAGGAGAGGTGTTTAATGGGGCACCGAGCCAATATTGCACATTTTACACTATCGTCCAAAGTCAAAATTATCCCCAGGATAGAAGGATAAATTTCGTGAGGTGACACTCTTGGCAGAGTCTTACCTGCCGGGAGTCCAGGTTGGAGAATCGAGCATAGAGGCTAATGTGCCCAATTGCAGTACTCCTGGTTTTCACCTTACACAATGTACACTTCGGAGCCTAGGAGTAGATATAACAAACATGAGGAGGAATGGCAATATTGGTCAGAGAGAAAATTGCATTCATAGAGAGAAATGAATTAATACCTTAGTCCTATACAGCAGAGGCCACGTGGAATGCGACCAAGGATAGTAAAGGAAAGAAGGTAGTTCCTGGTTATTGTAGCAGCTTGTACCAGTGCTAAACCAATGGAGAGGTAAGCTTAGGCCTTTCTCTCCATTTTTTGCTGTATTACTTCTTTTTATGCTTGTCTCGCACTCTTTCCTTTCCTTTTACTGCCATCTGTCAAATGTTGTGGGCTTGCATTGACTAGAAATTGTGTCAAGACAGTCCAAACTCATTTCACACTGGACCCGTGCTTGGATTCAGTCCCAGGTAGAACAGCTCAGCCCTTAATAGCTTTTCAAAAAATGACAATATTTATTTTGAGCATTTTTTTTAAGTAATAACATGAGACATTTTACGTCTGCCTCTATTATGATTTATGCCACTTCAAAATGCTGAAAACTATCATAAATTTGTTAGTAGAAAGAAAACCTTTGAAAATATGTAAAAAGGGCAAAAAGGTCTTAAACCTATTTTGTAAATCAATCCCAGAGTCTTTACAGGTCTGTAAGCTTGCCCTGTTTGGAGTAGCCCTAAGGTAAAATAAAAAGGCTGGAGTGCTTTATTGTCCAATAGAGGTGATTTACTGGATTTAATAGTACACATGGATATAAGCAGAAGTGGAAAAGTACCTGTTCAGCAGTAATTGCACATATCACGTTTGTTACTATTATTGTGCTACAACCGTAGAAACAAAGGCAGGATAGGAATCTGAATGCTGACTCCAGTCTTTTTAAAGATCCCGTACTCTCCAGCTACTGAATTAAGACCAACTTTAAATTGTAACTTCTTACTTTACATCGGAGCATCCAGAAAAATAATTAAAGGATCACCTTAACCTCCTGATTCAAAAACAACATGACAGCCTCACCTGAGGAATCTGATATCGCCAGTATACAGCAGACAGGAATTTCTGAAGAAACACCATCCCGTCATAAAAGTTTTTCCAGCAGCAATAATGGCCTACTGTGTAAAACGCATTCACATGGGTCGCATGTCATTTGCCGATGCTTTTTTTTCCAAAAAGGGTCTCAGCAAATTTTGAAGTTTAATCAGCGTCTCTGGTAATGGTTTTTCAGAAACTAGAGCCAGTGCGATGGTGAAGTAAGCATCAAAGAAGTTGCTAATATGGGGGAAATGCATTCTGATTTTATTGCTCTGCTCACATCTCTTGCACTAATGAACAAGTAATTGAATAGGTGCAGATCTTTTGTGTAAAGAGACAGATTCATGTCTTATGTTCGCTTCATTAATTCAGTCAACTAGAAAAAAACATGGACTAGGCAAAAAGAAAATAATTGAAGAAATAAAAATGTATTGCATAGACCCACTGTGAGGTGTAAGACAATTGACAGGTTTTACATGAGATAAGCATTAGTATTTGTGTGTATGTTTTTTGTAAATTTCCATTTCCTCAAAAGCCAACTTCCCTCTGCTAGTAAGAGTAGACAAAATGAAAGCCAGCTCACAATCTTCATTTTTATTTTCAAGCAGAAAGCTTTACAGCTGTCAGGAACTGCTTGTAGTTCATTCGGGCACTTGGACATTGGGGTATATTTTCCTCTGAGTGTAAAATGTGACAAAAACCCAGAGTCTGGGTTTCCCCACACACTGTGGAGATTTAACTCCACAGCGTGCGTCTGACGTCATTGATAGGTTCCCCGTCTGAAAGTCAACCTGATTGACAGGCTTGGCTTCCAGTCGGGCAGGGAGCAGTCTAGAGGAGGCCGCAGGACCAGTTAGGTCCGATCCCCAACCCCAGGTGGGTCCGATCCCAAGGGAGGTCCGATCCCTGACCTCGGGGGGAGGTCCAATCCCTGACCTCGGGGGGAGGTCCGATCCCGACCTCTGGGGGAGGGGGTGTCCAATCCCCGACCCCTGGAAAGGGTCCGATCCCAAGGGGTTGAGTTTGTATGAGGGGGGGCCTGATGGTGGAGGAACATGGGGGGCCGGGAAGAAGCACTCGCGCTCCTCCTGGCCCACAAGGAGTGCTCCCCAAGGATGTCCTCGCCTCGCTGCAGTAAAATCTGTACAGTTAAATTCGAGGCTTCCAACCTCATTATCATATTTAAAGTGCCCCCGAGAGCGGGTTGGCTGCCCACCCTTTGTTCCCCCTTGGGTAAAACCCGTAAGTCGGTGGGCTGGAGCCGGCTTCCTGACATGCTTCCAATTTTTCCCCATTTAACCCCCCACCCGCATCCACTCACCTATGTTAAAATTCCCCCCAAAAATTGAATTCTGAACTTCCAATTAGAATGTGGATTCATTATAATAAAGATGCTCAAATCTGGACGTGTCAGCACAGCTGGTACTTACTAGTTAAAAGGAAGCAGTGGTGGATTTAGGGGGAATGCTGGTTTGGCAGCCGCCTCACTCTTATGAGATCGAAACCAGCTGGCAGTTGTGACCGGATCCAAATGGCAATGGTGCCCACAACCTGACGCCCACTGGTAGCTGTGACACGATTCAACTCCCACACGCAGCAATAACCTGACCTGATTTCTATGGCAACGTACATTGAACTGAACGAACTTACAGCTGACAGGCCACCCACTCTTGATATGAAGAGGATAGGCATATGTGGATAAGTCAGCAAAAAGTTCATGCATTTCAATGTGTACATATGTTATTTCATTCATATATTTGGGAGAAAAAAACCGAGGGGAAAAAATTGGGTTGCTTTGCGCCTCCCAGTAGCACCCCGACGGGGCGCTAACAGGGCACAAAGCACCTAGCGCCCAGGCTCGGCTCCGCTAACGCCTCCCGCGAAATTCAGTGGGAGGTTAGCGGCGGCAGTTGCCATTAGCGCCCCCTGGCGCTGCACTCCCGGCGATGACGTCATCGCCGTGCACAGCGCATCGCTCGCGCCCCGGCCGCAAACTTCACTCGTGCCCCCTGACCTATCGCCAGACGCTATGTCCGACAGGGTCAGGGTGCCGTGTTTACATAGAAACATAGAAGATAGGAGCAGGAGTAGGCCATTCGGCCCCTCGAGCCTGCTCTGCCATTTAATGAGATCATGGCTGATCATCCAAATTCAGTACCCTGTCCCTGCTTTCTCCCCATATCCCTTGATTCCTTTAGCCTTAAGAAATATATCTATCTCCTTCTTGAATATATTTAATGAATTGGCCTCAACTGCCTTCTGTGGTAGAGAATTCCACAGGTTCACCACTCTCTGGGTGAAGAAATTCCTCCTCATCTCAGTCCTAAATGGCTTACCCCTTATCCTTAGACTGTGACCCCTGGTTCTGGACTCCCCCGCCATCGGGAACATCCTTCCTGCATCTAGTCTGTCTAGTCCTGTTAGAATTTTATAAGTTTCAATGAGATCCCCTCTCATTCTTCTAAACTCTAGCGAATACAAGCCCAATCGTCCCAATTTCTCTTCATACGTCATTCCTGCCATCCCAGGTATCAGTCTGGCTGAATCTTCGCTGCACTCCCTCCATGGCAAGAACATCCTTCCTCAGATAAGGCGACCAAAACTGCACACAATACTCAAGGTGTGGTCTTACCAAGGCCCTGTACAACTGCAGCAAGACATCCTTGCTCCTGTACTCGAATCCTCTCGCTATGAAGGCCAACATACCATTTACCTTCTTAACCGCCTGCTACACCTGCATGCTTACCTTCAACGACTGGTGCACAAGGACTCCCAGACCTCGTTGCACTTCCCCTTTTCCCAATCTATTGCCGTTCAGATAATAATCTGCCTTCCTGTTTTTGCCACCAAAGTGGATAACCTCACATTTATCCACATTATACTGCATCTGCCATGCATCTGCCCAAGCATCCAACTTGTCCAAATCATACTGGAGTTTCTCTGCATCCTCCTCACAACACACACGCCCACCCAGCTTTGTGACTTCTGCAAACTTGGAGATATTGGCCCAAAAATTAGTCTTAGTACGCGAGAGTACGCACTGTGTACTCTCGCGTATTCTGTCTCCAATGGCCGGTTTTCTGCATGCACTGCGCATGCGCTGAAAACCGGCACTTGGTGAACTCGAAAGGGGGTGGTTCCTAAGTGAACCACGTGCGCGCTACAGGCTGCGCGCACGCAGTGCACTTAGTGCTTTGAACGCGCAGGTAAGCATGGAAGATTTTGCACATAAAGAAAGGAGGCGTAAGACCCTCTTTTAACAAGGTAAGTAGTTAATTAAGTATTATTTTAAAAATTTTTCAACAGGTTTATCTTTTTTAGAGACTTTAAAGAAAGGTAAGTTTATTTTTATAACTTTTAAAAAGATTTTAAATTTTTTCAAAAATTTAATTTTTTGTATAAAGTGGTTAATTTATTTAACTATACTTATTTTATTAATGTGATGGGTTTTTTTTTAAATTTAATTGAGGTTTAGCTGTTCTTTTGGGGGGGTATAGATTCATAGCTTTGACAGCCCTTGCTGTTAAAACTATGAATGAAAGATGGTGTGCTGCCATTGGCTCTAACTGAATCACGTGATCCCATAGCTCGCACGAACTAACTGCGTCTGTGGGATACGCACACACTGCACAGCTGCAGCCTTGAAACTAAAGTTCGTGTGAGCTCGGAGGGAAAAGGCAGGTGCGCAGTGAGATATCGCGGGGAAGCCTTACCCCTGCAGGAAGGCTCCTTCTTTAATTTCTGGGCCATTACATCTAGTTCCCTCGTCTAGATCATTAATATATATTGTGAATAACTGGGGTCCTAGCACCGATCCCTGCGGTACCCCACTAGCCACTGCCTGCCACTCGGAAAAAGACCCGTTTATTCCAACTCTTTGCTTCCTGTCTGCCAACCAGTTCTCTATCCAAGTCAGTACCTTACCCCCAATCCCATGTGCTTTAACTTTGCACGCCAATCTCTTATGTGGGACCTTATCAAAAGCCTTCTGAAAGTCCAAATACACTACATCCACTGGTTCTCCCTTATCTATTCTACCAGTTACATCCTCAGGGCAGCGCAAATTAAAGGGCAGGTGCCGGGCAGCCATTTTTTTTGGGCCGCCTGCCAGCACCTGCTGCCTTTCCCCTCCTGCTGCGGGGTGCCGGCCGTGATCGCTCCTCTTGAGTGTTGGGCTCTTTTGCCGGCACCCCGCTCCCCGGTGGTCCAGCAGGGCCCCGGTGGTGCGCACTGCGCTAGGCCCCTCCCCTTTAATCAGGGGAGGGAGGCCTACAGTACCGCGGCGCTATGTGCCAATGCGCGTGGCGCTGCTGCACGTAGCACCGTGATATTCAATGGGAGTGCCCCAAGAGGGAGAGGGAGCGCTTCCATTAGCGCCCCGCCTCCTGCTTGGGGCGCTACCATTCAATTTCGGGCGTGGGGCGCTAACTTTTTCGGGGTGCTAAAAGTAGCACCCCGGCAAAGTTAGCGCCTCAAAGGGAGTGCGACCCAATTTTTCCCCCCTAATATTTATAACTTAATCCTCCATACTGTCTGTTCCAGTTTTATATCATGTTGCAGAATGCACTTAAGTAAAATGAAAAAACAAAATGTAACAAAGTTCACTGATTCCAAAAATGCTATCGTTTATGGTCAGATAGTCACAAACAAGACAATATGGATTCAATTTTCCTCTTCAGCACATGCATGATAATCTGCTAGAGCAACTCTCCCGCCCATTATGGAACTCACCCAATTTTCATTCCATTAATTTCAATAGAATGAAAATTGGGTGGATTTTCTAACGGGCAGGCGATCTGCTCTGCCAGATTACCACCCACATTGTGAAGGTGAAAATGAACCCTTCTGTCAATAGTGTCACTCTGTACAAATAAAAGAAAATGTGACTGTAACCGTGAATTAGTTCTCTGCAATTAGTAGCATTAAAGTATAAAGGATCTGCTGGCCCCTTCTGGCCTGTGCAGCTTCAGGCGGGTGAGCAGCAGCTTGGCGCTCCTGCTGTTGCTGCTGCTGTTGTTGCTGCTGTTGTTCATGGTTCTGCTGGTGCCGCGGCTGGTGTTCGTCCTCATCTGATGCCCAGGATGGAAGGAAATAAATGGCTCCCATGCCTCTGGTATATGCCTCAGTTGAGGAAGCGCTCAATGAGGGTGGCGAGAGGGGTTTCCCAGGAGCTCACACTGGAGATGGGTGTCAGGCTCCAAACTTCCAGAGCTGTGGTTATGCCTTCTAAAAGTTCCCCTAGACCTGTGACAACAAAGTCCTGCCACCTACAAATGATGGCTGATCAAATCTCCTATTTAATGGTTGAGCTGCAGCTGATAGTCAGCAATCCACTTGTGCTACCGCCAGGTTTCACCGGTGTGTTTCAGATCAGGCGTGCTTCACGTGGGAAAAGGGTTAAACTAGCAAAAAACTATCAAAATGGCATTACAGAGCCAATTTAGGGCTTTTTAAGGGCATTAATGGCCTCTCCCGCCTCTTGGAGGCGGGACGGAGACGGGACCAGTAGACACAATTTCATCAAAATTGCGTGGAGGCGGGATGGAGGCGGGATCACCAGTTTCTGCAATTTTAACCCCCCACACGCCTCCAATCCCGCCTCAACGGCCCTATGAAAATCCAGCCCAAAATGTCCCAAAGAAGGCCTTAGCCAAAATTGGGGCCTTCAGCAGATAAGTGCTGGAGGTAAAATGAGGGAAGGAAAGCCATTGCAAGATCCTCTCACTCCTTCTGAGGGACTTTGGCAGCATTCCTGCTGCTTCCTGGGCCTCCTACCACCTTCCAAGTGGTAGCCCCAGGATGTAGCGGTAACATGGGTGGAAGAGAGGGAAATCCATTGTGAGACTGACCCCTCTCCCCACTACTATTTGCATGCTGTGGGAGGGGAAGGAGTGGAGGAGTGGCCAACAGCAATCATGGCGAGGGGATGGGTGGGGTGCATGGGGAGCAAAGTCCAGGTCCTGTGGTCAGACGGTGGTAGGCCTCACTTTATGCATTTCTCCTCATTTTCTGCTGCTATTCTGCTTGATTTTGGGCTGGACCACAGAGTGGAATCCATCTCTAAATGTCTTAAGAAAGAAACAAAGAGAAAATAATAAAGTAGAACAAATTTAAAAATATGAAATGGAAGCAACAGGATAAAACAGGAAAAAGAAACATGGATATAAAAAATGAAGTGACAAAAATATTAGAAAATGGGACCAAGAGGTTAAAATGTAGAACATTTTTAGAATGGAATTAAAAGAAATATAAAAAAATTAAAGAAAAATCGAATTAATAAAGTTAATATTGAAACAAACAGATGTGGCAATTCCCAACCCTTAGTCAAAGGTCATAAATCTTATTCATTCCAGGAATCGTAGAGTGATGAAACTTGGATAAATTTATGAAATCGTAACAAGAATGCAAGTTCTTTGTTGCTAAGTGAATATGTTTTTTGGCACTATTTCCGCTAATTAATAGCAGCCTTTCACTTAATTTCATTTTTTACTACTCGTGTTTATCTGAAAACCGAACTTAATATGCAAGAACACTCTGAAAATGCTTGTTATGTTTAACCTCTAACCTTGCTAACAGCTCTGGCTCATGTCAGTAGAGGAGTTCAACAATTACAGACAAATCTAATAAAAATGTAGTTTTCCTTCTAGTATTCAGTGTCCAACAAGTGTTTAACGTATCATGGAAAAATCCTTGGTAAGAAAGCAAATCACATTTACATTTACATAAACCTGCAATTCGTCTTCTGTTGAGCAGCACAAGATAAAATGTAAATGTGATATTTATAGTGAACTAAAAATGGTACATCCAGGACATCGCACGTCTGATATGCAAAGTCTATGCCACACTTGCACCTGATTGCTTTCAATTTCATAATCGTAAAAGAGCAACAAATTAGAACTCTTCAAATATGAAGAGTGAGTAAATCTACCAACAAAAATCAAATTCATCAAAACAAGTTTCAAAATCCTTTCAGGCACCATGGTGGTAACTTTCAACTTTAATGAGGGCATAAAACTGGCAGTATCGGATTAGGCGCTAATTATATATCCTGCAGGATTTTCCTCTCTCAAAAGCCTCAAGTCTGAGATGATATTCTTCCCAAATTCCCAGCTGAAGAGAGGTAATGACTATACATGTGCCTGCAATTAGCAGGATGACACAGATTGAGCATATGCATCGTGGAGAATCAGTACGATTCAGGTAATCAGTGGAACAACTCACAACATGTCTTCTCTCAGGTTATAACAAGAGCTTTTAGTTTGTTTTTCCAAATAAATTTTAAAAATGTAGGAACATAGGGCTAGAAATTCATTATAGCCAAGGGAAGGGGGTGTCAGTAGAAAAGTTGGAGAATTAGCGCCAGGCGCTAATGCTTTAGACTGCACGCAAAATTTGTGCTCACTACGCAAAAGAAATGATTGGAGTCCTAATTCAAATCTTAAAGCCCAAGCTCATTGGTGTTACGCTCAAAGGGTGGACCAATATCAGTCTAATCGCAAGTCATGATTGCCACAGGCTTTTTTCAGTACTTAAAGGGGTGGTTCATTGATGCTGCAGAACCTCATTCTCAGCATTGCTGGCTATGCAGCTGCCTCAGCAAGCAGAAACAGAAGCAGAAGCAGAAGCAGAAGTAGGACAAAAAGGAGTCAGAGGACTGAACTAGGTGTACTCATGGCAGATCCACACCCCAGGGAGAGAACCCGCAGATTCTGCGACGAAGCATTGGAGGCGTGGTTTTCGCTGTGGAGAGATGGAGGGCGGTGCTCTACCCAGCAAGTAGCAGGAGGTCCTCACCACAAGTCTTCCACACCATGTGGAGGGAGGTAGCGCAGCAGGTCTCGGGCAGCACTGTGGTCCCCAGGACCCACACACAGTGCAGGAAGAAATTTAACGACCTCACTCGGGTGGTCAGGGTGAGTCAATGCTTCAACAAATGCTACATACCACCATCTGAACCACAGTCTTCACACACTGCCCAAAGCACCACACCCGCAGCACTCACCCATCAACAATCTCTGCTTACCAACACTCACACCCACATCTCCTACCTTGCACACAATGACAGCTATTCAACTATGGGAGGCACATCACCCTAACACATTGCTCCACACTCACTCACACACTTTCCTTTCTCTTGCAGGTCAATGTGGCTAACAACAGGAGGGAGCAGGAGCACACAGGCAGAGGACAAGCCGACATTCAATCACTGTCTGCGCTGGAAAATAGAGTGCTGCAGATTATTGGGCACCAGGTGGTGGGCGTGTGCACACCGGCGACATTGACCCCTTGGGGACAACAAAGGTATGTTAATCCCTACTCCTTCTTCTCACAGCCCAAGTCCCCCTCACCCCACAAGCATTTCACAGTTTCGAGCTAATCATGCTATATGCATGCATTTCTCCCTTCCTGCCTCCTCCCCTCACCTTAATCCGACTCTTGTACCTTTATGCTTTCAGATAATGAGCAAGCACCTGGGCAGCCTATCCCTGAGGGCACTGTAGAGAGCAAGGCGGGAGAAGATGAGGAGGAAGAACACACCGCATCACTGCATGTCTCACCCGCAGGCACCAGCTCAGATACTAGCACTATGCGTTCTTTAGAGGCTAGTATAATAGCAGGATCTGCACAGGGTGAGGCACCGGGGACAAGTGGGCTGCAGCAAGGCCAGGGGGAAAGGGTAGCTTGAGGGCCAGTTCCCCAGAGGACGAGTTCGCGCTCGAGTTCTGCTGCACAGGACTCAGATGAGGACCTCGATGGGGAAGCGTTTAGAAGATGGGTGATGGCCATGCACATGGAGATGATAGGTGCAATGGCAAGGGTGCCCAAAAGCCTCTCGGCAAAGGTAAGGAGCGTGGAGCCCATCATCTCCAGTCTGCAAAGGATGGTAGACTCCCAGAGAGACCGTGGTGACCCAGACCTGATGTCACGTGTGATGGGCAATCTGACAGCTTCCATTGCAGCACAGGTGGAAGCGGTGCAACGTCTTAGTGCTGTAATGCAGACTATGCTTGGTGGCACCCAATCTCAGACTGCTCTCATGCAGTCGCAGCTTGATGCCACACAAGCTCTGACTGCTGCCTTCGTGGCTGGGTTTCACGGTGTCGCAGCAGGCCACCAATCTGTGCTGCCCCGGAATACCTTTGGAGGGTAAGGCCTCCTGGTGAGAGCCCTGATGTCCCTCCTCATCTCTCTATGCCCATGTTCCCATCAGTCTTGCTGCCTTCACTTCCTCCGCTGTAGATCCTGGAGGGCTAGGTGGCATACCAGTACAGCCCCCATTAATGTTACCAAGTGTAGCAGTTTGATCTTTTTAAGAATAAATGTAGCTACTTTTTAGTTGCCACAACACTCCTGATACAAAAGAACCTTGAAATTATTGAATTAAACTTTTGGACTATGTGAAACTGACAAGAAACCACTGAAACTGCACTAACCTGACAGCTGCAAGTCATTACTGATGATCCATTTAAATAACGTCCCTGGAGCCGGCTTCCTGGTGCTTCACGCCAGCTCTCCCTGTTGCTGTTTACTCCAGGTGCTAAGGTAGGTGGCGACAATCAATTTTGCAGATCAGGCGGTCGGTGAGTGTTGCACACTCATTGACGTTACGATCCACCTGGCATTGACATTCCCGGCGATAACTCTTACCGGCTCTTGACAGATTGGACGCCTGCCCTAGAGAAGGGCCTCTGCGGGTGGAGAGTTCCGCTTTCTGCAGAACCTCCGCCCGCTGAAATCCCTTAAAAATCTTACGCCTGGTAAAAGCAGGCGTAAGGCTTGCTTATACCCGCATGAGTTTAAAAAAGTAAAAAAAAGGTTAATTCATTTATAATTTAAAAATACTTTTAAAAAAGGTGAAGTTTATTTTTAGCCCCGTAAAAAAACTTTAATTTTTTTTTCAAAAAATAAAATTTTTGTTTAAAATATTTAATTTAATGTAATTTTAACTAATTTTAAAAACATGATTTAAAAAATAATTATTTAATGTTTTGATGTGTTTTTGGAGTGATCTTCATTCATACTTTTGACAAGTCTAAGCTGTCAAAAGTATGAAGAGAGATTCCCTTCTTTCATTGGTTCCCCATGGCCCACGTGATCCCAGGGACGCTTGCGAACCACATGCGCCCCTGGGATACCTGGGCCCTGCGCATTTCGTAGAGCAGAGGCCCAGGAGCAGAAATGGCCGGACTTCTGGAGTCCTCAGGTAAGGGCGTAGATTTTTTCCAGATCGGAGGCCTCCGCACACAGGAAGCCTCCAATCGGAAAATACGGGCCAATATTTATATGAAATTTTGCTGTCCACTACCTTAACAACCCTGTTTAAAATAAACAGCTTAAAGCTGAAAAAGCAGTTAAAGAAATTTCATATGTATGTGCTAACAAATCCTTATGCTAATATTCCATCATACGATTTCACCTCATTGCTTCTTATTAAAAGTAAGATAACATAGAGTTATAGTTGCACATGGAAATTGGCAATACAATAGTGTTGCTGTATCCTCCTCTGTTTATAAACAAGTAAAGTCTTGGAAGATATTTTATCCTGACACCATTCTCCCCTTAGACATTCTCCTTTGAAGACATCCACGCAGAGAAGCAACATGGTGGCTGAGAACATTTGCTGTGTTTTCTTTCCCAAGCCTGCCCAGGTGTTTCTCAAATCTGCCTGAGGAACAAGCCTGAATATAGGCCCAAACCAGAAAGTTGCAGTTTCACCAAATCAAAATACCCTGACTTTTAAAGAATAGCGCAACAGAACTATAACTATTTGTACTCCTACTATTAATGAAACATTTATCCCAATGTTTTTACCAACTAATCAACACATAATGCAAACTTTCCCATTTCAATTTTCTTAAAATAAAGATTCAAGTCTAAATAAATTTTTAAATAATATTAATTTCATGAATGCATTAATAACACAAACATTTCTGGGCTAGTAATATATTATTTTTCATCACATTTAAGAAGATATTTATCCAACTGCAACACAGTGCAGAGTCAAAGTTTATGTTTCAAGGTGATTTATCATGGAGTCAGCTGTCAGTAGACATAGGGGTTTAAGTGGTTAATGTGTACTTAGTGTTTACTACATTCGATTTACCCCGACAGCACGGATACAGGTGGAATATAATTGTTGTTCATAAAAAATGTGATGAATGTTTTATTTTGTAGATTCAACCTTTTACACCTAGGGATGAAATGCAATTAGGGGTCCAGGTGAAGCAGTTGATGAAAGGATATTGACACCTGTAGCTGATATTTTAATGAAAACTTGGAACAGATTTATTAATGTAGTTTAATTTGTTCTATTTTCCAATGTAAATAAAATTAAAACAATGTACTCATCCATAAGTAATAATACATTTTGGACTTAAAAGTCAGGATTAGCTGAATTCCAAATCTAATTTGAGCATTGTCAAGTTTATTCATGGTACAGTATTTAATCTAGTTCAGGGCAGTTCACATTTGGATGTGCCTGTACTTTTAAATGTTAGCAAACATTTGTGATGAGGCACTTTGGACACAAATCACTAACGCATCTGAGTTGAGACTATTTTCATAGGCCAATAAGCTAGCACTGGTGTTAACCCAATGCCGCCAACAAAAGAATACATTCTACAAGCGCCCTCCTGAGAGGAGGTCACCATTAATACAATTGGCATAAACAAAACTAAAATATGTTAAATTATAATATTATTCTAGCTATCTGTAAAGAAAATCCATATCCAGTGGTGCCCACCAGTCACAGAAGGCTTCAAGCGTACTGGTGGACACCGCGTGATCCTTCTCCAAGATCATCTGGTATGCACAAGGCCGCGAAGAGATCCAAGCAGTCAGAGCAACCTCCCTGGAGGATCCTACGCATACTGCACCTGTAGATGGCAGTCTTAGCAAGGCCCAGGAGCAGACCCACGAGGAGGTCCTCCAATCTGCTCGCCCACTAGCTTTAACCTTGGGTGACCAAAGATAAGCGGGGCTAAAATGTAGCCAGAAACTGAGGAGTAGCCCAGTTAGATAGTGAAACATGGGCTGCAACCTTTGGTACTGTATAAAGATATGAAGATGTCCTCGTCTAGGCTGAAGAATGGTCAAGCGACCTGGGTATCTGTGAATAGGGTTAAAAAAATGGTCAAAGCCTCTGTGCCATGCAACACTCTCCACGCTATCTCTCCAGCGGTGCTGGGGAGGATCCCAAAATACAGGGGTGTCCATTAGGGACACTCACCTCTGCCAGTTGGCAAGATTTTACGCCAGAGTGTGTCTGAATGGAAGACGAGGTCAAGGATGTGGAGAGTATGCAGCAGCAGCCTATACAAGAAATCCCTCCACGCAGAATGGAATAGCACGGATGGAGGACCTCGCGAGAGGTTCTAGATCCTCGTACCAATGAAGAGGGCTGAGGTCGGACAGAATGGCTGCATGTGCCTGAACAGCCTTGATACATCCAACCGAGTTAGGGCCGAGTGTGGATTTTAGCTCCAAGATGGATTTGGCCCACAGGGCTGACTTGACACTAGGGCATCTGGACAGTGAATGCCTCTGGTGACATCTACCCTGCTCTGCGTCCCTGACTTAGGTTACTCTCGCAGCAGAGGCCCTTCTCTCCATCAGCCAGGTGTCACCTAAACCAGGCATCTGATAAATTCAGAGTTGAGTAACAGTTGCATAATAGGGGACTTTAACTTCCCAAAGGGTCAATTTTCACTTTCGACGTCAGTGGTAAACTGGCAGCTGTAGATCGGCCACTCGATTTTCAGCTCCATTAAAGTATAACAGGCGACCGATCTACAATCACCTGTTTACCGCCCGTGCCGGAAGTGAAAATTGCCCCCAAGCATTCAAAGGTCCAATGGTGAGCCATCAAGTATTGGGGGAAGGTGAGCTGAAAAATAGACAGTATAAATGACTATTTTCTAAACACAACATGTTAATGAGGAGACTTGGGGTAATCAGGCGCTTGATTTAGTCTTTATTAACGCCCCTGACCCTGATATAGTGTCAGCCCTCCATATGGGGCAACAGTAACCACAATGTTATTAGATTCAATCTGATCAGTTGTACAAAAATTCAATGTTAGTACCAGATTTCAAGAGGGTTAAATCCTTAAGGAGAAGGAAAGATTACAATCTGATCTGTGTGATGGGGGACTGGGCCCGCATCTGACCGATGACGTTGATCAATGTAATGTGATGCATGTAGATAGGGCCCTGAATTAAAGTCTGTTGAAAAGGAAAGAGTCTTGGGTATTATAGCGCGAGTCTCTAAAGGTCCACAACCAGTGCTGAGAGGCTATAGCGAAAGCAAGTAAAGTATTATGATGTGCAAATAGGATGGTCAAATATAAAACAAAGAGCATGATAGTGGCCTTGTACGAGACCTTGGTGAGGCCCCATTTAGAATCAGCAACCTGTTTTACACCCGGTGTGATTTTCCATTGAAGACAAAGGAACTCGGGAAGATTATAGTTAGGGCATCTGCAATGTTCTCACCTACTTCCTTTAAAACCCCATCTGGACCTTGGGATTTGTCACTCCTTAGTGCCGTTTTCTTCATTACTGTTATTTTGCTTATGTTAATTTTGGTGAGTCCCTGTCCCTGATTCAATATTAGTTTCCTTGGGATGTCCGGCATGCTATCCTCTTCTACTGTAAATACTGATGCAAAGTAATTATTCGACATGTCCGCCATTTCCTTATTGTAATTGACAATATCACCATTATCAGTTTTCAAGGGTCCCACATTGCTCCTGACCACCCTCTTTTTTCTAATATAATTGTAAAAAATTTTTGTGCGAGTTAGGGAGAATGAAGGAACATGCGTACAAGCTGCGTAAGCATAGAACTAGGTTAGTTGTCAGCAGCTTTTTCTCTTCCGAGAGGATCATTGATCATTGGAATAAGTTGTCAGCTTGTACAATGGATGTAGATTCGCTGTAAACATTCAAAAGGGAGCTGAACAAGTTCCTGGAGGAGGCTGATATCACTGCATACAGGAGGTAGGTGGGATAGAAACATAGAATCTAGGAGCAGGAGTAGGCCATTCGGCCCGTCGAGCCTGCTCCACCATTCAATACGATCATGGCTGATCATTCAAATCCAGTACCCTGTCCCTGCTTTAATCCCCTCAGTACACATAGCCCACCCTACCCCCGTAACCCCACGTATTTAATTCCCCCTAACATATCCCATCCTATCCCCATAACCCCACATATTTAATCCCCCCCTAACACTAAGGGTCAATTTATCACAGCCAAATCAACCTAACCCACACATTTTTGGACTGTGGGAGGAAACCGGAGCAAACCCACACAGACACGGGGAGAATGTGCAAACTCCACACAGACAGTCACCCGAGGTCAGATTCGAACCCGGGTCCCTGGCGCTGTGAGGCACCAGTGCTAACCACTATGCCACCGTGTTGGATAATATACCTTGTGGCCACTGTTATCTCCTGGAACTAATCTGAGAGGAATTTCACAGAATTGTTTATTTTCCCTGAATTGATCTGGGTTTGTTTTTAACTGTTTTTTCCCTCTTCCAGGAGATTAGGTGGTTGCTGGTGGGTGGGAAGTACTGAGGGTCATGATGCTTAGTTGCAACATGGCGAAATGGGCCAGACTCGATGATCCAGCACAAGCTGTTGCTCCACATAGGCATGAAAAACATTTTTGAAGCTCCACTATATTA
This sequence comes from Squalus acanthias, assembly GCA_030390025.1. Lineage (NCBI taxonomy): Eukaryota > Metazoa > Chordata > Chondrichthyes > Squaliformes > Squalidae > Squalus > Squalus acanthias. The sequence goes on along the minus strand of CM059433.1, from coordinate 76,221,807 downwards.
CAAATTTGTAATCGACAGCCTCCAAATGGCCTTCTGTGACATCTTCTGCCATCAGTTTTGTGGCACCATAACTGGAGCCACTGAACAAGAGTTCGATATCCTGCTTGTATTTTTTATGGATTCTTGTAATTTTTTGAAATTTCACAGTTGGTAATCTCATGCTAGGGAGATGGATCCTGATCCCCTAAATGCAGCAGTGAGATATGAGTCCCATCACTGCCAGTTTGACAGCAGAGTGTGGATCTCAGAGCCTGTTAATCATTACAGTGCATTGTATCCTATAACTGGCATTTTGTCTGTACTCGTTGATCTCGGCCAGTCAAGACCAAGGGAGGTATTCATGTCAAGCACGGTTAGAGGGTCGGGGTATAATTGAAACAATCTGGGGAATGGGGGAGAGGAAGAGAGGAGAAAGTGAGGCAGGAGGTAGGAGAGGGAGGAGGTGGAAAGTGAAGAGAAGGGAGGGGGAGGAGAAGAGGTTAGGAGGGGGCAGAGGAGAGGGAGAGAGAAGCAAGGGAGAGCGAGGAGGGGAGGGGTAGGTGGGAGAGAGGAGTTCTGGGGGAAAGGGGGAGGGGAAAGAAGTGCAGGATGGGAGAGGAGGTGCTGGTCAGTGGCCTGTGTCTCTGCCAGGTCTTGGAAATCCTCTCAATGAGGGGGAGATGGGGGTGGGGGGTGGGGTAATGTCTGGCAGTATGTGCCTGGTCTGGAGCTGTAATATCCTCGGATAGCAGTCTGTCATTCTGTGCCTGGGGAACAATAACTCAATCTTGCCTCAGGGGGCTGAGGATGGTCAGAGCTGCTTTGGCAGGGAGGCGGCAGTGGTTTGTATGAGAATCTCAGAGATACAGTGATACTTATCAGGGTTAATTGTGGTGCAGATGTATGCATTGTTAGTATGCTCAAAAGGTGGGCATGTTGGGCTGGAGTGGTTTGGATCCATTGAAATAAGATGCAGCAGGGATGAGATGTGGCAGGCAGGGTGGAGCAATGTGTGGGTTCATGGCACCGAAGTAGGGCAGGGCTCCAATAGTCATCTTACTGGGGAAGGGATTGGGGGGCAACGAATGGAGATGTCCCGGTAAACATCTGGAGCTGCTACATTACCTTCCAGGCATTTGCTTACGCAAGTATTCAAAGTGAGGAATTCAGAGGCAGTCAGTGATAGGATTTTCAGGCAAGGGTACCTTTAGCAAAGGGTGTGGCTGCAAATGGATGCCCTTGGGATGTTTGGGAGACAGGGCCACAATGCTTGCGGGGTCGGGAAACCTTTAGCTTTGCTGGGAAATACCAGTAGTACCAACAGGCTTTCTGAGGTCAAATCCAACCCGGCCAATTACCACCCCATCAGTCTACTCTCAATCATCAGCAAAGTGATGGAAGGTGTCATCGACAGTGCTATCAAGCGGCACTTACTCACCAAAAACCCGTTCACCGATGCTCAGTTTGGGTTCCGCCAGGACCACTCGGCTCCCGACCTCATTACAGCCTTGGTCCAAATATGGACAAAGGAGCTGAATTCCAGAGGTGAGGTGAGAGTGACTGCCCTCGACATCAAGGCAGCATTTGACCGAGTCTGGCATCAAGGAGCCCTCGTAAAACTGAAGTCAATGGGAATCAGGGGGAAAATGCTCCACTGGCTGGAGTCATACCTAGCACAAAGGAAGATGGTTGTGGTGGTTGAAGGTCAATCATTTGAGCCCAGGACATTGCTGCAGGAGTTCCTCAGGGCAGTGTCCTAGGCCCAACCATCTTCAGTTGCTTCATCAATGACCTTCCCTCCAACATAAGGTCAGAAATGGGGATGTTCGCTGATGACTGCACAGTGTTCAGCACCATTCACAACTGCTCAGATAATGAAGCAGTCCATGCCCGCATGCAACAAGACCTGGACGACGTTCAGGCTTGGGCTGATAAGTGGCAGGTAGCATTTGCGCCACAGAAGTGCCAGGCAATAACTATCTCCAACAAGCGAGAGTCTAATCACCTTCCCTTGACATTCAATGGCATTACCATCGCCGAATCCCCCACCATCAACATCCTGGGGATCACCATTGACCAGAAACTTAACTGGACCAGCCACATAAATACTGTGGCAACAAGAGCAGGTCAGAGGCTAGGTATTCTGCGGTGAGTGTCTCACCTCCTGACTCCCCAAAGCCTTTCCACCATCTACAAGGCACAAGGAGTGTGATGGAATACTCTCCACTTGCCTGGATGAGTGCAGCTCCAACAACACTCAAGAAGCTCGACACCATCCAAGACAAAGCAGCCTGTTTGATTGGCACCCCATCCACCACCTTAAACATTCACTCCCTCCACCACCGGCGTACCATGGCTGCAGTGTGTGTACCCCCTACAAGATGCACTGCAGCAACTCGCCAAGGCTTCTTCGGCAGCACCTCCCAAACCCGCGACCTCTTCCACCTAGAAGGACAAGGGCAGCAGGCACATGGGAACACCACCACCTGCAAGTTCCCCTCCAAGTCACACACCATCCTGACTTGGAATTATATCGCCGATCCTTCATCGTCGCTGGGTCAAAATCCTGGAACTCCCTACCTAAAGGCATTGTGGGAGTACCTTCACCACACGGACTGCAGCGGTTCAAGAAGGCGGCTCACCACCACCTTCTCAAAGGCAATTAAGGATGGGCAATAAATGCTGGCCTTGCCAGCGACGCCCACATCCCATAAACGAATTAAAAAAAAGAGCAGGAGGCAAGATATTAGTCACCTGATTTGCATAAACTTCTGGAATAAAGAGGTTGCTGCACAGCCATCAGGTGGTCAGTGTGTGGAAGTTCAAGCTGATTCACAAACGGTGATTTAACAATATCACTTTTCTATTTAATGTTACCGTGACACATTTTAAAATTGAAGTTGTCCATTTACAGCATCACCTACAGGCGTAACTGGTACTGCAGGTACGGGTTGATACTTTTAGAAAGTTTTTTTTCTGTAGGCAAAGCCTGACGTGGGAATTTGAATGCATTTTTAAATGGAATGTTGCAACCCACTCAGCAGTTTTAATATATAATAGATGGTGAGAAGGGGAAGTGGGGAAAGAACATCCCTGACAACCTTGTGGTCACTGTATACATGATACCTAGTAATCTATTGATGGTGTACGCTATGCATCTAATTCCTGGCAATTTAGTAATAATAAGGCTTTAAACAGCATAAAATCATACAGCACAGAGAAGGCCATTTGATCTGTCATGTCTGTACCAGCTCTTTACTACAGCAATATGAAACTAATATCATCGCCATAATCATGAATCTTAAGCTGGCTGTAAGTATATCACAACATGCACGCTTTCTCAGTTTTAGTATAATCTTTTAATCTGCACCCCAAAATGACAGCTACAGATCAGCCTTTTCCTCTCTCTAACCATTGTAATCAAAGAAGAAAGATTCCCTCTGTATGCTAGATGTAGAGAAATTGTAAACAAGTTTATAAAGCACTTTTTCTATTCGTTCTAATTAGTCATAAAATTATTTGGACAATTTAACATTCAAAAGAGGTCTGAGAGAGAGTGGTCTTCTTTCATTGCCTCATTAAGCATAATTTCCTTCTTTTGGACAGTTTAGCTATTTCTTTCAGCTGTGGTTAGGTCTGACTCACTCTTAAATGCCATAGTCATTATTCACCATAAGACAAGCCAACAGCTTTAAAAAAGCAAAATACTGCGGATGCTGGAAATCTGAAATAAAAACAGAAAATGCTGGAAATACTCAGCAGGCCAGGCAGCATCTGTGGGGAAAGAAAGAGAGTTAACGTTTCAGGTCGATGACCTTTCGACAGAACTGGAAAAAGTTAGAGATGTAACAGATTTTAAGAACAGAAGAACATACATAAGAACTTAAGAAATAGGAGCAGGAGTAGGCCATTCGGCCCCCTCGAGCCTGCCCCACCATTCAATTAGATCATGGCTGATCTGATCTTGGCCTCAACGCCACTTTCCTGCCCGCTCCCCAGAACCCTTGACTCCCCTGTAGCTCAAATATCTGTCTATCTCCGCCTTAAATATATTCAATGACTCCGCCTCCACAGTTCTCTGGGATAGAGAATTCCAAAGATTCACGACCCTCTGAGAGAAGAAATTCCTCCTCATCTCCGTTTTAAATGGGTGACCCCTTATTCTGAAACTATGCCCCCCAGTTCTAGATTCCCCCACGAGGGGAAACATCCTCCCTGCAAGTGCAGGGGCAGGGAAAGGGGGCAGGGGAGAAAAGAACAGAAGGGAAGGTCTGTGATAGGGTGGGAGGCAGGAGAGATTAAATGACAAAAGGTATGATTGTACAAAGCAAAAGGAGATGGTAATGGGAAAAGTAAAGAAACAAAAGGTGAGTCTAGAAGAGGTGTAAATGGAAATGGCAGAATCATCAACAGCTGCCATCTGAAAAAATAGGGGCAGAGGTTATGGTCTGAAATTGTTGAACTCGATGTTGAGTCCAGAGGGTTGTAAAGTGCCTAGTCGAAAGATGAGGTGCTGTTCCGCGAGCTTACATTGAGCTTCGTTGGAACAGTGTAAGAGGCCAAGGACAGTGAGGTCAGAGTGGGAGTGGAGCGGAGAATTAAAGTGACAGGTGACCGGAAGCTCAGGGTCATGCTTGCAGACCGAAAGGAGGTGTTCCGCAAAGCGGTCACCCAATCTGCGTTTGGTCTCCCCAATGTAGAGGAGACCGCATCCTGAACAGCGAATACAGTATACTAAATTGCAAGAAGTTCAAGTAAATCGCTGTTTCACCTGGAAGGAGTGTTTGGGGCCCTGGACTGTGGGAAGTGAGGAGGTAAAAGGGTAGGGGTTGCATTTCCTGCGCTTGCACGGGAAGGTGCCTTGGGAAGGGGAGGGGGTGTTGGGAGTGATTGAGGAGTGGACCAGGGTGTCGCGGAGGGAGTGGTCCCTTCAGAATGCTGAAAGGGGAGGGGAAGATGTGTTTGGTGGTGGGATCACGCTGGAGGTGGCAGAAATGGCAAAGGATGATCCATTGAATGTGGAGGCTGGTGGGGTGAAAGGTGAGGACAAGGGGAACCCTATCGTGGTTCTGGGAGGGAGGGGAAGGGATGAGAGCAGAAGTGCGGGAAATGAAATAGACACGGTCGAGGGCCCTGTCAACTACGGTAGAGGGGAATCCTCGGTTGAGGAAAAAGGAAGACATATCAGAAGCACTGTTATGGAAGGTGGCATCATCAGAACAAATGCGATGGAGATGGAGAAACTGGGAGAATGGAATAGAGTCCTTACAGGAAGCGGGGTGGAAGGAAGTGTAGTCCAGGTAGCTGAGGGAATCCCTAGAAATGGAGACGGAGAAGTCGAGGAAGGGAATGGAAGAGTCGGAGATGGACCATGTGAAGTTGAGGGAAGGGTGGAAATTGGAAGTGAATGAAATTTTCTAGTTCAGGGCGAGAGCAGGAAATGGCACCGATACAATCAGCAATGTACTGGAACAAAGAATATTCCACATATCCCATGAAAAGGCAGGCATAGCTAGAACCCATGCGGGTTCCCATAGCTACACCTTTAATTTGGAGGAAGTGAGTGGAGTCAAAGGAGAAGTTGTTCAATGTGAGAACAGGCGGAGGAGGGTGGTGGTGGATGGGGACTGATTGGGCCTCTGTTCAAGGAAGAAGCAGAGCGCCCCTAGGCCGTCCTGGTGGGGGATGGAGATGTAGAGGGATTGGACGTCCATACTGAAAAGGAGACGGTTGGGGCCTGGAAACTGGAAACTGTTAAAGTGGCGAAGGGCATCGGAAGAGTTGCAGATGTAGATGGGAAGAGACTGGACAATGGGAGAAAAAATAGAGTCGAGATAGAAGAAATCAGTTCCGTGGGGCAAGAACAGGCTGAAATGATGGCCGGAGTTTTCTGGAAGAAGGCGGGTTGGGGGCCTCCAGGGCAGACGGAAACCCGGGAGGCCAGGTTTCCGGCAGGCCCTGCCGACTTTAACGGCAGGACCTGATTTGCATGTGAGGCCTTGGATTCCCGCCCAGATTGAGAGGCTGGCTGGCTGTGGGCAGGTAGGCCTGCAGCTGCAGAGAGGGAGGAAGGGTTCGGTCTGGGGGAAGGATGGGGCGGGGGGTCGGTCGGGGATCGGGGGCTCGGTCGGGGATCGGGGGGCTCGGTCTGGGATCGGGGGGGCTCGGTCGGGGATCGGGGGGGTCAGTCGGGGATTGGGGGGGCTCGGTCGGGGATCGGGGGGGTCAGTCGGGGATTGGGGGGGCTCGGTCGGGGATCGGGGGCTCGGTCGGGGATCGGGGGGGTCAGTTGGGGATCGGGGGGGTCAGTCGGGGATCGGGGGGGTCAGTTGGGGATCGGGGCTCGGTCGGGGATCGGGGGCTCGGTTGGGGATCGGGATGGTCAGTTGGGGATCGGGGGGGTCAGTCGGGGATTGGGGGGTCAGTTGGGGATCGGGGGGGTCAGTCGGGGATCGGGGGCTCGGTCGGGGATTGGGGGGTCAGTCGGGGATCGGGGGGCTCGGTTGGGGATCGGGGGGGGTCAGTTGGGGATCGGCGGGGTCAGTCGGGGATCGGGGGCTCGGTTGGGGATCGGGATGGTCAGTTGGGGATCGGGGGGTCAGTCGGGGATCGGGGGGTCAGTTGGGGATCGGGGGGGTCAGTCGGGGATCGGGGGCTCGGTCGGGGATTGGGGGGTCAGTCGGGGATCGGGGGGCTCGGTTGGGGATCGGGGGGGTCAGTTGGGGATCGGCGGGGTCAGTCGGGGATCAGGGGGTCAGTTGGGGATCGGGGGGGTCCGTCGGGGATCGGGGGGTCCGTCGGGGATCGGGGGGTCAGTCGGGAATCGGGGGGGTCAGTCGGGGATCGGGGCTCGGTCGGGGATCGGGGGCTCGGTCGGGGGTCGGGGATCGGGGGCTCGGTCGGGGATCGGGGGCTCGGTCGGGGATCGGGGGGGTCAGTTGGGGATCGGGGGGGTCAGTCGGGGATCGGGGGGTCAGTTGGGGATCGGGGGGCTCGGTTGGGGATCGGGGGGTCCGTCGGGGATCGGGGGGTCCGTCGGGGATCGGGGGGTCAGTCGGGGATCGGGGGCTCGGTCGGGGTCGGGGATCGGGGGCTCGGTCGGGGATCGGGGGCTCGGTCGGGTATCGGGGGGGTCAGTTGGGGATCGGGGGGGTCAGTCGGGGATCGGGGGCTTGGTCGGGGATCGGGGGGGTCAGTCGGGGATCGCGGGGTCTCGGTTGGGGATCGGGGTCTCGGTTGGGGATCGGGGGGTCAGTCGGGGATCGGTGGGGTCAGTTGGGGATCGGGGGGGCTTGGTCGGGGATCGGGGGGAGCTCGGTCGGGGATCGCGGGGTCTCGGTTGGGGATCGGGGGGTCAGTCGGGGATCGGGGGGCTCGGTCGGGGATCGGGGGGCTCGGTCGGGGATCGGGGGCTCGGCCGGGGATCGGGGGCTCGGCCGGGGATCGGGGTCTCGGTTGGGGATCGGGGGGGCTCGGTCGGGGATCGGGGGTCGGTCGGGGATCGGGGGGGGCTCGGTCGGGGATCGGGGTCTCAGTTGGGGATCGGGGGGGCTCGGTCGGGGATCGGGGGGGTCAGTCGGGGATCGGGGGGGTCAGTTGGGGATCGGGGGGCTCGGTCTGGGATCGGGGGGGTCAGTTGGGGATCGGGGGGGCTCGGTCGGGGATCGGGGGCTCGGTCGGGGATCGGGGGGTCAGTTGGGGATCGGGGGGGCTCGGTCGGGGATCGGGTGCTCGGTCGGGGATCAGGGGGGTCAGTCGGGGATCGGGGGGGCTCGGTCGGGGATCGGGGGGGGTCAGTCGGGGATCGGGGGGGCTCGGTCGGGGATCGGGGGCTCGGTCGGGGATCGGGGGGGCTCGGTCGGGGATCGGGGGGGCTCGGTCGGGGATCGGGGTCTCGGTTGGGGATCGGGGGGGCTCGGTCGGGGATCGGGGGGGCTCGGTCGGGGATCGGGGGCTCGGTTGGGGATCGGGGGGGGCTCGGTCGGGGATCGGGGGGGTCAGTCGGGGATCGGGGGGGCTCGGTCGGGGATCGGGGGGTCAGTCAGGGATCGGGGGGGCTCGGTCGGGGATTGGGGGGCTCGGTCTGGGATTTGGGGGGTCAGTTGGGGATCGGGGGCTCGGTCGGGGATCGGGGGGTCAGTTGGGGATCGGGGGGGGCTCGGTCGGGGATCGGGGGGTCAGTCGGGGATCGGGGGGGCTCGGTCTGGGATCGGGGGGCTCGGTCGGGGATCGGGGGGTCAGTTGGGGATCGGGGGCTCGGTCGGGGATTGGGGGGTCAGTTGGGGATCGGGGGGGTCAGTCGGGGATCGGGGGCTCGGTCGGGGATAGGGGGGTCAGTTGGGGATCGGGGGTCTCGGTCGGGGATCGGGGGCTCCGTTGGGGGTCGGGGATCGGGGGCTCGGTCGGGGATTGGGGGGTCAGTCGGGGATCGGGGGCTCGGTCGGGGATCGGGGGGTCCGTCGGGGATCGGGGGGTCAGTCGGGGATCGGGGGGTCAGTCGGGATCGGGGGCTCGGTCGGGGATCGGGGGTTCCGTCGGGGGTCGGGCATCGGGGGCTCGGTCGGGGATCAGGGGGGGTCAGTTGGGGATCGGGGGGGTCAGTCGGGGATCGGGGGCTTGGTCGGGGATCGGGGGGCTCGGTCGGGGATCGGGGGGGTCAGTCGGGGATCGGGGGTGCGGTCGGGGATCGGGGGGGTCAGTCGGGGATCGCGGGGTCTCGGTTGGGGATCCGGGGGGTCAGTCGGGGATCGGTGGGGTCAGTTGGGGATCGGGGGGGCTTGTTCGGGGATCGGGGGGGCTCGGTCGGGGATCGCGGGGTCTCGGTCGGGGATCGGGGGGGTCAGTCGGGGATCGGGGGGGCTCGGTCGGGGATCGGGGGGTCAATCAGGGATCGGGGGGGCTCGGTCGGGGATTGGGGGGCTTGGTCTGGGATTGGGGGGTCAGTTGGGGATCGGGGGCTCGGTCGGGGATCGGGGGGGTCAGTCGGGGATCGGGGGGTCAGTTGGGGATCGGGGGGGCTCGGTCGGGGATCGGGGGGTCAGTCGGGGATCGGGGGCTCGGTCGGGGATCAGGGTCTCGGTTGGGGATCGGGGGGGTCAGTTGGGGATCGGGGGCTCGGTCGGGGATCGGGGGGGTCAGTTGGGGATCGGGGGGGTCAGTCGGGGATCGGGGGGTCAGTCGGGGATCGGGGGGTCAGTCGGGGATCGGGGGGGCTCGGTCGGGGATCGGGGGGTCAGTTGGGGATCGAGGGCTCGGTCGGGGATCGGGGGGTCAGTTGGGGATCGGGGGGTCAGTTGGGGATCGGGGGGGCTCGGTCGGGGATTGGGGGGTCAGTTGGGGATCGGGGGGGCTCGGTCGGGGATTGGGGGGGCTCGGTCGGGGATCGGGGGGGCTCGGTCGGGGATCGGGGGGGGCTCGGTCGGGGATCGGTGGGAGCTCGGTTGGGGATCGGTGAAGGGGTGGTGGGGGGGATTGCGGAGTGGGCCAGGGATCACGGGGGGAGTCGGTCGGGGAACGGCGGGGGAGTCAGCCAGGGATCGGAGGGGTCGGCCAGTGATCAGGGATCAGTAGAGGATCAGGGATCAGCTGGCAGGGGGGTGGGTGGGATCGGGGATCGGCCGGGGATCGGGGATCGGCCTGGGATCGGGGGATCAGCTGGGGGGTGTCGGCCGGGGATCGGGGATCGGCCGGGGATGGGGGATCAGCTGGGGGTGTCGGCCGGGGATCGGGGATCGGGGATCGGCCACCGGATGATTGTGGCCAGCCTCAGCTGTGGGGTGGGGGGGAGGCCCTGTGGTGGGATCTCCGATCGCGGGGGGTGGGTTAGGCAGGGACACTGGATCCAGGTGTGTGAAACTTGTCTACATGCAGTTAAATTCAAAAGGGAGGTTAAAAAAGAGGCTTCCGGCCTCATTATAATATTTAAATTGATGTTCCGTCCTCTGGGAGCGGTTTGGCCGCCCTTCCCCCGTCCTGCCCCTGTTCCACCTCCGTTAAAACCGGAAGTGGGCGGGTTGTAGGCGGGATCAGGTCAAAAATCCCATATTTAACAAATTAACTGTCCACACGCTCCAAACCCACACTTTTTTTTAGCTTAAAATTCTGGCCGATGGGTCTACCAGGAAAGTCCTGTTTGTGGATCTTGGGGAGGAGGTAGAAGCAGGCTGAGCGGGGTTGGGGTAACAACTTTGGTTGTCTTCCATTGCCTTGGCCTGTCCATGTCAATAAGTATACTCAGATCTAAAAGAATGAAAATATAACTCAGTCAAATTCTACTATAAAATTCTTGATTTCAATTCAGGGTTATAGATGTAAACCATTGATCTATAAGTCACTTTTTTGGTATATACAGTACCAGCAGATCTCCAGTGGCGCAGTTCATGTTAGGTCAGGGAGCATGTTGTTTTATAGGGACAAACACATTGTAATGTATAACACACAATGGGGCAGATTTGCGGTCAGTATGATGGCGTTCTCTCAGAGTACGCTGCCATAGAAGCATAGAAGCATAGAAGATAGGAGCAGGAGTAGGCCATTCGGCCCCTCGAGCCTGCTCCACCATTTAATGAGATCATGCTGATCATCCAAATTCAGTACCCTGTCCCTGCTTTCTCCCCATATCCCTTGATCCCTTTAGCCTTAAGAAATATATCTATCTCCTTCTTGAATATATTTAATGAATTGGCCTCAACTGCCTTCTGTGGTAGAGAATTCCACAGGTTCACCACTCTCTGGCTGAAGAAATTCCTCCTCATCTCAGTCCTAAATGGTTGACTGTGACCTCTGGTTCTGGACTCCCCTGCCATCGGCAACATCCTTCCTGCATCTAGTCTGTCTAGTCCTGTTAGAATTTTATAAGTTTCAATGAGATCCCCTCTCATTCTTCGAAACTCTAGCGAATATAAGCCTAATCGACCCAATCTCTCTTCATACGTCATTCCTGCCATCCCAGGTATCAGTCCGGTGAATCTTCGCTGCACTCCCTCCATGGTAAGAACATCCTTCCTCAGATAAGGCGACCAAAACTGCACACAATACTCAAGGTGTGGTCTCACCAAGGCATTGTACAACTGTAGCAAGACATCCATGCTCCAGTACTCGAATCCTCTCGCTATGAAGGCCAACATACCATTTGCCTTCTTAACCGTCTGCTGCACCTGCATGCTTACCTTCAGCGACTGGTGCACAAGGACTCCCAGATCTCGTTGCACTTCCCCTTTTCCCAATCTATTGCCGTTCAGATAATAATCTGTCTTCTGTTTTTGCCACCAAAGTGGATAACCTCGCATTTATCCACATTATACTGCATCTGCCATGCATCTGCCCAATCACCCAACCTGTCCAAATCATACTGGAGTTTCTCTGCATCCTCCTCACAGCACACACGCCCACCCAGCTTTGTGTCATCTGCAAACTTAGAGATATTACATCTAGTTCCCTCGTCTAGATCATTAATATATATTGTGAATAACTGGGGTCCTAGCACCGATCCCTGCGGTACCCCACTAGTCACTGCCTGCCACTCGGAAAAAGACCCGTTTATTCCAACTCTTTGCTTCCTGTCTGCCAACCAGTTCTCTATCCAAATCAGTACCTTACCCCCAATCCCATGTGCTTTAACTTTGCACGCTAATCTCTTATGCGGGACCTTATCGAAAGCCTTCTGAAAGTCCAAATACACCACATCCACTGGTTCTCCCTTATCTATTCTACCAGTTACATCCTCAAAAAATTCCAGCAGATTAGTCAGGCATGATTCACCTTTTGTAAATCCATGTTGACTTTGTCCGATCCTGTCACTGTTTTCCAAGTGCTCTGCTATTAAATCTTTTATAATGGACTCTAGCATTTTGCCCACTACCGATGTCAGGCTTACTGGTCTATAATTCCCCGTTTTTTTCTCTACCACCTTTTTTAAATAGTGGGGTTACATTAGCTACCCTCCAATCCATGGGAACTGTTCCAGAGTCTATAGAATTTTGAAAGATGACGAGCAATGCATCTACTATTTCTAGGGCCACTTCCTTAAGTACCCTAGGATGTAGATTATCAGGCCCTGGGGATTTATCGGCCTTCAATCCCATCAATTTCTCTAACACCATTTCCCTACAAATACTGATTTCATTCAGTTCTTCCCTCTCATTAGACCCTATGTTCCCCAACATCTCTGGGAGTTTATTTGTGTCCTCCTTTGTGAAGACAGAACCAAAGTATGTATTTAATTGGTCTGCCATTTCTTTGTTCCCCATTATAAATTCCCCTGATTCTGACTGCAAGGGACCTACGCTTGACTTCACCAATCTTTTTCTCTTCACATATCTATAGAAGCTTTTACAGTCAGTTTTTATGTTCCCTGCAAGCTTACTCTCATATTCTATTTTCCCCCCTCTTAATTAATCCCTTTGTCCTCCTTTGCTGAATTCTAAACTGCTCCCAATCCTCAGGTTTGCTGATTTTTCTGGCCAATTTATATGTCCTCTCCTTGGATCTTATGCTATCCCTAATTTCCCTTGTTAGCCATGGTTGAGTCACCTTTTTTGTTTTATTTTTATGCCAAACAGGGATGAACAAATTCTGTAGTTCATCCATGCGATCTTTAAATGTTTGCCATTGCCTATCCACCGTCAACCCTTTAAGTAACGCTCCCTAATCCATCCTAGCCAACTCGCGCCTCATACCATCATAGTTTCCTTTATTTAAGTTCAGGATCCTAGTCTCTGAGTCAACTACTTCACTCTCCATCTTAATGAAGAATTCTATCATATTATGATCGCTCCTCCCCAAGGGGCCTCGCACAACAAGATTGCTAATTAATCCTTTCTCATTGCATAATACCCAGTCTAAGATGGCCTGATCTCTAGTTGGTTCCTCAACATATTGGTCCAGGAAACCATCCCATATACACTCTAGGAATTCCTCCTCCACAGTATTGTTACTAATTTGGTTAGCCCAATCTATATGTAGATTAAAGTCACCCATGATAACTGCTGTGCCCTTATTGCACGCGTCTCTAATTTTCCATTTAATGCCATCCCCAACCTCAGCATTACTGTTTGGGGGTCTGTATACAACTCCCACTAATGTTTTCTGCCCCTTGGTATTTCTCAGCTCTACCCACACAGATTCCACATCATCAGAGCTAATATCCTTCCTTACTGTTGTGTTAATCTCCTCTTTAACCAGCAATGCTACCCCACCTCCTTTTCCTTTTGTCTGTCCTTCCTGAATATTGAATACCCCTGGATGTTGAATTCCCAGCCTTGGTCACCCTGGAGCCATGTCTCCGTAATCCCAATTATATCATATCCGTTTACATCTATTTGCACAGCTAATTCATCCACCTTATTACGAATGCTCCTCGCATTAAGACACAAAGTCTTCAGACTTGTTTTTTTTAACACTCTTAGTCCTTTTAGAATTATTATTTACTGTAGCCCTGTTTGATTTACACCCTTGATTTCTCTGCCTTCCACTTTTGCTTTTCTCCTTCCTGTCTTTTGTTTCTATCCTTGCTTCCCTTTCCTCTGTTTCCCTGCACAGGTTCCCAACCCCCTGCCATTTTAGTTTAAACCCTCCCCAACAGCACTAGCAAACACTCCCCCTAGGACATCGGTCCCGGTCCTGCCCAGGTGCAAACTGTCCAGTTTGTACTGGTCCCACCTCCTCCAGAACCGGTTCCAATGTCCCAGGAATTTGAATCCCTCCCCCTTGCACCATTCCTCTAGCCACGTATTCATCTGAAATATCCTTCTATTTCTACTCTGACTAGCACGTGGCACCGGTAGCAATCCTGAGATTACTACCTTTGAGGTCCTATTTTTTAATTTACCTCCTAACTCCCTATATTCAGCTTTTAGGACCTCATCCCAGTTTTTTACCTATATCGTTGGTACCGATATGCACCACGACAACTGGCTGTTCACCCTCCCCCTCCAGAATGCCCTGCAGCCACTCCGAGACATCCTTGACCCTTGCACCAGGGAGGCAACATACCAACCTGGAGTCTCGTTTGCGGCCGCAGAAACGCCTATCTATTCCCCTTTCAATAGAATCCCCTATCACTATAGCTCTCCCGCTCTTTTTCCTCCTGTCCTGTGCAGCAGAACCACCCATGGTGCCAGGAAGTTGGCTGCTGCTGCCTTCCCCCGATAAGCCATCTCCCTCAACAATATTCAAAGTGGTATATCTGTTTGAGAGGGGGATGTCCACAGGGGACCCCTACACTACCTGCCTGCACCTACTACTCTGCCTGGTGGTCACCCATTCCCTTCCTGCCTGTGCAGCCTTTACCTGCGGTGTGACCAACTCCCTAAACGTGCTATCCACGATGTCCTCAGCATCGCGAATGCTCCAGTATGCATCCATTCGCAGCTCCAGCGCCGCAATGCGGTCTGCCAGTTGCTGCAGCTGGATACACTTCCCGCACACATGGTCAACAGGGACACAGGAAGTGTCCCTGATTTCCCACATAGTGCAGGAGGAGCATGCCACGGGGCTGAGCTGTGCTGCCATGACTTACCCTTTAATTAATTTAAATTAACTCAAATCAATACCACAAGTTACACTACAATTAAATGATATACTCAAGGGCCCTTGTATACTAGCCCTCCCTGCTACACAACAGAGACCGTAGAAACTATAACCACAAAAATTAGGACCTTTTAAACTTTATAAACTATTAACCTTAACTGTCAAACTACAGAGTAGTATAAATACTCACCTGGCCCTACTCACCCAATCAGCTGCTTCCTCTAGTCTGTGTCACTTTTTGAATTGTGACGTGGCTCTGGAACGCTGCCGGTCTGTGAGATTGGTAAGCCTCTGAAAAAAAAAGCCCGCAAAAGTGAGTTTAAATACTCACTGTGCTGCTGCTCTCTCCGCCTTTGAAATTGACCGCAAGTTCGGGATTTCCACATGCACTTGTGCATGCGCTAAATCCCAAACTTGCGACCTGTCAAGTTCTGACTTGACAGATCATCCGCTGCAACTGTGGGTTCATTGCCCACCAACTGTCCAGCAATTACACATGACAATTTAAGGCTGGTCAAAATAGGTACAGGAGCCTGCTTGCACAGCGTAAGGGGACGGGGTAGCTCTCCATGCTGTTTTAGTATTCAACATAGCTTTGTATTGCCATACAAACACTGCCATTACTTTGTATTGTTCTCACTATGCTCTCCATCACTCAGATTACAAATGATTCCCAGCCACCTGACTTTTTGCATCATAAAGTAATTGGATATTGTTGAAACCAGATTTGCTGCCTAATACTTCTTTGCCATACCTGGCTTTGAATAATTGTTGTTTTTATTCATTTCACTCTATGTAAGTAAAATTGGACAGATACTCGAAAAGGGATTCGTGTTTATTTTACAAAAAATATTTCTTGCCAGTTTAACTTGAGTGTCATATAATGATTATCATTATTATTTACAGTGGGAGTGATAATTCATCAATTCAAATCAATATTGACACCGCTTAATTTAAAATTTGATTGCTGTCGGGCATCGGAGATTTCACGTGATCCCAGGTACGCTTACGCACAGAGCGGCCCCCTGGATCCATGGGCCACGACGCTGCGCACAATTCCACAGCGAAACAACGCACGTTTTCAAAGGTAGCCTCGCACCAGGTAAGTACGGATTTCTTTTGGAGGTCGACGGCTTACTCCTCAGTTACGCCGCTGACCGCAATTTCAGGGCCAATGTATTATTCTGCTGCTAAATGCAAAGGTGGAGGGATTGTGGGGGTTGTGGGGATTGTGGGGATTGTGGGGGATTGTGGGGATTGTGGGGGTTGTGGGGATTGTGGGATTGTGGGGGATTGTGGGGATTGTGGGGGTTGTGGGGATTGTGGGGATTGTGGGATTGTGGGGGATTGTGGGGGGTTGTGGGGGTTGTGGGGATTGTGGGGGGATTGTGGGGGGTGTGGGGGGGGGGGTGGAATCTTGCTATCACTTTAAAGCCAGAAGATGCTATTGCTGTGACTTCTTCAAGGCAATTAGACATTAATCCTCAGTCAGATTAACTTTCTTTCTCTTGCTCATTTTATTAAAGTATGACTTTAAAGTTCAATTGGCCCCAAAGGGTGTGTGGAAAGGACAAGAGAGTGGCACTAAGACTAAGTTGACACCTCTTTCAGAAAACTGAGACAGGTGTGATAGCCCGAATGACCTACTTTTGCGCTCTAAAATTCAATGATCCTATTCCATCACTGAATGGGTACACACTTTGAACAACAGTGAAGACGCTGACAGTGACAGATGGGACAAAGCTTTTTCCAACATAATTTGATTAGTTTAGCTTGCAACAAATAGATTGCTTTTAGGGCAGCAATTAGTCCTGATTACATCCAGTTGTACTTTCGTAGACTATTGATGTATCCTCTGTTGTTGATATATGTTCAAGTTCCCCAGCTTTGCGTGTACCTAGGTCTGTCAATGTGATAGCCATCCTCTTTATCTTTTATTGATTTTGTAGTTCAAAGTATCAATTTCATTATGTATGAGTGATAGAAAAGATAGTATTCCCACATATGCAGAAATACTAACAATATTGTACATTGCATCCAAGTTTCATGTATAAATATCTCATGGATGTTCAAGGGAAGAAGGAGGCCAGGAATTCAATTTTGAAAGCTATGCGTACCTGGTGTGCTAGGTTGAAATTGTGGAATAATATATGTTGGATAGTATGCACATGTTGGACAACAACTACAGATATACAGGTGAATGGTGGATGAAAAACTGACAGTCTATTGGTATATAATACTTTTATAAGGATTCTATTGTTACAGCTATATTGTATTTGTGAATATGCAAAAAAAAAGAGAAATTACAAATTGATTTGTAAATGGGAATACTACAAAACTAGAAGTGTTACAAATTGCCATTAGGACACTAATAAAAAAGATAATCATTCTTGGCCCACATTGCCCTGGATAATTGGATATCTTATATGCTAAGATGGTGTCTTGTCCTGGATGGTAATGAGATATGAGTCTAATGGTGCATGGCAAAAAAAAATGTCTGCCGTCTTGGGAGTTGGAATGCGAAGGATCATCCATCTCTTTTAGGTTTGTGGATCAGCTTGAGACACAGCCTCAGTTGGAGCAGTGTTAGTCAATAAAGGAATTATTTGTGCTGGTGTTTCTGAGATGAAACAGCAGCAGTAGCCTTAATCAAATGACCATCTATCCTAAATAGAATTTGCCTCAGGAATCACACCATCTGTTGACAAGTTGTAAGAAGATCAAGGAGGATTTCATATTGGACCTCCTGCACCTCTTGCATCCTCCGTACATAGCTATGTAATTCAACCACAAAGAGGAAGACCTGGACTGCAGATGGTAATATTACTGTGTGGTTTTGATGACTGTCTGCCAGCTGTAAACAGCAAAAAAAAGTAGAAATAGCAGATTAGAAGACAGTCCGAGAAGGGTGACATAATAGAAAATGGACATATTTTGCTACTGAACATCATATGTGTGTTAATGCTAATATGATCCTTTCTTATAAGTAACATTTTAGATATTTCTGCATCTTACAGAAGTGAGAAATTTCATATTTTGTAAGAAGCACCTGGACTTGGATACAATTTCTAATATGGGCATGATTCAAAATTATTACTGGAACAGGTATTCTCTTTTTATTTATTTTAATTGGGTTAAAAACTTTGTTAAGATAGTGAACAAAAGAATTTCATAAGAGCATGCTAAGCATTTGTATTTGTAGCGTGTGATTTCAAGAACTTTGAATCCACTTGTATAGATTCACAGACCATGGGGGTGACTTTCAGTTTGAGGGTAAATTGGACGGGCACCCAGAAGAGCTGGCATGGGTTCTGTGCAATTCTCATGGTTTCCCCTAGTTGCAATGTGACTGGTGAGCTGCCAGAGTGAAACACAATCTCAGCTCGCCAATTAGTGGGGCAGCCGCTTATTAAAGGCCTGCAGCAGCACCTTAACGAGGGCAGGACCAGCAAGATTGGCAGCAGCGGGCAACATGGCATCGAGCACTGCCCCGAGGTTCTCTGATGTGGTGGTGGAGATGCCGATAGAACAAGTGACCTTCTGGAAGGACGTTCTCTTCCCAACAGATGAGCAGAGGGACATCTCTTACTGTGGTATGTGGTGTCTTAGCAACGGTCCTCTTATTTCAATATGGGCCATCTCTTGACCTGGGTGTTTATCATTCTCTATCTTTTGAGTTTCCAAATTGTCTTTGTTCCCTTTCCTCCACATTCGCTCTCTGGCTCAAATGCTAAAGCAAAGCATGCTGGGGTACCTTGACCAATTTAAACCATTGTAAAATTCTCTAACATTAGTCAACGGACATGGAGAGAAGTAGGCAACTGATGTACCCCTCTCATTTTTTCACCATCTTGCATTTCCTCAGTGTCCGCTCCCTCATCATGCTGAAGATTATCATCTGAAGGTGGCTCCTGCCAATCAATTTTCTTGACTTTTTCAGTGATTCTGAAACTGGCTCTGTGTCCCAAGGTGTGTGCACACTATGGATGTTCACAGGATGACAAACATGCATTCATGCACGCATAATTCCAGAACCAAGCAGTGAGAGTGAAAACTTAAGGAAGAAACTTTTATTAAAAAGAAGGGGCTACAGGTACATAAAAGACAACTTTTACAATACAGCTTTTTGATGAGCTATAGCATTGGCCATTCCTTTGACATTCTGCTATACATCCAGACTCTGATATTGCCACCTACACGCTGGAAAATAAGTTTGACACTGTCAGCTGCCAGGAGTTTGAAGTAAGAGTGAAACCGCTTTGCCACAGTGGAAAAGTGAAAGTATAACTGCAGCCTGAGCCTGTAGCTTCCTATTCCCTTAGCTTTCCAATCCTAGTTCCTCAAAAAAACCTCTATATTTGCAACCCATCATTTTGTCTAAAAGATTGAGTGCATTCATTTTAATGTAATTTTTTCAAATGCTTAAAAAAATACCGTAAGCCTCTGAAATCCCTCGGACTTTGTGCTGCTGCGCCACCATAACTTCGCCAGACGTACAGCAGCTCCGTACAGTTACCATGGCACAGCAGCGGAAAGTCCGAGGAAGTTCATGGCCTTAAAATCATCAATTTGAAAAAATTATTACTAACAATGGACTCTTTATCAGATTGAACGCCTGCAGTCGCTGCCATTACTTACTCTAGCTTAACTCACACGAGTACTGATTGACACTGCTCTGTTCTTTGGTTGCTAACAGTTCAGGTACTCGGCTAATCTGTTTGACATGTGGATTAACAAATGGACAAAACCACAAAGTCTGCTTCTCTCTGCAGTATCCGTTTTCAGTTTCCCTGTGGTTTGCTGCAACTTTTTATATCAAAGTCATTTTGAGTAATTAAAGCATTCTTTTCCTATAGTCTGATGGCATGTAGCTAGCTAAGAGATCAGTCAAGTTCATTCACTCCACACATGCATCCTCCCAACATCTCATCCATGCATCATTATCACACACGCTCATTAGATTTATATCTCACATATGATTAACAGATGTTCTGAAACTCAGTGTGGTGTCCCCATAATAAGAACCATGGCAGTGTCATGTGGAACACCGTTTGCATTGCCATAGCAACACACAAATGGCAACAATAAAATTCTCCCGCTAGTTTAAACAGCTCTTTACGACAATTAAACCCCATGGGGTAAAATCCTCAATGAGGCTTTATTGTCAACTAATATTGGACTACAATTTGCTGTCAAAATAACCGTGAGGCTAATGACGCTCACAGTTATTTATGCACAAATGCTACAGCAACTTCAGGCAAGGGGCAGATGCGCGGTTAAACTCAAATATCAAAAGATGCTGCTCCACCCTTAGCTTTGCGAAAACGGCATCTCACTGTCTGCCTCACCAATGAAATACAATGAACAGTGTGAAGCTGTTGTATTTTGCAGTAGATACAAACTAAACTCACCACAAAAAGTTAAGTCTTGTCCATTTCAGTCTAAGTGCCCTTTTAACAATGTGATAAGTGTTAATTACTGCCAGTCAACCTCTCTGGCCCTGAAAATTAACTATTACAAGTGTGGAGTCTCATTCCTTCAGGTATTAATTGTTGTTGGAGATTTAAAAAATGTAAAATTTTAATTAAAAATAATTACTTTTCCTTTCTGTCTCTTTAATCTCTCTCTCTTAATCCAATCTTTCTTTCCCTCTCTTTATTTCTCTTTCTGTACCTGATTTGACATTGAATTCACCCACTCTAATTTACACTTCCTTCTAGTCTTTGCTAATTTCACAATCCTTAAATCTGATTGGTTAAAGAAATACACTGTTGCTTGCCCTGTTCACTCAGGTCCCAGATGCCCGGTTTCCTCGCTGCGACGTTAGCAACTTGCCACACAAAATATTTAGGGGTAGAAATTAGGTCGCGCCCCATTTGGGGCGCAAATATCGTCCGCGCGCAAATATTAGCGCCTGGCGCTAATTATCGGCACTGACAGGAAACTTCACTTTTACCGCCCCGGGAGGTGAGTGGAGCGCTAAATTAGGCGCTGCACACCTCTCTTAAGGCGCAAAGGCCTAGGAGTGAGGCGCTACCTCAGCGCACGAGCGCAGCGCAGCTGCTGCCAGTTAGCGAGGGAACACAGACACACTGGCGCCGGACACTTCTTAAAGCGGGGGGGGCCACTTGCTCCCCAGCCACACCCTGCTCATTGCAGCCTTGAATCTCAGCCTGGAGAGACCTGTAATCCATTTTGCTGCCAAGCATGGAGAGGGTGAGAGAACGCGCTCATCGCTTCACCGAGCGGGCCTTGGATGCTCTGGTTGACGCAGTGGAGCGCAGACGATGCATGCTGTTCCCGGAGAGTGGCAGGAGGCCTTTGCCACGCGAGTTCAGAAGAGTGTGGAGGGAGGTGGCTCAGAGCGTCTCCTCCAGGAGCATGGTGCCCAGGACCCATGTCCAGTGCCGCAAAAAGTTCAACGACCTCACTCGGGTCGTCAGGGTGAGTGGCTTTTTCTCAATACCTCTCCATCCCTCCATCTCAACCTCACTCTATGGCCAGAGGGTCTTAAAACCCCAATGCACAACACTCATGCAACACCTATGGCCCTTTCATCAAACACACACACACATTCCACACTTTGCATACAGTAAGGGCTATTCACCTATGGGAGGCACATCAGGCAAGACCATGGCTGCATATTGTAAGGGCTATTCACCTATGGGAGGCACATCAGGCAAGACCATGGCTGTATATTGACTCAGATGCTGTCCTTTTTCTTGCAGGCTAAGCTGGCTCATAATCGGAGACAGCAGCAACGGACGGGTGGAGGGCGGCTTCAGCTGCAACCCCTCAGCGATCTGGAGGAGCGCGTCCACAGGATTGTGGCAAGCCGGGTGATCGGTCCCGTCGCCACTGGAGACGCCGACCCCGTTGTGGACAGCAATGGTAAGGTCATCACCTTTTTGTCCTCTGTCCTTCCACTTGTCCCTCACAATACCAGCCTTTGACACTTTCAATCCAACTTGCTAACTCGCTGCACTTATTCCTCCCTTACTGCCACCCTGTCCTCACGCTAAAGCCACTCTTGTACCTCCCTGCTTTCAGATGGTGATTCACCAGCTGAGGAGACGGTCCCTGAAGCTGCCACTGGGAGTGATGCTGCAGCTGAGGAGGAAGAGGAAGCCGGAGCATCAGTGCCACCCTCTCCCGAGGAAGCCCATGGCCACACTGGGAACACGCCTTCCCCGGAGGGGAGCAGGGGGGAAGGGGCTGATGATGGTGAAGTTCCAGGACCCAGCGGGCTGCAGCAACGCCATTGGGGGGGGAGGGAAGAACGGGGGAGCAGGGGGGAAGGGGCTGATGATGGTGAAGTTCCAGGACCCAGCGGGCTGCAGCCACGCCATGGGGGGGGGAGGGAAGAACGGGAGCCTTCTCCCCAGAGGGAGAGTATGCCAGACACTCCTAATGCAATGGACGCAGAGGAGGAGCGGCTGATTGCAGAAATGAACAGCCAGGCGGTGGTCATGCACACTGAGCTCATGGGTGCAGTGGGAAGGGTGCCCGAATGCATTGAGGCACTGGCAAGGAGTGTGGAGCACTTCGCTGTAGCACAGGCGGATGCCACACTAAAGCTTACTGCTGCAATTCAGTCACTGGCTGCCAGGAATCCATCTGAGACTGCTCTCATGCAGACTCAGATTGAGGCCACGCGAGCACTGACTGCTGCCATCCTCGATGGTTCGTGCACATGTCCCCGGGGCTGTCACCGCGCCGCAGCAGGCCAGCAATCTGTTCTCCGGCAAATTGCTCCGGATGCTGAAGTGCTGCCCCGTGGGAGTGCCAGTGTGTCGGGCGAGCAGGGAGTTGCTGTCCTCTCTCACGATGACAGCATTCCTGCTGCCAACACTGTCACTTCTCCACTGCACTTGCCACCGCCTGTAGGACAGACTGCTGCCGCCCATGCAGAGTTGGTGCAGTCTGCAGCCGGGCCCTCCAGGCCCAGAAGTGGTCGAGGCCGTCCTTCAGGGGCATCTGCAGTGTCAGGGTCTGACAAGCAGCAGCCTTCCACCAGCCTTGCTGCAGCCACTGAGGTCCCATTACGGAGGAGCAGTAGGGTTAGAAGGGGGGAAGTGCGCAAGGGAAGGAGATCACCCTCGAAGGGCAAAAAGTAGGAGGTGTGCCAAAATGCTGGTCATTTTTTTATTAAAGGCCGAGGTTCATGGCCCAACTTTTGTTTAGTGTTTTGGACATTATCTCCAGGTTGTGAGAACCAGTTATGTTATTGACTGTTTTTTTGTGTTTATTTCTATGAGTTTGTCATGAGGAATTGACACACACAGAGTTTGTACAATAAATAAGTTTCTGTATTCAAAATATACATGGCTGGTGGTTGGAATTATTGGTGCCTTGGCCGGCTTAGGGGTTGCGTGCTGGGTTGATTCGTGTTTGTAGCACTGGCAGGGGCCCTAGAAGCGGCTTGCTATTAGTCGTTGACGGACGGCCCTTGCAGTTTGACCATTGTGGGCCGCCCTCCTGCCTTGGTGCTGCTGCTGATCATCGTCCTCGGCCTGTTCCTCCTCTTCCTCCTCCTCCTCTGGTGGTGCTACAAGGCCTGGTGGCATTGGCTGCGTCCTGAGGATTGCCATGTTGTGCAACATGCAGCACACCACTACGAATTTGGAAACTTGCTCAGGCGAGTACTGCAGGGCTCCTCCGGAATGGTCCAGACAGCGGAATCGTTGTTTGAGCACGCCGATTGTGCGCTCAATAATGTTCCTGGTTGCTTGTTGGCTTTCCTGGTACCGCAGCTCAGCAGGGGTGTTTGGCGCACGGAGCGGTGTCATCAGCCAGGTGCTCAATGCGTACCCCTTGTCCCCCAGAAGCCAACCAACTGGCTGATGCGGTGCCTCGAAAATTTCTGCCACAGTACTCTGGCGCAGGATGAAAGCATCGTGGCAGCTGCCCGGATAGTGGGCATTGACAGCGAGAATCACCTGTCTGTGGTCACAGACCAACTGCACATTCAAGGAATGGAACCCCTTTCTGTTCCGGAACTCCTCTGCATTCTCTCGCGGAGCACGCAAAGCCACATGCGTGCAGTCAATGGCGCCCTGCACCATGGGGAAGCCCGCTACCCTCGCAAAGCCCATAGCACGGTCATGCTGCTTGTCTGGGGTCATAGGGAAGGAGATGAAGTCTCGTCTCCTTGTGAAGAGGGCATTGGTGACCTGCCGGATGCAGCGATGCACCGCAAACTGGGAGATATTGGCGAGGTCCCCAACAGCAGCTTGGAATGAGCCAGTGGCGTAGAAGTTCAAAGCCACTGTGACCTTCACTGCCACCGACAGAGACGTCCTGGACCTCAGCTGAGGCTGCAGATCTGGCTGCAGCAGGTGGCAGAGCTCAGTGACCACCTCCTTGCTGAATCGCAGCCTTCGCAAACACAGCTCCTCGGACATGTGGATGTAGGAGAGCTGTTCACGATATACCCTGGGAGGGTAAGCTCTCCTGTACATGCGCCTGATGGCCCTCCTCCGTCTGGCCATCATTGCCACTCTCTGTCTGCGTCTCACTATCCTCCGATTGAGCTGGAGCAGGACGACGCCCCCAATCATTGCAGCCCCCATATTCTCTTTGCCAGAAAAGTAATGAGGTACAGCAACGAAAGTAGCAGCAAAGTTAGGATGAACTAGGCAAAACTACCTCACAAAGCGTTGAGTCAATGTAGAAGTCTCTCTCTCTCTCTCTCCGAATCTCTCTCTCTCTCTCAGAACGAGTGGTGCATAAATGTCGACCACAGAAAAAGACAGGAAGAGGCCCCCTTTAAATAGCGCCCCCCCCAGCCCCACACCGATTGATAACGTTCCAGTCTTCCGGTCGTTGGAAGCGCCAGGCGGTAAGGCAGGGGGCGCCACTCAATTTCCGCTCCGGGGCGCCCCAAGGGCGTTGCACCACGGAATGACGTCACAATCTGCGCGCGCAGGTGGTCGCAGCGGTAAGTTTTAGCGCCGCCGCACAATCTCAAGTTAAGTTCTCGAGCGGCGCAAACAGCGCTGCGCCCGGGCGTTAGCGCCTTAACGCCCCATTAGCGCCCATTTAAGGCGCTAACGGGAGGCGCAACCAACTGAATTTTTACCCCTTAAACACCTAAACATTCACGGGCAGGTCTAACTAACGGTAGATGCGATTAGATGCCCTGCAAAAAAGTAGAGACGGTGACAATGAACAAATCATCTGTGTTTATCTGTGCTGACTGTTCCTTTTCCTCAAATAAAGAATAAAAAAATGCTAGTGAAAAATTAAGAAAAAAAACAATTTTGTTTGTAAAAGATCTTTTTTAAAGATAATTAGCAAGAAACCCACTGCAATCGCATTAAAAAGTGAATATTTTACTCCAGAACTGGCATTAGTAAGCATAAAGATAGAGAATGAATTGAAAATATTACCACAACAATGAGAGAAGTGAATAATAAAAAGCATGGGCATTGCAGGCCTATCTCAGTGGTGGAAGGGGAGGAATGGGTGACCTGGGAGCGTACTGATCATAGGAGGCACATGACTTGCACTAGCTATGACTCCTAGCAGTGGCTGACCACAACCACAATAGAGTCAGTTTCTTGAGAATGCCAGAAGAGTATGAGAAACATCAGGCTCACCAGGGAGGTTACAATATTAGAAGCAGCCTGGGATTGGTAGTAGACTGGTCATTTTCAAAGCAAGTACTTTCTTTCTTCTGCAAGCAAATATCAAAGGGACGTATGTTGGAAAGAGGAATGTGGGAGAAGATGTGTGTTACTGAAGTGTCAAAGCCACCTTCTGGGAGTGTGTGAATATGCAGCATTTGGGTATCTTATGCTGGCGGCATATTTGGTGCTTGGCAGTCACCATGTTTAATGGGCCAGAATGATCAACACATTGATATAGTAATATTACAAAGTGCTTTGGAACAACATGGACATTCATATGCATTTAGGTAGATGAACCATTGGCAAGGCCTGTAAGAGTGCGTGGAAGTGCAACCTATTAAGAATGTGAGGAAAGACATGCAGGTGGTGTTCAATTTTATCTCTGCTTGCCTTTGGTTCTACTGCCATCCACCCTTAGTGCCTGTCCATCTAAAAGAAAAAAAGACTTGCATTTATATAGCGCCTTTCATGACCTCAGGGCGTCCCAAAGTGCTTTACAGCCAATGAAGTACTTTTGAAGTGTAGTCACTGTTGTAATGTAGGAAACACGGCAGCCAATGTGATAATGACCAGATCATCTGTTTTTTTAAAAGTGATGTTGATTGAACGATAAATATTGGCCAGGACACTGGGGATAACTCCCCTGCTCTTCTTTAAAATAGTGCCATGGGATCTTTTATGTCCACCTGAGAGGGCAGACAGGTCTCATCCAAAAGATGGCACCTCCGACAGTGCAGCACTCCCTCAGTACTGCATGGGAGTGTCAGCCTAGATTTTTGTGCTCAAGTCTCTGGAGTGGGACGTGAACCCACAACCTTCTGACTCAGAGACGAGAGTGCTTCCAACTGACCCACGGCTGACACATCTGCCATCTGTGTTCCACTGCCTCATAAATTTTGTGAGTTTGCCCAGAACCAACATCTCACAAGAAACTGCATTCATTCTGCATTATAATGGGCCCACACAAGGAGCAATGTAGGTTTCTTGCAAAGTACAACATCTGTATGTTTTGCATGTGTTTTCAGGAGAGAAAAAATACTTAACCATAGAGAGTGAACTTGGACTGGAGGGGACTTCCCAACTTTAAACAACTGCTCACTTCAAAGAAATAGCCCTTGAAACCTTCAGGCCCAAGTACTGTATATAGAAACAAGGGGATCATGTTGCCAGAGCACAGCAAGATCCTCCTTTTATTAGCCCCACTGTTACCCTCACTTATTCACTCTCTCACAGCAAAAGTATGGTACACAATAATTGGCATCTTACTTCTGTTAGGAAGCATTCCCTCCTGAAACCACTGTAACACACCTTCCTTTACTCTTTTTATAGGGGTTTTCCCAGATGAGGTGACAAATTCCAGTAGATTGAAGGAACTTTGTACTTCATAGCATGCTGTATCACATGCACCATCACAAATACAAACACCCTGAGGCATTTAGACAATGAATTTGGGGAAGTGATGAATCAAACAGCACAAGTGAGGTACAACTGGTGGTAGCAGTGGGAGGACAGGAAGCTGCTAGCCATTGTAGCAGTCCCAGATGATCCTCAGTTCAGTGGAGGAGGGCAGAGATTGGTATCTCACTAGATCTGTCATTAGAATGGAATTGTTAGTTGAACAAAGAACCTTCATGTTGGCCTTTGGGAATGTGCTGAGCATACTGCAAAGGTTTCTGGGAAATGTACAGCCGTGCAGTTTTGGCATCTCTGCAGTAATGCATGACGCATGCACACAACTGCAGTGCACCTTGGAGTGAGTAACAACTTCATGACCGTCTGCAGGAGAGCCTCTGAGGACACATAACCCAAGTCCAGACACAATTGTACTTATGAACACTGGGACTGGGGTCATTCAAACCTTAACATTGAAATTACAGGAGTCTCTCTGTTCCAGATTGTACAGGCTAGGCAATTGGCTTGAAAGAACCTTGATGGTGGGCTTCACACTATTCAAGTCTTGTCCTGTGCCTGCTCCCACCCAGGTCATCCTGCAACTGGTGCATGGCAGGAAGAGGGACAGATAAGGCAGCTACCTCTCAGGGTAAACAGCACATCTGTTCAACCCAACCAGCCCCCTCAAAGGTCTGAAGAAGTGCCAGGTGTGGGTGAATGCAGGCACAGGCAGCAACTGCATTATCAGATGTGGCACCAGCTGTTGCAGGACATCTCATGACCCAGCACCAAGACCTACATGGCCACCTGATTCTCACAAGGCACCCACTTACTATTCCCTCTGGGGTAGTACTTAGATGCAGCACAAGGTTAAGCATCGAGTTAATCATTAATTTGCCATTTGTGTTTCATTTGTAGGGAAATAAATTTGGTGCACTTTATTTTCCCTGTGCAAACAGTTTTTTTGAGAAGACTGAGTATTAAGGTAGCATCAGATGAAAGGATGGGTGAGCATTGTACTTAAGGTAGAGGAGAAGAGAATGTATGACATGGTGGTTATTGAGCAGCACTGGCTGTGCAGTGGCCGGATTAGAGACTTACTATGTTTTCTATTAGTGACTGGCACACCACCTTTCCTGACTGCTGGACAGGGCACAGAACTTTACAAGGCCCAATGTTCTGCAAGCAGCCCAGATGCCTTTATTTTGTATCAGTGCACTATGCCTGAATTATTTGAAGGCACAGGGAGACTGGACAGATGGTTGTTAGGAGACCAGGGCTCCTCGTCTCCTCTGGCTGATGACATGCCTGAGAAATTCTAGAAACAGCAGCTGAATGGAAATACAATGAGGCACATTACTCAGCCAGAACTACACTGGAGGTGTAATAACATCTGTCTTACTTGTTTCCTCATGAGTTCATCTTTCTCCTCCAAACCTCAGAGTGCTACTGAAACCCCCAAAGGAATTCCCATCCTGAGAACCTTGATTTTGATTGCATACATAGTAAATGAATGGATTCTGTCATTTTACACTTTGCTGTAAATAGCGATGCAGTTTGTATTAAGTATAGTGTAACAAGCCATGTTATTTTAATTTTGTTTTTTTCTATGTATTCTAAAGAGCGCTGTAATTTTATGTTAAACTTTCTAAGTAGCTCAATGATTATAATTATATACTATACGATGAGATTTGTCATTTCAATTTATGTAGAATAATAGTCCTAGGGCGAGAAATTCAGTATCGCCCCATTTGGGGCGCAATTATCAGCCGGGCGCAAAGATTAGCGCCTGGCGCTAATTATCGCCACTGACTGCAAACTTGACTTTTATCGCCCCTGGAGGTGATTGGAGCGCTAAATCAGTCGCTTCACACCTGCCTTAAGGCGCAAAGGCCGAGGAGCGAGGCGCTACCTCAGAGCGCTGGCGAAGCTCATGTGATGTCAGTCAGCAATGGAACACACACACAATGGCACGGGCCAGTTCTTAAAGGGGATGGTTGATCTTGCTTTCCATCCACATCCTGCTCATTGCAGCCTTGAATCCTGGCCTGGAGAGACCTGCACATCAAATCTGCTGGAAAGAACAATGGAGAGTACCAGGGAAAGAGCTTAGAGTGCAGCCCCCACAGTCTCTTCTAAATCGATACAAGGAATGGCAAATCAAAATGAACCTGCAAAGTGCTGCTCAGTACCCAAAACTCCTTCACACAGCGTTGAATCTCTCCAGAAGTCTCTCTCTCTCTCTCTCAGAATGCGTGGTTCAAAAATGGCACCAACAATAAAAGGCAGGAAGCGGTCGCCTTTAAATAGCGCTCCCCCAGTCCCTTCATGACTGCAAAACGCTCCCCTCAACCTGTCGTTGCTAGCGTCAGGCGGTAAGGCAGGGGGCGCCACTCAATATCTGCTCCGGGACGATACCGGGGCGTTGCGCACTCGACTGACGTCACGATCTGCCGGCGCAGGAGATCGTGGCGGTAGTGTTTAGCGCCGCCGCAAAATGTCTAGTTAATTTCGCGAGCGGCACAAACATCACCGCGCCCAGGCGCTCTTAAGGCGCTAACGGGAGGCGCAACCAACTGAATTTTCCCCCCCTAGAAACATAGGCCTAGAAATTCGCTGGTGCCGAACCTATTTTTCAGGTGCAAAACGTGTCGGAAGTGTGCCGCCCGCCATATTGGTAAAGGCAAAAAAAGAGGCGCCCAGGACCCGTGCCTGAAACACACGTTAGACCCTTTGCATATGCAATTAGGGGATCTCATGCCTATTTGAGGCTCCCTTTGCAAACTTGGGCTACCCTGAACACAGCCGGTGCCGGGCTGGTTGAGTTCAGGAAAATATGATCTACATCGGGCCACCCAGCGGTCCTTAAAAATGCTTACCTGAATGTGGAGCCAGGAGAGGGTCCACTGCTGTACTGAAGAGCATTGCCAGCCTTCACTCAGCCATCTCCCAATCACCACCCTCTCCTGGTCACTCCCCTCCCACCCAATCGCTTCCCCCCCCACCCCCACCGATCGCTTTTCCCTCTGTCCCAATCACCCCCTCCCTCCCAATCACTTCCTTCCCTTTCTCAATCGCCCGCTCCCTCCTGATTGGTCTTCCCCCTCTCCCGGACATCCCCTCGCTCCCAATCACCTCCCCCCCACCTCCCGATCACCCACTCCCTCCCGATTGTTCTTTCATCAATCCCAATCACCCCCTCGCTCCCAATCACTTCCCCTCTCTCCCCATCACAACCCTCCCTCCCAATTTCTTTTCACCCTCCCCAAATCAGCCCCTCCTTTCCAATCACTTCCCTTTCTATCCCAAGATCTACCTGAGGGTCACTGCCAGCTAGCAGTTGCCCGAAATTGAGACCACCTTCGTAGCCGAGGTGCCTGAAGTTGCCCAGCAGGCATCTGCAGCCCGCTGGTCTCATGTAAATGAGGTCCAAGGTCTTGTCCCAATAATTGGAGCGGTCATGGCAATTGCATTCCTCATGATGAGGGCCACCTAAGCGTGTTAAAAGAGGCTTTTGTCCTCCACGTGAGTTACATTTTTTGATCTGCCTTGTCAGCATAATTCCTGTCCAGAGACTTATTTTAGGTGCCAACAATCTCATTAAGTATTTGCCCAGAGGTTAAACTTTGTTTATTCTGATTGGATGTCTTAGAATACCACTGACCGTAAGTCAACTTATTTTGTGTTTTGGAAAATGCAGCATTCCTGCCTGAGCAATAAACAAATTTCCTCAGAGCAGCTCCTGCTCCTCCGTCGTAACTACACCAGATGTGTGGCGTAAATAACGATTACACTCGTAAACAGGGCTTCCACCACACTTCTGGTAAAGTTATGGTGGCAGCGCAGTAGCAACTCCAATGAACAAGCGTCTTAACACTCAAATGTCACAATATTGTTCTATTGTTGACAATTTTATTAGTACTTTTAAAAGAGAATGACTTGCATTTATATAGCGCCTTTCATGACCTCAGGACGTCCCGAAGTGCTTTACAGCCAATGAAGTACTTTTTGAAGTTTAGTCACTGTTTTAATGTAGAAAAAGCGGCAGCCAATTTGCGCACAGCAAGCTCCCACAAGCAGCAATGTGATAATGACCAGATCAACTGTTCTTTTAGTGGTGTTGATTGAGGGATAAATATTAACAAGGACACCGGGAGAACTCCCTTGCTCTTACTAAAGGAACATTTTAAAGAGTAGCTTGAATGCATTAAAATCTACGATATCTAAAGTATGATTTGTTTTGTAATTGCTCAATCAAATTTCTACAAACCTTTTTCTTATAAATAACAAGAATGATGCAGATTTTCCCTCCCTAAATCTGCAAGGAATACGCCATTAACAACGCATACCTAGCCTGCACTAAATATGGTCCAAATAAATTGTGCAGTTGCTTACACATGGTTGCAATCAAAAACATTTTCCTAATACAGAAATGCTGATAGTATGAAAAGCGTGAGAAGCGCAGTCTTACAAGTTCAATTAATTTTCTGTATTGCTGTTAGCTGCCGATCTGGCTGTGCATGAGCGTTGCATTTTTCTTGTTGAAAATTAGGACTGGGGCTGCAAACTTTAGAGATAGATTAAATGGAGTTAGTCAACATGGAAACATAAAAACATAGAAAAATAGGAGCAGGAGTAGGCCATTCGGCCCTTCGAGCCTGCTCCGCCATTCAATATGATCATGGCTGATCCTCTATCTCAATACCATATTCCCGCTCTCTCCCCATACCCCTTGATGCCTTTTGTGTCTAGAAATCTATCTATCTCCTTCTTAAATATATTCAGTGACTTGGCCTCTACAGCCTTCTGTGGTAGAGAATTCCATAGGTTCACCACCCTCTGAGTGAAGAAATTTCTCCTCATCTCAGTCCTAAATGTCCTACCCCATATCCTGAGACTGTGACCCCTCGTTCTAGACCTCCCAGCCAGGGAAAACATCCTCCCTGCATCCAGTCTGTCTAGCCCTGTCAGAATTTTATACGTTTCAATGAGATCCCCTCTCATTCTTCTAAACTCTAGTGAATACATGCCTAGTTGACCCAATCTCTCCTCATACGACAGTCCTGCCATCCCAGGAATCAGTCTGGTGAACCTTCGCTGCACTCCCTCTATGGCAAATATATCCTTTCTTAGGTAAGGAGACCAAAACTGCACACAGTACTCCAGGTGTGGTCTCACCAAGGCCCTGTACAACTGTAGTAAGATATCCTTGCTCCTGTACTCAAATCCTCTTGCAATGAAGGCCAACATACCATTTGCCTTCCTAACTGCTTGCTGCACCTGCATATTTGCTTTCAGTGACTGGTGCACATGTGGAGTGACTGGTGGAGATGTAGGACCTTAACAAACATAATCAAAGATCTGTGCTACGACTGCTTGGATTTTGCATTAAGAATAACAGTGAGGCTAATAGTACTCACCGTTATTAAGGAGTAAATCGGAGAGCAACTTCCGGAGTACGCACATGCGCAGTTAAACGCAGAAATCGGAAGTTGCAGTTCGAATTACCCTGCTCCTCCACAGGCTGCACTACAACAGTATCTCGCCGATAGACTCGGCATTAAAATCCATGTAAAGGCGTGAAGTTGCTGTACTTACCCACTAATTATCCACTAAACACAGCCGAAAATGTTAGGGCTGGTGCATTCAGGTGTAAGTGAACTTTTAATGGCACGATAAGTCATAATTATTGCCAAACAATCTCTCTGGCACAGTGGAGTGTGGAGTCTCATTCCTTCAGAATTTAATCAGTGTTAGGAATAAACGGGTCATTTTTGGGTTGGCAGGCTGTAACTAGTGGGGTACCGCAAGGATCAGTGCTTGGGCCTCAGCTATTCACAATCTATATCAATGATTTGGATGAGGGAACCAAATGTAATATATCCAAGTTTGCTGATGATACAAAGCTGGGTGGGAATGTAAGTTGTGAGGAGGATGCAAAGAGGCTTCAAGAGGATATAGACAAGCTAAGTGAGTGCGCAAGAATATGGCAAATGGAATATAATGTGGAGAAATGTGAAGTTATCCATTTTGGTAGGAAAAATAGATAATTTTTTAAATGGTGAGAGATTGGGAAATGTTGGTGTTCAGAGGGACTTGGGTGTCCTTGTACACGAATCACTGAAAGTTAACATGCAGGTACAGCAAGCAATTAGGAAAGCAAATGGTATGTTGGCCTTTATTACAAGAGGATTTGAGTATAAGAGTAAAGACGTCTTCCTGCAATTATATAGGTGAGACCACACCTGGAGTATTGTGTACAGTTTTGGTCTCCTTACCCAAGGAAGGATATACTTGCCATAGAGGGAGTGCAATGAAGGTTCACCAGACTGGTTCCTCGGATGGGGGGGGATTGTCCTATGAGGACAGATTGAGTAGACTAGGCCTATATTCTCTGGAGTTTAGAAGAATGAGAGGTAATCTCATTGAAACATACAAAATTCTTACAGGGCTTGACAGGGTAGATGCAGGGAGGATGTTTCCCCTGGCTGGGGAGTCTAGAACCAGGGGTCACAGTCTCAGAATAAGGGGTCGGCCATTTAAGACTGAGATGAGGAGAAATTTCTTCACTCAGTGGGTGGTGAATCTTTGGAATTCTCTACCCCAGAGGGCTGTGGAGGCTCAGTCGTTGAGTATCTTCAAGACAGTGATCGATAGATTTTTGAATATCAAGGGAATCAAGGGATATGGGGATAGTTCAGAAAAGTGGAGATGAGGTAGAAGATCAGCCATGATCTTATTGAATGGCAGAGCAGGTTCGAAGGGCCAAATGGCCGACTCCTGCTCCTATTGCTTATGTTCTTATGTTCTTTCCGTACATGATTTAAATATAATTTATATTTCCTGGTTTATACTTCCTGGTTTAGACGCTGCAGGTCTCAGTGAGGATTCTTCCATCTGATGCCTCATGACAGCAAATCTGTGCTCAAAAGCCCGCACAAAGCCTTCAGCCAGAATTGCCGAGTGGATGATCCATATCGGCCTACTCCTGAGGTTCCCACCATCACAGAAGCCAGTCTTCAGCCAATTCGATTTACTCACGTAATGTCAAGAAACGGCTGAGCGCACTGGATACAGCAAAGGCTATGGGCCCCGACAACATCCCGGCTATCGTGCTGAAGACTTGTGCTCTACAATTAGCTGCGCCTCTAGCCAAGCTGTTCCAGTACAGCTACAACACTGGCATCTATCCGACAATGTGGAAAACTGCCCAGGTATGTCCTGTCCACAAAAAGCAGGACAAATCCAACTCGGCCAATTATCAGTCTACTCTCAATCATCAGCAAAGTGATGGAAGGTGTTATCGACAGTGCTACCAAGCAACACTTACTCACCAAAAACCTGCTCACTGATGCCCAGTTTGGGTTCCGCCAAGACCACTCGGCTCCCGACCTCATTACAGCCTTGGTCCAAACATGAACAAAGGAGCTGAATTCCAGAGGTGAGGTGAGAGTGACTGCCTTTGACATAAAGGCAGCATTTGACAGAGTGTGGCATCAAGGAGCCCTAGTAAAACTGAAGTCAATGGGAATCGGGGGGAAAACTCTCCACTGGCTGGAGTCATACCTAGCATAAAGGAAGATGGCTGTGGTGATTGAAGGTCAATCATCACAACCCCAGGACATCACTGCAGGAGTTCCTCAGGGCAGTGTCCTAGGCCCAACCATCTTCAGCTGCTTCATCAATGACCTTCCCTCCAACATAAAGTCAGAAATGGGGTGTTCGCTGATGACTGGACAGTGTTCAGCGCCATTCACAACTCCTCAGCGAATGAAGCAGTCCATGCCCGCATGCAACAAGACCTGGACGATGTTCAGGCTTGGGCTGATAAGTGGCAGGTAACATTCGCGCGACACAAGTGCCAGGCAATGACTATCTCCAACAAGCGAGAGTCTAACCACCTCCCCTTGACATTCAACGGCATTACCATCACCAAATCACCCACCATCAACATCCTAGAGGTCACCATTGACCAGAAACTTAACTGGACCAGCCACATAAATACTGTGGCAACAAGAGCAGGTCAGATGCTAGGTATTCTGCGGCGAGTGTCTGACCTCCTGACTCCCCAAAGCCTTTCCACCATCTACAAGGCACAAGTAAGGAGTG
The DNA here is from genome assembly GCA_030390025.1 of Squalus acanthias. NCBI lineage: Eukaryota > Metazoa > Chordata > Chondrichthyes > Squaliformes > Squalidae > Squalus > Squalus acanthias. The sequence continues at coordinate 76,187,167 of CM059433.1, read as the reverse complement.
TGATGGAATACTCTCCATTTGCCTGGATGAGTGCAGCTCCAACAATACTCAAGAAGCTCGACACCATCCAGGACAAAGCAGCCCGCTTGATTGGCACCCCATCCACCACCTTAAACATTCACTCCCTCCACCACCAGCGTACCGTGGCTGCAGTGTGTACCATCTACAAGATGCACTGCAGCAATTCGCCAAGGCTTCTTTGGCAGCACCTCCCAAACCCGCGACCTCTTCCACCTAGAAGGTCAAGGGCAGCAGGCACATGGGAACACCACCACCTCCAAGTTCCCCTCCAAGTCACACACCATCCTGACTTAGAAATATATTGCCGATCCTTCATCGTCGCTGGGTCAAAGTCCTGGAACTCCCTACCTAACAGCATTGTGGGAGTACCTTCACCACACGGACTGCAGCGGTTCAAGAAGGCAGCTCACCACCAGCTTCTCAAGGGCAATTAGGGATGGGCAATAAATGCTGGCCTTGCCAGCAACGCCCACAACCCATAAATGAATTAAATAAAGACTGAGGGCAGCTGTCAGCGTAGTGAATGGTGAGCGCTGTTCCTTCGCTGCTGACCGTAAAATCTGGGTCAAGTGTTTAAAGAGTTTAGGCATACCCTTATTAAAACTAAATTATAAACAGTCATTTTCTCACTTAATCCTAATCAAGGCAGTTAGCACAGCTTTTTGATAGTGGAACCCTTCCAAACACCAGATATTCATCAGTTTTATCTTCTTACAAGAAATAAATTAAACAGCAATAAATTAAACACAAATGTCAGCTGATATTTGAGGGTGTTTAATGGAAAAATATGGAACCTTAATTGTTAACGGATGTGTTTCAGAGTTACTTGTGATGTGAGAGTAATCTCAATGACTAGCCCAATTCTCAAGTGGAGTTAAAGCGGAATAATGTATTATTTTGGACTCATTTATGAACAGTCAGGTTCAAATTGTGAGACAAAATTGGGTGAATTTTGCTGATGAGACTTGGTATAATAGAATCATAGAAATTTACGGCGCATCGTGTCTGTGCCGGCCAACAAGGAGCTATCCAGCCTAATACCACTTTCCAGCTCTTGGTCCGTAGCCTTATACATTACAGCACTTCAAGTGCATATCCAAGTACTTCTTAAATGAGGGTTTCTGCCTCTACCACCTTTTCAGACAGTGAGTTCCAGACCCCACCACCCTCTGGGCGAAAAAATTTCTGCTTAACTCCTCTTTAATCCTTCTACCAATTACTTTAAATCTATGCCCCCTTTTTATTGACCTCACTGCTAAAGGAAATAGGTCCTTCCTATCAACTCTGTCTAGGTCCGTCATAATTTCATAGCTTAATCTTAGGGAACGGTAGCATAGTGGTTATGTTACTGAACTAGTAATCCAGAGGCCTGGACTAATAAGCCAGAGACGTGAGTTCACAATCCCACCATGGCAGATGTGGAATTTAAACTCAGTTAATTAAATAAATCTGGAATAAAAAGCTAGTGACCATCAAACTACTGAATTATCGTAAAAACCTGTCTGATTCACTAATGTCCTTTAGTCTGCTGTCCTTACCCGGTCTGGCCTATATTTGACTCCAGACCCACAGCAATGTGGTTGACTCTTAACTGCCCTCTGAAAAGGCCTCGCAAGCCACTCAGTTGTAATAAACCGCTACAAGAAACAATAATAAGAATAAAACTGGACAGACCACCCAGCATCAACTTCAGCACCGGCTACGGACACGGCAACGGTACACCCAGCCCAGTCGACCCTGCAAAGTCCACCTCACTAACATCTGGGGACTTGTGCCAAAATTGGGAGAGCTGTCCCACAGACTAGTCAAGCAACAGCCTGACATAGTCATACTCACATAATCATACCTTTCAGCCAATGTCCCAGATTGTTTCATCACCATCCCTGGGTATGTCCTGTCCCACTGGCAGAACAGATCCACCAGAGGTGGCAGCACAGTGGTATGCAGTCGGGAAGGAGTGGCACTGGGAGTCCTCAACATTGACTCTGGACCCCATGAAGTCTCATGGCATCAAGTCAAACATGGGCAGGGAAACCTCCTGCTGATTACCACCTACTGCCCTCCCTCAGCTGATGAATCAGTGCTCCATCATGTTGAACACCACTTGGAAGAAGCACTGAGGGTAGTAAGCGCACAGAATTTACTCTGGGTGGGGGACTTCAATGTCCATCACCAAGAGTGGCTCGGTAGCCCCACTACTGACCGAGCTGGCCGACTCCTGAAGGACATAGCTGCCAGACTGGGCCTGCAGCAGGTGGTGAGAGAACCAGCACGAGGGAGAAACCTACTTGACCTCGTCCTCACCAGTCTACCTGTCGCAGATGTATCTGTCCATGACAGCATTGGTAGCAGTGACCACCGCACAGTCCTTGTGGAGACGAAGTCCCATCTTCACACTGAGAACACCTTCCATTATGTTGTGTGGCACTACCACTGTGCTAAATGAGATAGATTCAGAACAGATCTAGCAGCTCAAAACTGAGCATCCATGAGGCGCTGTGGGCCATCAGCAGCAGCAGAATTGTATTCCACCACAATCAGTAATCTCATGGCTCGGCATATCCCTCACGCTACCATTAACATCAAGCCAGACGACCAACTCTGGTTCAATGAGGAGTGTAGAAGAGCATGCCAGGAGCAGCACCAGGCGTACCTAAAAATGAGATGCCAACCTGGAGAAGCTGCAACACAGGACTACATTCATGCTAGACAATGGAACCAGCATGCTATAGACAGAGCTAAGCGATCCCACAAACAACAGACCAGATCAAAGCTCTGCAGTCCTGCCACATCCAGTCGTGCCATCAGTCTACTCTCAATCATCAGCAAAGTGATGGAAGGTGTTGTCGACAGCGGTATCAAGCAGCACTTACTCACCAATAACCTGCTCACCGAAGCTCAGTTTGGGTTCCGTCAGGACCACTTGGCTCCTGACCTCATTACAGCCTTGGTCCAAACATGGACAAAAGAGCTGAATTCCAGAGGTGAGGTGAAAGTGACTGCCCTTGACATCAAGGCAGCATTTGACTGAGTGTGGCATCAAGGAGCCCTAGTAAAATTGAAGTCAATGGGAATCAGGGGAAAGACTCTCCACTGGCTAGAGTCATACCTAGCACAAAGGAAGATGGTTGTGGTTGTTGGAGGCCTATCATCTCAGCCCCAGGACATCACTGCAAGAGTTCCACAAGGCAGTGTCCTAGGCCCAAACATCTTTAGCTGCTTCATCAATGACCTTCCCTCCAACATAAGGTCAGAAGTGGAGATGTTCAGTGATGACTGCACAGTGTTCAGTTCCATTCGCACCTCCTCAGATAATGAAGCAGTCCATGCTCGCATGGAGCAAGACCTGGACGGCATTCAGGCTTAGACTGATAAGTGGCAAGTTACATTCACACCACACAAGTGCCAAGCAATGACTATCTCCAACAAGGGAGCATCTAACCACCGCCCCTTGACATTCAACGGCATTACCATCGCCGAATCCCCTCAACATCAACACCCTGGGGGGTCACCATTGACCAGAAACTTAACTGGACCAGCCACAGAAATACTGTGGCAACAAGAGCAGGTCAGAGGCTGCGTATTCTGTAGCGAGTGTCTCACCTCCACCTCCTGACTCCCCAAAGCCTTTCCATCATCTACAAGGCATAGGTCAGGAGTGTGTTGGAATACTCTCGACTTGCCTGGATGAGTGTAGCTCCAACAACACTCAAGAAGCTCAACATCATCCAGGACAACGCAGCCGCCTGATTGGCACCCCATCCACCACCTTAAACATTCACTCCCTCTACCACAGGCGCACCATGGCTGCAGTGTGTACCATCTACAAGATGCACTGCAGCAACTCACCAAGGCTTCTTCAACAGCACCTCCCAAACCCACGACCTCTACCGCCTAGAAGGACAAGGGCAGCAGGCGCATGGGAACACCACCACCTCCAAGTTCCCCTCCAAGTCACACACCATCCTGACTTGGAAATATATCGCCGTTCCTTCATAGTCGCTGGGTCAGAATCCTGGAACTCCCTCCCTAACAGCACTATGGGAGTACCTTCACCACATGGACTGCAGCAGCTCAAGAAGGAGGCTCACCACCACCTTCTCAAGGGCAATTAGGGATGGGCAATAAATGCTGGCCTTGTCAGTGACGCCCAGATCCCAGGAACAAATATAAAACAAAATCAAGTCTCCCCCTCAGCCTCCACTGTTCCAAAGAAAACAACCCCAGCCTGTCCAAACTTTCCTCATAGCTAAAATTCTACTGTCCTGGCAACATCCTTGTAAATCTCCTCTGTATCCTCTCTAATGCAATCACATCCTTCCTGTAATGTGGTTACCAGAACTGTACGCAGTATTCTAGCTGTGGCCTAACTAGTGTTTTATACAGTTTATTTTACCACTAACTTGCACATGATGGCCCCAGGAAGCAGTGGTAAGTGAGGTGGATGCCAGGAATATCCGCCTGGGACCTGGACCTCACCCCAGCCCCATCATCACCATTTGCATGCGATGGGGAAGGAATGGCCAGCGGGGGTCCCAGTAGGAGCAGGAGGGAAATCCCGGTTGGGGCAGTGAAGATGTTCTAGTCCTCACTGCATGAATTTTCCTTCATCTTCCGCTGCTGTCCTGTCTGATTTCAGGTAAGATCGCAGAGGAGAATCCTATGTCCTAAAATGGGAGTTCCTGTTCCTCGCCCCTCGGTCAGGAGCCAGCGTGCAATCGCCATAGGTGTACCTAATCTGACCAAGCACCCCTTGCCAACAACAGCAGAGTGGGAGCCACCTGGGGTTCCGGGCTGACGTCAGGGCCTGAATCCCAAAGACTGGGAGGGGAACAGTGTGTTTTACATTTTAAAACAATCCATGACACAGGGAAGCTGTTTGTGGGATCTTGCTGCCATATTTGCGATTCCGATTCCGATGGGAGACGATGCCCCGTAGGCCAGCTCACAGCAACGTTTCTGGGGTCCTCAGCAAACAGCGTCCCCTCAGTTGCTTTCTCAAACTGCCAAAGAACCACTTGTGGAGGCCCCTCCCCCAACCTCATGAATTTCCGTGGTGTCAGTGGGGCAGTTCTACAGCAGCTGTAATCTCAGTGTAACTCCCTTGACCATCTGGGCCTTTGAGTTTTTCTATCTTTTCCTCACAACTCAGTCCTTGTGGCCTTTCTCTGCACCACCTCCGGAGTGTGACTATTTCCCTTGTGCTTCAGTGACCAGAACTGAACAAAGTACTCAAGATGCAGTCTGATCAGGACACTATACAGTCTCAACATAAGAGCCTCAGTGTTATAATAAAAGCAAAAAAAAACACAAATTCTGGACATTTCAGATGTGAGACCCTTGAAGAACTCCCGAGACCAAAACTACACACAGCAGAAACAGGTCCTTATGTCTTTTTAAGTTAATGATCTGTGCACAATATCAGAAAGCCTAGACCACTTATCTGTACAAACCCAGTGAGCTCAATAGGATGACTATCCAAAGCATTCCTCTGCACGATGATCCCTCCTCCATCTCCACATATGAAATTGGACAGCCCCAATTGGATGTGACAACTTCCATCAATGTTAGTTTTTTTTTTCGATTATGGGATGTGGGTGTCGCTGGCAAGGCCAGCATTTATTGCCCATCCCTAATTGCCCTTGAGAAGGTGGTGGTGAGCTGCCTTCTCGAACTGCTGCAGTCTGCGTGGTGAAGGTACTCCCACAGTGCTGTTAGGGAGGGAGTTCCAGGATTTTGACCCAGCGACAATGAAGGATCGATGATATACTTCTAAGTCAGGATGATGTGTGACTTGGAGGGAAACTTGGAGGTGGTGGTGTTCCCATGCGCTTGCTGCCCTTGTCCTTCTAGGTGGAAGATGTCGCGGGTTTGGGAGGTGCTGCCAAAGAAGCGGGTTTGGCGAGTTGCTGCAGTGCATCTTGTAGATGGTACACACTGCAGCCACGGTACGCCGGTGGTGGAGGGAGCGAATGTTTAAGGTGGTGGATGGGGTGCCAATCAAGTGGGTTGCTTTATCCTGGATGGTGTCGAGCTTCTTGAGTGTTGTTGGAGCTGCACTCATCCAGGCAAGTGGAGAGTATTCCATCACACTCCTTGCTTGTGCCTTGTAGATGGTAGAAAGGCTTTGGTGCTACCACATGAAAGCACAAAGGGCAAGGACAGAAAAACAGGCACAAGAAAAGAACTTCACAGGTTTCATCAGGTAGAAAAACAAAAGACACACAGTTGGCAACATGTGTATGTTTGAAAATACACTATTATGCACCATTATGTGTTTACATCTTTTTTGTTTTTCAGGCAGGTCAATTTGATTGCTCTAAGATCCCGACAGTTGGAATCATATTGGGTGGGAGTCTAGAACACAGCTGACCTCTCAGATGGACACAATAATAACATCTGTTTTTCTGTCTGTTTCTCCATCTGGGTAGAATAAATAGATAACTACCATCCCCTTGGCACAGAAGATGCTCTTAAATGTAATAGGTGAGTATGAGGCTTTCTCACGCATTCTCTGCAAATGTTGGCTCCTCCTGTGTTGGCACAGCTGATGGAATACTTCATCCTTCATCCTTCATTGCCATGGAGCTTAACTATTTTCTTGATCTGAGGGTGAATGCTCATCAGAGTGAATGGGTTTTGCAGCTTGCATACTCTTAACTCTGTAAAGCTTGATTCTGTCCAAGACTGGAATATTGTTCCCCTATCTGGGAAGGCACATTTAGCACAAACACAAACCAAACATTGAGGTATTTTACAAAACTGAACAATCAAGATAAGTTATCATTTATTTTTTTCTAAAGCTTTTGTGATAATTTATTCTACCATTGTTAACTGCTGTACTATTATTACTCATTAAAACCAGCAAACTGCTGTTGGTGTCAAAGTTCCACACTAATAGGGACCATGCTCATTCCTTTCTATCATTCAGAGATCTCGAAGAGTTGTCCCATAGAAACAGTGATTTACATCATGCATTACAAACTGAAAAAAAATGTACCCAATTTAACCATGGGGTGGTAATTTGTCCTCACTGCTTGTGTCATAATCTGATGGCACAGATTGCCCACCCTTTGTAGAACACACACAATTTTTATTCCATTAAAATCACTGGAATACAAATTGGACGAGTTCAATAAGAGACGGGCGATCCACCTCGCCAGATTACAGCCCAGGCGGTGAAGACAACAATTTACCTCTGTGTCTAATTCCGAGAGCAGTTTTATTACACAGACTTTTCTCAAATGGGAGTCAGAAATAGCCTTGAGAGAAAGGTATCAGAAACAGCCACCATACTCTCTGGGCTGAGTTTGGATTCATGCCCAGAAGTGAAAGCCAGTATTCTAACCCAATACAGTAAGGGAGATAAATTTTTCCAATCTTTACATTTATCACACACGCAACTCAAATGTTAATGTAGAAGAATTTGTGGAGTTCGCATTTATACAACTTACAGTGCCTTGTTTTGGGGTTTTAAAGGTATTTCCTTCCTTGGGATCAGCATCAATGTTCAGCAAAGGCCTCATCTTCACCCCCTTATGACCCAACCTCAATGAAATTCGAGCTCGACACGATGCTGAGCTCTTCTTCCATCGCCTCCACCGCCACCTCCGCACCCACTTCTTTGGCCAGCAGTGTTCCCCCACACCCTTCTCCCGTCTTCAGAATTCGCATTCCACCTGGACCCCTCCCTCTGGCCTCTTACCCTTTTGATCTTTTCATTGGGAACTGCCAGTGTGACATCAGCTGTCTCAATTTCTCTACTCCCCTCACTCATTCTAACATACCGCTCTTTGAACTTGCAGCACTTCGTTCTCTCAGATCCAACCCTGACATTGTCATCAAACCTACTGGCAAGAGCAGCATTGTTGCTGTTTGGTGAACAGACCTCTACCTTGCAGAGGCTGAAAGTTAACTCTCCAATACCTCCCCATGGGCCATGACCCCACCACCGAACATCAAGTCATCGTTCCTAAGACCATCACTGACCTCATCCCTCTGGAGATCTTCCCTTCACGACCTCCAACCTCATTGTCCCCCAACCCCATACAGCCCACTTCTACCTCCTTCCCAAGATCCACAAACAGGACTGCTCTTGTAGATCCATTGTTTCAACCTGTTCTTGCCCCACAGATCTTATTTCTTCTATCTCGACTCTATTTTTTCTCCCCTTGTCCAGTCTCTTCCCACCTAGATCCGAGACTCTTCCGATGACTTCCACCAATTTAACAGTTTCCAGTTTCCTGGCCCTAACTGTCTCCTTTTCACCATGGACGTCCAGTCCCTCTACACCTCCATCCCCCACCAGGATAGCTGCAGGCCCTCTGCTTCTTCCTTGAACAGAGGCCCAACCAGTCCCCACCTACCACCACCCTCCTCCGCCTGGCTGAACTTGTTCTCATCCTAGTGCAATCATACCAACTAACAACACACAAGGGTAGCCACTTGGGTGATTTATCCAATGCTTATGTAAAGTTTCTGTTAATGTGGTGTAAAACATAAAAATCTTTATTTTCAACACTTTCCAATCTTGGACAGATTTGTGTGCACCTTTGGAAGTGGCTTAGTGAGTTGCAGTGAATGGTGAGACATTCACTCACTTCCTCCAAATTGAAGGTGTTGCTATGGGAACCCATGTGGGCCCTAGCTATGCCTATCTTTTTGTGGGATATGTGGAACATTCTTTATTCCAGTCCTACTCAGGTCCCCTCCCTCACCTCTTTTTCCAGTACATTGATGATTGTATCGGTGCCGCTTCCTGCTCTTGGCCCAAACTGGAAAATGTAATCTTCCAATTTCCACGCCTCCCTCACCTTCACATGGTCCATCTCCAACTCTTCCCTTCCCTTTCTTGACTTCTCTATCTCCATTTCTGGGGACAGGTGTCAACCAATATCCACTATATGCCCACTGACTCCCACAGCTACCTTGATTACACTTCCGCCCACCCAGCTTCCTGTAAGGACTCTATTCCATTCTCCCAGTTTCTCTGGCCGGAATTTTCCAGGGTGATAGCGGGCACGATCGGTGGCAGGTCGGGTAGGAAAGTTGTTATTTTTGACAGCGGGTCACGAACCCGCTGTCATCCCGCCCCCACGTGCCTTTCTCCCAGGCGCGTCTGTCATCGCGGAGTTGACCCGACCAGCAGCGGTGGGCAACCCAATTGAGATGATTAACAGTTAGCTATCAGACCCTTAACAGGCCTTTTCCACTTACTTTTTAAATTTAACTGCACAGCCACAGCAACCATGCTGCTCGGGAAGCACGTCTGTCAACCTGAGGCGAGAGTTCTGTGGCCATTGCTCCAGCTGATTACTTAACAGCATCAAATGTACAGTAAAAGCTCCCACCTGACAGATGATCACTTTCCTCAGTCAGAAGCTGTTGCTCAGTCCATTCCCAGCACAGATTCTGCAGGCTGCAAGTGTCTCCATCCAGTCTCACCTCATTGGAAGAACTCTCTCACCATTGACAGAATGTACTTCACCTGCCATCTATTCCATCAACATGGGTGCCATTTATATTGTCTCACCTTGGTCCTCAGAATCGCACCATGGTGAACCTCAACACCAGCAGCACCAGGCACACCAGCAGCACCAACATCAACACCAACCTTCTCCGCAGTCACCTGATGCTGCACAGGACAGAGGACATTAGCACCTGAGCACATTGCTGCCCAAGAGGCCAGGGATGGCCTCATCATGGCCAGATTTACTTCACTTGACCCTGTACACATGATGCGCCAGGTTGGCACCACCCCACACCAACACCATAAAGCATCCCTACAATGCCCAAGCCATTCCTTTCACACTCATCACCATTGCAGGGGGTACCGTTATGTCTCACCATTCACTGCAACTCACTAAGCCACTTCCAAAGGTGCACACAAATCTGTCCAGGACGGGAAAGTGTTGAAAATAAAGATTTTTATGTTTGACAGCACATTAACAGAAACTTTACATAAACATTGCATAAAACACCCAAGTATTTACCCTTGTGTGTTGTTAGTTGGTATGATTGCATTAGGATGAGGGTGAGTATGAGGGGTGGCTAGTGAGATGGGGAAGTGATAGTGTAGATAGAGAGGGATGGGTGGAGGTGCAAGGTAAGTTGGTGTGATAAGGATGTGCAGGAGTAGGGTAGGGAAGGCAGAGTGATGGGGATGTGATGAGAGGCACAGCAGGATGAAGGTGAGTGTGGCTTTGTACTAACGATTCCTGCTCTAATGAGATCCTTGAAACGTTTGTGACACTGCACCCAGGTCCTCCTGAACACATCCCTGCTTGTGACCTCCTCTGCAATCTCAAACCAGGCTGTTTTGGTCTCCTGGGGAGGTCTCTTCCACCCATCAGCAGGGAAGAGGACCTCACTGCATGCTCCGACTCCCTCCATAAGGGTATGGAGGGAGTCATTGGAGAACCTGGGTGCAGCCCTCTGCCTCTGTCATTGTCAGTGTTTGCAGCTCTCCAATGCTGTAGTACACTGACAGCACTATGTTAGATTCAACTTCAAATCTAATGTGGCCATGGTCCCTTTAAAGATCCCGGCTGAAAACACATCATGAATGACGTCACCAGACCCGCTCCATTTAATTGAGCCTGGTAATGCGCTGGGCGGGCTTAATAGGCTCTATTAACGTAAGTTCGTTTTCAGCAGCGGGATGGAGCCAGCAGTGGAGTCGCGACCTGCCATGGCCACCGCCCGCACCGGACCACTGAGGTAGGCAAAATTCCGGCCTCTGTCTCCATTGCATCTGTTCTGACGATGCCACCTTCCACACCAGTCCTTTTTAAATATCTTCCTTTTTCCTCAACCGAGGATACGCTCCACTGTGATTGACAGGGCACTCAACCGTGCCCGTCCTATTTCCTGCACTTCTGCCCTCACCCTTCCCTCCCCTCCCAGAACTGCCATATAGATCCCCTTGTCCTCACCTTCCACCCACCAGCCTCCACATTCAATGGATTATCCTCCACCATTTCCGCCACCTCCTGCGTGATGCCATCACCAAACACATCTTCCCCTCCCTTTTCAGCATTCCGAAGGGACTGTTCCGTCCTCGACACCATGGTCCAGTCTTCAATCACCCCCAACACCCGCTCCCTTCCCCATGGCACCTTCCCATGCAAGTGCAGGAAATGCAACACCTGTCCTTTCTTCTCCTCCTTCCCACCATCCAGGGTCCCAAACACTCCTTCCAGGTGAAACAGCGACTTACTTGTACTTCTTTCAATTTAGTATACTGTATTTGCTGTTCACAATGCGGTCTCCTCTACACTGGGGAACCCAAACGCAGATTGAGTGATCGCTTTGCGGAAAACCTACATTCAGTCCACAAGCATGACCCTGAGCTTCCGGTCAGTTGTCATTTTAATTGCCCGTCCCATTCCCACATTGACTTCTCTGTCCTCGGCCTCCTACACTTTTCCACTAAAGCTCAATGGAAGCTCAATGGAAGTTCAACGAACAGCACCTCATCTTTCGATTGGGCACTTTACAACTTTCCGGACTCAACATTGAGTTCAACAATTTCAAATCATAACCACTGCCCCCATTTTTTCAAACAGCTGGTGCTGGTAATGATTCTGCTGTTGCCATTTACACCTCCTCTAGACCCATCTTTTGTTTCTTTAGTTGTCCCATCACCACCCCCTTTTGCCTTGCACTGTCATCCCTTTGGTCATTTAATCACTCCTGCCTTCCACCCTATCACAGACCTCCCCTTTTGTTCTTTAGTCCCCACCCCACTTTCCCTGCTTCTGTACTTGCGTGAAAACTGTTACATCTCTAACTTTTTCCAGTTCTGACGAATGGTCATCGACCTGAAACAATGGGCCAGATTTTCCGACCCCCGCGGGTGCATACGAGGTGTGTACACACCCGCAGGGGCCGCGCAAGTGCCGGATTTAGGCATGCGAAGCGCATGCGCTAAAACCCGGCACTTGCGATCTGCCTGACGTGTTGAGTATTTCCAGTATTTTCTGTTTTTATGTCAACTACCTATGATGCTTGTAATTGAATGAGATGAGTTGATTTATTGATCTGGGAATCAGCTGCTACAGCCCTCTGCAGGTGTAATGCCATCAATTAAACTATGCATAACTGGGGCTGCTTGAACAATGCAAGTGCCTTATATACCCTGAGATGCTAGTATTAGTTAGATTATAATGAAAATTCCATCCAACTTGCAGAAAACAGCGAGCAATAGGTGAACATAACCCTGTGTGCTTTATGGGAATAAGAAAGAATCCAATAGATAATCTAACAAAGACAAAATCTTTCATTTTTGACACACAGTGCTTCTTTTAACATTCTGTGACTAAGCTGTGTTCAAGACTAATGATGGAAACTTCCTGGGGCAACTCCATTTAGCCTCATTAAAGGTCAGTTGTGTGTACATAACACAAAATTTCATAGCCTTTGGATTCCTAAAGACCAATGGGGGGGGGGGTGGGGCGGGGGGGTTGAACATCCACAACGGTTCTCCCGCTCGTCTGGCAGAACTTCGGCAGAAGAGCCATGGAAACCCCCCAAAAAATGAAGTTATGGCTGAGAAGCTGGAGAGTCCCGTGGAAATTCATCCACTCCATTTATATCTCACTTGATTAGATGAACTGATATTGACAAACTGAGCATGTGGGACAGTGTGGAAGCAGAGACATATATATTCCGTGGCCCAAAGAATGGAGTGAGCCTCAGGCTGTCCTGAAAAGAAAGTGCTCCACACGCCACAAACAAGACATGTTTTATCGTTGACATCAAACCCATGGGTTATGTTTCTGTGATACACCATAGTTTGACATGAGAATGCAGGATCTGAAGAGCAGTGCTACATAAGTCAATAAACATGTTAACATGGGTGTCGTGAGTGATTATACACACAGAATCAGCATGTTATTAACAAGATTGATGAAATTTACTAAACCTGCTGATATTCAATCTACTTTTATAGTGCATGATTGCATCGCACTTTGGCACAGATTTCAGTCATTGAAATTTAGGACCCAAAAGGATCCCTCGTGCCAAATGTATTTATGGGTCATGATGTGTCAAAATGATTTCTTCTGACATGAACACAGGAGTTGGCAGCATTGCACCTCTAAATGTAACAGTAAAAGCGTGTTCCGTATTGTAGTGCTCAGCAAGTATCAGCAGTGCTGTGCTGCACTGACAGCTTGTTTTAGGTGGTCTGTGGGATCCTTTTGTGATCGTCAGTTGTGTTTTATGAAAATCTGATGGTAAAAGTCTTATGCTGCTCTGCATTAGCTAGCTAGGCATGGAAACTGTGACACTGATACTGTGAATGGCCACGCAGAATAACGATACACAATTTACAATGTCAGGTTATAAGCATCAAAACATAATGGCCCGGAATTTGCAGTTGTAATGACAGTGAAGCTGTCAGCGTTCGCCGTCATAACTCTGTGAAACTGACAGCAACTTCTGGCGTCTGCACATGTGCAGTTAATTGCGGAAATCCAGAGGTCGCTGTCAGTGATTCCGTGCTCCTCCACAGGGTGCGCTGTTGAAGTCCTTGCAGACGGAAATCTTACAAATCACTTGAATTGACGTGAACTTCCACTTTTTTATGCTCTAATCTCGCTGTAAAAACCCTCGAAAAAGTTAAGCCTCGTTGAATGAGGTGTAACTGGGTTTTTTACAGTGTACTGAGTCATAATTACTGCTGAACAACCTCTCTTGCCCTGAAAAACTAATTTTATATTTATGGAATGTCAAATTTCTCCATTACGAAACAAATTCCCATAGATTTTTAAAATAATAAAAATTACTTTTTTTAAAGTTTGTTTATGATATTTCAGCTTCAACCTTAATCCTATGTGTATGTCACAATCTTTATTTAGCTCTCTGTAAAATGATTAAAAAGTGAAGGATAATCAGTGCTTTTTACTTCCTGGTTTGCTGTCTGTGAGAATTCTTCAATGTGATTAGCTGCTTAGCCTGCTTGATGATATCACTGTTGCTGGACACCGGAGATCCCCTATAGATGGTGCCAGAATGAAATTAACGTGAGGAAAGGTGAAATCCACACCGCAGAGATCGCTAGATCTTTGTGGGCAACTATCTTGGAGGTCAGCGGCAAGAACCGTAACTTCACCGCTGACTGCAAAATCTGGGTCATTGTCCTGAAAATCTGTGTGTATTGCAGTGTAATGATGTCTGGGGTAGAGAGGGGCATGCAAGGTTAGTAATTGAAATGGGTCCAGGTTCCACCGGGCTTCTGCCCCATTTACCATGTGCCAGTGGTTGTGCTGATAATGGGGGCAGTTGCTTCTTGCACCCGCCCCCGTAGGTGCTGGTGTCACTAAAAGGGTTGGGATTAGTGGGATGCATCATCAATTGCAATCCCCACCAGTTCCACCTCTGTTGCCCTCAATGTTGCGTATGCCTGCATGAAGCTGGTGTATATACCATGCCAGGACTGCATATTGGAGGAAGTGGAGCCAAGAAGATTTTGAAAGGCCAACAGGGAGGGGGTAAGGTGTCCAGGAGAGTAACAGAACAAGGGAAGGGCTTGAAGGAGAGGTCACAGGGTGATGTGAGAGATGGTGAAGGGACAAAGCTGGAAATCGAGGAGTGAGAGGACAGGGAGAGGGCTTGGGGGAAAGGAGGGAGATGGGGACAGAGATGGGAACAGAGAGGAAGCACGGGGCAGAAGGAGGAGGAGGAAATGTTGGCAGTTGTGTGTTATTTGAGCGCTTGTAGTGATTTTGTATTCTCTGGAGCAGGAACAGTGCTGGGAAAGATATCAACTTGTTTAAGGTTGTGGGGAGGGGGGAGTCGAAAAGCTAGACCAGGGATGATGGATGGTGGCTGAGGACAACGCCAGCCAGAACAGGGATGGTAGCTGCTAGTGGGTGGTTATGGGGAAGTGAAGGGACAGAACATGGCTGTGAACAGAGCGTCCAACTAGCAGTGACAGCACACTGAGGGTCCCAACAGACTTGAAACCAACGAAGTGGGAAGAGCATTGGCTGATGTGTCTACTAAGAGCCACAATTGTTTAAATAGTTGGGCAGGGGGCACACCAAGGCTGTAGCGGAGTGGACAACAACCTAAGGGTTTGACAACAAGGGCGTCGCCCTGGCTCAGAATCAGTCAGGTGGGTGGGGAGGCAGTTGGGTCAAGCAGCATGCAAGAGGAACCAGAGCAAGAACCTGGGTTTTTGAGTAAAACAGTAGAAAAATCTACAGGAAAGAAATAATACAATAATATATAAGCAATTACAAACACAAAATGTTAAATTTGAAAGTGAAAAATTAACTTGCTGAAGAGAGAAATCAGGTGAACAATTGCTTTGACAAAAACTAAGATGGTGCTGGAGCTGAAAGAGAAAGTGCAGATGTTCATTCCATAGGCCACCTAATGGTCAGATTGTATAATTACAGTGTGACAAGTTTACATCGGTAAACTCATAAATGTGCACATAAGAATTTATAATGGTAAAAAGTTGACCCAAAAAGTGGTGCAAACAGGAAATACCCACAGATGCAAGATTTTTATATATTATAGATATTTTAGCGTTTGAAAATGTTTTTTTGGGAGGGCAACAAAAGTTCCAGGCAAAAACCAGTGGCTGGTACAGTAAATTTGGAGGCAATAAAGCAAGTCTTTGGCTGAGGGATAGAGCAGGAAAACGCCTGAATCCTCTGTTTCATGTCTGATGAAGTGCAGGTGGTGCTACATGAGGACCCTGTTTGTCATTCCAGGGCATCCACTCCCCCTATAAGACAGCATTTCAGCATTCTTGAAAGAAAGGGGAAACAGAGAACTTAAGGGTACAGCTGATTATTAATGCCACTCGTAATGCCCATCTGATGGTACATGTTAGTTGTAGGTGTCCTTGGCGCTGTCTATCACTGTCTCCCTGGTGATTCAAAGCATCTGCAAGCAAAGCTCCTCTGTCCAATCCAGATAGGTGTGTCTCTGCCTGTAATGGTGAATGTGAGGGTACTGCTGGGTGAGCACAGTCTGCCTCTGGCACAGTCTGACCTACTTGGGTCTTCCTCTTCTTTCTCCAAAAAAAGTGAAGTAGAATCCCCAAGGTGCATAAAAGAGTGAGTGTGTTGGATAGTACTAGAGAAGAAAGTAGTACTAGAGGCAGAATTAGTACCATATTAGATAGGAGCAGACTAAGAAAGACTACGGAAAATTCAAAAATGGGTTTAGAATGCATGTACGTAAATGCACAAAGTGTGGTGAATAAGGTTGGTGAGCTACAAGCACAATTAGCCATGGGGCAATATGATGTTGTGGCAATAACGGAAACGTGGCTTAAAAACGGTGAGGACTGGGCACTTAATATTCAAGGGTACAAGGTGTTCAGAAAAGATAGGGAAGGAAAAAAGGGAGGTGGGGTGGCAGTGCTGATTAAAGAAGACATTGGGCTGGATTTTCATTGACCCGTGGAGGTGGGTTTGGAGGCGTGTGATGGGTTAAAATTGCGAAAACTGGTGGGCGGGCACAAGCCCGCCTCCATCCCGCCTCCACGCAATTTTCATTAAATCGTGTCTGCTGGTCCCGACTCCGTCCCACCTCTAAGAGGCGGGATAGGCTGTTAAGGCCCTTAACAAGCACTAAATTGCCTGTATAATGCCATTTTGGAAGGCCTTTGTGATTTTAACCCTTTTTCTACGTGAAGCACACCTGTTCTGAACCACGAATGTAAAACCTGGCGGGAGCACGGCTGGCTGGCTGGCTGGCTGGCTGGCTGGATGGATGGATCGATGGATGAGGAGGAGACATATCTGGGAGTGGTGGTGCAAGGATGAGGAGGAGACATATCTGGGAGTGGTGGTGCAAAAATATCCGGGAGCAGACTTAGGGCTGCTGCTGCTCATTTTGCATCCAGGTCCTCTCACAGCAAAGGCCAGGCAATCTTTGCAGACCTTCAATGCAGCAGCAATGATGACATCATCAGAGGCGACTTTCAGACTGAAACCACTAATTGGGTCATGGGTTCCCACATGCTGGAACTCAATTGCCCAATTAGGTGAAAAGCGCATCAATCTCCCACATCCAATTGCAGTCGGGTGGATAACACGAAAAGTGGATGACACGACCCCAACCCGCCCCAGTATCAAAATCCAGCCCATTGTATTGTTGGAAAGGGAGGATGTTCTTGAGGGGACAAGGACAGAATCCATTTGGTTAGAGTTGAGGGGAAGAAAGGGTATGATCGCGCTATTGGGGGTATCCTATAGGTCCAAATAGTGAGAGGGAGGTAGAGGAGCAAATCTACAAGGAAATCGCAGAGACATGCAAGAGCTATAGGGGGAGAAATTCAGTCGCGCCCCATTTGGGGCGCAATTATCGGCCGTGCGCAAAGATTAGCGCCTGGCGCTAATTATCGCCACTGACTGCAAACTTGACTTTTAACGCCCCTGGAGGTGATTGGAGCGCTAAATCAGGCGCTACACACCTGTCTTAAGGCGCAAAGGCCGAGGAGCGAGGCGCTACCTCAGAGCGCTGGCGAAGCTCATGTGATGTCAGTCAGCAATGGAACACACACACAATGGCACGGGCCAGTTCTTAAAGGGGATGGTTAATCTTGCTTTCCATCCACATCCTGCTCATTGCAGCCTTGAATCGCGGCCTGGAGAGACTTGCACATCAAATGTGCTGGAAAGAACAATGGAGAGTACCAGGCCAAGAGCTCAGAGTGCAGCCCCCACAGTCTCTGCTAAATCGATACAAGGAATGGCAAATCAAAATGAACCTGCAAAGTGCTGCTCAGTACCCAAAACTCCTTCACACAACGTTGAATCTCTCCAGAAGTCTCTCCCTCTCTCTCTCAGAATGCCTAGTTCAAAAATGGCACCAACAATAAAAGGCAGGAAGCGGTCACCTTTAAATAGCGCTCCCCCTTTCCCTTCATGACTGCAGAACGCTCCCCTCAACCTGTCGTTGCTAGCGTCAGGCGGTAAGGCAGGGGGCGCCACTCAATATCCGCTCCAGGGCGATACCGGGGCGTTGCGCACTCGAGTGACATCATGATCTGCCAGCGCAGGAGATTGTGGTGGTAGTGTTTAGCGCCGCCGCAAAATGTCTAGTTAATTTCGCGAGCGGCGCAAACTTCGCCGCGCCTGGGCACTAGATGCTTTGCGCCCCATTAGCGCCCTCTTAAGGCGCTAACGGGAGGCGCAACCAACTGAATTTTTCCCCCATAGAGTGGTGCTATTGGGGGGCCCAAATATTGATTGGGATAATGCTAGGGTAAAGGGAAAGGAAGGAGAGGAATTTCTGAAATGTGTTCAGGAGAATTTCCTTCACCAGTATGTTCTTGGCCCAACTAGGAAGGAGGCATTGCTGGATCTGGTGCTGGGGAATGAGGTGGGCCAGGTCGACCAAGTGTCTGTGGGAGAACACTTGGGTACGAGTGATCATCGTATCATAAGATTTAGATTAGCAATGGAGAGCTGCAAGGAACAATCTAGAGTAGAATTTTTAAACTGGAATAGGGCTAACTTCAATGGGATACGAAAGGATCTAGCCAGGTTAAAATGGAACCAAAGACTGACAGGAAAAACTGTAATGGAACAATGGGTGATCTTTAAGGAGGAGATGTTCCAAGTACAGGCTAGGTACATTCCAACAAGAGGGAAGGGTAAGGGAACCAAAGCAAGAGCTCCTTGGATGATGAGGGAGATAGAGAAGATGATGAAACAAAAAAAGAGGGTGTATGATGCATGTCAGGTGAATTCTTCAAGGGAGAACCAGACCAAATACAATAAGTTGAGAGAGGAAGTGAAGATGAAAATAAGATTGACAAAGAGAGAATATGAGAGTAGAATGGCAGTTAACATAAAAGGGAACCCAAAAATCTTCTACCAGCATGTAAACAGTAAGCGGGTAGTAAGAGGCAGGGTGGGGCCTATTAGGGACAAAGAAGATGATATATGCTTAGAGGCGCAGGGCAAGGCTAGAATACTCAATGAGTACTTTGTATCGGTGTTTACTAAGGAGGTGGATGATGACAAAATATCAGTAGAAGCAATGGAAGGGGTGAAAATTGATAGACAGGATGTACTAGAAAGGCTGGGTATGCTTAGAGTGGATAAGTCGCCTGGTCCAGATGGCTTGCATCCCAGGTTGCTAAGGGATTTGGGGGAGGAGATAGCAGAAGGGCTTGCCATAATTTTCCAATCTTCTCCAGATGCAGGGGAGGTGCCTGAGGATTGGAAAGTGGCAAATGTGACACCATTGTTCAAGAAAGGGTGTAAGGATAATTATAGTAACTACAAGCTGGTCAGTTTAACATCAGTGGTGGGTAAAGTTTTAGAAACAATAATCAATGAAAAAATTAACAGGCACTTGGAGAGGTTTAAGCTAATTAAGGAGAGCCAACACGGATTTGTAAAAGGCAGATCGTGTTTGAATAATCTAATTGGATTTTTGGATGAAGTAACAGGGAGGATTGATGAAGGGAATGCAATGGATGTTGGCTACATGGATTTTAGGAAGGCATTTGACAAAGTACCACATAGAAGGCTGGTTAACAAAATTGAGGCTCATGGAATAGGTGGGTCAGTCGCAGCTTGGATAAGGAATTGGCTTAAGGACAGAAAACAACAAGTTGTGGTAAATGGCTGTTTTTCAGACTGGAGGATGGTAGACAGTGGTGTTCCCCAAGTGTCAGTGCTGGGGCCACTGCTTTTTTTGATATATATAAATGACCTGGATATTGGAATACAAAGTAGAATTTCTAAATTTGCCGATGACACCAAACTTGGGGGTGTGACAAACAGTGAGGATGATACCAATCGACTGCAACAGGACATAGAAAGGCTAGCAGAATGGGCAGACAAGTGGCAGATGGAATTTAATACAGAAAAGTGTGAGGTGATGCATTTTGGCAGCAGGAACAGGGAGAGGCAATATACACCTAATGGCACAGTTTTAAAGAGTGTGCAGGGACAGAGGAACCTGGGAGTTAATGTGCATAGGTCCCTGAAGGTGGCAGGACATATTGAGAGAGTGGTTGGCAAAGCATATGGGATCTTGGGCTTCATAAATAGAGGTATTGAGTACAAAAGTAGAGAAGTTATGCTGAACCTTTATAAAGCGCTGGTTAGGCCACAACTGGAGTATTGCATCCAGTTCTGGTCACCACACTTTAGGAAGGATTTGAAGGCCCTTGAGAGGGTGCAGAGGAGAATTACCAGAATGGTTCCGGGGATGGGGGATCTTAGCTACAAGGACAGGTTGGAGAAGCTGGATTTGTTTTCATTAGAGCAAAGGAGGTTGATGGGTGATTTGATAGAGGTGTACAAGATTATGACGGGTTTGGATAGGCTAGACGGGGAAAGGCTGTTCCCACTAGTTGATGGTACAAGGACTAGGGGACACAGATTTAAGATTTTGGGCAAGAGATACAGGGGGGAAAAACTTTTTTACGCAGAGAGTGGTGAGGACCTGGAATTCGCTGCCAAGGGAAGTGGTGGAAGCGGAGACACAATGTTTTCAAGGGGAGATTGGATAGGCACTTGAGGAAAATAAAATTGCAGGGCTACGGGGATAGAGCGGGGGAATGGGACTGACCGGATTGCTCTACAGAGAGCCGGCATGGACTCGATGGGCCGAATGACCTCCTTCTGTGCCGTATGACTCTATGACTGATTGGATGTGATTGATTGAAAAATCTACCATGTTGTCTCTTAGACTTCGAACAATCACTTAAAATAAAAAATTCTTTGTTACACATTTTACTGCTCAGAAAGGAGCACGAGCCAAAGTACTTCATCCAATAATAAGTGATCGTTTGACACATTCTGTATTTTATGTACTTCTACTGCTTTGCTTTAGAGGAGGCATCACAGGAATTTTATGATTTCTAAAGAAAGGTATTTTTATGATTTCCTTGCTACACAAAGCACATTTTGATGACCTTTTTAGAAAGAGTGCCAAGTTAGATTACCTCTATAGTTATTACAATTATATGTGTGTAGAATTCGCAATTATCGCGATTTCATTTTTTAATAAGGAGAAAACACAAGTTTCATTCAAAACAGCTTTATTTTCAGCGGAATGCTGTCAGGTTTAAATTGGACACAAGCAGCCTGTAAAATGGCCGCCGCACCTCGTGACAGAACATTCGAGACTTTTTCAGCAGACAGACAAGATGGCGTTCCAATAAACATTTTTGCAGGATCGATAACGATTCAGCACAGTGAAGACAATACACAGGACATGATGGGTTTACAGTATAAACATCGATACTGGGATCGGTCTCCCAGGTACAAAGGAAAGCCATCAAGGGCCCATCCAAAGGACATTAATATGTAAACTCCCAACGGCTCTACGATGAGAGAGCCGTTAGCAGGTAGTTATACAGGACACTTGGAAGCCCCAAACCCCTCCAGGGGGAACACCGACCGATTTAACAATGGGAGAAGTATTAGCAGGTACTCAAACATTCAGGAGTAGCCCCGAAACCCATTAAAGACAGAGATCACCCATACAGGACTTTTTGGGCGCCAAACCTTAAACAAAAGAATGAACATTATAGTTGGGCGGGAAACGGAAGAACTGTGCACTATAATTGCAGGCCCAAACCGTCCATTCTGTCTCTTGACTCTTGATTCTTGCTCTTGCCTCGTGTTCGTGACTCTTGCCGCTTGCTGCTGTTATCATCGTGGCTGCTCCTGAGTGAAAGACTGTTGCAAAGACCTATGTTGGTAGCTGGCAGCGGAACCGAAGGCCCGGGATGAGATGAGATGAGATGAGATGAGAGGAGAAGAGAAGAAGACCTTATCCATCGCCACGGTCAGTAAATCCCGACCGCGCCTGTAGGTCGATCAGCCAAGTCTTCTTGACAACGAAGTTTTCTTCTCTAACAAGACATATTGCATCGACGATAACTGGACTGTGCAAACACATCGTATCAATGATATTGACAACGGTGCTCCTCGACTGAACTGTAAAGTCCACCAACAGAGGTCTTCACTACAGCGGACGGTCCAGCCGACTGACCGAGCAGCAGAAGCAGTAAACAAGTGGGACCAGGAGATCTCCTGACCAACACGTGGGTGCTGCGGTGAAAAACATCCGATCAGCTATTCGGGATTTCTCCGAGTTATTACGAGTGGTGAGCATGAGTCTCGGGATCCTACGAAGCTAGTTTTAGGATAGTTATTGATAGGGGAGGGTTTAAAGTAAGGATATTTGTAATGTGTGCCCTATTTACGTTGTGCTGGTCGTTCCTCGTTTCCCTAAGAGTGATTATAACTGTTTGTAAGATTGTACTGTCATTAATCTGTGCATATGACATGTATTTCATAATTTTAAGTATCATGCAATAAAGATTTTCCATTTCGTACCGTTCAAACCAAGTCTACATGAGTTTTATCTCCATTACTGCTCTCGCATCTAAGTCCAGTGTCTAGAACCGTAAGGGAGAGTGATTCGAACCACTCACAGGGGTGTCTAGTGTTCCCAGACTGGCTGGAGACCAGGCCTAGACCCGCACTGACATACAGGCTGCACAGAGCCGCGTGAACCTCACAGGTTACGAGACACGCAGGGTCAGGAGAGTATCCCTTACAGAAAATGGCGACCGCGGCAGGACATTGGCAGCGAGAGGGTGGTGTGTTGGATTTTGGAATGACTGTACGAAATGTGATGCAGGAAAAGATAGCGGATTACGTGTTTGGAAAGGTTAATCTAACGAAAAAGTGGATAAGCGAATTGTTAGCGGATAAGAGCCCACTAGAGGCAGCTGAAAGGTGGACGGATAGTAAGGAGCATAAAAAGGCAGTTGAGAAAGCAGTCTGGCTTATGTGCTACAAAAGGCAGGTTCAGATTTCAAACCAGACCAATACAGCGCTAACCGCTCGAATCAAGCAGTTAGAGGAGGAAATGGAGGAGAAGGTTTCTGGAGGGGAGGCGCTCATTAAGAGTTTAAATGAGTTACGCCAGGAAAGCCAGGAAGTCTCCAGCTACCTTAAAACAAGGGTAGAGTATCTCGAGTGCCAGATCACTGAAGCAAAATTAAACGAGAGTAGGATGAAGGAAAGATGTAACCGCCAAGCTGCCCAGATAAGAACTCAAGAAGAGAGCTTAATGGGGGTTAGGTCGGCGTATAAGTTGGCCCTTGAGGATAAGTTTCAGGGAGCCGACCATAGCGCCTGCGAAAAAGAGATAGAGAGCCTCAAAAAGGCCGTGAATAATGCGAACGGCATGGTGTGCCTTATTAATCCGTCGGCACGCCAGCCGCTAGTAAATGAGAGATTTAGAAATTCCCCACCAAGTAAAGCAGAAGAGGTAGTAGCCACTGCGCCCTCCGCGCCACCCAGCTATTCAGAAACCTGGGTTAGGGAGGAAGCAACGGAAGAAGCGAAAGAGCCCGTTGAAAAAGAGGTAGAAAAGGGATCGTTGTATCCAGTAACGGGGATTAAAAGGGGCCCAAGCAGAAACGGTGGGGAAGAACCGGGGGATCTCCTCGGACAGCTGGTGTTGCCTCACAGTTCACACCAGCTGAGGGCCATGATAAACCACGTAAGGAAGCTGACCGAGATAGACGACCCTTCCGTACATTTTAGGGAAGTTGAGCAAGCCGCAGCCATCAACGGCTGCGATGATGGGGAGACAGCAAAAATGCTGCTGTTCTCTTTAGATAGCTCGGTCCTTCAGTGCCTCTCAGGCGATAGCAAGAGGGGTAATAAAAGTTATGAGGAATTGAAAAATGAGGTCCTAGAAGTAGTGGGAGCGAACGACGGAGGTCCGTTTGCTAGAGTGGGACAGACAGTGCAGATGGAGGGAGAACCCCCGAAGGTTTTTGCCGACAGGCTGTGGCCAGTATATGAGCGCAGCTGTCTAGGTGCGCCCGAGCGCGAAGATGTGGAAGGCGCCGCTTTAATTCATTGGCTTAGGTGCATAATAGCCAACAGTTTACCAGCCGTTAGAGAGCAGGCAAAAGCCTGGTTCGATCCCAATGACCTCAACCTTACGGAAGAGTCGGTCTTGAATCGACTCACGTTAGGTTACCGTAACATAAGGGGTATGGCAACACGTCCCTTTAAGGGAAGAGTACATGAGGTACGACCCGCAGCCCCGGCTCAAAGAGAGTGGCATCAGGAGGGTAATCGCGCCCCACAGGCAAGTAATGCCTGTTACGGGTGTGGGAAGACAGGGCACTGGCGCAAGCACTGCAGGAACCCTTGGAAGGATTCCAAGGATAAAAATCCCGCGGTCCGAACCCAGGCGCCTGTCCCGGCTAAGGAAGCAAAGGCACCCACCTCTCCCGAAGACCTCGAGGCAGTGTTAGGAGTCATGCGCAAGATGGTTTTGAATGCGCGTGGACAGGTGGCGGTCGCAACCGGCCCCGT
This sequence comes from Squalus acanthias, assembly GCA_030390025.1. Classification (NCBI taxonomy): domain Eukaryota; kingdom Metazoa; phylum Chordata; class Chondrichthyes; order Squaliformes; family Squalidae; genus Squalus; species Squalus acanthias. The sequence continues at coordinate 76,162,802 of CM059433.1, read as the reverse complement.
AGGTGCCGCAGGACCGTCTAATAGTGCCCCATGACTAGAACCAGCACAGCCCGTCTACCTGTGTCCGCTCAGCTATGATGCGTGGAGGCGACCTGTGGTGGAGATGGAGGTAGAGAAACAAAAGGGCAGTTATCTGTTGGACACGGGAGCTTCTTGCACCATAATCCATACAGATGACCCTTTTGACTCGCCGCTATCTACCAAGGTCCCATTCACGCTAGCAGGGTTCACAGGGAAAGAACAGGCTGGCACGTTTTCCCTCCCGCTATCCATTCGTTTAGGAACACTTCGCTTTAAGTGGAAGTGTATACTGATGGCATGGCAAAAGGGGGGTGGAAGAGGTATTCTCGGGTCCGATCTGCTAGCGGGACACGGGATCCTCGTGGACCTCAGAAATCACTGTCTCTGGGGGGCTAAAGGGGAAAAGGGCGAAGTAATGGTAATTCAAGGGGAGGAAGAAACAGGGGTCCTGTGTACCGTACAGCCATCCGGAGGCTACGACCTCAGGCTTATGGTCGCAGATGTCCCAACGGACATGCAGACGTACGTGACAGATAATATGCACGCGTTTGCAACCCACAAGCACGATTGTGGGAGGGTGGTCGGGTTTGAGGTCAGCGTAGATGGGGACCCCATGACCCGACCCCAAAAGCAGTATAACTTCCCCAAAGAAGCAGAACCCGATATGGAGGCAGCAATGTCTTCCTTGGTGCAGCAGGGCGTGTTGAGGCCGATAGCCACACACGTGAACTCCCCATTATGGCCGGTTAGGAAGCCGGATAATTCGTGGAGAGCCACGGTGGACTACAGAGTCCTTAACAGTAACATCCCCGCCTGCGCGCCCACAGTAGCAGCAGTTGCTGACCTAATAGGGAGCATCCCAGCGTCCGCGACCACGTTCACGGTGCTGGATATCTCGAACGGTTTTTGGTCCATCCCGCTGCGGCGAGAGGACCAGTACAAGTTTGCCTTTACGTTTAAAGGGCAACAGTACACGTGGAACTGCTTGCCACAAGGTTTCCACAATAGCCCCAGTATTTTTCACCAGTGTATGGCAGGGAGTTTAAAGGAGTTTAGTCAGCCCAATCAGATAGTACAGTATGTGGATGATTTGCTCCTATTTACGGACTCAAGGGAGGAGCACGGACCACTGCTGGACGAGTTATTGGAGCTGTTAGCGAGAAAGGGTTTTAAAGTAAACCCAAAGAAAGCACGTATCGGTCAGCAGGAAGTAAAATTCCTGGGGCTGACCCTACGCGCTGGGGAAAGAGCCATAGACAAAGCAAGGAGGGAGTCGGTGCAAGAATTACCGATTCCCAACAACGTAAGGGGTGTGAGGTCCTTCTTGGGACTGACCGGTTACTGCAGGGATTTTATCGAGGATTATGCGGCCACAGCGGCGCCGCTCCTCCGACTCCTCCATAAGGGAGTAGAGTGGCTTTGGGACGAGGGCTGCCAAGCAGCCTTCGAGAAGTTAAAAGGGGATCTGCAGACCGCGCCAGCCTTAGGGGCCATAGATGGGGGGAAGGAGTTTTTCCTGGAGGTAGCTGCCAGCGGAGACAGCTTAAGCGCCGTGCTGCTCCAAGAGCGTCACGGCAAGCTGAGGCCGGTTGTCTATTCATCCAGGGTATTAACGGATGTGGAGAGAAGTTTTTCCAATTGCGAAAGGCACCTTTTAGCCACGCATTGGGCTGTGAAAAGATCAGCGATCTTCACAGGGCTCTCTCCCATCACTCTCCTCACACATCACACACCAACTAAGATGCTTCTGGATGGGAGGATTAAAGACGGGACCGTAAGCAGCGCACGCATTGCGCGTTGGACCCTTCTTCTCTCCCAGTTGGACATCAGAGTAAAAGGTCTTTGCGAGCCCAGGCTTGCGGCCAATTTGGTATACCCCGGTACAGCCCACCGGTGTTCGGTGGAGGGGGTGTGGGACGTCAACATAGGTTTACGGGCCGGGATACATCCCACTGGGCGCGAGATTTATGTTGATGGGTCTAGCACAGTATCTGCTGGCGAGCGACTCACAGGGTGTGGAGTTTATGACCCTGCGGCAGACCTTGCCCTGGCGATCAAGCTCCCTAGCACCATGAGCGCGCAGCAGGCTGAGCTGTCTGCCGTGGTGTACGTGGTAACCCACCCAGACATTTTCCCAACCCCATACACGATTTGCTCGGACAGTATGTTCACCTGCAATTCGTGTACGGAATACCTGGCCATCTGGTCCCGCCGTGGATACACCTCCGCGGACGGGCGACCTTTAACGGTAAAGCCCTTGCTGGAAAAGATCTTAGCAGCAGCAGTAGGGGAGGAAGGGGAGATTTTCATCCATAAGGTGAAAGCTCACTCCTCCACAGAGCCCCGTGGGGAGGGCAACCGGCAGGCGGATGCGCTAGCCAGGGAGGGTGCCCGCGACGGTACTTTCTGGAACCCCTATAGAACCGGACCCATAGCAGCGGTCCGAGGTGGGGACGGGAATACCGGGAACACCAGGGTAGCATTGCCCCTAGACCTTAAGACCGTCCAAGCCCAGGATCCCGCCCTAAAAGCAGTCCTAAAAACGATTGCTGAGGGGAGGCAGGTAGAAGGTCCGTACAGTACGGCAACCCTCTCAGTTAAGGAAGGCATGCTGTTCCGCGAGGAGCAGTGGGTTGTGCCGCAGCAGCACAGGAGGGAATTCCTCCAGTTGGCTCACGAGGGACCAGGGGCAGGGCACCCCGGGCCCGAGGTTACCTGGCAACGGGTAGAGCAAGCGGGATGGTGGCCAGGGCTCAGGGAACAAGTCCGCGAGTTCTGTGCAAACTGTCTTGTGTGCGCTGCAAATAACCCAGACCCCCAGAAAAGGAAGGTGCCCATGGGACACGTAAGAAGGGTAGAGGGACCATGGCAGTCGATACAGATCGACTATATAGGACCCCTGCCCACCACCCAGGGAGGTTATAAGTACTGCCTCGTCCTGGTGGATGTGTTTTCCAAGTGGGTGGAAGCCTTCCCTTGTCGAACAGCTACGGCACTGGGTACAGCAAAAATCTTGGTCCGGGAAGTGTTCTCGCGGTGGGGACTCCCCCGTTTCGTGGAGTCAGACCAAGGGAGTCATTTCACCGGCCAGGTGATGCAGAACACCCTCATGCTTTTGGGCATTGAAGGGAAGTGGCACGTAGCACACAATCCCCAGTCATCCGGGATTGTTGAACGTATGAACCGGACCCTGAAGGAGAAATTGAGGAAAGAGACTAGGAACTCGCCCCAAAAATGGGCGGAAGTTCTGCCTTTAGTCCTCATGGGGGTCCGGGCCAGTCAGTCAAAAAGTACGGGGTACTCCCCGCACGAGGTAATGACCGGCAGGCTCATGCGAACCCCCACCCATGTGCTAGCCCCGGTGCTCACTGAGGGTCAGCTTCAAGAGATCAGCAGGGACAAGTTCGCCCAAACTCTCTTGGAGCGCCTGAAGCAAGTTTATGAGCAGGCGGCTGGGAACATGGGGAGGCAGCACCAGGGCAATCGCTTGTTGCTGGAACCCCGCAAAACGCGGGAGTGGGAAGTAGGAGACCAGGTCATGGTCAGAAACTACGCCAGAGTAGGGAGTCTGGAACCACTGTATATGGGACCCTACAACATTGTAGACAAGGCAAGTCCCATGGTTTACGCCGTAAAAGTACCTCGGCGCACTAAGTGGTTCCACATAAACCAATGTAAACTGTACCAGCCGGGTGCGCAAGGGAAAACTACAGGGGTAAATCCCGCCAACGGGAAAACACAGCCCCAGGTAGGACCACAAGGCACACAGGCAGGCGTAGCAGCTTGCATCAGGGGAAGGGACATCCCGGACGATCATGCAGCGTTTTTCTGGAGTTGGGGGTTAGATGACGAGGACCCCAGGGTACCCTGGTCAGATGAGGATAGTGCAGATGAGCATAGTGATGATGACGGGTGGTTTCACAGGAACGGTCTGGAAGGATTGGGGCCGCTAGGTAGAGAGCCATACGGGGTGGACACACAAGCTGCAGGTCCCGACAGCAGGAGGAAGGAGCTAGAGGAGGCCGGGCCAGCCGCTATGTGGTTCCCAGAGGTGTGGCCGCCCGCTGTAAACGTCCAGTCCTCAGGGGAGGCAGAGTTCACGAGTGAAGGGCTGCCTGCTGGGCCGAGCAGGGCGGGGCCCCGAACTGCCAGCCCCGAGGTTAGGGAGGCGGAGTCAGCGGAGGCGGGGCTGGCGCCTGTGATGGAACCCCAGGTCATCCCGTTGAAGGTCTCGGGACCCGGTCCGTCCGTCACGGAGCCCCCGCCCATAGCAGTTCCCCGTAGGTCAAGCAGAGCACCCCAGCCCAGGAAGACGTGGTCAGGTCCACAGGATGCCCCAGGGCGTAAGTTTCAGATTAAGATAACCCGGGTAGAGACAGGCCACATCGAAGCAGCAACAGGCTGCGGCAGATCAGAAGGAAGGGTCAGTGCCCTCCCACCGTCGGGAAGAGCTCGCAGCAGCCTTCTCAGGATTTAAAGGGGCCGCCCTGAGAACGGGCGGCATTGTAAAGTTATTAGTTTAAGGTTTTAAGTTTTAGTTTAAAGTTTTAAGTAGTTTTAATAAGTTTAAGTTTGTAGTGTTTTTAACAGATAACGACAAATGATGGGAGTTTTAAGGCTAGGTTTAGAGGAAGTCTATTTAGCAAACGTTGAAGTTTACGTGAGGCGAGGTCAGGGGACCCGCTCACCCTTCACAAAAGCCAGAGACTTTTTGCGAGGCTGGCTACCTCATTCTATCTGATCACAGGAACCAAGGAAGGATGGAACGACTTCTAGTTTTGCTCGTGGCAATCGGATGTGGATTGGCCTATCGGGGCCTCACCAAGGATGTCGTGGTGTTTGGATGTTCCGGGGACACGGCCCCCATCGCGGTGGATGGGACCGGGAGACGGAAGGCAGAAGGGACCAGCACCTATTTCCACAAGGGAAGGTGGCCAGGATGGCTGGGAACGAACTCAACGGAGTATTCCAGCACATCGGGGTTCGCCTACAAAGAGACTTCTTTAATGTGCCCCAAAGTACGGATCATCGCACCCAGGATCAGCGTCACCGTCGGCAAACGGATTTGTTTGACTTGCAGTGGGAATGTCCCATTGAGCCGATGGTGGTGGCTGCGAAAGCTGAGCAAAACTATGAGGAACTCTTCGGTTGAGTGGGAGCGACTGGGTAATAATACCCATCGGACAATTACGGGGACTGATGGACAAGTGAAAGTCTGTTGGGACAAATGGTGGGAACCAGATGAGGGGATTTATGTTTGTATGTGGGGGTCAAAGTACGTTTGCCCCAAAGGCATCTCCATATTCTTTATTAACCAGTGGCAGGATAACGGACAGGGGATGAGGTGGGATGCGAGCACCAGGGGGTGCGGAGCCCCATTCTCCCCGATCCCAGTAAATGCCACTGAGCTCATTACGCGCCCACGCAAAGCCCCGCCCACGATTCCGGTAGTTCTAACTGAGGAAGAAGGGTGCCCTAAAACTAGTAAGGGACCCGGGAACGGTTTGGTACTGGTCCCCACAGACCAGATACTATTTCAGGGAGTGCATTACGCGGTGGCCTCGGTGATTTTAAATCTCACTGAGGTACGGTTACCAGAGTGGTGCCCCAAAAAAGACGGAACAGTTGTACCAGGTCCTGTTGACCAAGATGTTCAGGCAGTTTTACGAGTTCGATTTCGCGGAAATTGATAAGACAAGTTTATACACCGCACCGCAGGAAGTTTTGGACCAAGTTGGGAGGCAAAGAAGGGGTTTGGTGAATGATGCGTTCACTGCTTTTAACACAGGGACATCTGTGGTCAACGCTCTAGACAGTGTGGAGCTGCAGACCCAGATTAATGGTTTAAAAACACAGTTAAAGGATATTCTCACAGATGAGAATAAAGTGGTAGGGTCGGGTCTGCACGAGGACCAAGCCATGACACTACACTTAAAAGAGATTATAGCAGAGCTGGAGAAACATGCGCGTACGGTAAATGCCCTGATTAGGGAAGATCGGAATGCATCCGATCAAGCTGCGCAGAACGAGGTGTGCGTGCTTTACGGGGCGTGGTTACTGGGCGAGGGCCGCAGTAATTTGGAGGATTTAAAACAAGGTTTGGTCCCGTCCTGGATAAGTAACAAGCACCTGCGGGCGCTCCACCCTTTTCAGAATGCATTAAGTCCGTGCCAGCTCAGGCTAGCTTCAGAAGCTTACCCAGTCCCCGTGGACTGCGGACGTTCAAACCATACTATTATGGGAATAGTATTACGCATGCCGGTTTTGGGCAACACAGCAAAGCCCGCCCCGGTGTATCGGGTAGAGAACATTGGTGTCATTCAGGGGGGAGCCCACATTCGTTATGCAGCGGTTCCACCTTACGTCATCCGCTGGGAGCAAACGATGACAGGTACAGATCTCTCTGGTTGTCGTGGCAGGGGAGCACACATAATACTGTGCCCCCAGCACTTGAATGCCTTTTTAACACCACAGTGCGGGTTCAGAACGGCTGGCGCCAAGTCCATGAATTGCACCATGGAGGCAATGGCACAAGATCATGTGCCTCCGCAGGTAGCATACATCGGGGGTGGAACATATTGTGTTACCACTGCAGCGCAACACTACCAGCATGGAAACCGTAGCCGGTGTCCGGTGAGTGACAGCAGTTTCTGTTTTAAACCCAGGGCTGAAGTTCAAGTAGCACAACAGCGAATTATCCCAATCCCTGAACCATCCACTGTTCATCTCACAGTAAAAGAGAATTTCACCGACTTGCAGCGATTTGTCGCACATTTTGGGTACCTCATTCCCCCTCTCCCCGAGCATTTAACCAAACTTCTAAAAGCCGTCGCGGTGTCACAAAAGCATTTCTATACATTAGAACAGAAAACCGTCGAGATAGGTACAGACATTTTGGACATAGTGGTTCCACCGTGGTGGAATCTGTTCACGAATATTGAAGTGCCCTCATGGGTCAGAATAGCCTCCCACATTTTAGTCGTCTGTCAAGTGTTTATTGTAGTATACCTTTTGTTCATACATTGTAAAAGAGACAAGCGCCTCACCAAGCATGAGAACACGGGAGAGTGGCGAGAACGTTACGTGCGCGTGCACGATGAGAGCGCAGTGTAATGAGAAGATGGCGTCACTCCCGCTCGCCACGTGCGCCGCGGAAGTTTGTACTCATTGTAAATACGTTGGAAACTCGACATGTTTAAGAGTTGGGATTTGTTTATTTTGGTGATGGTGTTGATTGTTTGGTTTTTGGGTTTTGTTTTTTCCTTCCCTTGAATAAAAGACAAATATACAGGTGATGCGTGAGGTATCGGCCTAGTTACGCCGGGAAGGAAAACAAGTGGTGTAAGTTTAAGGGCAAATGATGCCTATGGTGATATAAAGTGTGATTTTCTTGGGAAATAAGGACGACACAGAGACCCTAGTGAAGCTAAAAATTTTATGGGATTAATTTACTGGATTCGGAGTGAAATCGAGATAAGATTGCTCACCACTGAGTTTTGATACGATAAGCGGAGTTATTCGCATCAACAGGAGGGACTGTAGAATTCGCAATTATCGCGATTTCATTTTTAATAAGGAGAAAACACAAGTTTCATTCAAAACAGCTTTATTTTCAGCGGAATGCTGTCAGGTTTAAATTGGACACAAGCAGCCTGTAAAATGGCCGCCGCACCTCGTGACAGAACATTCGAGACTTTTTCAGCAGACAGACAAGATGGCGTTCCAATAAACATTTTTGCAGGATCGATAACGATTCAGCACAGTGAAGACAATACACAGGACATTATGGGTTTACAGTATAAACATCGATACTGGGATCGGTCTCCCAGGTACAAAGGAAAGCCATCAAGGGCCCATCCAAAGGACATTAATATGTAAACTCCCAACGGCTCTACGATGAGAGAGCCGTTAGCAGGTAGTTATACAGGACACTTGGAAGCCCCAAACCCCTCCAGGGGGAACACCGACCGATTTAACAATGGGAGAAGTATTAGCAGGTACTCAAACATTCAGGAGTAGCCCCGAAACCCATTAAAGACAGAGATCACCCATACAGGACTTTTTGGGCGCCAAACCTTAAACAAAAGAATGAACATTATAGTTGGGCGGGAAACGGAAGAACTGTGCACTATAATTGCAGGCCCAAACCGTCCATTCTGTCTCTTGACTCTTGATTCTTGCTCTTGCCTCGTGTTCGTGACTCTTGCCGCTTGCTGCTGTTATCATCGTGGCTGCTCCTGAGTGAAAGACTGTTGCAAAGACCTATGTTGGTAGCTGGCAGCGGAACCGAAGGCCCGGGATGAGATGAGATGAGATGAGATGAGAGGAGAAGAGAAGAAGACCTTATCCATCGCCACGGTCAGTAAATCCCGACCGCGCCTGTAGGTCGATCAGCCAAGTCTTCTTGACAACGAAGTTTTCTTCTCTAACAAGACATATTGCATCGACGATAACTGGACTGTGCAAACACATCGTATCAATGATATTGACAACGGTGCTCCTCGACTGAACTGTAAAGTCCACCAACAGAGGTCTTCACTACAGCGGACGGTCCAGCCGACTGACCGAGCAGCAGAAGCAGTAAACAAGTGGGACCAGGAGATCTCCTGACCAACACGTGGGTGCTGCGGTGAAAAACATCCGATCAGCTATTCGGGATTTCTCCGAGTTATTACGAGTGGTGAGCATGAGTCTCGGGATCCTACGAAGCTAGTTTTAGGATAGTTATTGATAGGGGAGGGTTTAAAGTAAGGATATTTGTAATGTGTGCCCTATTTACGTTGTGCTGGTCGTTCCTCGTTTCCCTAAGAGTGATTATAACTGTTTGTAAGATTGTACTGTCATTAATCTGTGCATATGACATGTATTTCATAATTTTAAGTATCATGCAATAAAGATTTTCCATTTCGTACCGTTCAAACCAAGTCTACATGAGTTTTATCTCCATTACTGCTCTCGCATCTAAGTCCAGTGTCTAGAACCGTAAGGGAGAGTGATTCGAACCACTCACAGGGGTGTCTAGTGTTCCCAGACTGGCTGGAGACCAGGCCTAGACCCGCACTGACATACAGGCTGCACAGAGCCGCGTGAACCTCACAGGTTACGAGACACGCAGGGTCAGGAGAGTATCCCTTACATGTGATCATTTCACTATAACTTTTGAAAATACTAATCATAGAATCATAGAATGATACAGCACAGAAGGAGGCCATTCGCCCCATCATGTCCGTGCTGGCTCTTTGGTAGAGCTATCCAATTAATCCCACTTCCCAGCTCTTTCTCCATAGCACTGTAAAACTTTTCACTTCAAGTATTTATCTAACTCCTTTTTGAAAGTTATTATTGAATCTGCTTCCACCACCCTTCCAGGCAGTGCATTCCTGATCACAACAACTCGCTGTGTAAAAAATGTTTCCTTATGTCACCTCTGGTTCTTTTGCCAATCACCCTAAATCTGTGTCCTCTGGTTACCGACCCTTCTGCCACTGGAAACAGCTTCTCCTTATTTATTCTATCAAAACCATTCATGACTTAGAACACCTCTATCAAATCTCCTCTTAACCGTCTCTGCTCTAAGGAAAACAACCTCAGCTTCTCCAGTCTCTTCTCATAACTGAAGTCCCCCATCTCTGGTACCATTCTAGTAAATCTCTTCTGCACCCTCTCCAAGGCCTTGACATCCTTTCTAAAGTGTGGTGCCCAGAATTGAACACAATATTCCAGCTGAGGCCTAACCAGTGTTTTATAAAAGTTTAGCGTAACTTCCTTGCTTTTGTACTCTATGCCTCTATTTAAAAAGCCAAGGATAACTTATGCTTTTTTAACAGCCTTCTTAACTTGTCCTGCCACCTTCAAAGATTTGTGTATGTACTCCCCAGGTCTCTCTGTTCTTGCAACCCCTTTAGGATTGTACCCTTTAGTTTATATTGCCTTTCCTTGTTCTTCCTTCCAAAATGTATCACTTCGCATTTTTTGCGTTAAATTTCATCTGCCACGTGTCCGCCCATTTCACCAGCCTGTCTATGTCTTCTTAAAGTCTATCACTATCCTCCTCACTGTTCACTATACCTCCAAGTTTTGTGTCATCTGCAAATTTTGAAATTGTGCTCCCAAGTCCAAATCGTTAATTTATATCAAGAAAAGCAGTGGTCCTAGTACTGACCCCTGGGGAACTGTATACCTTCCTCCAGTCCGAAAAACAACCATTCACCACTACTCTCTGTTTCCTGTCACTTAGCCAATTTTGTATCCATGTAGCCACTGTCCCTTTTATTCCATGGGCTTCAACTTTTCTGATGACACTTTATCAAACACCTTTTGGAAGTCCATGTACACCACGTCAACCGCATTGCCCTCATCAACCCTCTCTGTTACCTCATCAAAAAACTCGATCTTTCTGTAAATTGCCTGCAAATTTGCTCCTCTATCTCCTTCCCATTATTTGGTGACCTATATTATACACCCAGTAATGTAATAGCTCCTCTATTGTTCCTTAATTCTAACCAAATAGACTCTGTCCTTAGCCCCTCAAAATGTTCTGCACCCTCTCAGTGATGTCCTTTACCCTGGCACCAGGGAGGCAATATGCCATGTGGGACTCACGTCATCGGTTGCAGAGACACCCGTCTATCCCCCTGACTATCGAATCCCCTATGACCACTGCATTTCTACACTTTGCTGTGCTCCCCTGTGCAGTCATTTGCTCCACAGTGCCATGGATGTGCTCTAGACTGCCCTCCCACAAATGTCATCACCAACGTTCCCTATTGCACGGCCAAGCGACATGCGCAAAACTGTGAATGGGCCGTGCAGCCCCTTAAAGGGGCCACGCATCCAAAAAAATTAAGAGGGAACATTGGTCATCACCCTCACCAGTATTCAGCACTGAAAACTGGTTTGAGAGTGTCACATTCCCGGAGGATTCCTGCACTACCTGCCTCTTCTTACCCTGCTGGATGGCCACCCAATTACTATCCCCCTGAACTCTCTGGGGGGAATTTTTCAGGGGGTCAGCGGGCGCAATAGGTGGCGGGTCGGGTGGGAAATTTTTTTTTTGACAGCGGGTAGGGAACCCGCTGTCAACCCACCGCAACGCTAGTTTCCCAGATGTCGGGTCTGTCAGCACTGAACAGACCCAACACCAAGCAACGGGGGTGGGGGGGGGGGGGGGGTGCAATTTAAGTGATTAAGAGCCTGTTATCAGCTTGTTAAAGAATTTTGAGCTCACCTTAACATTTTACGAGGTCGTCAATGAGTTCCACGCTGCTCGGAAATCACGTCAGGTAAGGAGGTCGGTAGTTGTGTCACCATGAAATTATCTCTTTACTTAACAGCTGCAAATGTGGTATAAAAGCTCCCATCTCACAGCTGTTCACTTACCAAGCTCAGAAGCTGTTGCAGGTTGCAAGTGTTTGTAGTAAACTCTCGATCCAGTGTCACCTCATTGGAACAACCTCTCTCACCATTGACAGATCGCTTCTGTCATCTCAACTTCACCTGCCATCTATTACATCAGCATCGTTGCCCTTGAAACTATCTCACCTTGGTCCTCAGAATCCCACCACGATCAGCCCCAACACCAGCAGCACCAACAACAACACCAACCTTCTCCACAATCACCTGATGCTGCACAGGACAGAGGGCATCAGCACCCGACCACATTGATTCCCGTTGCCACTCTGTTTAGCAAGCCACTCCATTTAGTTGACTTTCCCAGCTCTGTGCATGCAGCCTAATAGAAATCTACATTTGAAAAATAAAATTGGTATAGACCCTTACTTTATGATTTTTTTTCTGCGGTGAATTAAAAGTGGATTAACTTCTTTTCAGCAACTGGAACTCTGCTCACTCCTGAATTCCTCTGCCATCAGGATTGTGCTGCTCTGCGGGACTACACTGAAAGACTCAGCTGAGATGACTCTGCTCTGCCACTCAGTCGCTTCAAATTTTAATGTAACCTTCTCCACCTTACAGTGCCCATCCCCCACCTGCTGCTGTTACCTGCTGAGCTTCAAGACTATATTTCAATGCACACCGGCTTGGCAGGTTTACCCTGCCGCTATGTTGGGTGCTGGACAGAAATTCGCTTTCTCCTGGGTCAAAGTCCATTCCTCCGCTGTCTTCTGAGCTCTACTGTGACGTTCACCTTTGCTGCCACTTTCCAAGGGGGCTATATTCTCTGCTGGACTGCCTCTATTCCAGTACCTAGCCTGCTCCCGTGTCCACAGTTTTCTGCTCCTCTGCTGGGAATTTTCCATTCTGCGCTGAGCTAGCTCTGCTCTGTTCCTGCTGGTTCTCATCTTGCTCTGAAAGCTGCCGAAGTGCCTTGCTTTGCTGCTTGCTTCCCATGGCCGCTGACGCCACTCATCCTTCAGAACTCCTCCATCACCCTTTGCTGGACTGGGTTAGACCAGCTTAAGCTCCTATTCCTGCTCCCGATCTTGTGCGAACCATACCTCCCCACATCTGTTCCTCGGACCAACTCCATCATCTGCAAACAGCCGCCTAACCTCAAACAGACCATCGTTCGCAGCAAATTACCCAGCTTTCAGGAGAACAGCGACCACGACACCACACAATCCTGCCACGGCAACTTCTGCAAGACATGCCAGATCATCAACACAGATACCATCATCTCACGTGAATACACCACCCACCAGGTACATGGTACATACTCATGTGACTCGGCCAACGTTGTCTACCTCATACGTTGCAGGAAAGGATGCCCCGGAGCATGGTACATCGGCGAGACCATGCAGACACTGCGACAACGTATGAACGGACACCGCGCAACAATCGCCAGGCAGGAGTGTTCCCTCCCAGTCGGGGAACACTTCAGCAGTCAAGGACATTCAGCCTCCGATCTTCGGGTCAGCGTTCTCCAAGGCGGCCTTCGAGACACACGACAACGCAAAATCGTCGAGCAGAAACTGATAGCCAAGTTCCGCACCCATGAGGACGGCCTCAACCGGGATCTTGGGTTCATGTCACGCTACATGTAACCCCACCTGACATAGAGTCATCCAGACTCGAGTCGTCGTTGGCTTGTTCTCTCTACACAGATGCGGCTGGACCTGCTGTGATTTCCAGCAAAAAAAGATTTTGTTTTCCATACAGACCCCAGCATCTGCCACAATTGACCCCTTGTGACCCCACCTCATTGTCTTTGATGTAATGTTTTCCTGACTGACCTGTTTGGACACCATCCACACCTTTGATTGCCGTGATTTTCTCTCTGCCGAGGTGTGATAAAGGGCAGTTAGAAAGATTAACTGTAATCATCTGGCATTGTTCTCTGACTATATATGCTGTGCCTGTATGCATCTCTTCACTTCACCTGACGAAGGAGCAGCGCTCCGAAAGCTTGTGATTCCAAATAAAGCTGTTGGACTATAACCTGGTGTTGTGCGACTTCTCACATTTGTCCACCCCAGTCCAACACCGGCATCTCCACATCATGGCTTTTAGAACTGAGATGAGGAGGAACTTCTTCTCTCAGAGGGTCTTAAATTTGTGGAATTCTCTGCCCCAGAGAGCTGTGGAGGCTGGGTCAGTAAATACATTTAAAGTGGAGATAGACAAATTTTTGCAAGATAAGGGAGTGAAGGGTTATGGGGAGCGGGCTGGGAAGTGGCTTTGAGCCCTAGATCAGCCATGATCTTATTGAATGGCGGAGCAGGCTCGAAGGGCCAAGTGGCCTATTCCTGCTCCTATTTCTTATGTTCTTATGTTCTTATGATCTCCTGACAAAGAATCCATTCATAATCGTTTATAATGACAAACAGGAGCCACAACAGAAAGAAAACCATATAATTTGGTTTCCATTTACCACCATAAACATAGTGGATTTATACCATCATTACATTTCTATAAAGAACCACTTCTTGCCAGTAGAACCATTGATGAGCACCACACTTGAATCTGTGGTAGTAAATTGATACATGTTATGCTCTAATGCTTCCAACCCAGCAGCCATTCAAGAGGGATCAATGCAACCTACTTTCAGTCTGGTTCCTTTTTTCACTTGGGTAAGATAAGGAGCAAAGCAAAAGGCAGAAGGAGGGCGGGGGGGGGGGGGGGGGGGGGGGTGAAAAAGAAATTGTACATATACCAGCACATAATATGTATTTCCACACCATTATTTTCTCTTTGTTTAACTCACAATTCAAACTAAACTAAAAGGAACAAGACCCAAGTAAATGTGGCCCTCCTGTTTCCATCTAAACTGGTGTGGCCATGTTCTACAGTACAAATGAGGTAGTCTTACTTGCAAGAGTTAGTACTTCCAGATACTCAACAGAAAGGAGGTATAATACCTTAGTTTATTTGCTTCTGCACAAATTGTTTATGTTCTCCATGAGGGGGTTTCCTCTGTGCACTATGTGTAACAACATTGTATACACATTTATAAAGAATGGTTTTCAGATTTCATTGTACAACATTCACAGAGGAAATCTTCCCTCCTTGTTAGCTGGCATCAAGAGATGGTAGGTCTTTTTGCTCACAAGAACATAAGACAAGAAATAATTTTCTAAAATATATCGGTCCGTAATTTCCGATAGGAGGCTTCCTGCGTGCGGATCCTCCTATCGGAAAAAAATCTACGCACTTACCTGAGGACTCCCGGGGTCCGGACACTTCCGATCCTGGGCCTCTCCAAAGTCGAAATGCGCAGGGCCCACGTATCCCAGGGGCGCGGCAGTTCGCAAGCATCCCTGGGATCACGTGGGCCAGGCCAGCCAATAGGAGAAGGGAATCTCCCTTCATACTTTTGACAGATAGACCTTTCAAATATATGAATCGAGATCGCCCCAAAAACACACTAAAACATTAAGGGGGAAAAATTCGGTTGGTTTGCGCCTCCCGTTAGTGCCTTAAGAGGGCGCTAATGTGGCGCAAAGCAACTAGTGCCCATACACGGCGATGTTTGCGCAGCTCACGAAATTGACTAGACATTTTGCGGCTAAACACTACCGCCACGATCTCCTGCGCCCGCAGATCATGACGTCAGTCGAGCGTGCAACGCCCCGGCCCGGATATTGAGTGGCGCTCCCTGTCTTACCGCCTGCCGCTAGCAACGACAGGTTGAGGGGAGCGTTTTGCAGTCGGGAAGGGACTGGGGGAGCGCTATTTAAAGGCGACCGCTTCCTGCCTTTTTTTGTCGGCGAAATTTTTGCACCACGCATTCTGAGTGAGAGAGAGAGACTGCAGGAGATATTCAAAGCTGCGTTGAGGAGTTTTGGGTACTGAGCAGCACTTTGCAGGTTCTTTTTTATTTGATCTTCCTTGCATCTATTTAGAAGAGACTGTGGGGGCTGCACTATGAGCTCTTTCCCTGGGCCTCTCCATTGTTCTTTCCAACAGATTTGATGTACAGGTCTCTCCAGGCCTAGATTCAAGGCTGCAATGAGCAGGGCGTGGATGGAGAGCAAGATCGACCCTCCCCTTTAAGAACTGGCCGGCGCCAGTGTGTCTGTGTTCCATTGCTGACTGACATCACATGAGCTTCGCCAGTGCTCTGAGTTAGCGCCTCGCTCCTCGGCCTTTGCGCCTTAAGACAGTGCAGCACCTGATTTAGTGTTCCAATCACCTCCAGGGGCGATAAAAGCCAAGTTTGCAGTCGGAGGCGATAATTAGCGCCAGGCGCTAAACTTTGCGCCCGGCCGATAATCACGCCCCAAACGGGGCGATACTGATTTTCTCCCCCTAAATAAATTTTTAAAAAACTATCATGTTTTTAAATTTACATTAAATTAAATATTTTAAACAAAAATTTTATTTTTTGAAAAAAATAATTAAAGTTTTTTACGGGGCTAAAAATAAACTTACCTTTTTTAAAAGCATTTTTAATTATAAATGAGTGAAACAAATTTTTTTTTTAGACTTTTTTCAACTCTTATGCTGGTAAAAGCAGGCCTTACGCCTGTTTTTACCAGGCGTAAGATTTCTAAAGGGTTTTCTGCGGGCGTTTTCCAAAAAGCAGAACTCTCTGCCCACAGAGGCCCTTCTCTAGGGCAGGCGTCCGATCTGTCAAGAGCATTCTTGACAGATCGGAAATGCCGGTTTTCAGCGCATGCGCTTCACATGCCTGAAACCGGCATTTCCGATGTCCCTACGGGTGTGTACACAGTGTGTACATACTCGTAGGCATCGGAAAATACGGGCCAATATTTTCATTGCACAGATGGGGAGGTGGTAATTTTTCCCAAACCCTCCAGTGTTGTTGGGATGTCTCATTTTTTTTATAACTGAAACATTGGAAGCACAAGTTTGAGAAACAAAAGTGACAGTTTGCAACACTTGCAGCTGTAATGAAACTGTTTATTTCGTTTTTTGTTAAACACTGCTCTCGGCAGTAATGTGTATAAAAGGAAAGCTATAGAATCTTTATTTAAGGATGTTTCCAATATGGAAGGGAATCCTTGCAATGTTAAAAAGCACATAAAATAAAAGCCTAAAATGTAGCTATCTTACAAGTGATTGCAATAAATCAATAATGGTAATAAGTAGTATATTCATGCCAACACATTAAAAAAAGACGTTGATATGTTTTTGCTTCAGCATCAGTCTGTATTAATGAACTGTATTATTTATCTAATGTTCCAGCTCCGTTATTTCTCTTTGCTGGCCTAGAAAACTTTAAAACATATCTTTCAGGAGGTCTGTAGAGGTCTGAAGGAGCTGGGCTCTAATGCTACTTTTCTCTGGGCGATCTTGTTTTTGGGCATCTACCAGGTGCAAACCCAGCAAGCTGATGTAGGAGCTGTTTTGATGACAATTCTGTGTCATTGCCATCTAACTTGAATGCCCCCACATGTTCCAAGTGGATCTTCCCACTAATGCCGAGATTGCTCCTGGTAATGTGTATCAAGTACAAAAGGGGTCAAGACCTGGCGTAACAGGTCTTTTCTCCAATTTGCTCTGCCTGATGCCTTAGAACCAGGTGCCTGTGATGCATTAAGCACAGGAAAATAGGCCCTATGCCCAATTTTCATTTCCATTCACTAACTCTCCTCGATTCTGTTAGAATTTCTCTTACTTGGATTTTAAAGAAGCTTAATTAGTCCTTAACAAGCAACTTTTGTATTAATTTTCATAAACACATGTTAGCATGGGAGCAAGACTCAAAGTGGTACGAAAATAGAATAATATCCCTTTGTCTCAACCCATCTTGATTATTTGTTTCCGCATGTCTACTTTTCCATAAAGATTGACACACAAAGCAAACTATGACCCCAAGTTAGAATTCAGTAGATGTTGCTGTTGTTTGTTTTGTATCAGCAGTGGATGGGTCAGTAACAAATGTTAGAGTTCACACTCCAACCCATGTTGATTATGAGGCATTGGTTTGCTTTAGTAGATTTTTATTATTTTATTTATTGGGTTATAAGGATACGATAACACAATGTAAGGTGCAATACAGGAAACTAGAAGAAAGTCTTTCAGGTGGATGGAATTTATCAGTTAGCACTCCAGATCAGAAATGATGATAGAATTTACTTGGGTTCTGCTTTAATGTGGTGATATCCCTGCTTATACTCTCGCTGAAGATTCCAGTGGTGGTAGAAGGAATTATGTAGTGGAATGTACAGTTCATGCAACATATTGTAATCCACAAATAAAGGGAAATAATAATGAATATGTATTTTTTTTATTATTTAAAAAGGTAGCATGAAAATGAATATTACGCAAGTATCTTAATTAATAAGAACATAGGATCCTAAAATATTGGCGGGGGGGGACTGCTCTGCTGGAGGAAGAGTGGTGGAGTAGAACCTTTCCCCCCCCGTGTGCTTGGCCCCAACCCTGTCAGACATTGTGGAGACGGGGTCATTTACATGGTCGGGGCGGGCCACCCATGAGGGCACTTCAGCGCCGCCCGTCCCAAGTTTGTAAAGTGGAGCAGCAAATGCTGGACCTGAAGTGCCCCCAGGGCGGAAGGTAAACATTTACTTCACAAGTCTATACAAAGCCATTTTGCCTCAGGGAATGAGGCAATCATTCCTCTCTGGGTTACTAGTGGAGCTCCACAGAGATCTGTGTTAAGGTAATTGCTCTTCTCCATCTTTATTAATGATCTGGTTAGTGGATGTAGTATATTTGGATTTCCAAAAGGCATTCGATAAGGTGCCACATAAAAGATTGCTATGCAAGATAAGGGCTCATGGGCTTGGAGGTCATGGCCCAAAAATTCGTGAGGAAGCCTTCGTGCGAGGGTAAGGCTTCCCCGCGATCTCTCACTGCGCGTTGGCTTTTTCAGTTCCAGCTCGCACGAACTTGATGTTCTGGACAGCTGCTGTGCTGGGCTTGCGTATCCCACAGGCGTAGTTAATTCGTGCGAGCTGTGGGATCACGTGACTCAGTTAGAGCCAATGGCAGCACACCATCTTCCATTCATAAGTTTCACATAAGTGCTGTGAAAGCTATGAATACTATAGCCCCCCAAAAGACCAGCTAAACCTCAATTAATTTTTTTTAAAAACCATCACATTAATAAAATAAGTATAGTTAAATAAATTAACCATTTTAAATAAAAAATTAAATTTTTGAAAAATTTTTAAATCTTTTAAAAAGTTATAAAAATAAACTTACCTGTCTTTAAAGTCTCTAAAAAAGATATACCTGTTAAAAAAAATTCAAAATAATACTTAATTCACTACTTACCTTGTTAAAAGTGGGTCTTACTCCTCCTTTTTTTATGTGTAAAATCTTCCATACTTACCTGCGCGTTGAAACCACTAAGTGCACTGCATGCGCGCAGCCTGTAGCGCGCACGCGGTTCACCTAGGAACCGCCCCCTTTTCCATTCACCAAGTGCCGGTTTTCAGCGCATGCGCAGTGCATGCAGAAAACCGGCAATTGGAGACAGAATACGCGAGAGTACACAGTGCGTACTCTCGCGTATCAACACAAATTTTTGGGCCAATGTATTAGCATGGGTAGAGGATTGGTTAATGGACAGAAAACAGAGATTAGGGATAAACGGATTCTTTTCCAGTTGGAAGTCTATAACTAGTGGGGTGACACAAGGATCAGTGCTTGGGCCTCAGCTATTTACAATCTATATCAATGACTTAGATGCAATGTATCCAAGTTTGCTGATGATACAAAGCTAGGTGGGAAAGTAAGCTGTGAGGAGGACACAAAGAGCCTGCAAAGGGATATAGACAAGTTAAGTGAGTGCGCAATAAGGTAGCAGATGGAGTATAATGTGGGGAAATGTGAGGTTATTCACTTTGGTAGGAAGAATAGAAAAACAGAATATTTTTTAAATGGTGAGAAACTATTAAATGTTTGTGGTCAGAGAGATTTAGGTATCCTCGTACAGGAAACACAGAAAGTTAGCATGCAGGTACAGCAAGCAATTAGGAAGGCAAATGGCATGTTGGCCTTTATTGCAAGGGGGTTGGAGTACAAGAGTAAGGAAATCTTATTACAATTGTGCAGGTTTTTGGCGAGACCACACCTGGAGTACTGTGCACAGTTTTAGTCTCCCTATCTGAGAAAGGACATATATGCCTTAGAGACAGTGCAACGATGGTCCACTAGATTGATCCCTGGGATGAGAGGCTTGTCCTATGAGGAGAGAGTGGGTAGATTAGGCCTATACTCTCTGGAGTTTAGAAGATTGAGAGGTGATCTCATTGAAACATATAAGATTCTGAGGGGGATTGACAGGGTAGATGCTGAGAGGTTCTTTCCCCTGGCTGGAGAGCCTAAAACTAGGGGGCATAGTCTCAGAATAAGGGGTCAGCCATTTAAGACTGAGGTGAGGAGGAATT
This sequence comes from Squalus acanthias, assembly GCA_030390025.1. Lineage (NCBI taxonomy): Eukaryota > Metazoa > Chordata > Chondrichthyes > Squaliformes > Squalidae > Squalus > Squalus acanthias. The sequence goes on along the minus strand of CM059433.1, from coordinate 76,143,000 downwards.
TCTTCACTCAGAGGGTTGTGAATCTTTGGAATTCTCTACCCCAAAGGACTATGGATATTGAATCATTGAGTATATTCAAGGCTGAGATCGATACATTTTTGGACTCTTGGGGAATCAAGGGATATGGGGATTGGGTGGGAAAGTCAAGTTAAGGTCGAAGATCAGCCATGATCTTACTGAACGATGGGGCAGGCTCGAAGGGCTGTATGGCCTGCTCCTGCTCCTAATTCTCGTGTTTTTATGTTCTTAAGGCATCCAAATGAACAATCCACATCTTTACTAATGACAGAAATATATGTGTAGGAGTAGGATCATAGAAGAAAAAAAGTTTTCAGGTGGATCTAGACACCATGGGAGAAAGTGCCAGTATCTGGCAGGTGTCTTTTATTATAGACAAGTGCAGCATGATACGTTTGGGTAAGCGCAATTCCAACCATGTTGTGAACTCAAAGCTGTGGAATGAGAGAAGGACTTGGGATTGTAGTTCAGGTATTGTTGAAGGATGATGACCAGTGTCACAAGGCTGTTGCAAAAGTGAATAGCGTGTTAGGATATATAGCAAGGACAGTTAAATATAAAACCAGAAGTACAACCCTTTCCTAGTACAAGGCTTTGACCAGCCGTATCTAGAATAAGGTGCCAGTTTGGATTCCCTCACATCTTGTGGGTATAAAGGTTCTGAGGGGGGCCACTCAAGTTTAAGAAAGAAAGAAAGACTTGCATTTATATAGTGTCTTTCAAGACCACCGGATGTCCCAATGCGCTTTACAGTCAATGAAGTACTTTTTGAATTGTAGTCACTGTTGTAATGTGGGAAACACAGCAGCCAATATGCGCATAGCAAGCTCCCACAAACAGCAATGTGATAAGGGTTTTTTATTATTAGGCTGGGGCTTTATAATTTGGAAAAGTGCAGACTTCAAGGGGATCTTATTGAGGTCTATAAAATAATCACAGGATGAGATTCTTTCTCCGAGGATAAACTATTTGAGCTGCATAGGCAGTGGAGAACTAGGGGCATCAGTACAGCTAGTCTCCAATCACAGAAACAGGATCATGCAAGTTTGTGCAAGGTACCCAGGCAGCTGTCACGATGCATTTATCCTGCGACCCGCAACTATCTGCCCAGTATTCAACCCTTCAACAACTTGACGGGGTGGCTGCTGGGGGACAAGAGATACCCCATACAGACGTGGCTCATGAAATCTCTCCGCAACCCCATCACACCTGAAAAACACAGCTATAATAAATGCCATGGGATCACCAGGATAATTATTGAGCTGCTGAAGCAGAGGTTCAGGTGTCTGGACAGGCCTGGGGGCTCCCTACAATATGCCCCATAAAGAGTCACCCGTCTCATAGTGCTGTGCTGAATCCTTCACAACCTTGACTTGCAGAGAGACCTCTATTTAGAGGAGGCAGAACACGAGCAGCAGTTCTCATCAGACAAAGAAGATCAAGGGGAAGGCAAGGAAACAGTAGATGAAGGGAGGCCACCTCAAAACTTGCAGCAAGAGATGTGAGAGATGAGTTAATTGCTCAGCGATTCCAGTGCCCTGCTCATTCTCCTATGCTGAAAACTTACACAAAGCCCCTCTGCATCAACAGTTCTTGTTACATCCTTCACCGCTCCCTCAATCCTGCATTAAAAAACATTGAAATCATTCAAGAAACTTCTATATCAATGACATACTGATAATGCAGACTCTGCTGACCAAAGTGCCAAATCTGATTAAGATAATTAATTTAATTCCCAGCACAATAATTGCTTTACAATTATTTCTTACTCAAGTGTCTTGGTGCCTTTCTTATAAGATTTTCCAAGTCGACTACTCTTATGAGGTGCGCCCCTAGTGGCCTCAGTAAAGCTGGTGGAAGGCTGCTGTTGCTCATGTCGGGACCTTCGAGATGCTTGTGGCCGGTGACTTCAGGGTGCTCGTGCCTGTGACGACCAGGCTGCAAACTGCTGCACCTCGACTGCTACCAGGACAGTCTGGCCCAGCTGACTTGCTGGCACCACGGCAGGTATTGGTTGAGGAGGTGCCCAAGCAGCAGATGTGCTGGCATCTTGAGAGAGGGCAACATGTACAGCTCTCATCGTGCTACTGTCACTCCCGAGGGGCTGGGGCTCATTACTTCCATTGATCTCCGGGAGAGCAGACTGCATGAGATGAGTAACTCCTTGAAAGGCTGTAATAATTTGGTCCACCAATCTGTCCAAGATGGACACCTGTCTTTCCAAGGTGGAGTGCAGAGCTTACGTGGCAGCTGTTTGAGCTTCCACTGCAAAGACTGGTGATACTGACTCCTGTTGTGAGGGCCTGACTGTATTGGCTGTTTGAAGATAATGGAGATGTATAGGGGTTGTGCATATAGAGCATGTGCTGAGAGCTGGTGAAGAAGCAAGATGGAATGAGGATGTGATGAATGTAAAGCCAAGTGTGTGTAATATGGTGAGGAAGGAGTGCGGGGAGGAGTTGCTAGTTTTGCACTCGCTAGGATTTGAGAAGAGAATGGTGTTCATGTGTGGCGTGAAGAGAGCAAAGTAAGAGGTGAATGGAATAAAAAAGAGAGGCATTGCAGTGTGCCCTTGTGATTGTATGCTGAAGGATTTCCGCTTTAAATTGGAGAAAGTGGGTGGGCTGATGCAATCGGATGAGCAGCTCAACTAAAATGCGATCCAGCAGTTAAAATCGCTTGCGCCTCACACTGGAGATGTCATGGGGGCTTCCCGCTTGCCCCATCCTCCCACCCACCCAATTCCTGCCCTGAGTCAAAACTGGGGCTTTAGTTTTCCACAACAAAATGGAATGGAATTGAAGATACGCCCACAGTGCTCTGAGGACCGATCCTTCAGTAGTGGCTAGACCACGTGGCTTCTGTAGCATCAATTTAGTTATCAAGTTGAAGTAACTTCCCTCCAAAAAAATAGGAAGCATAATGATTTAATTATCAGAGTATTTGATAACTTTAAAACTTTGATTCTTAGAAGAACTTTGCAAGGTTTATTGAAAAGGCTCAGCTCTCTGACTTTGCATTGTGATGCCAGTATCCCTGTACTGATAGCTGACATTCCTTCGTTTGTGAAGCAGTACAAAAAAACAGACCTGCATAGAGCTGAGCCGGAATATTGGGGAAAACGTCCATGCTCGGAACACTCAAAAACAGTTGTTAGAAACATTTGCAAAAAGATGGCTAAAAGGGCTAATTGAAATTAATAAAGCCTTGTTAAAGGGGATGTACTCAACTTCTCCCCACAGTGCCTCTGCCTGAATGCTACTGCCGCTATTGGACGGGAAAAGACTCCTTTAGCCTCAGTGCCACTCCTAAAGGGCCTCCCTTCTCTCAGTGGGTATTTGCTGCGTGCCCACTTTTAAATTTCAGAGAGAACCGCATGCTTATTTTTCAACTGCTGAAAGCAGCAGTATAAACTTCTCCCCTCTGCATCGCCCAGGCACACTGCTGTTGCTAATGGGCAGGAAGAGTCCCTGTCACCTCCCCGCCATTCTCTGAGGGGCCTGTCTATTAGGAGCAGCAGCACGTGGAGAGCAACGCTTAGGTGAAGGGGACCTGCTGCAGTAGTTGGGTAGGAACAGTCCAGAGGGGAGAGGGAGAAGGAAAGTGGGGAGAAAATGGATGGCACTGAAGCGAAGAGGGCCGAGGGCATCTGATGGCAATAAAGGGAAGAAAGAAGGCCCAGAAGCTCAATAGTACCTGGAGAAGCTGGGGATGGTGCTTTGGGACCAAGAGGGGATGGAGGGTATCAGCATTAATGGAGGGGGAAGAGTGCCACAATGAACTGATGGGATGAAAAGAAGAAAAATAGTGCAGGCTTGAATGGAGGGGAATAGTGACAGCTTGAATGGAGTGGGGGGGGGGGGGGCAGGGGTTGGAAAAAGAGTGCCAACTTGAACTTGGTAGGAAAGAGGAGTGCCTGTTTGAAATGGAAAGGTTGGAGGGGGAGAGGGTCTCTGACGAGGTGGGGAGTTTGAGGGAGTGCAGTGTCTCTGTGAATTAGGGCAGGGTGGATGTGGGAGAGTAACTGCTGGGGTAACTTGTGATGCTCTGTTTGGTCTGTTGAGAAACCAAATGTTCTTTTTTATTAGATTAAAAATCTATCAATTGTGAAGCACGAAAAGGCTTAAAATTAACCAGAATGTATAATTTTATTGTTAAATTCATAATATGCCCTGGACACTCCCCCTCTACTTGTGATATTTTTCTCTTGCTACAAGTGAAGAAATGTTGGATAAGCCTGAGTTGCAAAGTCCATGCAACTACTTGTTTTCACATGTCATGTGCTTATAATTAGAGCTGTTCTTGAGCTGTCAGCTGTTTGGGGACTATCAGCCTGTACACGTAGGTTGAGGATTTCCACTTGTTTGCTCGCCAGCCTGCACTTTACTCACCGTTCATTTTAATGTACAAGAAAATCACAGACTGGCGAGCACAGAAACATAAAAAGCCAGCCGTACAGTGCACCCACTTCTACAATGTCCACTACAACACTGTGAATGAGCAATTTGTTTTACAAGTACAGAGGAATGCGCATTTCACAGAAATTCAAACTTGATGTAAGTGAGATTAAGAAACAGTGGGTTAGATTTTAACTTGGGCCACCTGGCGTAAACGGGAGGGGGGTAATGTCCTAAAAAAGGCCTAGCGCCCCATTTGTGCCAGTGTTGTGGCTGCTGGAACCTTCATAGGAGCCTACCACTGGACGGCCAAAACGCCCGCCTGTTTCAGGCGGTAGGCTCATTTAATATGCAAATCGGGGTCCTATGATGTACATAGAACATAAGAACATAAGAAATAGGAGCAGGAGTAGGCCATTCGGCCCTTCGAGCCTGCTCCACCATTCAATGAGATCATGGCTGATCTTCTGCCTCAACTCCATTCACCAGCCCTATCGCCATATCCCTTGATGCCCTTACTAGTCAGAAATCTATCGACTTCTGTTTTGAATATACCCAATGACTGAGCCTCCACAGACCTCTGGGGTAGAGAATTCCAAAGATTCATCACCCTCTGTGTGAAGAAATTTCTTCTCATCTCAGTCCTCAATGACCTACCCTTTATCCTGAGGCTGTGGCCCCTGGTTCTAGACTCCCCAGCCAAGAGAAACATTCTTCCAGCATCCATCCAATCAAGCCCTGTAATAATTTTGTATACTTCAATGAGATCCCCTCTCATTCTTCTGAATTCAAGAGAATATAGGCCTAGTTTACTCAATCTCTTCTCATACGACAGTCCCGCCATCCCAGGAATCAATCTCGTGAACCTTCGTTGCACTCCCTCTATGGCAAGTATATCCTTCCTTAGGTAAGGAGACCAAAATTGTACACAGTACACCCCCAACTTACCTTTCTCTGGGCCAGATTGCATTCCATGCTGCCCGATACTGCGCCCGCCCACTACTGCCGGGTTGCCCCGGGGATCCCGTTTTCCACCCGTAGCCCACCTGGGGTATGGTAATGAGGTCCGACTCTCAAAAAGGAACGGGTCTTCCATAGGCACCATCAGCCAGCCGGATAGCGGGCTCTGCTTCTTGATAGTCAAAATCTCAGTTATATTGTTAAATCAAAAAGCGTGGCGGGACAGGAGCAAGGGGTTTCAGGAGGCTGTTAGTTGTGGAGAAAAGAACCTTGGGTTGTCGTACCTTCCATAATAATCCTGAAGCGGTAGGTGGTTTTAACTAAGGAGAGTGAGGCACAGTCATGCTTGACATGGCTATTTCCTACATTACAACAGTCATTACACTTCAGAAGTACTTTATTGGCTGTAAAGCGCTTTGAGACGTCCTGAGGTCATGAAAGGCGCTAAATAAATGCAAGTCTTTCTTTTTTCATGATCGACCCAAATCTGGTGATGGATGATTCGGCTAGTTGTACACCAGTTCTGCTCAAGTTTGAGGAAAATTAGATGAACAGGAGAACAGCACAGATTAAAGATGGTGCCTGGCTTACCGGGAACAAGGACATTGAAGGTAAAAGCAAGGAGGGGTTTAGCAGGTCAACAGCAGTAGAGATATTGTGACAGGTGGAGGGCCAGAGGAGAAGCAGTCTGGAGTTTGAGAATTTGTGAGGAAACTGCTCGAGAGTTTTTCCACCAGTAGACAGTGAAGGTAGTAAGATAGGGAGAAGGTAAAGTGATGTGAGTGGTAAGGGAGATGAGAAAGACTGAGCTTGCCGTGTCAGTGACTTTGGAAGTGGAGAGACCACAAGAGATGGTATGGATGGGGCAGTTTGTGTGATAAGTGACATTGAGTGAGTTTAGGAAGGCAGGGAAATAGGAGCAAAGGGGGCTGAGGGTGGCTGAGCTGGTTGAAATCACCGACGATGAGAATTTGCCTGGTGCAGATAGGAGCGGCTTTGCTTTGCGGGGGCCCCATGCAAGGGTTTAGTATCAATACTACCTACTTAATCTGGTGTCAAATCCACACATGTATGATCGTGAAAAGGCATGTTTGCAACAGGTGATGTAAATATAGTTGACAAAATGATCAGGTATCAGCTATTACCATTGTGTAGGTGTCGTGTCACTGGATCCGCTTGGGGCCACCGATTGGCTCAGGACGTGCACAGTTGCATGGATTGCACGATCCTAATGCTGCTCCTGGGTGCAGAGACTATGGGCTGGATTTTGCCAGCGGAGGCGGGTTCGCGTCGGGTTCACTGCTCGGCGGGTTCCGGTCCCGCTGCCGGTTTCAGCCGCACTGAAATAACGATTTTGACTTAACCGGGCTTATTAAGCCCGCTGTGCGCGTTACCCGGCCCAATCAGTGGGTTCGGGTCTGCTGCACACCTCTGCTGATGTCTTCGATTCAGCTGCATTTAAGGACCCATGCAGCCTTTGGGTTTTATTCACTTTCTGATGCTCCTCAGTGGTATTGTTTGCGAGATGACTGCGACAAGAACCAAGGCTTCTCCCCGATTTGATGATGACTCCCTCCATGCTCTTGTGGAGAGAGTGAGAGGGCGCAAGGAGGTTCTGTTTCCCTCCAATAGACGGAGGAAGCCTCCTCAGCAAACCAAGGCAGCCTGGCTGCAAATTGCTGAGGAGGTGAGCGCCAGGTCCTTGTGCTCACGCACCTGGGTTCAGTGCAGGAAAAGGTTCAATGATCTGCTACGTTCAGCAAAAGTGAGTAGAACATCACACTTACCTTCAATCTGCTCCCCATCTCTTCTCATCACCAGCACTCTGCATTATCAACCTACTCCTTCACATCCCAACTTACCCTTACATCCCTTGCACCCTTAACCATCCCTCTCTCTCTATGTTCAGAATTACTCCACTATTCTACTATGCACCCCTCACACTCGCTCTCACTGTTATGCAATGACAACAACTAACAACGCACAGGGAGGGCCCTTGGTATTGGCACCTCACTCCATCTTTGGCTCCCTCTAAGCATCTATGCTATGGATTCTCTACACTCACTCCAACATTCTCGCTCAAACTCCACTTGTGTCCCTCATTGCAGGAAAAGAGAGCCCACAATAAGAGGAAGAGGGGGAGGACAGGAGGAGGCCCACCTTCCTTGGCGCATTTAACCAATGCTGAGGAGGCTGCTATCGAGATCGTCGGAGGTGCAAAGGAGGTAGAAGTGGGTGACGGAGAGACGGGCGCAGTAGAGCAAGCTGGTGACAGAATAGATTTTCAACCCTCTCATTTCGATTTCATGAGTGATTGATATGGCATCTGATGTTCATACAGATTGAGTTCCGATCATCTGCACAATGGGATGTGTCTGCTACGTCAATATCACATGTCCAACTCATGCCTTTACTCTCCCACAGAACCATCGAGAGCCCCCCTCCCCACTGTCCAGGAGGAAGAGCCGGACAACTCCTCAGAGGAAGCTGCAGCCTCTGAGGGCACAGTTTCAGCAGAATTGAGCGCACCCAGCACCAGCGCAATGACGCACACCTCAGTGGGTCATTCGCGAGATAGATTAGTGTTGTCACCTGGTGTATCACAGCTCACAAGTGAGCATCAGCAGATGGTGGAGACAGGGACAGCAGAGAGTCCTCGTCGGAGAGCGCTGGACGCTCCTAGCTCTGCTCAGCTGCATGTGGACGCTGTGCCTCTGGGGCCATCCAGAAAGAGAGCAGTGCCGGAGCTTCAGGAACAAGTGCAGGAGTCTCTGACAGGGTTTGCAACCACGGTAACTGTGAGTTAACAGAGAATGGAGGAGTCCATCTCAAACATGAGCAATGCTGTGGTGCACGCAATGGCGAATGTAGGTGCCGCCATGGAAACGATGGCAACCTCCATGGAGGACATAAATCGCCAGACTCAAATGAACATGGTGACTCTTTTAAATAGATGGTCAGCTATGGAGGATAGATGGGCATCTATCGTGGAGAGCAACCAGAGGTACATGGACATCCCCGTTATGAGGACTGTCAGTACAGAGACGGGTCCTCATGGCCCCACTGATGTGCAGCAAGGTGCTCTCCAGCTATTTGCTAGCAGTGAAGTGCGGGTGACCCATGAGAGGGATGTTGGTGGTGGACAACAAGGGAGTGTGGGCTCCTCTCCAAGCTCTCACACTCCCATGCCACTGCAGAGCCCTCGGTCAGAGCCCCAGATTCCTCACCCAAATGAGATGGCCGTCTCAGCCCCTGCACAGCTGCAGGAGGAGCAGACTGTTGCAGAGCCCTCCCAGGCTCCCAAGCCCAGAGGACGCCCGCCAAAGGCGTCTAAGCAGGCGCAGCAGAGAAGTGAGCAAAGTGCCTCTACATCTGCTGAAGCCACAGGGGAAGCACCACATAGAAGCACGCGTAAGAGAAAGTCAACACACAAATAGTCACAAGGGTAGTTACTTGGGTGTTTTGATATAATAAAAAGTTACGTTTCTCATCGTTATTTCAATTGTATTAAAGAAATGCGATGTTAAAGATTCAAAGGGTTGGCCTCTGTGTGCTCAGAGATGGAAGTTGCACAGTGAGGGGTTAGGGCGCCTTTCATCTGTAGTGATAGCGGCGAGAGTGATAGGAAAGCACAGTTTATTGTACAGATGCTGTATGGTGTGTAATGAAGGTCGTGCAAACACACATGTCCATGTGCCAGCCACATGTGTTTGCAGCGTAAAGTTATGCGAATCTGGCATCGATTTGTGTATCCCTTGCCTCACGGCCCGCAATGTGCTCGCGTGCTGGTGGCACTGGCACAGCCGCCTCCGCAAGGTCTTCCTCATCTGCCATCTCATTCGGCTCCTCCACTGAGGAGGAGGAGGCTGTGCGCTGAGCCACTTGTTCCTCAGGCAGTGGTAAGCCACGCTGCTGTGTGATGTTGTGCAGGGCACAGCAGACCACAATGATTCTGGACACCCTGATTGGTGCGTACTGTAAGCCTCCAGCAGATCTGTCGGGGCATCTGAATCGCATTTTGAGCAAGCCAATGGTTTGCTCTATGATGCTTCTGGTGGAAATGTGGCTCTCATTGTAACGCTCCTCGGCTTCATTTGATGGCCTCCTCATCGGTGTCATTAACCACATCTTCAGGGGATAGCCCTTGTCTGCAAGGAGCCATCCGACTTTGACAGCCACTGGTAAGGAGTGTCCACCTGCTCCTCTGGGCTGCAGGTGTTGGTGCAGCATTGTGCAGATGTCAGCGACTACCTATCACGAAAGTCTCAGCCTCCTTTGGCACTGCTGCTCAGTCATGTTGAGGAAGCTCATCCTCGGCCTGTAAACCCTGTGTTGGGGGTATCTCCTGCGGCGCGGTACAGCCCTGCCCTGTGCAGCATCAGGTGGGTGAGGAGGAGGTTGGCGCTCCTGTTGTTGGTGCTGCTGTTGTGCCTGGTTCTGCTGCTGCCGGGCTGCTCTTCCTCCGATTCTGAGGACCAGGATGAGAGGGTATAAATGGTTCCCATTCTGCTGGTATGTATCTCAGTTGAGGAAGAGATGTTATAAGCGCTCAGTCAATGTGGGGAGAGGGTTTTCCAAGGAGGTCACAATGCATATGGATCTCAGCTTAAACACTTACAAGCGCAATAGACCTGCAAAATATGTATCAAAACCTCAAAACAGAAAGTTCTGGCATCTGAAAGTGAACTGATGTTACAGGTCAGCTTTTATGCTGCAGGTGCAGCTGTCAACTATTCAGCTAGTTGCTGAACCCGACACAATCAGCTGGCGTGTTTGTCGCACGGCGTGCAACAGGCTGAAAATGTGGCAAAATGGGAAGAGCCTCTCAAAATGGGATTATCCAGGCAGTTAACAAGCTGTTAACTGCCTTAAGTGGCTCTCCCACCGCTTGGTGTCGGGTCTGATCGGAACTCGCAGACCCGACACTTTGTAAAGTTGCATGGAGGCGGGATGGCAGCGGGTTCACAACCCACCGTCAATCATTTTGATTTTAACTCCGGACCCGCCTCCAAACCCGCCCTCTGAGCGCCGGCAAAATTGCGGCCTACGGGAGGACACCTCAGTGTGAAAATCAGCACGGGGCTTAGTAGGGTGTTGCACAACAAGGATTTTGAGGGAGAGGCGAGAAAGATAACAACAAAAACTTGCATTTATATAATATCTTTAATGTAGGCAAACGTCCTAAAGCACTTCACAGAGACATAATCCAAAAACAAGGATTCCAAGCCAAAGAAAGAAATATTGGGAGGGGTGACCAAAAACCAAGAAGGAGAAATGGAAGTGAAAGAGAGCGAGTAGCAACAACAACAACAACAACAATAACTTGTATTTATATAGCGCCTTTAACGTAGTAAAGCATCCCAAGGCGCTTCACAGGAGCGTTATAAGACAAAAAATTGACACCGAGCCACATAAGAAATAAGGGCAGGTGACCAAAAGCTTGGTCAAAGAGGTAGGTTTTAAGGAGCGTCTTAAAGGAGGAAAGAGAGGTAGTGAGGCGGAGAGGTTTAGGCAGGGAATTCCAGAGCTTAGGGCCGAGGCAACAGAAGGCACGGCCACCAATGGTTGAGCGATTATAATCAGGGATGCTCAAGAGGGCAGAATTAGAGGAGCGCAGATATCTCGGGGGGTTGTGGGGCTGAAGGAGGTTACAGAAATAGGGAGGGGCGAGGCCATGGAGGGATTTGAAAACAAGGATGGGAATTTTGAAATCGAGGCGCTGCTTAAGCAGGAGCCAATGTAGGTCAGCGAGCACAGGGGTGATGGGTGAAAGGGACTTGGTGTGAGTTAGGACATGGGCAGCTGAGTTTTGGATGACCTCAAGTTTACATAGGGTAGAATGTGGGAGGCCAGCCAGGACTGTGTTGGAATATTCAAGCTTAGAGGTAACAAAGACATGGATGAGGGTTTCAGCAGCAGATGAGCTGAGGCAGGGGCAGAGACGGGCAATGTTACGGAGGAGGAAATAGGCGGTCTTTGTTATGCTGCAGATATGTGGTCGGAAGCTCATTTCAGGGTCAAATATGACACCAAGGTTGTGAACAGTGTGGTTCAGCCTCAGACAGATGTTAGGGAGAGGGATGGAGTCAGTGGCTAGGGAACGGAGCTTGTGGTGGGGACAGAAAACAATGGCTTCAGTCTTCCCAACACTTAATTGGAGAACATTTCTGCTCATCCAGAACTGCATCAATGAAACACTTCAAAAGATAATAGACTATTTCTGAATTATTGCTACCAGACTATAAGGCTGTATCACACCTAAAAAAACAACAAAATGTGATTTGTTCACAAAGTAGTGGAACACAGCCAGAAAAAATCCATTGTGGAAAAGGGAAATTGAAAAACTTTTTTTCAGATTATTTTTCTCTTTGCTGTATAATGTACCTAAAACCGCAACACAGTAATACTTGCAGGTTTAGAAAAAGCAATGCTTCAAATAGGACACCAGTATAATATTATGGAGGTAAAAAGAAAAGCTGTGAATGTTGGAAATCTGAAAACCATCATTGATTTTAACTTGTTGACCGCCATGGTCCCCCGCAGCTTGCACTTCGATGCCTTAGTACTGCTTGAGCTGCCGTGGACCCTCTTTTTTAAGGTCTTCCTGTTCTGCTAAATTATTGTAAGTGCTCCAATTACAATCAATGCATTTAAAGACGATATTCAGCTATTTTTGGTTCAACATAAATATTGTGCTAAATCTTGCTGGACCGGGGCATCTTATGCCCAAAATTCCACGATCTTTTAAGCCACAAGAATGGTTTGCGCCCAGGATATACGTCTCTCTGGGTGCAAATGCGGAGACATCTCCGGGCCATCCTACAATGTGTTGTACTAGATTTCTAGAAAGCATTTGACTGTTAGGTAATCTCAAAGTTGTGGGGATTCAGAAGTTGGCTGAATGGTAGAAAGCAACTGGTGCTTGTTAGATGAGTTATGTTAGGGTGGGAGGAAGTACTGAGTGGGGTCTCGTAAGAATCGCTGTTGGGACCACTACTGTTTCTAAGTTACATCAATGACTTGGATTCAGAAACCCAGTGTAAACTGATCAAATTTGCAGATGATGCCAAACTAGGAGGAGCAGTAAATCAGAGGCACCAACTCTGAAATTATAGAATGAGCTGGACAAAATATGCAAGTGGGCAGAACAATGGCAGATGACATTTAATACAGGCAAACGTAAAGTACTGCACATAGGAAGGAAAAATGAACAGCACTTGTACTCCATGAATGGTATTGAAATAGCTAAGGATGATGTTGAAAAAGACCTGAGAGTCTTAATAGACTCAATGCTCAAAATGTACATCCAAAGCAAAGCAGCAATCAATAAAAACAAAACAATGTTGAACTATATAGTCAAAACAGTAGAATACAAGTCACAGGATATTGGGCTAGAATTTGCGGTCGGAGGTGTACCTCTGGAGTACGCCTCTAACCCACAAAACAATTATGAATACCTGCTGATGGCCAGGCTGTGAAAACTTACGGTCTCAGGCCTCAAGGCAGAGGGCAGCGTAATGGCCCACGGATTCCAGGGACGCAGGTGGTGTGGAAGCTGGGATCACATGGGCCTGGTCCTCCAATCAATAAGCAGAATTCCATTTCAATCATTTATGAAGGGAATCCCCTAATGATATGCAATGGACTCCCAAAATGTAATAATTATACAATTACAGAATTGGAATTTTATTCATAATTACCTTCATTCCACCAACCTCACTAAAAATTTAATTTTTTGATAATAATTTTATACATCATTAAAACTGTAATCTGGGCCAATATTTCCATAAACTCATTTAATACAGTGTATGTGCATAATTTAGGATATGAAAATGTTTAATTAAAGCTTTAAATATCCCCTTACGCTGATGCAAAAAGGCCCTGTGCCTGCTTGCATCAACCGTAAAACTTCTGTGTGCAATCGCTGGCCAGTCACTGGACAAGTAGCCCAACTCTGTGCCAGCAATTGCTTTCTCGTGGACCCTACAGATGGCCTGTTAACGTGTACGTTGATAGGCCACAAATTCTGGATATCGCGCATGCGCGATCGCATGTGGAAATTTGGAACTTGTGGTCATTTCAGAGGGAATACGATGGCATACTCTGAGTCATACACACTGCAATTTCAGGGCCCTTGTGTTCAAACGGTACAGTGCTCTGGTCAGACCACACCTTGAGCACTGTGTCCAGTTCTGGTCACCAAGACACAAGGGAGACATTCAATTGTAGAAGGCAGTATAAAGATGAGCAACAAGGATAATCCCAAGTCATACATCTCAGTTATGAGAAAAGACTGGAAAAACGTGGGAGGGTAATTTTTGGGGGGTTCAGTGGGCGCGTTAGGTGGCAGTTTGGGTGGGAAAATTTTTATTTCTGACAGCAGGTCAGGAACCCGCTGTCAACCTGCCACCACGGGACTTTCCCAGATGTCGGATCTGTCAGGGTTGAACAGACCCAACACGTAGCTGCGGGGGAAGCAATTTAAGTCATTATGACCTTGTTAACAGCCCATTAAACAGTATTTTGAGCTCACCTTACCATTTTACGAGGTCGCCCATGGGGTCCACGCTGCTCGGGGATCATGTCAGGTAAGGAGGTCGGGAGTTGAATCAGCATGGAATCATCTCATTACTTGACAGCTGCAAATGTGCTATAAAAGCTCCCATCTCAAGCCATTCCTTTCACACTCATCACCATTGCGGGGGGTCTCGTTATGTCTCACCATTCATTGCAACTCACAAAGCCACTTTCCAAGCTCAGGAGCTGTTGCTTACTGCATTTGGAAGACAGATTGAGCTTTATGCAGGTTGCAAGTGTTTGGAGTAAACTCTCTATCCAGTGTCACCTCATTGGAACAACCTCTCTCACCATTGACAGATCGCATCTGTCATTTCAAGTTCACCTGCCATCTATTACATCAGCATTGGTGCCCTTGAAACGATCTCACCTTGGTCCTCAGAATCCCACCACGATCAGCCCCAACACCAGCAGCACCAGGCACACCAGCAGCACCAACAACACCACCAACCTTCTCTACAATCAACTGATGCTGCACAGGACACAGGGCATCAACACCCGTGCACATTGCTGCCCGTGACGCTTGGGATGACCTCATCATGGCCACATTTACTTCACTTGACGCTGTACACCCTGGCTGCCACATGATGCGCTAGGTTGGCACCACCCCACACCAACATCATAAAGTATCCCTACAATGTCCAAGCCATTCCTTTCACACTCATCACCATTGCGGGGGGTACCATTATGTCTCACCATTCATTGCAACTCACTAAGTCACTTTCAAAGGTGCACACAAATCTGTCCAAGAATGGAAAGTGTTGAAAATAAAGGTTGCAATGTTTGTCAGCACATTAACAGAAACTTTACATGAACATTGCATAAAACACCCAAGTGCCTACCCTTGTGTGTTGTCAGTTGGTATGATTGCACTAGGATGAGGGTGAGTGTGGGGGTGGCTAGTGAGATGGGGAAGTGATAATGTAGATAGAGAGGGATAAACATAGATAGAAACATAGAATCTAGGAGCAGGAGTAGGCCATTCGGCCCGTCGAGCCTGCTCCGCCATTCAATACGATCATGGCTGATCATCCAAATCCAGTGCCCTGTCCCTGCTTTAATCCCCACAGTACACATATCCCACCCTACCCCCGTAACCCCACGTATTTAATTCCCCCTAACATATCCCATCCTATCCCCATAACCCCACATATTTAATCCCCCCTAACACTAAGGGTCAATTTATCATAGCCAAATCAACCTAACCCACACATTTTTGGATGGGTGGAGGTGCAAGGTAAGTTGGTGTGAGTAAGAATGTGCTGGAGTAGGGTAGAGAAGGCAGAGTGATGGGGATGTGATGAATGGCACAGAGGATGAGGTTGAGTGTGGCTTTGCAGTAACATTTCGTGATCTGTTGAAATCATTGAATGGTTTGAGCCACTGCAGCCTGGTCCTCCTGACGACATCCCTGCTTGTGCCCTCCTGTGCAATGTGCAACCAGGCTGCGTTGGTCTCCTGGGAAGGTCTCTTCTGCCCATTGGAAGGGAAGAGAACCTCCCTCCATGGGAGAGCCTGGGTACAGCCGTGCACCTCTGTGCAGTGCTTGTCAGTATTTGCAGCACCTCAATGCTGTAGAACAATGACAGTACAACTGTCAAAATGAATTTGTGCATGGTCCCTTTAAGGAAACCGGCTGATGACGCGTCATCAAATGACGTCATCAGACCCACTTCCTTCAATTGGCCGGGAAACGCGCTGGGCAGGCTTAACAAGCCCAATCAACATAAAATCATTTCACAGAGCGGGCTGGAGCCAACAGCGGGGTTGGGACCCGCTACTGACGTCGCCCACACCGGAACCGCCAAGGTAGGGGAAATCGCAGCCTCAGACTTTTCAGCCTTCAAAGGAGGAGCCTGGGAGGTGATTTCATGGAGGTAGATACATTGTAAATGGTATGAAAAAGGTAAATCCGGAAAAATATTTTAAATTAAGCTGTACAAGTAGGACAAAGGGGTCACAGGCTCAAACTTGTAAAAGAAAAATTTAGGTCTGATATCAGGAAGCTTTTCTTCACACAAAGAGTAATCAACACTTGGAATGGACTCCCAGATATTGTAGCAGAGATGGAAACCCTGGAATTATTAATAACCAACTGGCTGGTACAGCGGTGGGACTTTAGAATCATTCTGGGTAGATGCGTTAAGATGGCCCAAACAACAACAACTTGCATTTATTGCTTATCCATAATTAACTTGCAATCTTGTGATGTAGTCTGACCAGAGCACTGTACAGTTCAGTTTGACTTCTGCAAACATATACCCTATCGTTTTGGCCACATAGAGTATTCTGTTTGCTCTGTTGAATGCTGCTCTGCAGTGACTGGACTTGTTAAGTGCCAAGTCTAGTAATATCTCTAGATCGTTTTGAGTTCACCCTTATTTATTTTGATAGCATTCCTGGAATTTGTATGTTATACAATTTTTCTTCCTATGTGAAGTAACGTACACTTGGTCGTGTTAAATTTCATCTGCCACTGATCTGCCTATTTACATATTTTATTTAACCCATTTTGTAGATCTTTGGCTGCCATTTCAGAATCAGCAACACCCATCCCAGTTTGGTATTGTCTGCGAATTTACCGGGCTTGCATTGAGCTTCTGAAACAAAGTAATTAATGTCAATTATGAGCAGTACGTTAGAACATAAGAACATAAGGAATAGGAGCAGGAGTAGGCCATTTGACCCCTCGAGCCTGCTCCACCATTCAGTAAGATTATGGCTGATCTTCTACCTCAACTCCACTTTCCTGCACTATCCCCATATCCCTTGATTCCATTAATATCCAAAAATCTATCGATCTCTGTCTTGAATATACTCAACGACTGAGCCTCCACAGCCCTCTGGGGTAGAAAATTCCAAAGATTCACCACCCTCTGAGTGAAGAAATTTCTCCTCATCTCAGTCCTAAATGGCTGACCCCTTATTCTGAGACTGTGACCCCTGGGTCTAGACTCCCCAGCCAGGGAAAACATCCTCCCTGCATCTACCCTGTCAAGCCCTGTAAGAATTTTATATGTTTCAATGAGATCACCTCTCATTCTTCTAGAGAATATAGGCCTAGTCTACTCAATCTCTCCTCATAGGATAATCCCCCCATCCCAGGAATCAGTCTGGTGAACCATTGTTGCACTCCCTCTATGGCAAGTATATCCTTCCTTAGGTAAGGAGACCAAAACTGTACACAATACTCCAGGTGTGGTCTCACCAGGGCCCTATATAATTGCAGTAAAATGTCTTTACACTTATACTCAAATCCTCTTGTAATAAAGGTCAACATACCATTTGCTTTCCTAATTGTTTGCTGTACCTGCATGTTAACTTTCAGTGATTCGTGTACAAGGACACCCAGGTCCCTCTGAACACCAACATTTCCCAATCTCTCACCATTTAAAAAATACTCTGCTTTTCTATTTTTCATACCAAAGTGGATAACTTCACATTTCTCCACATTATATTCCATTTGCCATGTTCTTGCCCACTTACTTAGCTTGTCTATATCCCCTTGAAGCCTCTTTGCAACCACCTCACAACTTACATTCCCCCCCAGCTTTGTATCATCAACAAACTTGGATATATTACATTTGGTCCCCTCATCCAAATCATTGATATAGATTGTGAATAGCTGAGGCCCAAGCACTGATCCTTGCAGTACCCCACTTGTTACAGCTTGCCGACCCGAAAATGACCCGTTTATTCCTACTCTCTGTTTTCTATCCGTTAACCAATCCTCAATCATGCTAGTATATTACCCCCAATCCCATGAGCCCTAATTTTGTTCAATAACCTCTTGTATGGCACCTTATCGAATGCCTTATGAAAATCCAAATACACCACATCCTCTGGTTCTCCCTTATCTATTCTGCTAGTTACAACCTCAAAAAACTCTAACAGATTCGTCAAACACGATTTCCCTTTCATAAATCCATGTTGACTCTGCCCAATCCTATTATTATTTTCTAAGTGCCCTGTTACCACGTCCTTAATAATAGATTCTAGCATTTTCCCTACTACTGATGTCAGGCTAACCGGTCTGTAGTTCCCCGTTTTCTCTCTCCCTCCTTTCTTAAATGGTGGGGTTACATTTGCTACCTTCCAATCCTCAGGAACCGTTCTAGAATCTATAGAATTTTGGAAGATGACAACCAATGCATCCACTATCTCTATAGCCGCCTCTTTTAAAACCCTAGGATGTAGGCCATCAGGTCCAGGGGATTTACCGGCTTTCAGTCCCATTAATTTCTCCAGTACTATTTTTTTACTAATACTAATTTCTTTCAGTTCCTCATTCTCATTAGACCCTTGGTTCTCCACTATTTCCGGGAAGTTTTTTGTGTCTTCTTCCGTGAAGACAGACATTAAGGGCTCAATTTTGCCAGGCCCGAGGAGGCGGGCAGGTGAGGTGTTAAAATCGCAAAAAATGGCGGGCGGCTCGATCCCGCCTCCAGCCACCTCCGAGCAGTTCTCCCAGAATCGGGGTTTCAGACCCCGTTTCCATCCCGCCTCCAAGAGGCGGGATAGGCCCTTAAGGCCTTTAACAACCAGTTAATTGCCTCTATAATCCCATTTTGAGAGGCCTTTCTGATTTTAACACTTTTCCCCCATCCTGCATGTCTCCTCTGGAACACGCCAGTTAATCCTGGCGACCTCACAAGTGGATTACTTACTAACAGCTGCAGCTCCACCATTAAAAAGGAGGTTTCAGCAATGATCATTTGCAGGTGGCAGAACTTTGTTGTCTCAGGTCTTGGAGAACTTTTAGCAGGCATACTCATTGTTGTGGAAGTTTGGAGCCTGACACCCATCTCCAGTGTGACCTCCTGGGAAACCCCTCTCCCCACCTTGACTGAGCGCTTCCTCAACTGAGGCATATACCAGAAGCATGGGAACCATTTATTTCCTTTCCTCCTGGACCTCAGATTTGGACGAAGACCAGCCGTGGCAGCAGCAGAACCATGAACAACAGCAGCACCAACAGCAGCAGCAACAACAGGGGCGCCAAGCTGCTGCTCACCCACCTGAAGCTGCACAGGCCAGAAGGCGCCAGCGCGCGACCACATTGCTGCCTGGGATGGAAGGGACACACTCATGTTGGCCAGATTTGCTTAGCCTTCACAATCAAACACTTTTGCCTCGCACCTTCTTACCAGAGCATCAACAATGGACAAGAACCTACGGATTCCTATCACTCTGACCACCATACTGACAGTTGCAAGTCACTCTAAGCCCTCAATTTGGAAGTCCCATTTGCGAAATGACACAGGCCACAACTTCAACAGTTTGCCATCAGAATTTTTTATCACAACAAGCAACTGATGGCATTTCAAAAATAAACACAACATAACACCCTAAGTGACTACCCTTGTGACTACTTGTGCATTATCTTCCTCTTACGTGTGCTCCTACGTGGTGCTTCCCCTGTAGCTTCAGCAGATATGGAGGCCCCTTTCTCACTTTCTTACTGCTCCTGTCTCGACACCGTTTGGCGGCCGTCCTCTGGGGTTGCGAACCTGTGAGGGCTCGGCAACAGTCTGCTGCTCCTGCGGCTGTGCAGAGGATGAGACGCCCATCTCAGTTGGGTGAGGACTCTGGTAGGGCTCTGACCGAGGGCTTTGCAGTGGCATGGTCATGTGAGCGCTTGGAGAGGCGCCCCCACTTCCTTGTTGTCTGCCACCAACATCCCTCTCATGGGTCAGCCCCACTTCAGAGCTAGCAAGTGGCTTGACAGCACCTTGCTGCACTTCAGGGGGGCCATGAGGACCCGTTTCTGTACTGGAAGTCCTACTCCAGAGGACTTCCATGAAGGTCTGGTCTCTATGCTCAATAGCTGACCATCGCTCCTCAAGAGATGTCAGTCTATTCTGAACAATGACCATGTTTTCAACACTCTGGCGACTTAGCTCCTCCATGGCCGTAGACATCCTCTCCTCTACTGTAGCCATCCTTTCCACACAGGTTGCCATCCTTTCCATGGTGATGCGTTCATGCGCCAATGCCTCTACAAAGGCTCTGCTCATGTTCGCGATGGACTCCTCCATTCGCTCCACACTTGCAGCGACCCTGGAGACAAAACCTGCCAAAGACTCCTGCACCTGTTCCTGGAGTTCCAGCACCGCTCTCGTTCTGGATGGACCCGGAGGCACAGGGTCAACATGCAGCTGAGCCAAGCTGGCAGAGTCCTGTGCCCTCCGACGAGGACTCTCCACTGCTGTCCCTGTCTCCACCATCTGCTGATGCTCACTTGTGAGCTGTGATACACCAGGTGACAACACTACTCTATCTCGTGAAGGTCCCACTGAGGTGTGAGTGTCTGCGCTGGTGCTGGGTGCACTGAATTCTGCTGACGCTATGCCCTCAGAGGTTGCAGCTTCCTCTGAGGAGTCTTGAAGCTCAGGCTGTTCCTCCTGGACAGTGGGGTCAGGGGCTGTCGATGGTCCTGTGGGGGAGTAAAGGAAAGAGTTAGAGATGTGAGATAAAGGTTGCATGCACATTGAATAGTGCAGATGATCATAAGTCAATCTGTTAGAGCATCAGAATCATTATCAGTCACTCATGCAATGTCAATGAGAAAGATTTCAAACTATTCTGTCACCAGCTTGCTGTGATGCGCCCGTCTGTCCGTCCCCCACTTGCGAATCGTCCTCGACACCGGCAATTTCCAGGAGCATCTCCTCCGAGGTGGTGAGCTGGGCTACTGAGGGTGGCCCTCCTCCTGTCCTCACTCTTTCCCTCTTATTGTGGGCTCTCTTTTCCTGCAATGAGGGACACAAGTGGAGTTTGAGTGAGAATGAAGGAGTGAGTGTAGAGAATACATAGCATAGATGCTTAGAAGGAGACAAAGGGCCCTCCCTGTGTGTTGTAAGTTGTTGTCATTGCATCACAGTGATAGGGAGTGTGAGGGCTGCAAGGTCGAATAGTTAAGTGAATGTGACCATAGAGAGAGAGGGAATGGGTAAGGGTGCAGGGATGTCAGTGTCAAGTGGGATGTGGACGAAGGGGTTGGCAAAGCAGAGTGCTGGTGAGGAGAGGCGATGGGGATCAGATTGAGGGTGATGGGAAATTCATACTCACTTTTACTGTGCGGAGAAGGTCATGAAAACTCTTCCTGCACTGCAGCCAGGTTCTGCGGCACATAGAGATTGAGTTGACCTCCTGGGCCACTTGCATCCACACAGCTTTAGTCTGCTGGGGAGGCTTTTTCCTCCCTGAGGAAGGGAAGAGCACCTCCTTATTTGATCTTGCTCCCTCCACCAGAGCTTGGAGGGAGGCCTCATCGAACCTTGGAGCACACTTTGGCCTACTGCTGGACATAGTTGCTGAATGAAGCGATCACAACAATGGACATAAATTTTAAAGTCTCCAGAAGAAGCAAGGCTGCTTGCAGGCCTTAAATCCAGCAGCATTGACGCCATCGGAGGCGACTTTCTGTATGAAAAGACTCATTGGGCCAGGGGTTTCCACACGCTGGAAATCAAGTGCCCAATTAGGGCAAAATCGCACTTTTTTCCCACTTCACATCGGAGTCGGGGTCCTGACACGAAAACCACTTGACACGCCCCTAGCCCGCCCCCAATGGCAAAATCAAGCCCAAAGTATTTGTTTAATTTCACAGCCATTTCCTTATTCCCCATTATAATTTCTCCTGTCTCAACCTGTAAGGGACCCACATTTACTTTCGCTAATCTTTTCCTTTTTACGTACCTTTAAAAGCTTTTACAGTCTCTGTTTATGTCTCTCGCTAGTTTACTCTCATATTCTATTTTCCCTTTCTTTATCAATTTCTTGGTCCTCCTTTGCTGAATTCTAAAATCCTCCCAATCCTCAGGCTTACTACTCTTTTTGGCAACATTATAAGCCTCTTCCTTTGATCTAATACTATCTTTAACTTCTCTTGTTAGCCACGGGTGGACCACTTTTCCTGTGGGGTTTTTGTACCTTAAAGGAATGTATATTTGTTGTAGGTATCCCAACACTGATCCCTGGGAGACTCTAATCACCAGCTCTCCCCAGTCTGACATCGCTACCATGGCAGGTATACACTGCTTCCTACCCAATGTTTTGTCCATGCTCAGGTTGTACCCTGAATCCCCACTGTTTTAAGGTTAAATAGCAGACTTGCATGCAGAAATTTGTCAAAGGCTTTTGAAAGTTTAGATATGCCATATTGGAGGACCTTCTGCAATCCACTTGGGAAAATCACTTCCAAAGAGGTTGATCAGGCAAAATCTGCTCCTTCTGCATCCATACTGGCTGTGCACTATTAGGTTATTATCATAGAGGTAACCCTCGAGTTTTCTCCTATCACTCCCATCCTCGCTAACCTCCATTGGCTCCCATTCCCCCAGTGCCTGAAAATTCCCAACCTTGTGTTTAAACTCTTCCATATCCTTCCTCCTCCCTACCTCCATAACCTTCTCCAACTCTACAATGCCCCCCTCCAAACCTCGGTTCCTCTGACTCCAGGCTCTAGTGCATCCTCTTTCCTTTCACTCATCCACTTTGCTTTCAGTCACCTAGACCCCACACTCTGGAATTCCCTCCCTAAGTCTCTCCGCCTCTCCACCTCCCTCTTATCCTGTAACATTTTCCTTAAAACTAACCTCCTTGACCAAGCTTTTGATCACCCCTCCTAATATTTCCTTCTTTTGATCGGTGTCTGACTTTCTTTGCATCTCTGGGAAACACCCAGGGATGCTTTTCTATGTTGTCCTTGAGTTTTCTCCTATCATTCCCATCCCCACTAACCTCCATTGGCTCCCACTCCCCCAACGCCAAATACAAGCGGCTGTTGTTGACGTTGTTGTGTAATAGATTCCATTATTTTATCTGGTACTGATGTGTGATTAATAGGTCTGTAGATGTTTGCGTTTATTTTGTCATATTTTTTTTAAATGGGCACCACATAAGTTTGTGTCCATCCTAATGAGACCTCCCTATTGTTCAACAACTCCCTGATAATGACTATCTGGACCTCATAAATCTCATTAGTATGTACAAATCTGCTCATATGAAAGTGAGCTTAGGGTTAGATTCTGTGGAAGGTATGTGATTTTTAGAAGAGATGGGCTAAAGCTAAATGCACACGATGATGGGAATTGAAAATCTAATTTATTCCCATTTAGAAAAACTTAAATTAGAAACCAGGAGAGAGGTTTCTATGAGAAGCATGAAGTGGAGACTAGGAAAAGTTATACTCAAAGGTTAAACGTCTATAATAAGAGAGGTGAGGTGTTAAGAAATTAATAAGTAAAGCTAATGAACAAGAACCTTATAATAAGATTACTATAATATTAATAATGTTAAGTATCACATAAGGATCATGAACAAGATACCATATTATGAGTGAGTGAAGGTAAATAATGGACACATGGCTAAAGACTGTGGACCAATGTGAATTTTATATTGATGGCTTGCAATTTTGAGAAGAGATTAGAGATTGGTTGCATTGTTTGTGATGATCTAGCTTTAAACAAAATCAATTATTTAATTTAAAATGAAGATACAAATAATTCTATTTGACTGTAAACCTGAGACCAAGATAAAGAATTAATATTATAGTGAACTTCAAACAGAAGCACCATCAGAACTAAAATGGCAACGCATTGAGCATCTTGCAAGACCCTGTAACCACATTATGGGTATGATGGTATACTCAGGACTAAGGTTAAAAAAGAAAATCTGATGTTTCAATATCCTACAATTTAATTGTAAATTAAACATTTTAACATATTTCTGAATTTTGAGGGAGAAAGAAAGAAAGAAAGAAAGAAAGAAAGAAAGATAGAAAGAAAGAAAAAGAAAGAACGTCTTACATTTATATATCGCCTTTCACAATCACTGGACGCCCCAAAGCGCTTTACAGCCAATGAAGTACTTTTGAAGTGTAGTCACTGTTGTAATGTAGGAAACGTGGCAGCCAATTTGCGCACAGCAAGAGGGCACAAAGTTTCTTGCAATTTTACAACTGTAGTTTATTGCAACACATCAGTAAGGCACGACTGTCCAAACAGTACAATATTCATTGTAAAATACAAAAATGCCACCTTGGAGGTAGTTATAGAAATGTAGAAACTGATTTTCATTTATTGTTACATTGTATGACTGGCAAGAAATTAAACTTTTATTGATTTTTCTTCTATAATAAAACCAAAAATAAGTTGCGAATATGGACAAGATCGGATAACATTTATACCATCCTTTGCATGGATTTATAAAATACATCCACACCTAGGCAAACAACTCCTTTTTGTCTAAAATCTTTAACAACTGTCCACCTGGTTTCTTGTGTTCAGAGTGCAAACTATTTCCTCTGGTGGGGGTGTCCAGAACAAGGGGGCAGAACCTTAAAATGAGAGCTAGGCAGTTCTTCATATAAAGAGTAGGGGCAATCTGGAACTCTCTCCCCCAAAAAGCAGTTGAGGCTAGGTCAATTGAAAATTTCAAAACTAACATTGATAGATTTTCATTGGGCAAGGGTATTAAGGGTTACAGAACCAAGGTGGTTAGATGGAATTAAGATACAGATCAGCCATGATCTAATTGAATCGTGGAACAGGCTCGAGGGCCTGAATGGCCTGCTTCTGTTCCTATGTTCCTAAACTAAAGAGTTCACCACTGGGAATCTTAATCTGATTGGCTGTCTATATGACTTAATAGCTACATTATTCCAATGTAGCAGTTAAATGTTTTTTTTGGAAATGGTGATAATCATTTTCCTACCTTTTGAATGATAAGCTTTGGGACTGATGATTACTCTGCTGTACAAATGGAGTAAACAAGTCAAGTTACCACATAAATATTAAAAGCAAAAGAAATATACTGTGAATGCTGGAAATCAGAAATAAAAACAGAAAATGCTGGAAACATTCAGCAGGCCAGGCAGCGTCTGTGGAGAGGGAAACAGAGTTAATGGCCCTGAATTGGTAGTTGGTATGAGACCATCATACCGCCTTTCGAATTGACTGCATGTTCGGGATTTCTGCAAGCGCTTGTGCATGCACTAAATCCCAAACTTGCGATCTGTCAAGTTTTGACTGCAAATAGGCTTTGTTGCACGTTTCACCTCCTCATACAAATGAACGTGCTGGTGAAAAGCTGGGCTAATTGCCCATCTACTGCAAATTAATTACCCTGAACATTTTTACTTCTGGTGCAAACAGGCGCAGGAACCCTGTTGCACAGCGTAAGGGGAGGGGGATGAGAATATTGTATTACAAACCTGTTCCAAACATTGCTGCTGCCACACAAAAAGGCCAGTTTGCATTTAATCTCCCATTCTCTTCTATATATGATATATCGAGGGAGCTCGTTCTGTCCAATAGATGATTTGTATTGATAAACACATACCAAATTTGTTTCCAGCAGATTAGGTTATTCATACAGAAAGAAAAGGATTGTGTCCATTATGCCAGCTGTGTTTTGCTTTTTGAAATAGTGGTAACATCTTATCTTGATTATTGTGTAGAAAATAGCTTGAGAAAATTGAATGGGACTAATATCACCGCTACGTTTTATTAACAGATAATTGTTTTATATACTTTATATGAAATACGTCATTTCTATTCTATTTGTACAATGAACTATTCAGTTCTGCAACTGAATGGCATGCATGTTTTAATAGCCTTTTAAAATGAGTGTGGGCAAATCAGCAATCTCCTGTTTCCTGATTGGCTAAGAGTCAGGAAGTGAAAGGATCATCACCCCACGTGATCCCAGGTTTGCATACGCACAACTGTGTGCTCCTAGGATCCGTCCGACACTACTCTGCGCACAACTCTGCAGCATTTGAAAGGGGTAAACGTCACGCCTTTGGATGTCAGTGGCATAATCCTTAGCTACGCCGCCGACCACAAATTCAGGGCCAATGTTTCAGGTCAATGACCTTTCATCAGACTCTGTTTCTCGCCACAGATGCTGCCTGGCCTGCTGAGTGTTTCCAGCATTTCCTGTTTTTATACCACATAAATATATCATGTTCCAACACAATCTAAATAAATTGACTGTTACACTGTTAATTAATTTAAATTATGGTTGAACTTGCTTTTGCAACAGAAGTGTAAAAGCGTGTTCCCTGCATCCACAACCAGTTGGGGTTGTGCAACCACCATCAGTGAGCATTAACACCCAGTCTGCATTTACTTTAATAAGAGAGTGCTGAACTTGAATTCTTACTGCGTGCAGGACACTGGGGGTGCAATTATCACACAGGTTTTATTTACGTTCTACAGGCTGCACAAACTTTTCATCCATTGTATGATTAGTAGGCAATTTAAGTGATTGCGAACTGTGGTACTGTATTATTCCAGCTGTTTGGTATTGTTCTGATATCGAGTTCCTGTTTCATGAATCCCGTTGCATCAAGAGTTCCACCAGTCGCCCCTTTAACTGGCAGACATTCAAATTTAAAAAATATCTCCTTAGAAAAGTTTTCTTCAAAATACACCCTTAAAAGGTGGTAATTTGCATGGAAAGCACCACCCACAGTAATACCAACTTTAATAGTATTATCCCTGGCTTCCTTATTCCTGAATTATCAGCTCTTCCTCACTTATGGCTATCCCTGTTCAGTATTGCTATTCCACTACAAATTCCTTTGCACAGGGTAAAAGACCATTCCCCAGAATGGGACGTCTTCTCTCTACAGTGTCCATTAGTAAGGATGTTGTGTTTTGTTAAATTGTTGTTCCTATCTATCACTATGGAAGCTTGTGAACTGGAATACTCTGGTAGAAGTAGAATAGCTCTGTTGGTCATATCGCACTCATGGAATATGAATTAATACTTACTTAAATGTATTATACAAAAATCGAACAAATATATATATATAATAACCTTTGTAAGGGAGCGGCCCGATTAACTGTCTTCCGAACATTGGTGTTTGCTGTATTGGAGGAGTTAAATAAGTCAGCACAGAAACGGATTTATATAGCCCTCTAGCAGAAGGGGCGAGGCCAGGCCATATTTACTGAGAAAAGACAAGTATATTAGACAGAGCCCTATGCTGGCTTGTCGAGATTCTATGCGCCAGCTCACGTCATATGATCTGCTCAGTGCTGTTCTCCTCAGTCATATCGCCCTCAAGAGTGCGAACGACATCAGCGCCGTACTGAGAGAAATCTCAGCGCTCAACTGCATGCACCTCGATATACGCTTCGCACCTACACTCATTGAATGAAAGCGGCTGCAACTCTGTAAATAACCTGCAGACGTCAAGCGGTTAGAAGCGATGACTTGCGGAGCTCCGAGGACGTTTAGCAGGACACCGTGAAACTGGCAAGATCGGGAATCTCGTGCAGAAGGAAGTGGCCAGCAATCCCAGTAATACTGCAAAGAGTTTGGATTGCAATAAGCACAGTGGGGGGAAAGTCTGAAGATATTTTGTCTTGCCTTTTTCTTTAAAAGTGTAAGGGGAAATGGCACAAAACCAAATCTGATAAAACAAACTGAAAGGCCTATTTAGTTAAAAAATGGTTATGTTCTTTCAGTTAGACTGCTGATCTAACAATTTTTCTGTGATTTAAGGATCTGGATGAACTGCAATCAGATAGCTAGAAAATTATTCCAGAAAGGCTTACCCAAGTTCTGAGAAAAAAAATTGGCATTTGTTCAGATTGTTGAAAACTGGATGGCTGTGAAGGTGTTAAATGTGACAGTTTTTGAGGGGTGTCGGCAGAGCAGATGTTGACGGGACCTGGTCTGGGGCTGTCCAAGGCGTTTCTTTTTAAAGAGGTGAGACCCCAGCACTCGGAGTTCTATGAGGAGGCTTCCAAAACACTTGGCTGCAAGATGTTACTTACAACTCGGGCCAGTGATTCCGGGGCCCTACATCAGATCTGTCTGCACGTTGTAGCACTATAGATCTGGAAAAGCTGCCTTCACTACTTTTTTGTTGTTGCTACATTTGCATCAATAGCTAGAACTTGATTGTACGGCGGAGGATATCCCGGAGATTCCCCCAAGTGAGCTCGGAGTCACTGCAGTAGCTGCTTTTAGGAGACATCACCCGCAGGTTACTATGCAATTTCGACTGATTTCTGTGGTTCTAATTTTATTAAACTGTATGGAATACATTGGCAGCCAAAGCGCCTCCAGAGGAAGGCGGCACAGACGAAGTAAGTTTGATTTTTTTGTATTACTATTACACCTGTTTAAATTTCCAAGTACATTTCCCCCCTGTTCGGTGTCTTTGGTTCCCTTTCACATCTTGTCGTCTGAGTTCAGAACACCCTCGCACCATAACGACACTTTGGGGGGCTTCGGTTAACTTTCCTGTCAGTGGACACTTGATTAAAAGACAGCTAAAGTAATAGTAACCTTTAAAAAAATGCAGTGAGCTACAACAAAAAAGTCGGCACTTAAGTTTCCGTTTGCCGCTCTCTAACCTGCGCGTCCGTTAAAACGCCGTTGGCCGAGTTAGTGAAAAGTTATAATAATTAAAAGCTTTTGGGGGGGGGAGGACAGTCCGGTTTCCCCATTAGTTTCAAACGGCGGGATCCCTTTTCGCAATGAGGTGCTTGTCAATTACAGGTCAGTTTCAACACTGGGAAGTCAGCGAACCAGTGAGCCGGGATCGATGTGAAAACTGGGTCAGCATCAGTAAATTGCTGCTTTTAATAACTTAGATTTGGTTTTTTTTAAAAAGCTTTGCGCAAAAAATGGCAGAATTTCAAACACTGAAGGGGGGCGGGCGGTGTGTAGTGTTTTTTTTGTGAGAAGGGTTTTACTAAATAAAGATAGCAGCATGTTATGGATCCCTGTCCTCCACTCGCGAGAGAGTTTGCTGCTGTGTGTGGACTGACTTGAGACCCTGGAATACCTGCGGAGGGGAAACGTTGCCGGTTGATAGGACAATACATATTACCACCACCTAAATGCGTTTAGCATCCATTCTCGCCCGAGTATTTAGAAAAACTTGTAGGTCAAGGGTACGGGTAATCAGGTCTCCGAAGCCGGGCCAATAAGTGATTATGCCTTCATCAGATGGAGCTTTGCGGCTGAGAGCGCTTTTGTACTTGACACTTTGCTTATCGCCCTGAGATCGCGGAGCTAATGTGCTTCTTCTGTTTGACTGCAGAAGTATTTCAGTACTTCGCTTCTTTGGTCAAATACATGTAACCTGAAACTTACTGACAGGCACTCCTCGCAGCTGGACTTCTGCTCCTTAGCGCCCTGTAGGAACTGAAATAGAGCACATCTCATACACATTGCCATGAAGTTAAGATATTAGGAAGTGCTCGGTATGTTTATTTTCTTCTAGATAAAATAACCATGACACTCGACCTTTTAGTGTCAGTATTTCATACCCAGAAGATGCTGGTTAAACACAAGACACAGTGTGTTGAGGAGGATCCGAAAGAAAAGATCGTAACTAACCGATTTCGGAGATGATTATTGCATTTCCAGGAAAAAAAAATTAAACTTTTAAAACAGCAACATAGAAGGTGTGTGTGCGTGTGGGGGTTTTGCGGGTCATTGATTTCAACACATCTCCATAAACGGCCCAGTGTGTGAGACTCGGTTGCAGATCTCGTTAAAACGCAGGGAGAAAGAGATTTCCTTCACAATCCAATGAAATCAGTCATCAAACCCTGTCTGAAATCTTCCTCATTCACAAGTTTCCCACCTTCTTGTGATCATATCCCCCCCCCCCCCCCCCCCCCACTTCGGAAAAACCTTCTCATGTTGAGTCTATCGAAAGAAAACACAATTGTAAAACAACCAGAGCTCAGAGGATGCGTCTATCTAATGGGTCCCACCCGGGTCCCACCCCTCCCCCATACCTACACATTTTTTTTAAAGACAGTCCATCTGGTATGTACGCTTTATCCTATTCGGTTGTATTGCTTGTGAAGATACTTCTGTTTTTTTTTTACAAATCTGTGCTGCGAATATCACAGAAACACTAACTGATGTAATTGTACCACCAACAAACGGAAACCATATCAACAACAACAACAGTTCAACCAGGTGAAGCTCCAGCTTCTGAAACCCATCAACTCTTCCAACGCGCTCAGTGAAGTCGCTGCTTTTAAGATCAGCTGGACTCCTTACGTTTAAGAGGTGACTCAATGTCACCTGTGTTTTTATTACTTGAGAAACCAAGGTGAAGCCCCAAGGCCCATAGTGCAGGACACCGCCGAGAGAGGAGGAGGAGATCGATCAGGAAGCATCGGTTACATGATTCCAACGTTGGGGTTTAAAAGCGTAGAAAGCAGGAGAAAAGAAAGAAAGTCATTCTACAGTTTTCAAGTCTTGGGACAGAATTAGTCAAAGTAGGAGACGGTGAAGTGAATCTTGATTTCGGGGGGGGGGGGGGGGTTTGAGGGAAAGAGACAGCGCCTGTGAGAGCGGTAGTTGGAGCTCTGAACAGAGAGAAAAGTTCACTGACCAGAGGGACATCAGTGAATTAAAAAAAGATGAGATTGGACTCAGAGTGAGCAATGGGAATAAACCCTTATCCTGTTACTACAAATGGCATCCTGGCCAACAATCCCAGCCCCTTTTTAGCTTCCGTACCTCTGGGAACTTCTTCAGCCTTCACAGTTTTTTTAATGTTAATAAACCCCGAATGAAACTTTTAGTTGGGACCATTGATCTGAAAGGACAAGTTTTGATTTCTGCCATTCACTTCAACCACCTTTGCAAGCGAAACACTGTCTTATCTCTTCACTATTGTGTAACCAGTGTCACAACGGTATCTACAACTGGTGTATGGGGCCGCTCGCTCGTGTTCCATTTCACATTCATTACTGTGAGTTCCAGGTTCCTCCCTCCCACGTGCTCTGCGATACTACCGCTTGGAGTGGGGCGTCTCAGGGGAAATTCCTGGGGAAAGAGCAGGCTCTCTTACTGCGTGCCAACCCCGCACATTGGTTGTGCTGATAAACACCGGCCGAAGACCGCCCCCTTTTGATCAAAGTTGATTTTTTTTTCATATTATGAACCTTCCAAACGAACACCTACTGCGACATCTTGTGTTGTAAAATATTATTTCTAAATGTACTTCCGTGTCTGCTAGAAGTCGAGCCTTTTGTCTGTGGCATGTGATATTTTTACATAACTAGCTTAGCCGCAACCCTAAAAAATGAACAATTTATACCGAAACGTGCAGATTTTGTTAAAGTCAGTGTGACAGCGGCCGCATTTTGCTCAAAGCGCTCTATAATTGCTCAATATTAGTACAATCACATCTCCTAGAGCAGTGCAATTCAAGTGACGGCGATGTTTTCCCTAACGCTGCTAATATTGATCGTATTAAAGATTTCGCGGCAGTGCCAACATTTTAAAGTAATTCTATCATTTGTAAAGACAACTTAACAACAATCATTGATCAATCTCATTCTGCTGCCAACCCAGCGTGATCAAGTGAAAGATGCGCAGACAGGTCACTTTAGAAATTGAATATAAATTTATGATTAAAATAAAGACTTGGGTGTCAGACGCAGGGTTGAATCCGATTAATCTATTCCTATTTATAGATAGTTTGGTCCCCTTATAGATGATTTCCACGTGGTTCTAGCACGCTGTGTATCCGAATTTCGCTCGTCTTGAATCGCCGCGGTGTAGGATAAGGGAGCATCGCTTATAAGAACAGTTCTGATAAGTCGCTTAAAAGAACAAGCTCTGCGATAAGAGCTAACACACTCCGGAAAGACGCTGGTTTTAAAAGCCCGACTCCTTTATCTGTGTAGGTAATAGCATAGAAGAAAGAACGCGCATCCCCCTTTTCAATTGGGTTTATTTTCTAAACCAAATCAAAACAGTTTTTGGAAAGCGATGGATACTTTTACCGCAGTCAGCTCCAGACACCTTCTCCCTTTGTTATACCTGCGGCCGAAGAGGGCGGGGGGACTGTCCCCATTACAAACCGTGCTCCCAAATCTCTCCCATCTCATCATGTGTGTGTTTACTGGCGGCAGATCGCTCAGCAGAAACCAATCTGTGCTCGGGATATGTTTCTACTGAAGACGCAGCGGATTTTGCAGGTTTCTTTGAGAAAACAATTAATCATGAAATTAATCCCCCAAAAAAACCCGCTGAATGGGCCAGGCAGTTACTACTGTTTTGATGTTAACATGGCTGCTTAATGACTTTAGCAGAGTTGATTTGGACGAGGATACCATCCAGCCCTTGGCAATAAAAGTATGAATTTTATAGTTGAGTTTTGGCAGAAGGTTTGGTCAATGTGAGTATAGTGAACCTGCAGGCGTTTGAATGATGGCACGCAGCAGAAAGAGATTAGCCTGTGGGTAAAAAAAATCATTCCCAAATGACTGAACTGCTCGATGAGAGGAAATCGTCTCCAATCCCACCGGATTTGCCTGACACTGAGACGATGAGAGGACACATTAACATCACAGCTGAGATTCAATTGTCTTCAAAGCACTGGAAACCTAAACAGAATTACAGTGGATCCTGTTCCGTGAAGGATGGCTCCAGCAGTGAAATGGGTAAAGATCTACTGACATCAGGGATTTGCCTATACCGTCAGATACAGTGTATGTGGAGGGGCTGGTCGTAAATGTTGAGGAACTGAAACATATAAAAGGTTAAGTGCAAAATCGGGTTTTACTTAATCTGCCTTTTAATTGAAAAGTCAGGAACGAAGCTACGCGGACAACCTTTCGATTTAATTTTGTGCACTTGAAACCAGAACATTTGCCACGATTTGTGACCCAGTATGCGGGATGACTCTCCCGTGTAAGGGTTGGCGTTGTTTCAGTGAGTGCAGTGAGGAAGCGTGTGGGAGGCTGATCTGGGCATTTCAGAACGGGTCACACAGCCTCAAGTGTAACCGCCCCAGTCTATAAACTCAGGAGGGTAAAGATTTCTGTAAAAAAAAACAATTTTTTTCTGTCGAGGATGTAGTGGTGTCTCCGCCTGCCTAACCCATGTCCATAGTGACATTATGCGCTGTAATGGCAGTGA
Source organism: Squalus acanthias (assembly GCA_030390025.1). Classification (NCBI taxonomy): domain Eukaryota; kingdom Metazoa; phylum Chordata; class Chondrichthyes; order Squaliformes; family Squalidae; genus Squalus; species Squalus acanthias. The sequence goes on along the minus strand of CM059433.1, from coordinate 76,110,121 downwards.
CGGACAGTCCAATGTTTGGGAATCATTCCCAAGAGTCCAGTTGGTGATGGTATATTTGAGCCTTTTGTGGTGGTTTAAATTGAGCGCCAATGGCGGGAGAGATGTGGAAACCTGCAACAGAGAACTGAATTTTGGTTCCTTGATTCCGCAAAGTTCGAACCACAATAGTTTAGCAATAATCAGCCCAAAACTAACAAGAGCCTGCTTTGACAGCAGGATCTAATGAACCTGTGGTGATCACTTCCAAACAGATGTAAACAGGATTTAAACGCGGATTCATGAACAAGACACATGCTGACAACGTCGAAAAACTGAATCGGCGTCTTACCTGAATACACTTCATAATTTACGCACAGCTGGTTTGGTTATTTTAGGGAAAATTTATAAAATATATAAGGCAGTTTGACGTGTGGTCATTTTAAAGGTCTGCTGCTATCTTGAATTTTTATAAACGCCAGCACACAGTGACATATATATTAGTCACCTTGTGGAACAGTTCAGATGCTATTATTGAAATTGCGTTCTACAAACGCGGATTATTTGATGTGGGTTGGGGGGAAAGTGTGACCCAATCCCCTCCTCCCCCCCCCCCCAAGAAATTTCCGCATGGGAAAGACATTTTAGCCTTTTTAAAATCCAACAGTTGTATCACATTGTCCTATTTCTTGCTTGTGCAGCGTTTTGATCCGCTTATTGCTTCCACTGACAATCTGGACGATAAAAGTGATTCATAGCGTTCCTCTTCGAGCCCCGGGATGGCGGGTCCAAACACAACAACAGCTCCGATTACAAAAACAACATTGGCTTTTTTTTTCACAAGCAGGACAGCCAGTGTCTGTCCTCTTCTGGGCGGCGAGTCCAGAGCTTACATCGTTCATGAAATATTAACAACACCTTTTGTTTGTTTAAAAAATAGTAAGATGACTTTAGCCTACATAAACCAATATCTGAATTTTGAGAAAGTGAAGCATACAACTGTGATTTTCGTGCTTACAAGTTCGTTGCCGTACAATAAATCGTGGTAACAAAACACATACTGGAGAAGATAAATATTTGTATTCATTAATGATCCAAGTATGTTTGGTGACTCCGGCCTCTGCAGTACACGCAGAATCCATATTCAACGGGTCTGGGTTCGAGTTGGCGTGTTTCAGACTGGACCCTTAAAAAAGCTGGAACTCGTTTCTCCCCCACGAACCCCACAGAGAACTGGAACTGGGATATCGAGATGGAGCTCCCACTGACTAAAAAAAGGGCGCCCCGAACTGCACCAATTCCGAACCCCTATCATTTGTACTGTTATCGGATTACTTGAATCATTTTCATGCTTATAACCCAGTTGAATTCCGTATATTTCCTGATCTTCACTTACAACATTATTTTAGCGCCAGTGTGTGTATTGCCTTCATTCTGGCCTCACTCTTTAACGGACCAGTGTCAGAAAAGTCACATGTTGAGAGTTTTCGCCAGTTAATGCGAATTTATTGACGAGTCAAAATTGCGGCTATAAGCATACTGTTTAAAATGTAACTTTTGTTTACATTTGGTCCCAGTAATAAAAGCATGTGATTTGTATCGTTTTTTAACAGTACTGCGGCTTTAAACAGCCTCTGCACTCTGTTGGAACTCGGCGATATGTATTTAATGGCCCAGAAATTGCAGTGTGAGGGTTCGTGCGAGGGTAAGCCCTTCCCGCGATGTCTCACTGCGCGTTGGCTTTTTCAGTCCCAGCTCGCTGGAACTTCATGTCCCAGCCATCAGCTGCGAGTGCATCGTGATCCCACAGTGCGGAGTTAGTTCGAGTGCACTGTGGGATCACGTGACTGAGTTACAGCCAATGGCAGCACACCAAGCTCTCATTCATAGAATTCACAGCGGCCATTGAACTGCTGTGAAAACTAGGAATACAACAAGCCCCCAAAAGAAGAGCTAAACCTCCATTAAATAAAAAAAAAACCCCATCACATAATTAAAATAAGTGTAATTAAATAAATTAACCTTTTTAAACAAAAAAATAAATTTTTGAAAAATTTTAAATCTTTTAAAATGTTATAAAAATAAACTTACCTGTCTTTAAAGTCGCTACTAAAGATTTACCTGTAAAAAAAATTTCTAAATACTACTTAATTATGTACTTACCTGGTTAAAAGTGTCTCCTGCGCTTCCTTTTTTCTTTTCCAGATTCTTCAATACTTACCTGCGTGCGCAAGCGATGAAGTGCACTGCGTGCGCGCAGCCTGTAGCGCGCACGCGGTGCACTGAGGACCCGCCCCCTTTTCGAAAGATCAATTGCCGGTTTTCAGTGCATGCGCAGTGCATGCTGAAAACCGGCAATTGAAGTCTGGCTGCGTGAGTGTACACTGTGCGTACTCTCGCGCAGCCGGATCAATTTCTGGGCCAATGTGTCCACAGAGACACGACTCCACAAATGGTTTGCTTACACTGAGCGCTCCCAGTACTAGATAGCGCGCTCTGAAATGCACCGCATGAGATCTCCGGAACAATCGGCACCATTTACGTGTGTAGTGCTATCCTGGCCAGGGATACTGCCGTATCTGCGGAGTTACACTTACCGCGCGGGGAGACAGGTCTGCCTCGCATCAGTGAAAATGATGAATATGGCAGGACCTCATTCTGCTGTTTATTGCAGGGTAATTTCAAGTGATCGGTGCTGGCACCGTACAATTATACATGTGTGTACCTGGATTTATACTGACCCACACAGCAGGCTGCTGTCTGTAGCGGACAGGCTTATTTCGATTTGACGAAAGTAAATTCTGAGATTGTGAATTATAAACTCCACACAATACACACCTGATCGGAGCGCAAAACTCTCTCCTACTCAACTGGTACCTGCTTAAACCCCAAGGAGAAACGCTGAGCGAAATTTAGTACATGGCTTTCGCCTTTATTCGCTAAGCTGAAATGTAATTGCCATTTTCACGTCGAATCAAAGGGGCTTTTAGCTGCAATTGAATACAAAAGTGGCAGTGTAACTGAAGTCAGGTCCAAAACTGATTCCGGAGCCCACTAAAGCTAAGTAGCGTGAGACTCCGCGCTCATCGAGTCATAACGGCACAGAAGGAGACCATTCGGCCCATCTAGTCCCTGCCGGCTCTCTGTGGAGCAATCCAGTCAGTCCCACTCCCCCGCTCTAACCCCGTAACCCTGCAAGTTTATTTCCCTCAAGTGCCTATCCAGTCTCCCCTTGAAAACATTGAGGGCTGGATTTTGTCAGTGTGGGCGGGCTGGGGCGTGTCAGGTGGAAATCGTGTCAGGACCCCGACTCCTAAGTGAAGTGCTGAAAAAGTGGGATTTTCCCCTAATTGGGCACTTGATTTCCTGCGTGTGGGAACACCTGGCCCAATGAGTCTTTTCATACAGAAAGTCGCCGCCGATAACGTCATCAATGCTGCTGGATTTAAGACCTGCAAGCAGCCTTGCTTCCTCTGGAGACTGCAAAGGCTCTGCAAATTGTATGAAGGTGTTGATTTCCCGACAATGTCCACGATCAAGCAAAAGTGTGCACCTCGGTTTGATGAGCCCGCCCTCCAAGCTCTGGTGCACGGAGCCAAATGTAATAAGGAGGTGCTGTTCCCTTCCTCAGGGAGAAAAAAGCCACCCCAGCAGACAAAAGCGAGTGGCCCAGGAGGTCAACTCCATTTCGCTGAGCCGCAGAACCTGGTTGCAATGCAGGAAGAGGTTTCATGATCTTCTCCGCACAGGAAAAGTGAGTATGACTTTCCCATCACCTTCAATCTGATCCCCATCGCCTCTCCTCACCAGCACTCTGCTTTGCCAACCTCTTCCTCCACATCCCACTTGACACTTACATGCCTGCACCCTTACCCATTCCCTCTCACTCTAAGGTCACATTCACTTAACTATTCGACCATGCAGCCCTCACACTCCCTATCACTGTGATGCCATGACAACAACAACTTTCAACACACAGGGATGGTCCTTTGTATCCTTCTAAGCATCTATGCTATGGATTCTCTACACTCACTCCTTCATTCTCACTCAAACTCCACTTGTGTCCCTCATTGCAGGAAAAGAGAGCCCACAATAAGAGGGAAAGAGCCATGAGAGGAGGAGGGCCACCCTCAGTAGCCCAGCTCACCACCTGGGAGGAGGTGGCCCTGGAAATTGCCGGGATCGAGGAGGATTCCCAAGTGGGGGACGGACAGATGGGCGCATCGCAGCAAGTTGGTGACAGAATAGTTTGGCATCTCTCTCATTGACATTACATGAGTCAATGATAATGAATCTGATGCTCTAACAGATTGACTTATTATCATCTTCACTATTCAATGTTCATGTAACCTTGACCTCACATCTCTAACTCTTTCCTTTACTCCCCCACAGGACCATCGAAAGCCCCCGTCCCCACTGTCCAGGAGGAAGAACCGGAGCTTCCAGACTCCTCAGAGGAAGCTGCAACCTCTGAGGACGCAGCGTCAGCAGAATTCAGAGCACCCAGCACCAGCGCAGACACTCACACCTCGGTGGGACCTTCGTGAGATAGAGTAGTATTGGTACCTGGTGTATCACAGCTCACAAGTGAGCATCAGCAGATGGTGGAGACAGGGACAGCAGTGGAGAGTCCTCGTCGGAGGGCGCAGGACTCTGCCAGCTCGGCTCAGCTGCATGTCGACCCTGTGCCTCCGGGTCCATCCAGAACGAGAGCGGTGCTGGAACTCCAGGAACAGGTGCAGGAGTCTCTGGCAGGTTTTGTCTCCAGAGTCACTGTGAGTGTCGAGTGAATGGAGGAGTCCATCGCGAACATGAGCAGAGCCTTTGTGGAGGCATTGGCGCATGAACGCATCACCACGGAAAGGATGGCAACCTCCATGGAAAGGATGGCTACAGTAGAGGAGAGGATGGCTACGGCCATGGAGGAGCTAAGTCGCCAGAGTGTAGAAACCATGGTCATTGTTCAGAATAGACTGGCATCTCTTGAGGAGCGATGGTCAGCTACTAAGCATAGAAACCAGACCTTCATGGAAGTCCTCTGGAGTAGGACTTCCAGTGCAGAAACGGGTCCTCATGGCCCCCCTGAAGTGCAGCAAGGTGCTGTCAAGTCACTTGCTAGCTATAAAGTGGGGCTGACCCATGAGAGGGATGTTGGTGGCAGACAACAAGGAAGTGGGGGCTCCTCTCCAAGCGCTCAAACGACCATGCCACTGCAAAGCCCTCGGTTAGAGCCCCATCAGAGTCCTCACCCAACTGAGATGGGCGTCTCATCCCCTGCACAGCCGCAGGAGCAGCAGACTGTTGCCGAGCCCTCAGGTTTGCAACCCCAGAGGACGGCCGCGAAAGGTGTCAAGACAGGAGCAGCAAGAAAGTGAGCAAGGGGCCTCCACATCTGCTGAAGCCACAGGGGAAGCACCACGTAGGAGCACGCGTAAGAGGAAGATATTGCACAAGGTAGTCACAAGGGTAGTCATTTGGGTGTTATGTTGTGTTTATTTTTGCAAATGGGACTTCCACATTGAGGGCTTAGAGTGACTTGCAATTGTCAGTATGGTGGTCAGAGTGATAGGAATCCACAGGTTCTTGTCCATTGTCGATGCTCTGGTAAGAAGGTGCGAGGCAAAAGTGTTTGATTGTGCAAGCATGAGTGCATCCCTTGCATCCCGGGCAGCAATATGGTCGCGCTCTGGCGACTTCTGGCCTGTGCATCTTCAGGTGGGTGACTAGCAGCTTGGCGCTCTTGTTGATGCTCCTGCTGTTGGTGCAGCTGTTGCTCATGGTTCTGCTGCTGCTGCGGCTGGTCTTCATCCGAATCTGATGTCCAGGAGGAAAGGAAATAAATGGTCCCCATTCTTCTGGTATATACCTCAGTTGAGGAAGCGCTCATTCAAGGTGGGGAGAGGGGTTTCCCAGGAGGTCGCACTGGAGATAGGTGTCAGGCTTCAA